>CM042151.1:64183253-64375753 GCA_023376005.1 Doryteuthis pealeii | reverse complement strand
TGGCATGAAATAACCCACGTAGGTTGATATGCCATTAAACAAAGAAACCAAACCGAACATATTCTCGTATTTGTCATGTGATTGAGCACTACAAGGCGCGTGCTGTAATGGTAATCGTCGTTGGAAATGGTCACAGCAAGACGAGTTCAAATCCTGGCCGAGGCTGTTTGCATTTCACATAGCCACAATACCCTTGGGGAAGGTATGCATCCAATTATTCTCCCTTCAGCCATGAGTAAATAGTAGGGCAAACTGAGCCCTTTAGGAAGGGTTGATAAATATGTTGTTAGAATGTGTAGGGTACACATGTGTGAAGGGCCAAATTGACCAATCACGGCCCTTCTGGGGCGTCATCTGAGACCGGATATGAAAGAAGGGGTTACAATGAATCGTCCTCTTTTTGCCACTCCTCGGGCTAGCAGTCCTTGCTAAGACACCGCATCGTTATAGGTATTCATTGTAACATAATTTACAAATGTGACACAAGGCCAAAAATGGGGGAGGGTCATCTATCCTAACTTTTAACTTAACTATTCTCATTCGTGATCCAATTCGTACTACAATTTCCATTCACCACAAAACCAATTCGCACTACAAACACCAAAACTTACCAGTCTCTCAATGAAAAACCTAAACCTAACCCATATATACATAGTCATGAGGGAAGGGTAATGTTGATATACATTTACAATTAAAATCCCCAATGCAAAAAATGAAAGAGAGAAAAACACCGCATCGTTATAAGCTCCTGGCTGCGAGGATTTGGGGCAGCGTCTCTGCCACCTAGGAGCTAAGAGCAGGAAAACGCAACCACTACTACGAACTTTCGACAGGGTCGGAACAAGTTACCAGGGAACTCCACAATTCAGCATAATTTATCTGCAACCTTACATAATCAAACTCTCTGAACCGTTTTGCATATTGTACCTACCTGTTGTATATTCTTGTATATATTCCTGTGTATATTCTTGACTAAATGTACAGTAAACTTTTTATAGTAGCAAAAACTCATGTGTCCTTTCTTCAAAAGCGGCGCCCAGCTCCCCACTGCGTTCTAAGTACGATTTATTATCCTACAAAACTTAGGGTATAAACAGTGCTTTTCCTGCGGATAAAAATCCTCTCAATGTACAACAATGGCTTTAGCATTAAATAACCCACAAATGTTGATATGCCAGTCGTAGGAAATGGACTCGTCTACCCGAGTTCAAATTCCGGACGAAGCTACAGTTCACATAGCGCTAATACCCTTGGGAAAGGTATGAATCCAACTACTCTCCCGCCAGCTATGGGTAAATAGTAGGACATACAGGGCTCTGTAACCTTGGTTAAGCAACCAGTCTAGGAGAAGGAAATCTCTGAATTCAAACCTGTTAAACTCCGCTTAGGGTGGTCACTACTAGAATAGGCTCAGTCCTAATTAGTGATCCATTTTCACTAATTAATTTAAGAAAATTTGCGATGTAGTTTGAGGGTTAAACGTATACTTACCTATCTTCAAGATTACACAAATCTGAAGAGGGCCAGTGGGTGAATGTTATAAAAGTTACAATTAGAGAGTACTTCCCCTATAGCCCAGAATTTAACTCTTCTTATTCCTTTATTTCCACTTGTGGTGATCACTACTAGAATAGGCTCAATCCTAATTAGTAATCTATTTCACTAATTTTTAAAAAAAACAACTAATTCTCGTATTTTTCATTCATTTAAGCACTATTACGGCCCTTTAACATTTACTGTCTATTATTATTTATGAGCAGAAATTTAAAAAAAACCCTCTTCCTTTTTGGGGTTTTTATTTATTGTATTTATTTATCTATTTGTCTATTTTATTCAAGGGTGACTCGGGTACGTCCCTTTGGTGCAAGAGAGAAGGAGATGACCATTATTTGCTGGCTGGTGTGGATTCTCGTGGCCGAGTTAACTATACAATTTTTACTAAAGTTTCGAAGTATCGTGACTGGATTGACGAGATTATCGCTTCACATAGCGATTGATTGCTAAATAAATAATAATAAAAAAAAGCATACATATTAAAGAAAAACAACTGGTTTTTAAAGTATAACTGTTTTCCTAGCTTTGACCTCCCCCACCCTCTCGACCCACCCCCAAAAATGCAGACCTGTGTGTGTGTGTGTCACATTCTATTGATATTGATTTTCAACAAGTTTAATTTATTTCTTTGACCGACCATAATTCATTTTTTTATGTTGACTTGTCAGTTGCTAATATTCTTGGCGTCAAATAAACTTGAATTTATTATCAACTTAAAAAAAATCTAACATACCTGTAAAATGTTTTCTTTGTTTTATTTATGACATATTTCTTGTAACAACTAATCGTCCAATCGGAGTTAACGATTTCTCACATTGGCGAAAATTGCTATGCTGGAGGAAGGGGGAAAGTCATTTGAGTAACACCTGCCTTCAAAAGGAAAGCCGACTGTTCACCAGGAAACATCGGAAAAAAGGACGTGTTTTAGTGACAGTACAAAGGAGCCGGTGTTGAGGCGAGACTCAGAAGAGACGGCTTCACAGAAGGAGAGTTTAAAAACCGAGAAAGTGTCCTTTTTTTGTTGTGTATTACTGAACTTTGTTCGGGTTTGTTCAATCATTTTGTTTCTGTTTTGTTTTTTGTTTTTCTTTTGGCCTCTTTACCCGTGTGTCTACGTGGTATATTGTTGGCCAGAAAGAGGGTATTTGTCTCATACCCCACTTGTATGGACTGGGCACAAGGCCTCGTTTTAACGTGGGCCCACCCACAAACCGAAGCTCATAGGTGGGAAAGAACAAAAATTGCGTCGATCCCGTCGACATTCCCCCACAAGGGGAGCGCCTCAGGCGCTGGGCAATAAAGCCAGCCCCGCCCCAAGGGGGGGGACAGGTATTGCCTGGGGGGAAAGCCCCCTGGAATCGACGCTACTAATTTACTTTACTGGTCCAGTAGCCGAAGCAGACTGGACCCCCCGGATGGGACAGGGGGAATTGTCCAGAAAGAGACTACCACGCACGAGGGATTCGCTGTTTATAGGACCGCCCGAGTTGCCGGTGCTTTCCTATCGGTGTCCCTCCAAACGGACGTCCTCTATTTCCACGCGTGGTTCCTGTATTTGCTTTATTCTCGAGTTCTTGCTACCGACATCCTTTTAGAATGGTGAACAGGGTTCGCCCACTTGTTGAATAAAGCCAATAAGGTTTATTTTCATCCTGTAATTAAGCTGTCTTCGTGTTATTGTTATTACTAGCAGGACCTGTGAATATACCCCAGTATAATTTAATTATTACTATGTTTGATATGTTTACATAAGAGCTATTGCCAAATACCGTATTTGACGGCATCTCGGACACACTTCTTTTTCCAAAATTTTGGCTCAAAAAATTGCCCTGCGTCTTATACATCGTGGGTGAAGTTTTGAGACCTCCCGTAAGTCTAGGCTAATCTTCTCTATTATTTCCTGTTATTGAGATGTCTTGTGTATGCTTATTGCTTGCCTGTACTGCCAAATTGATTTTATACAGCTATGTTTCTGCTTGTGTATTACACAGCTAGACTGTTTTCAACAATATATGCTTAAATACACTAAAAACTTTTTTTCCCTGAATCTGACCCACTGAAATGGGGGTGCGTCTTATATGCCATCAAATACGGTAGTTCAATTTATAATAAAAAGTATAATAATCTTGATTTAACTCACTCTCTCTCTCTCTCTCCTTTCATTTTTTTTTTCATTATGTTCAATTAAAACAGATTAGCGCGCTCATCCCCTCTCTATCTTTCCCCTAGTCTCTTTCTTTCTAATTATTTTTTTTCTGTGCAGCATATCCCTTATCTTCCCTTTCTTTCTTTATAATAAAAACGGAATAGTCTATTATTTAGCTCCAGTGACACTATACTATGGGTAAATAGTAGCACAGACTGGGCTCTTTAGCCTTGGTTAGGCAACCAGTCTAGGAGAAGGAAACCTGAATTCAAACCAGCTGTACTCTGATGAAAAAGATCAGATTATCATGCTACTCATGCACTGAGTTTACGGGGACCAGTATCAAACCTAGAACCTTTAGATTCCTTGGCGAATGGTCTACCAACTGAGCTAAACTGGCCTCTAATATAAGTATATATGGGGTACCGCGCATCTGATTGGCTGTTACTAACAACCAATCAGATGCGCGGTGCTTTGTATTTAAATGGGTTAGAATTCTACAACCGTCCACAAAAAAAAAAAATGTCTTCATTGTCAAAAGTCTCTTAGCTGCTATTGTTGGTGGTTGTACCAGAGCTTGATCACCTCTGATAGGGTCAGCAGGGCGAGGGAAGTCTGATGTTGGAAGACCCGAAACTTCCCAATGAACCCTGCGGATTACATCACTGACGACAATCACCAGCGCCCCAAATGTAGGAGCGTATATTTAAAGTAAATAAAAATAAATAAAATCCCACAAATAAAATGGATGGACAAAGCTGTTTGCAATGAACAGTTATATATATATATATATATATACATATATATATATATATATATATATATATATATATACTAGCAGTGTTGCCTGGGTAGTGGGGAGGTAAAAGTTAATCTCGCAGATCCATTATTACTGAATCACGAGTTGGATCCACGCAGGATGCCCCATTAAAATCCCTATGTAAAAAAAAACCTTGCGTTGATCCAGCTGCTCTGAAAAGAAAAATTCATGTCTACTATTTAAAATATCAAATCCAAAAAATTATATGCTGTTATCATTTAAATATCATTTTTTAATTATCTTCACTAATATAAATCAAACCTTCATTATTTTTGCTCAAAAAACAAGGTCTGGTGATAGTGAATGTGTATATATATTTACTTTGTCATTTTATTTTCGAAGTTTCCCCTGGACATACATATGCACAGAACTGCCCTTTACACATACATTTATTTTGATAAATGCAATAGCTCTATCACTGATATTGAGCACACCACTAATAATACCACAAAAACTTGGTGCACCATTAACTCACCAAGTGAGTTAGTGATAAGAGAGAGAGAGAGAGAGAGAGAGAGAGAATAGTATATGGGGTTATTTCCTATAACCCCAACCTAAAAGAAGGGGAACAACTCTGATTGACTGATAAATCATTTATTTATTTATTGATCTACTAGGAAAAAAGAAGTTAGGGTTAGGGTTAGGGTTAGTTTAATGGGAAAATAATGGGTAGATTAATTAACAGATAAAATTTATTCAGAGTGGTTCCCCTTTTATAGGTTGGAGTTATAGGAAATAACCATATATGGTTATCACTAGCTCTCTTGGTGAGTTAATGGTGGACAAGTTTTTTGCTGTATTATTTAGTGGAGTGCTCAATATCAGTGATAGAGCTATTGCATATATGAAAATAAATGTGTGTGTGTGCGTATATATATATATATATATATATATATATATATACATGCATACATACAGAGTGTTCTGGATAAATTTGACATATTGATATTTGGTTATTTTTCTCTGTAGGTTGGAGGTATTGATGCACACTACGCATCATTTAAAAGCTTGGACCCTTCTTCATTCATATACGTGATGACAGATAGAATCGATGACTGGAACACACCTGAATCATGGAAGAGAATAACTTGTATCATGATAATCTGTACCAGCCATCAAAATAAGGAGATTATGGTTGCTACCCAATGCTCCCTTAACACTGTAAAAACAATCAGGCTTGAACTGGAGAATTGCAATGGAGATTACAAGGCTGTGGCTAGAAGAAAGCAACATAACAAACAATCTGATTGCATTCGTACAACATAATTCCTCAAAAATCTGTAGAAAAAAGTGTTGGAGGACCCTGGCACTGGAATTCGGCTTTGTCACATGAATTCAATGTTTCAGCCTCTACCATGAAACTTGCACTCAATGAAGACCTTCACTACTACTCATACAAGCGTCGCAGAAGTCAACTACTCCCAGAAAAGGCCCGTGAAAATCATCTAACAAAGGCAAAGAAATTTCTGAGGAAAGTGAAACAATCTGCTGAACCACAAACAATCTGGTTCTTTTTTCCGATGAGAAAAACTTTTACAAAGATCAAAAGCACAACACGCAGAATAACAGATGGCTTGCATACAGTCCAAAGGACACTCCTCGTGACATGCAGACTAAATTTCCCCAAACTGTGATGGTTTTTGGATGTGTGTCCGCTAAGGGTGATCTGATGCCTCCGCATTTTTTCAGAGAAGGTATCAGGTTGAATTCAGATAACTATGTGGAGTTGCTAAACACTGTAGTCAAGCCCTGGATAACAATGGTAGCCAATGGTAGGCCATATGTATGGCAGCAGGATTCAGCCCTCTGCCACACCTCTGGGAAAAGTAAAAAATAGTTGTCGGCAAATTTTTACGACTACACCAGTCCCAATGTTTGGCCTCTGAACTCTCCAGATCTTAACCCCATGGATTATTATGTATGGGGCACTGTTGAGAAAGACACTAATCACCGTGCCAGTACTACAAAAGCCCAACAGAATTAAGGTAGTTTTTAAGACACTTCCCAGGGAAACGGTAATATCAGCTTGCTCCAGGTTCCGGAGCAGGATTGAGGCTATGATCGATGTTAATGGCGGTTATTTTGAGTGAAACTTGTTGAGAGTAGTGTAATTTCTGTGCCTGTTGAATTTCTTTACAATCCATTAAATTTTGTAGTTACCAAGCACTTTTCTTTTTCCTTATGAAACTGTCAAATTTATCCCGAACACCGTGTATATATAAAAGTGTGTGTGTGTGTGTGTGTGTGTGTGTATTTGGGTAGGTTGATTTTTCACAGTTTTTAAATATTGAATTATATGAAACACTGAAAGTTGTGTATTGGTCAATTAAATACTGATACCAAAAATTAGATCTTGACTTGTACCAATTTTTGAGGAAATGGCATCAAAGATCGTAGACAAAAATGCACTGAAAAATCATTGGTTTTGCAACATTTGGCCCAAAAATTGATCAGAAAATCTCACAATTTCAGTATTTAAACCAGGGAATGTTGTCATTTTATTTTATCAAAATGAAATTAAATGACGAAATTATAACTGAGTTTCAAATTAAAAATATGCTCCCTTTCATTATTGCAAAACTGAGGATTTTTCAGTGCATTTTTGTCTACAATCTTTGATGCCATTTTATCAAAAAATTGGTCCAAGTTCAAGATCTAATTTTTGGTATCAGTTCTAAATTGACCAATACACAACTTTCGGTGTTTCATGTAATTTGATATTTAAAAAAGTGAAAAATCTACCTACACACACACACACACACACACATATATATATATACATATATATATATATATATGAGGTTAAGTAAACACTTTATTTTTATATAGCTTTATGCCGACAATTTTTGGAGGATATGTGCTTAATTGAAGTCGTACCTAATTTTTATTAGTTAATAATTAATGAATTTTAGGCGGGCATATATGTTCAAATGTAAGGCTAAACGAATCGAGAAAATGTCAATCCCTGAATAGGTCAAAATGTACATTCAGGGATTGACATTTTCTCAATTCGTTTAGCCTTACATTTGAACATATATGCCCGCCTAAAATTCATTAATTATTAACTAATTAATTTTCAAAAGTAGGTACAACTTCAATTAAGCACATATCCTCCAAAAATATGTATGTATGTATGTATAGATGTATGTATAGATAAAATGGTATGAAAAACACATATGTTGTTAGATTGAATTTATTTGATATCTTTTTCATTGCTAATATTGTCAATATTTCAATTTCATTAAAAAATCTTCATCAGAGCATAATGATAATTAGGTCCATTTTTAGATGTAAATGTTTTTAATCCAGAATCTTCAGAGAGAAAGAAACAGAGAATAATTTGAATTCAAACTGGAAATATTGCTTTTTTTTTCAAAAAGCGTGTATCACGTGCATTTGCTGCGTCTTGTTCATTTACTGAGTCACACTCTTTTGTGATATATATATGTATATAGGGGACAATGTCAGCCTTAATTAGAGAACCAAACTGCGCGTCTACAAAGCGTGCGTTCTTAGTAATCTCCTATACAGTAGCGAAGCCTGAATCACATACTCATGTCATGTGAGGAAACTGGACAATTTCCACCTCAGATGCCTACCCCGCATACGCTGGCAGGACAAAGTGCCCAACAGATGTGCTGGAACGAGCAAACATGAACAGCATGCCCGCCATTATCTGCGAGAGACGCCTGCATTGGCTTGGTCACGTCAGGAGGATGGACAAAGACCGCATTCCCAAAGACCTACTGTATGGTGAGTTAGTAAAGGGCACCCGACTGGTAGGGAGACCACGCCTGCGCTTTAAAGATGTCTGCAAGAGGGACATGAAGACATGCCACATCGACATCAACACATGGGAGGCTTATGCAAAGACTATGTGATCTGGCGCCTCCTTGTCAAACAAGGGACAAAATGGAGTGAGAAAGAGAAGAAGCTGCCACAGAAAAGAGAGCCAGAAGGAAGGAGAGACAACAAGTCCAGCAAGCATCAGTTTGTTTGCAGTCACTGCAACAGAGATTGCCATTCAAAAATTGGTCTGTTCAGCCACTCACACAGTTGCAGATAAAATTTTAAAAAGTGGACACTACGCCATCGTCTTTAGTAGATGGACGGAGGCCAACAATATATATATATATATATATATATATGGACCATAACTCCCCAAGATCGGCTAAATAACTTCTACCTTCGCTGCCTTAGATGTACACTGGGCATCAACTGGGGGGACAGAATCACTAACACAGCAGTTCTAGAGAGAGCTCAACTCCCCAGCTTGTGTTTTCTACTGAAGCAATGTCGTCTCCGATGGCTGGGTCATGAACGTCGGATGGATGATGGACGAATCCCAAAAGAGTTTTCGTCTGGTAAAAGACAGATTGGTCCCCCCAGATGCGATTCAAGGATATCTGCAAGAATGATTTCAGGTGCTTTGGCATTGCCCCTTCCAGCTGGGAAAATTTGGCTCAGGACCGCCCTTGGTGGCGGCAGAATCTCTGTAGAGGACTGTTCATGTCAGAAGTCACGCTGACGCAACACCATGAAGCTAAGAGGTCTAGAAGAAAGCAACAGCAACAAAGCACCAGAACATCAACATCTTCAAGGACAGCCTTCAAATGAGACATCTGTGGTCGAGAATGTTTTTCAAACATTGGATTTCACAGTCACAGGAGGCGCTGTAACTTCAGGGGCACAAAAACTTTATTATAGTCTTCCGAGACTGAAAAGCCAATACAATATATATATATATATATATATATATATATATATATATATATCCTGAAATTGAAAAATAATTGATAACAAACAAATGAACATTGAGTTTCACACGGTCACTTTTATTTTTAAACAACTAATTTATGTGTCAGCACAAATATGAAGTGGCAGGGACAGTCTCGGGGCTGTCTCCTGCACTTTTTTTTTTTTTTTTTTAAATCCCCATTGCAATTAAATAGCAAACAGGTTATCTTTACTACTACCTATTCACAGCAGATTTCACCTTTTGCAATGAGCGTAGGCAGAGAGAGAGAGAGAGAGATTACGGTATTTGTGTATTTACAAACGTTATGTATTTACAAGCAGAGAAATAATGAAATAATTGAGAGACATGAAATGAGATGCTTTTCAGTTACAAAGGCTGCGGATCATCAGGGATTTGCTCAAATGATACTTTTCTTTCTTTTTTTTTTTTACACTTTACATCTAACATATATATATATTAGTTTGGTGGTTGATTTTGAAGGCTATCACAATGCAAGTGAAAAAAAAATAATGTAACTATGGTGTTGCTTGTTAACCTGTGATTTATTCTTAATATTTTGAGATAAAATCTCTTCAACAGAAGATTTCGGAAACTGGAGCAGTTGCTAGTGACCCTCCACTTTGTTTTGTGTCTATCTTCCAAATTCTCTGCGTGTGTGGGGGGAGTGTTCATGTGCGTGAGTGTTTATGTGTGTGTTCAATAATGTTTGATTACTTACTTTTTGTTTTATTATTAAGCATTAGCCTGTTTGTTAATTTATTCTCTTTTTTTTTTAGATTATAACACTTTATATATATATATGTATATTTTCTCTTATTCTAAATTTCTGAGATAGATTTTGTGTAATTCTTTTATTTTTTCAATGATTATATATATATATATATATATATATAATATTAATAACAAGTTAGTCTTTTCTAGATGAACCTTAAATTTTGAGCCAATTATGGATAACCAAGTGCTGTTGAGTTTTGTACACAGAGGCAACAATTACAACACTGCAGCGTCGGCCAATAAACTCACCACTTAACCCATTTAAACCTGGGCTTTTTCATTTTTTTAATATACTACATACCGTCAGATTCACTTCCTTTCTTCACATATATATATAATATATTATATATATATATATATATATATATATATATAATGAGTAAATTCGTTATGTTATATCATAAAAGTATAGATGACTCGCAGAGTGTAGTGGTTAGAGAAAATTATAGTATAATGATTAATGTACCTCACACACACACACACACACACATATATATATATATATATATTAATAACAAGTTAGTCTTTTCTAGATGAACCTTAAATTTTGAGCCAATTATGGATAACCAAGTGTTGTTGAGTTTTGTACACAGAGGCAACAATTACAACAAATTTTTTTCAACATCATTTCAACTTTGGCTAAATACAAATATATATTTGTGTGGAAGTGTATGTGTGTGTAATGCATGTACATATATATCATGTGTGTCTATGTGTGGGTGTGTATATATATGTGTATGTATATATATATATATATATGCGAGGTGTAATTCAAATAATGAAGTCTCATTATTTGCAAATACCTTGAAAAATCCAAGCCAATTTTTACGAAAAAGAAAAAAAAATGAATATGTCATCTTAAATGCTTCTAACAAAGCCATACTTTGCATTTAAAAAAAAAAAGAGAAAAAAAATAATACCTCAATCGAGGAAATATTAAAATTGTTGTACATCAGGGTACAAAACTTCTCATTTTTTTCCTTTTATTTTTTTTTTTTTAGTGGGTGTATGTATGTGTGTGTATTTATGATTAACATGTACAAGGCTGTCCAAAAAAAGTTTTTGTTGTGTTTTCTTCTGTCCGTCAGTCTGATCTATCTGCACAGATCCTTTGCCACAGAACAATTAAACTGTTTCCTCTTTGTGTGTCTAACTGTCTGTCGACCATCGATGAATAAGCCCCATTACCATTTTTTTTTAATCCTGTAAGTTCATCTTAACAGCATTTGCCCATTCACCACATTTTTTTTTAGATTCTTTTATTTATTTTTTAAATACTTTGTAGTATGTAAATGTATCAATTCCTTGGGGAATGTGCAATGCTGTTTTTTTTGTAGAGGGCCATACATGTTCAGAAATGTTTTTTTTTTTTTGTTTTTTTTTTTAAGGGCTAGCCAGTGATTGGACACAAATTGTAAACAGATTGTTATATATCCAAAAGAAAACTTCTCCATCAGATATAAGTCTCGAAATATTTTCTCTGTCTATATAAGTAGATACGTTGATAAAATAAATATTGCAACAGTTGCTGTATCCGCAAGGTTATGGGAAACTTTTTAAATTGTTTTTACAACTCAGCAGCAATGTCATCTTTATGAGTTTTGGCCAGAGCGTCCATTTTGGTCCATCCTTCATAAGAGTTTTACAATAAACATATGAAAAAAAAAAATATGGCTGACTATATATTAGATTAAGATATATTCGTCTCTTGTGTGCCATTTAGAAAAAGCATGTCTGTCCGTTCCTCGACTGAAAAAAACAAAATGAATATCCCCCCTTAAAGGAGATCACGGGCCGCTGAAACAAGGGAAGTAATTTGGAAGTAATTCACTTCACGAGTGGCCTCCCTTGTCTTTTCTTTGCAGTATAAATTACTGATAACACACCCCCTTTTTTTCCCCCGTTTTTCTTCATATGGGAAATGGGTATGTGCTGACGATATTTGGATGGATATAAGCATGTTTCCTTAATCTGTAACAAACTGAGATGGTGTGGGGTACCTATAATGACCATTCTGCAATGTTGTTCATCATGAGTTGTTTCAGTGGGTCAGACATTATACTATACTGCTCTTTTGGTATAGATATAAAACACAGACACTATCTAAAGTGGCTGATTATTCAGATCAGAGAAGCAACCCCCACCCCCACCCCATTTTGAAAGAAGAGTAGATTCCTGAAATTGTGGGATGTCAAGACCAGATGATTAATACAGTAGTTCATGAACAATAAGATACACATTATATAAGTGTTCAAATAATATGTAATAATTACAGTTGACTTACACATTATGTTTGAATTAATAATGTAAATGTATCATTTACATTATAACAGATAGGTCAACTGTATTTCTTGAATATTAGTTTATTCTAACATTTACATTCACCATTCAAACATGTTAAAAAAAATTTTTTTTAAAAAGAACAGTATTTTTCTATTTTATGACCTAGACAATAAATATGCGAAGCATACACAAAACACTTACAAATCAAAAAAAAAAATATATCTATATATACACACACACACACAGTGGCATATATATATATATATAATATATATATACATACACACACACATTATATACACACACAGTGGCATATGCATATATATATATACACACACACATTATATACACACACAGTTGCATATGCATATATATATATATATATATATATGAGTAGAGGAAGATAATATAATTCAATTTTCCATATTGCCTTTTTCATATAATAGATTTTATTCATACACATACACACTTACTCATATATATATATATATATATATATATATATATATATAATTTAACATATATACACATACAAACACATATGATGCATTTCTTGTGTAACAGTTATTGCCTTAGGAAATGGAATCAGCAGCCCAAGTTCAAATCCTCTTGTACTAACGTGGGGGGGGGAGACATGAATCCTTTTCCAGGATAAAGCCAGAATATGCTAACTATATCCCCTGCAAAGGGGTTAGACCCCCCCCCCCCAACTGCATCTGAGGAGAGGCACCAGTTCTGAAGATCTGAAAAGTGTGGAGTACCCGTTCATTGCCATTACTCCCAGGTCTACTCTGAGCCAGAGTGGTAGTGCCTCTTAATGTACCATCTATAGGTCAAATAGATCTTTTTAGAAATTATTCATATTTAATTGTGTAAAAACAAAATCTCTTAAGAAACAGCTACACAAAAAATATAAATAAGAATATACAATAAATGTGATTCCCTAATCTCTAGGCATAAAATAACCCTTGACAGATTGCCATGCCATTAAAATCAACTCTTAGACTGATATGTTTATCTTTTCTGGTCCATTTTTATAACAATATTTTACGTCTTTCTTCAGACTGATGCAGTGCAATATCTACACTATACGATCATAAAGCCTTTAAGATTCAGCTTTTTTTTTTAACGGGGAAGGGGGGGGGTTATCCCACAATTCAGTATGGCTTAAATGGAGACTAATTTAAATCTCACCCACACACAAAACAATGATAGTTGTGACTTACAGGGAAGTCACACTTATAGCACCGGTTCCTGAAGTTAAGCAGCATAAGGACTTGGTTGGATGGGTGACCATTTAAGAGAAACAGCTACTGCAAAGCAATCCGAGGCTAAGTAAAACTTAGTATATTTTTTGAGATAAAGAAATATGTGGAACAAATAAAAATACCAATTTCTCTGGAGTTTAGACTGAAGGATACGAAGCCCTGACCCTAAAAAATAAAAAAAGAATGAAAAAATTTTAAATTCAGAAAAGTTGAAAAATAAAACTAAAAAAAGGCACACTAAACAGCAGACAGATATTATACTTTTTTTTTTTTAAATAAAATTTAAAATGAATTTCTGTCCAAAAATCATAAACACACTTTTGTCCTCATCTTTATTGTCATATACACAACGTTTTGGCTGATGTGCTCTCCAGCCTTCTTCCGATGTTTCTTGTCAAATTAAATTTGTAAGTCAAGGTACCAATGTATTTTGAATTATGATAGTTTAATTTTTTTTTGTCCCCTCTACCATGAGAAAAGACTTTGTCCCTATATACATGATCAGAGTGAATGAAAATTTCAACATATGTGTTTTATACATCCTGCTAATAATATCACTGGTTGCATAAACAGTGAGACAGAAATTATTTACCTCAAACTCGGGAACCTTCATGGAACTTCAAATTGAACCATTTATTCAATCCAAAAGGAGGTAGACCAGTGATTCCCAATGTAGGACCTACATGTCACTAGGAGGGTAATTCAATAATAATAGGGGGGCAATATGAAAAATATAGTAATATCAACATTTTTTTTTATTTTACCCTATATGGATAAAAATTATAAATTTATAGGATAAAATTGTAATTACAACCTAAGTTATATATATATATATATATATATATAATATATAAGCACAACCCTTTAGTTTAATTTTAAGGATACAATTTTTTTATGTTATACTTCTTCAAAACTGATACTGTTATATCATACTAAACAATTAACAGGTGGGGGATATGAAGAAATTTGTGATAAAAAAAAGTGGGGCATGGTACTAAAATGGTTGGGAAACACTGAGGTAGACTGTTCTCATTCTGTTAACCATAAACGGGTACAAGTGTTAAGCTGTGTTAAATATTCTATGTTATTATCTCCCTAGGCCAGGATTGAACCTGCACCCTAGAGATGATTGTCACTTAGATGTATATTAACTCAACCCTTATATCCGTTGTGCCATGTGTCCAAGAAACACCTGAAGAAGGCCAGAGGGCACATCAGCCGAAACATTGTGTTATATAACAATAAATATGAGGACAATAGTCCAAATAATCCAAATAATACACTTTTTTTTTAATTTGGTTCTGTATTGCACTTACAACTATTATGGTATATCAATAGATTTTCCCTTTTAATTAATGGTATATTTTCTATGCTTATGTAATACCTAACCCTTTTTCAGGCAGAACATTTTTGTCACCAACTGTAAAAATGCAGAGACATTTTTGTCATTCAACGATACCTCATGTACAAATTTACCAATCCCTCCGCACAAGTAGGATGTGACAAAAGGTCAATTTCTTAAGCAGAGTTTTAAAAGGTTTGAATTCAGAGTTTTCCTTCTTCTAGACTGGTTGCCTAACCAAGGTTAAAGTGCCCAGTCTGACTACTATTTACCCACAGCTGGAGGGAGAATAGTTGGATGAATACCTTTCCCAAGGATATTAGTACTATGTGAAATGCAAACAGCCTCATCCAGGTTTTGAACTCGTCTTACCGTGTCCATATCCTACGACGATAATCATTATACCATGTACCATCAGCATCCAATAGCAAATGCCTTACATTGAGCCACCATTAAGGTAGCATCTGCTAGAGTCCCTTCTATGGGTCAAATAGATCTGTTTTAAAAATTATTATTTAATATTAGTATTAGATAGGAATACTTGATACCATATAACTGTGCAAATAACAATGGAACATTTTTCCACAGACTTAGACCATAATACCACACACCATAAGTATCCAATAGGAAAATGCCTTACATTGAGCCACCATTAAGTAGCACCTGCTAGAATCCCTTCTATGGGTAAAATAAATCTGTTTTAAACATCATTATTTAATATTAGTATTAGATAGAAATACTTGATACCATATAACTGTGTACAAACAAATGATTATTATTAAATAGGAATGGTTATTTTATACCATATAATTGTGTATGAATTATTAGTATTACATAGGAATACTTGATTCCATATAACTATGCAAATAACAATGGAATATTTTTTCCACAGACTTGGACCATAAAAAATACCAATGACAAGATTATATACCGGGATCATTCAGTTTTAGAGAATAGAAAAATAATGAAGAAGCTAAGAATGTTATAGTGTTGAGTAGCAATATTAAGAATGTTTAAAAACATAGACTACCTCTGTCCCATAATAGTTGTTACATTTGCACATAGATTTCATACAATAAATGTGGTTATTACCTAGTTGAGTAACATTAGTGACCCAGAAAAAACAGAACCCAAATTATTTATTTTCCCATTAAACTAACCCTAAACCCCAACCCTAACCCTAGTTGGAGTTAAACTTCAAAAAGAAAAATTAAAATTAAAAGTTTTATTACAAAATTTGTGGGTTCTGTTTTTTCTGGGTCACCCTGTAATATTATGTTACTCAAATGGGGGGTAGGGGGGTTAGGGTTAGTTTAATGGGAAATAAATAATTTGGGTTCTGTTTTTTCTGGGTCACCCTGTAATATCATGTTACTCAACTAGGAAATGTAACAATTTTAATAGGAAAGATGTGGTAGAAATTGGTTATTTACAGAAATTCAAGTATGGTTTGTTTTTTTTTGCAGAATAAAAAATTTTTTTAATAAAATAAAACAACATAAAATAAAAATGGAAGACAAGATTTGAACTCGCATCCCACAATTCAGGAATACACATGACACGGATATGTTTATCTATTTCCAATTTTAGTTTATCTAAGAGATTGATACTCTCATGTAACAACCCAAAATGTTGTTATTTGTCAGAATTTCCTCATCTTTACTGTGGTATGTATAAACGTTTCAGCCGCTGTATCCTCCAGCCATCCTTAGGTGTTTCCTGTGTATCCGAGTATAGAAATGATCCAATCTGAGAAATCATTTTCAATAGTTTGACTTCAACACCTGTTTGATCAACTGTCAAACTATTAAAAACTAGAAGCGGTTACCCAGCATTGCCTAGGTAGAGGAGGTGGGAATAAAGATATTAGTCTCGCAGATCCATTGATTGTTTTGGTCTTCCATAATTGATTTGTTTACATTTTAATCACAAACACCACCAATGACTTTCCCTTCTCTTAAATTCTAATTTTTAAATATCTTCACAAATATAAATAAAATTTTCATTAATTTTGCACAAAAAGCAAGCTCTGGTGATAGTGAATGTGTATATATATTTACTCTGTCATTAATTGTTTTATTTTTGTAGTTTCCTCAGGACATACATATAGCAATAGCATAATCTTTATAGATCACTGCTGTCCCTCACAATCCTACAACCCCACCACCAGAACCTTTCCTCTTAGGAGCCCCCAACTGACTCATCAATACTGCTGCAGATCCACAAAGTTTGATGCAAATACAACATAGGAAATACACCCTTCCCACTGGATCTGATGGATCAGATAGTAAAATTTTATGCTTTTCGAGGTTTCACCTCTCATCACTGTGGCTACACTTTAACAGCTACCTCTAGCTGGGTTTGAGACCTGAATGAATTTTCGTCCGCCAAGTCTCTTACCCATGCGGCCATTAGCGGCTGTCAAATATAGGAGAATATTTAATATATAGATAGAGAGAGATAGATATAGAGAGAGAGGGATTTCCCTAGTTGGATCATTACTATACTCACCCGAGGATAGAGCAGCTGAAATATTATGTTATAAACGCTACAATAAAGATGAGGACAACAGTCTGAAAAATCAAAATTATCTAAAAATTTTATGAGGGAAAGCAACAATAATAAGACAAAGTAAAAACTAATAATAAAATCAGGGAAATAATGAAACTGCTTTTTAAGATGTTATAAAAAAAATAAATGATTTCAATGATTTTGAATTAGATATTTCTTAAGAAAAATGGGGGGGGGGCAGAATTATTTTCCACTCAAAAAGAAAGTTGATGAACCATTTGATATAAATTATCTGACCATTCAACAAAACTCCAGACCATAAATTATATTTCTTATGTCATTTGATCTTAAAATGAATATTTACAATATTTTTGGTTTTAAATAACTTTTCTAAGTTTCTCCATAATTTATTTATATATAAATGTGACACACACACACACACAGATATAATCACACAACCTGGTCTCACTATAGGGTAATGAGAAATTATTATTGTAATATGTGCCATTATACAAAAAAAAAGAAATGATTTATTTTAATATAAAATAAATTTTACACTATGATCCTAGACTGAAGTGCCAGAGAATAATAAATTGATCCAAGGCAATATGCACAGGATACTACACTTTGATCCTAAGCAGAAGTGCCAAGAAGTAAAAAATTTGATCCCAGGCAGAGTGCACAGATAATACTGATCCTAGGCAGAAATGCCAGAGAATAATAATTCGATCTGAGGCAATATGCAGATATTACACTTTGATCCTAGGCAGACTGCACAGATACTACACTTTGATCCCAGGCAGAAGTACTGGAGAGTAATACTTTGATCCTAGGGAGTGTGCACATATATTACACTTTGATCCTAGGTAGAAGTATCAAGGAGCAACACTGATCCCAGGCAGAGTACACAGATACTACACTGATCCTAGGCAGAAGTGCCAAGGAGTAACACTTTGATTCTAGACAGAGTGCACACCCTAGTCCTAGGCAGACATGCCAATTCCTATATAAATCTCAAGAGCTATGTTAGTTTACAGTTTTTAAAAAAACACAATTCACCCCACAATTTCAGCATCTATAAATAGTTGCACATATCTATGTGAATATTTGTGTCATGTGACTGCTAGAGAATCTACAAAAAAAAATCCCTTTTCCATAGTTTGCGATTTTAATCTTGATGGAAAATGTGATCTCAGTGCTTAATAACTCATATTGTGTCACTGAATATAATATACCTCACTAAGCTGAACTTGGTCTAGCAGATTAGAGAGGAGGAACACAATAACAAGGCACCTAGTGTCAATCAAACTCACTATCAATGGCTGGTGAGACTACTTTGCTAATAGTACGTATCCAACTTTAAAACCCACTGTCATATTCTTTCAGATCTTCTTAAACAAAATGGCCAATCTATACTAAAGGCAAGGGAAATAACTCTTGCTTATCCAAGATGTCTGTCATGTAATATGAATTAAAATTAAAATGAATAGGATATAGTCAACAATAATTTCAGTGTACCTGAATTGCTACTTCCATAATGTCTGTATAGATCTATTGATTTTTAGATATTTTTTTTTTACTTGACCTCATATTCTAGACATACATTTTATAAAACCTTTGACAGCATTCTTTTTTAGTTTGTAAAAAAATATATATGTATATATTTAGAAATTAATGAAACTAATTTTGGTAAATAGGGGGTGTATTTTTGTTGTGCCGAATCAAATTTTTTTACCAATACTCTATTTCAATAAAGAATTTGTTTTTAAATTCATTCATAGGCTCTAATTCTAATCAAAATGAAAAAAAATCATTATAATGTACAATTAGTCTGTTTTAAATGTAAATGTTTATTTTCATTGTAAAAACTATGACTCAATGTAAAAAAATTTACCTCTATTCTTTATACAAGCAAGAATATGTGCCTTTTGGTTGTAAGTATTTTTTAAGTTTTAATATAATGAAATATATTTGATTAAAAAGACTAACGAAATTAAATAAGAACACATAAAAATATTACACCTATTTTAATTGGTTTCTATATAAAATTCATTCATATGATTGATTTTAATATGTTAGAGAATAAAACAATAATATTAGAGATCAATAACACCAAGTTGTTATTTATTAAACCCGGTTTTGTTAAAATCATAATGAAAATTAACCACGCCATATCTTATGTAAACTTTTATTTCTTAGTGATATATAAGACATTGCAGAATTTTGAACGCACTAATAACATAGGCTGTTTTGAGGCAAATCTATCTCAGATTTTCATAGAGACATTCTTAATAAATAAGACTTATTCTATGTATTAATGATTTTGACTATAAATTAAATATTCATTGATAAGCTTATGCTATTCCTGAGGGTATTGTCACATAAGCAGTGATGTAGTTTTGGTTACAGACAAATAGAGACCGAATCTCCATTATAAGATTTACCCTAACTTATTGCAACACTTAGAAAATTGTAAATAAGTCATTGTTGTGGGGGCGGCCTAATATCGGTATCAGCCAATCAGCAGGCACCACTTAGCATTTTTTAGGGCAGGAGGCCAGGACGCCTGAATGCGATATGTACCAAACTAAGTTAAGATTAAGTAAATGACTATAACCAATTGGTATAATTTGATCAGGTATAAAACAAACACATTTTTGTTAGTTTGGAAAGGATTAAGAACTTTTTTTTTATAAGTGATGCTGTCAAAACTTTAGAAAAAGAAAACCTCGGAATATGAGATCAAGTAAAAATTTGTCAAGGACATAAAACAACATTGAAGAAATGGTTGACTCAATAGGTGGGGAAACATTTTGGGGTGTCTTGGGGGTGTTTTTTTTTGTGGAGTGGGGGTTGTTGTGCTTATTTGTTGGTCAATATTTGACTATTGCACATTTACTTCAAGAATTTACTTGCCAGCGCCGTGTGAGATTCTCGGGAAGATCTTGCGTGTCGTTTTTATCATCGGGGATGAGAAGCATACCTGGGAACGCATTTTGTGCACCAACCACACCCACAGAAGTGCTCCACCTTGGAGCCGAAGGAACAGGCGACTGCATTGATGTCGGCAGGCCGCGAGCTGAACAACTGCTGTAGCCATTTTGCCAGTTAGGGGGCATCGGGATTGTGGGTAAGGGGGGGAGATGCGACCCAGGGGGCATTTGGTGTTGGGCGTGGGGATGTGGTGGCTGCAGGTAGGGAGACGAGTTCGACAATGACGGGAGGGCGGATGAGGACATCGATGAGGAGATGGGCGCTGCCGTAGTCATGGACATCATCCAGGTGGTTGGTATCTTCAGCACTTGGGGACGCACAGTCGAGGGCAGGCCTGCGGAAGAAGAGAGAGAAGATATGGACGATACCACAGATGTGGGGAGGGATACTGAGATGGCGGACGATGAAGGTGATGATGAAGGTATGAGTCCTGGTGGGGGATGCTGCTGTTGCTGCTGGGGGTTGGGAGCATGGTGCGGAATGAAGACCTGCCGGAGTTCCTCAAGAGTGTGCGTGCGCTCGTGGTTGTTCAGGTTCGTGACCTGTGCGAAGGACTTGTGGCAAACGGCACACCGGTGGGGCTTTTCCCCAGTGTGTGTCCGAATGTGATTGCGCAGATTGTTCTTCTGCGAAAAGCACTTGTCACAGGTCTCGCACCTGTACGGCTTCACCCCCGAATGGGTGCGCATGTGGATCTTCATATTGCCTTGTTGAGAAAATGCCTTTGGACAGAGAGCACATTTGAAGGGTCGTTCACCTGGAAAAAAATAAATAAATATATAAAAATATGCATAAATTTTCAAGTTTACTTTTTTTTTTTTTTACGGCATATCAGTGTGTCATTTAATGCCGATGAAGTTTTGAAATAAAGTAATTCTTAATGGATACTCAATTTCTTTCTAAACACATTTTTCTATTTAACCCATAGTTGGGACCTAACATGTACTACCACTCTGGGTCAGAGTGGACCAGGGAGCAATGGTGATGAAAGGGGCGCACCACATTCTCCAGAACTGGAACCTCACCATCAGTTAGAGTTTAACCTCATACCCAGGACATGAAGACCCTCAGCCACCACCTTCTAGCATCCATATGATAAAAAGGGCTTGCAGCTTGCTATAAAGGCAATAGAGTTGGGGCAATCATATAGGTGCTAGGGCTTGACATGGCCAGCCGATTGATCGGAGGGGGGCCTCTCCGACTGCCGTCTAGCCTAAGTAAGGGCCAAACTTGCAAGTCATGGACTTTTCAACCACTGGATTATATCCTTAGGCATCACGGGTTGCCACCCACAGCCAACAGGTGGCCCCATTGGGGGGTCTTACCCCTCTGTAGAGGTGCAGTTGGTGCATTCTAACGCCCCAGTTTTTATAAACTGGTAGAGTTTCCTGAACTTCATGTGTGTCAATGAATTGGTAGATCAAATAAAAGTAAAAAGTCGTCTGGGCCTAATGTCGGTATCAGCCAGACAGTGAGGGAGTCTATCCCTTTTCACTAGCACTAGACCAAAGAGATTATTTTAGTGTCGGAGGTGGAGCATTACACCTACCATCAGCTCCTCACTTTACCACACAGATCCCTGTGCTACTCATACACTGAGTTGGCGAGGGCCGATATATAACCAGGAACCTTGTGATTCCTAGCTGCTCTAAACTGAGCTAAACCAGGTAGATTATATAAACTGGTATAAAACCTTTATAGATTACTAGAAGTGGCTAAAAAAGGTAGTCTCATAAGTCCATTATTGTTTAATCGCGAGTTCAATCCTCACAGGATGCCCCATTAAAATCCATATGTAAAAAAGACGTTGCATTGATCCAGACAATTTGAAAAGAAAAATGAATGTCTCATATTTAAAATTCTAAATGCAAAAAATTCCATGCCATATAATTTAAATTTTATTTTTTAATTATCTTCACAAGTATAAATCAAATCTTCATTATTTTTGCTCACAAAACAAGCCCTGGTGATATTTAATGTGTATATATATTTACTTTCGTTAATTGTTTTATTTTCGAAGTTTCTCCGACACACACAACTACCTTTATATATGTATAGATGAACCATTCTGTTTTCATTATAAAGAAAGAAACAGAAGGAAAAGAACATGCCGCACAGAAAAAATACAATAAGAATGAAAGAAAGAAAGAGAGTAGGGAAGATAGAGAGGGAGGATGAGTGAGCGGAAGTGATAACGTTGATCTGCTTTAATAGAAAAAAATGAAAAAATGAAAAAATGAAAAGAAGGAAAGAAAGAAAAAATACCTCCAGTTTCATCCATAAATAAGTACAATCCAAAAAATTTTTTAAATAAAAGTAAATTTTCTTCTAAACCAAAGATTATCATGATCATCAGGTCACACTAGTAGCATGGATATTCATGACAATCTCTCACCATCTCACAATATCACTCATCACCATCGGGAGATCCTCTGCACAGTATCCAGTATCCGTGCAGAGCTGGTTGATGTAGTCTTTGCTGGACTGCCCACACCGACGTGCCCATGTGCAGGTTTTCACAGGAGAATGTCACTTGTGAGTTCGTCCTTGCTTCTCCAACAGTGTTCAGTATATCTTGTTATTTTCACTCAAATGGTTTGTGTGATAGGGGCAAATGGCCGTACAGCTGCCTTCTTGTGAAGTGCTGCTTCCACAACTTGTTTAAGATCGCACGCAACATTTTTGTGCAACTCCCATCCCAGTGATTTTCTAGGCCCTTTGTTAGGGTGCAGCCATACAGTAGCACTGATACAACTATGGCTTGGAAGAATTATCGCTTTAGCCTATCAGTGAGATCAGATTCCCATAGGATTGATAATCTGTCTGCAGCTGACTTATGCATGCATTAACATCACTTTCTGTAGATGAGATATTACTACAAAGGTATACGAGTTGTTCCACTGACTTAAGAGCCTTACCATCGAGGGTGAAGATAGCAACTTTGGTAATCTGAACATTAGCTACATAGACTAACCTCCTCTTGTTTCTTTCACTTTGAGGAAGCCTTATGTTTTGGTTTGCCATTTTCATTTCACTGTAAATCTACACTAAAAATACGAATTTGTTTGAATCAATACAACTGAATGTTTTAACACGAAAATATCATAAAATGCGTTCTTAATTGTGATTGTGCATTATTTGAAATGAACTTAATTGTTATTAAGGCTTCCTCAAAGTGAAAGAAACAGGGGGGGGTACTCTCATTTATGTAGCTAATGTTCAGATTACCCTAACTTTTTTAAAACACACGAATTTAGTTTTATTGGAGTTTGTATAGAGGCCAATGTTCCCAGCTGCCTTCTCCAGGCTATGTAGCAAGGATTCAGTTAAGTAAGTAAAGGCAGCAGAGTAGCCTTTACTGCACAGATCCAAACAGTGTTCTTTATGTGATGAGTTGGCAAGGCCCAGTATTGAACCAAGAACCTTGTAGTTCCTAGGTAGATTCTCTACTGACTGAACTAAACCAGCCCATTCTAGTAGAACATTATAACACATCACTCCCGGGCCTAACTAATAAAACAACAACTTTTAGGCAAAAAATCGACTTATTCATTAATATAGTCTCCTTCTAGGGTGATCCACTGATTCCAATGTTTCTCTAACAATTCTAAAAATGCCTTTTTTGTAGAACGATTTGTCATTGGCCTCAAAATATGCCTCAGTTCTGATATCACTTCTTCATTAGAACCAAATCTCTTTCCTGGAGCATTCTTTTGAGGTCTGCAAACAGCCAATAGTCGCTGAGGGCCAGATCTGGAGAATAGGGTGGGTGTGGAAGCAATTCAAAATGCAATTCCTGTAGTTTTGGCATCGTTGTGATCAACTTGTGACATGGTGCATTGTCTTAGTGAAAGAACACTTTTTTTCTTCTTCATTTGTGGCTGTTTTTTGGCAATTTCTTCCTTCAAATTCACCAGTAATACTATATAATATTCGCTATTGATGGTTCTTCCTTTCTCAAGGTAATCGATGAACAAAATACCTTGTGCATCCCAAAATACGGAAGCAAAAACCTTGCCTGCTGATGTTTGCGTCTTTAGTCGCTTTGGACGGATTTCACATGCTACTGTCCACTCAGCTGAATGCCAATTTGACTCCGGAGTGAAGTGGTTGATCCATGTTTCATCTATTGTCACATATTTGCAAAAACTCCTTTTTTTTGCATTGAAACAGTTGCAAACAATGCTCTGAATCATCAACACGTTTTTGATTGTAAGCAAATGTGGCACCCACTTTGAACACAGCTTTCTCATTAACAAATGTTCATGCAAAATGGTGAATACACTTCGTTCTGATATCTACAACTCCTTTGCTATCTCATACAACTTCAATTTATGATCGGCCAAAATGAGTTTGTGGAGTTTTTTGGTGTTTTCTGGGACAACTGCTGAATTTGGGCAACCTGAGCGTTCAGCATCATTTGTGTCTGTATGACTGCATTTAAAGTCAGCATACCACCTCTTAACTGTTCTTTCTGAGGGAGCAGAGTCCAAATAACATTTATCAAGGCATCACTTTGCTTGAACAGTATTTTTTCCCATCAGAAAGCAATGCTTTATCAACACATGAAATTCAGATTTCAGTAGCTTCACTTTAGCTCAGTCGGTAGAGCGTTCGGCTAGAAACCACAAGGTTCCTAGTTCGATATCGGTCCTCGCCAACTCAGTGTATGAGTAGCAGAGGGATCTGTGCAGTAAAGCAAGGAGCTGATGGTAGGTGTGGTGCTCTAACTCAGACGGCAAAACAATTTCCTTGGTCTAGCACTATTGAAAAGGGGATAGACTCCCTCGCTGACTGGCTGATACCGACATTAGGCCGCCCCAACGACTTTACTTATAATTATAATTTATAATTATAATTTCAAGAATATTGATAAAGATTAACTACTTTGATTTTGAAAAACAAAACAGCGTGTAAAATTTATCCTTAAAAAAAAAAAAACGGTCATATTTTTGTTTTCAGCTGTTCGACCGAAAATACGGTTTTAACTCACTGTAAAAAATAATTCAATTGATGAAAACCGATAAAAGTTACATATTTAGAAAGATTACTCTATTCTCTTTGACTTTACTTTACTTTTTTTTTTATGGTGAAATGAAAATGGCTGACCAAAACAGATGGCTTCTTCAAAGTGAAACAAATAAGGGGAGGTTACTCTCATTTATGTAGCTAATGTTAAAATTACCACATTATGCCTCAATCCATCTTCTCACATGGCTTCAAATTCAATATGGAGGCCTACATCAAGTTCCTGGAGGAGGTAGTGCTGCCCTGGACCAAGAGGGTGGCTGCTGGAAGATTACATCTGGCAACGGGTCTCTGCACCATGAATCTTGGCTGTGAGTCAGCTCCGCACCCCAATTGCAGTATGTAATCTTAGTAAATATATCTGATAAAGCATGATTGTAGGCAGCGTGTCGATTTTTAGCTCTCCACGTCTTTTTGTAGTGAGTTCTTCACCTGATCAAGATCAATATCCGATGCATCTATGACAGCTGTGTTCAAATCAGCTTTAAGACTTTTCTTGACTTGTTTTAAATTCCGTTCTTGTAGGGATAGCAGATCTTATTTGGATGGTTATAGGAGGCAAGTGGCCATACAGAAGACTTGCTAAAGACAGCATGCAGCATCCTTGTGTAGTTCTATCTAGCTTTTTCTCTGACCATTTTGTTAGAGTCCTAGTGGTGCAGCCATACAGTAGCACTGACATGGCTGCAGTTTGGAATAATTCATGCTTCATCAGGAAGATTAGTTAGCAGTCCATGCCTTTCTTATGCATATATTGTCATTGCTTTCTGTAGATGAGATAATACTACCTAGGTATGTGAACTTCGTATTATCGATTTGATCTATTTGTTTACCAGTATATCAACACCTTATGGGTTATTTAATGCCAAAATGTAAATGATTGATTATAATCATGATTATAGTTTTCAATGTGAGCCACCTCACATAGTGTAATGGTTAACACGCTAAATTAGCAGACTATTCTTAGTGAGTTAGATTCTCACTGGGTGCACCATACTTTGGATTTTTGAAAAAAAAAAAAAACTCGAGAAACAACTACATAAAAAATATTAATATGAACAGACAATGAATGTGAATCTCTAACCTCTAGGCATGAAATAACCTTAGATGGGTTGACATGCCGTTAAAATCAATCAACAAAAAGATATCTAAGAAGAAATTGAACCTTAAAAAAAAAAAATTAACAGGAATATACAAGGTTATACGAAAAAAAAACATTAATAAACAACTTCACAAAAAATGTAAATATGGACGTACAATAAACCAATTCCCTAACCTCTGTGCATAAAATAACCCTAGATGGGTTTGTATGCTGTTAAAATTAATCAACAAGAGCAAAAATGAACCAGTAATCTGAACATTAGCTACATTAATGAGAGTAAACTCCCCTTGTTTCTTTCACTTTGAGGAAGCCATATATATTGGTTGGCCATTTTCATTTTACTGTAAATCTACACTGAAAATACGAATTTGTTCGAATCAATACAACTGCATGTTTTAACACGAAAATATCATAAAATGTGTTCTTAATTGTGCTTGCACATTATTTGAAATGAACTTAATTGTTATTAAGAACACATTTTATGATGTTTGTGTTAAAACATGTAGTTGTATTGATTACGGGGAAATGAAAATGACCACCAAAACATATGGCTTCCTCAAAGTGAAATAAACATTTATGTAGCTAATGTTCAGATTATCAATGAACCTTAAAAAAAAAATATAAAAAAATTAATAAATAAATAAAAAAGATAAAAAAATAATAAAAATAAAAAATTGACAAGAATATACAAGGTTATACAAAAATGGGGACAAGGGCCAAGGAGGGAAGGTTCTGCGGAGACTCTTACCCGTATGAGTCCGTTCGTGGTTCTTCCACTCTGTCACCTGACAAAATGTCCGACTGCAGAAGCCACAGTGAAATGGTCGTTCGCCCGTATGTGTCCGTATGTGGTTGCGCAAGATGATCTCCTGCGAGAACGCCTTGTTACAAAACGTGCAGAAGAAGTGCTTACGGCCACCCAGTTCGTGATTGATCAAGTGACCTCGCTGCGCAAACCCCTTACGGCACGTGCCACACTTGTAGGGCTTCTTGGCGCTAAGGCTCAGACCAAAGTAGGGCGAGTCGACAATGATCTTGCCACTGGGCGTCGTTCCAGTTATGTATGGGGCTATGAAGCTCGGAGCCGATTGAATGGATCCCGGTGCCAAGGATTTCGGCTTATCACTCTGGCCTGTGTATAATCTGGAGGAAGATAAATGCTGTGGTTGGTGAGGCTGCTGATGATGCTGCTGTAGGTGAGTTTCGTGAGGATGAAGCTCTTTTTTGGAGAGAGGGTCCAACTTGTGTGCCGGGTTTTGGTGGGTCGACGTTTGGTGACTGTTAAAATCTAGATTTTGGGTTTCTTCCTCGTCCATGGTGGTGGTTCGATAAACTGGCTGAGGAGTAAACATGATTGGTTTTTTTGTGTGTTTTGGGGGGAACAGGGAGAATTTTTTTTTTTTTTCAGTAATACAGAACCCTGCTGCTTTTTTGTTTTTTTTTTTGTTTTCTTTTTTGTGTGTGTGTTTTGTTTTGTTTTTTGCAGGGAGAATTTTTTTTTTTACAGTAATACAGAACCCTGCTTCTTTTTTTCTTTTCTTTGTTTGCTTTCTTGTTTTTGTTTTGTTTTCTTTTTTGGTTATTATATAACCATATAAAAATAAATTATAAGTCAATTTCTGATTTTATTTATATTAAAAAAAAAAAAAAGAGAGAAAAAAATGATGTAGCCAAAAGGACAATGTAGCCAATAATTGTGTTTGTATGTCTGTCCTTCTTGTTTTCCAGATATGATTATTTACAAAGAGTGTAAATATCTAGTTGCAATGACAAAGTAGCTTAATCACATGAATTTCAATGTTTATATCCGCATTTTTTGGACAGACCCTCGGAAGACGGTTATTTCCATCCAGGAATTGATTATGCGGCGTGAACGACAGTTTATTCAAATAAAATATCTTTTCTTTTAATTCTTTAGAAAATAAAAAAAACACTTATTAATGAGGCTCTTCAACACAACAGAATCAATGTCTTTTTTTTTTAAACAAGTAAAAAAATAAAATAAACAATTATTATGTAATGATTTAAACAGAAAGGGGATGTTTATATGATGTGGGTAACAAGTTACAAGAATCACAATGACATGCTATTGGCCAGCTGACAAAGAAGCAATCTCATTAGAGAGATTGTCCCTGGTTGCTCCATTTTGATGGTCTTGTGCCATACTATGCTCAACTTAGTAAATATCAACAATACCAGATGATAGTTATAGACTGCAGGATTTGTTTGTTTTAGAGTTTGCAAGAAGGGTAATTCCCTTAATCAAGAAAGGCCGCCCAAATTCAAGATCTCAAAATTCTCTTTTTAAATTTTTATAAATAAACTAAGAAAGTGAGACCTGGTTACTCAGTTGAAAATAGAAAAAAAATAAAAAATAAATAAATAAAAAAGGCGTTTTCTGGTTATTCTTACTTCAATTCTAACAGAAGCAGCTGAAACGTTGCAATTATAATTACAACCTCAATATAAAGAAAACTAGTCTGAATACAGCAGTGAATAATGATAATAATAATAATTCCTCATCTTAGAATTTCAGACATAAATCATCTTTGGTTTTGCTTTTTATGATTAAAAGAAAAATTAGGTCCCTTGCTCTTTCTTTTACTATTGCTACTGTGTTAATGAACCTCACCTACCTAGTATTTTGGATGGAATGTTAGTGCGTCACTTGTTCTACAAACTAAATCTTGTTGGTACTTCAGCATGGAATAATATTTAGCAAGATATTCTAGCAAACCATGAGTAATGAGTTAAATCCTCACTGGGTGTCCCACACTTGCGGTTTTCTGCTAGATTGAGGTAAGACTTGTAAATGTTTATAGAAAGATTAAGATTAATAAATGACTTTAAATAAATCTAGACATAGATGAATTTACTTTAAAAGGGCTGTTTTTTTTTTTTTAATTTCATTTAAAAGTTTAGTGTATACTAGAAAAATAGTTCTAGGTCTTTGGTATTTTTCTTTTTTTTTAATAAATGAATAAGTGATAAAAAATGTTTTTTGTTTAGAGTGATTCTGATATTTAACCAGAGGAATTGGTTTACTGGTTACACATCTCCATAAAATATATATATATAAATAGATGCTAAGATAGGAAAAACTGAAATGAAAGAGGTAACTTCTACTACTTATATAGCAGTGTTTCAGGCACCTCACTTGGTTTAATGATTAGCAAGCTAGATTCACAGTTAGTGAGTTCAATTCTCATTGGGCGCCCCTTACTTCTTGCTTTGTACCACATCTAAGCTTGGCTTAGTAAATGATTATATAGTAGTATTTCCAATGAATTTAAAAATCAAGCAACTGTGATTTTTTTTCAAGATGGCTACCAGCAATAATCACTGTTGCAGAAACTTGTTTTTTTTATGTTTCTTTTTTTTTAGAAAACGAAAAAGAAAAAAGAAAGGAAAAGAAAAAAGGGGGTGATTTAATAATCTAATTATTTACTGTCATAGCAGCGGATTAAACTAAACGTGTTAGTGTCACTTTTTCCCGCCTTGGGGTTAGAAAACTTTAGATAAGAAATTTCCATGACTGAAATGTGTGTGTATATATATATATACATATATATACATATACATATATATATGCATACATACATACATATACATATATACATATATATATATACACACACACAGATATACTTATGGAAACATATATTTACTTATAAGTATTTGTTGATTTTTAAACCTTGGTGACATGTTGGTCATTCAATCTTTTTTTTCTTTTTTATTAAATTTTTTTGGTCATGTTGAAAATGAAAATAGTGATGAACTGAGTTTCAAACTGGTTCTGTCAGCAGCATGAGTTCAATCCCAGGTAATTCCAGTTAGGAGTAGATGATGATGTCGATGAAGATGAGCATGCAAGATGAGGAATTTCCATTTCTTATCTACTCCTTTTTTTTACAGTAGAGATGTCATTGTTGATTTGTGTAAGGTTGGTCGGAACTCAAAAATTCAGTCTACCAAAACCTGGAAAAATAAAAAAAGAATGAATAATTACTACAGGAGTACAAGAGCAGGCATAGATGGTGTGGAGAGTGTGATCCACTGAGAACTGTACAAATAACTAAACTCTGTCCAAAAAAACGAGGGGTATTCCACACTCTCTGGAACTGGAGCCTCAACATCAAATGCAGTTTACTGTCATACCTAGGATATTTTTTGGGGGAACGGGGTAGGGGTCTTTCCATTTTGTAAGGTATAGATTGTTTGTTTATTGATTTTAACGGCATATCAACCTGTCTGGGGTTATGTCATGCCTAATGGTTAGGAAGTAATATATGTTGTGTATTTATATTTATACTTTTTAGTAATTGGTTTTAACAATGTGTTAGCATTATTGGGGATCATGTTGTATGGTATTGATTAAGTCCATGTCTATATTCTATGGTATAATTTTATTTCCCTCAAAAAAGAGAGAATATCCTCCATGTTGACATTTTCAAACAGATCTTTCATATTGTTTGCTTTAACGGTTTCTGATGTGAGCAAAAAACCTGCATTCCATGAATAAGTCTTTGACATGTTCCACATTGTGGTTGTTGTTCTTGTTTGAGTATATAGGAGTGCATTAGTCTTGTAAAGTACAGAGTCAGCATATTTGTATGGTGCATACACTCCTTTTTGGGTGGGCCTTACCTCTCTATGGAGAATACAGTCCACATATTCTAAGACCTGTTGATAGGGCTTTATTAATATTAGATAGGTATACTTTTGTGGGGATTAAAATAAAATAAAAATGAAATATAAAAATGTAAAAAAATAATTCCCCAGAGGGTTCTTCCTGTCTGATGAGCCATCAGACAGGAAGAACCCTCAGGGTGTGCGCAGAGAAAAGGCCCCTTCCTGGCACCAAAAAGAAATCCCTTGGCTCTTCCAACACAGACCATACTGGGAGCACACGTTTTCTGACTGGCTCAGGAAGAAATTACCTCTCCAAGAAATAGCTATGAATCTAGAAATAAAGTCTGAACCTTACAAGTATCTTTGTGTCTTTTTTTCCCCTTTCTTTAATTCATTTTCAACTCGACGACCAACAATAGGAAGAAACTCGTATAATGGGGTTTAAGAAAAGAAACTAGCAACACCAACAGCAACATCCCACCAAACAACCAAAGCCTAATCACACATAAAAGCTCTACACTATAGTTTAACACACTGATAACTCGCTCTTCAGGGCGGGTCCAGTTGCCATACCCCCCCCCCCAGGCAACACCTGCCCCCTTGATTTAAAGGAGCTGGGCTGGGTTTATTGCTCAGTGCCTAAGGCCCTCCCCCCTGAGGGGGAATGCCGATGGGATCTACGCATTTTTTGTGCTTACCATCCCATGAGCTACAGTTCATAGGTGGTCCTAAATTAAACGACCTTGTGTTATACCCACATACATGGGATGTTAGGTAAATACCCTTAAACCATATATATATTTACCAACCCCTCCGCATGAACAGGATGCGACACAAGGTCAATTTCTTAAGCAGAGTTTAACAGGTTTGAATTCTGAGTTTTCCTTCTCCTAGACTGGTTACCTAGACATGGTTAAAGAGTCCAGTCTGCCCTGCTATTTACCCATAGCTGGAGGGAGAATTGGATTCATACCTTTTCCAAGGGTATTAGCGCCATGTGAAATTCCAACAGCTTCGTCCAGGAATTGAACTCGCATTGACGAGTCCATTTCCTACGACTCTAACCATTAGACCACGCGCCTCCATTTGGTTAGTTTATTATAAGTGAACGGAAGGACTAAGATTACATTAATAATAGGACTACATTCCCCAGAGCTCCAGAACTGGAACTTTATCAGTTTAATGTCATACCCAGGACAATAAGACCCTCAGCCAGCGCCTTCTAGCACATATGATAAAAAGGGCTGGGGCTTGCCATACGGGCAATAGGGTTTGGACAATCATATAGATGCTTGATGGGACTAGCCAATTGATCGGAGGGGGCCTTTCCAACCACCCGTCTAGCCCTAAAAAAATTCAGTACAGCCATGGGGGACATTTGGTAGGCAAAGAGTTAATTATTATTATGAGGTGTAAAGGATTGGATAAATCCAACAAAATGGGGTTGAAAATAGAGGGAAAATGCAGATAAAACAACACAGGAAATTCGAAAAAGATTCACAAAAGACCAAGGCGAAATATCATTTGAATTTAGTTGTTGTGTTGTTTTATCCGCATTTTTCCTCTACTATTATATATTGATTTTTTTTTCTAGGTTTGCTTCTGTAATATAATCACGTTTTTTTTTTTTGTGCTGTATATACTTTGGCCTTTCTAAAGAACCTGTCAGATTGAACGGCCATCTGCCAATGTTGAACAGAAGTCTTTTATCTGATAATGTCAAATGGAACAAGAGGGAACAATAGCTGAATTGTTATGATGATAATGAAAACAAAGACATCAAAACTGACCCAAAAGAATCAATGTATAATAGTAACAACAACCTCACCTCAAAATCAAAGTCCAGAAAATAGAACAAACAAAAAAATACTATCATAAAGACAACACAGAAAGAAAAAAAAAATTCTTTCTCTGAAATTTTGAGATGAGGCTTTATAATTTGTATTATTTGACTATTATCCTCATCTTTATTGTTATCTACACAACGTTTCAGACAATGTGCCCTCCAGCCTTCTTCAGGTGTCTCTTGTCGAACGTGGGAACTTTCTCGAACTCAGGAACCTTCTTGTCATAATTGGGAGCCTTCACAGAACTTCGAACCAAACCCTTCAATTCACGGGGGTAGTTGGGTACAAGTGTTAAGCTGTGTTAAATATTCTATGTTACAATCACCCTTGGTCAGGATTGAACCTGCAACCTAGAAATGATTGTCACTTAGAACTGTATTAACTCAAGCCTTATATCCGTTGTGCCATGTATCCAGCTGGACACGTGACGCAGCGTATATAAGGGTAGAGTTAATACAGTTAATATAATTAACACTTTTACCCGGAATGAGAACAATCTACCCCCGTGGATTGAATAACAGGTTCAGTTTGAAGTTTCATGGAGGCTTCCGAGTTCAACAAGAAGATTCCCGAGTTCGAAGAGAAGTTTCCCCGAGTTTGAAGAGAAGGTTCCTGAATTTGACAAGAAGCACCTGAAGAAGGACAGAGGTCACATCAGTCAAAATGTTGTGTAGATAACAATAAAAATGAGGACAATAGTTCGAACATTTCAAATGATGCAAAAAAAAAAAAAAAAAAAAAAAAAAAATCTATTCTGGATAAGTGCTTATTTTACCTTTAAAAAAAAAAGGGGGGGGATAATAGGGGTCAGGATTTAATAGTTTGGTTGGTTTGTTTTATAGCATATCAACCCTTTTCGGGTCATTTCAGGCAGTGGAGCACTCACTTTGGAATTGCATGGTTCCATATTCGATACCGGTCCCCACCAACTGAACGCATGATTACCACAGATTGAGTAATCTGATCTGTGCGGTAAAGTGGGGAGTTGATGGTAGATGTGGTGCTCCACCTCAGCAAAAAATGCAATCTCCCTGGTCTAGCACTAGCAAAAAGAAGATAGACTTCCTCGCTGTCCGGCTGATATGGATAAAAGACCAACTTTACTTATTTTACTCAAGAAAAGGGATTGTCAATGGTCAGGAATTAATGGTTTGGTTGTTTTGTTTTATGGCATATCAACCCTTTTCAAGTCATTTAATGCTGAATCAAGTCCTTTTGATAAACAAAGGACTCAGGTTGCTTACAGTCCCTGCTGTTGCTTAAGTGGTCACTCAGTATTAAACAGGTTCATTGCTGCTTGACCTCAGTGATCTAGCAGGAACTAGTGCTTTCAACATGACTTGACCGTAATCAATTTTGGTTTTGGTTTGTTTTACGGCATATTAATCTCAGTGGGTCATTTAATGCCGACAAAGTATTAAAATAAATTCATTCTTAATGGATAATCACTTTTGTTGATAAACTCAGGTTTTTCTATTTAACCCATAGATGGGACCCTAACAGGTACTACCACTACGGGTCAGAGTGGACCAGGGAGCAATGGTGATGAAGGGGGGCCCCAAATTCCCCAAACCTCCAGAACTGGAACCTCACTATCAGATAGAGTTTAACGTCAAGAAGCCCCTCAGCCACCACCTTCTAGCACCCATATGATAAAAAGGGTTGGGGTTTGCCATAAGAGCAATAGGTTTGGGCCAGTCATATAGGTGCTAGGGCTTGACGTGACCAGCCGATTGATCGGAGGGGGCCTCTCCGATGACCCAAGTAAGGACCAAAGTGGAATATTGCATGTCATAGACTGCTCAACCACCTGGGTTCTATCCTTAAGCATCACAGGTCGCCACCCAGACTGTAAGTAAGTCATCATCGGGGCGACCTAATGTTGGTATCAGCCAGTCAGCGAGAGAGTCTATCCCCTTTTCAATAACCCAGGAGATTGTTTTGGCGCCTGAGGTGGAGCACCACACCTACCATCAGCTCCTTACTTTACCGCACAGATTCCTGTGCTACTCATACGCTGAGTTGGCGAGGACCGGTATCGAACTAGGAACCTTGTAGTTTCTAGCCGAACGCTCTACCGACTGAGCTCCATAGTTATGAAACCAAAATGATCAGTCACTTTATATCCAGAAACATGCGACATTTCGGATCAATACTGAATCAAATCAATTTGATAAACAAAGGACTCAGATTGCTTATAGTACCTACTGTCTCTTAAGTGGTCACCCAATTAAGTATTGAACAGGCTCATTGCTGCTTAACTTTGGTGATCTACCAGGAACTAGTACTTTCTTTTGAAGCTTCAATTTTTCAATTACTTAATTTGTTTAACAACATATCAACTCTTTACGGATTATCTATCATCAACAGAGATACTGATAGGTACGTGTCCTGCATCCCTGATGCACAAAAATCTAAAAGGACGCAGTAAAATCATATCCGTGCATTTCAGTGTTTTTCTTTTTTCTTCCCTCATCATTTCAAGCTAACAATAAATACATTTCAATAGTTTCTTAGAAATGAATTACACAGGATAGGTTACTAGGTAGGAGTTTGGTGGCTTTAGTTGTTTCCCCAGATCATAAATAAAAACCCTGCAATTTATTAAGAAACTTTAGTTGGGACCCATTAATTTTCCCCGGGGACTCATTCAAAATAAACGTGTGTCCCAGGACTAAATAAAAAAGCTATCTGCATCACTGCATCAAAATTTAATCAATTTCTGAATAATTTATTGTAATCAAAACTATATTTTCAATATACCATTGCAGTTTTTTCATTGCTCTATAATCAATTGTCTGCACACATTTATATGGTTTTAAGTAACTATTTCTATCTAATAATAATTTGTTTGTAGTTATATGGTTTCAGGTATTCCTATCTAACACCAATAATTTGCAAGCAATTATATCGTTTCAATTAACTAATAATAATCCTTAGCAAAAAAAAATTATAACTTCAAGTAACTATTCTTAATACAAATAATTTGTACAGTTTATACAATTAATTTGTACACAATTACATAGTTTCAAGTCTTCCTGTCTAATACTAATAATTACACAGTTTCAAGTAATTATTTCTATATATTAAGTCATTTGTTTGCACACAGCTGGTTTCAAGTAACTAATAATAATAATCATCCTTAGTAGACCATTATATCTTCAAGTAACTATTCTTAATACAAATAATTTTGGTTATATGGTATCAAGTATTCCTATCCAATATTTATAATGGGACCTTAGCAGGTATTACCACTTTGGGTCAGAGTCGAACTGAGAGTAATGTCAATGAAGGGGTACTTCATACTCTCTAAATTTCAGGAAATAGTGCCTCACCACTGGATGTGGCTTAATGCCAAACTCGGAACAAATTTTTCAGGGTTAAACTTGCAAATCGTCATCAAAATTAAAACGGAAACTTATTTGGTGGTGATCCATGACAGTTAAACTACAGTGTATGAATGAACTTTTTTGCGAATTGGGTTACAGTTTGGGGTTTGGGGATTAAGGTTGTTTTTAATTATGTATTGCTTAATAAAAAAAAAAAAATAAAAAAAAAAAAATTTTCTATACATTTAATGTTGAAAAATAATTTTTTTAAACTATGTTTAATTGAAATTATACATTGCAATACTAACACAAATGACTGAGACTAATGTGTCTACCGTTGGATTCAATAATTAATTTCAATGGTTAATTAAATGTATAGTAATTTGGGTTGTTTTTTTGTTGTTGTTTTTTTTAAGCAATACGTAATTAAAAACAACCTTAATCCCCAAAACCCTAAACTGTAACCCAATTCACAAAAAAGTTCATTCATACACTGTAGTTAAACTGTCATGGGGGACCACCAAATAATTTTGTTTTAATTTTGACGACAATTTGCAAGTTTAACCTTTTTCAGTTAATTCTTTATCTTATATTTCGGGATTATTTAATTCTTTTTATCTTTTAATATATTTTTAATTTAATATTTCACTGTTAATTCTTTATTATAGCTGTTCTCATAATAGTATACTATACGTACACAAGAAAAAAGAAAAGAAGAGTGAAGCATTTAGAGATGCTGATAGGTAGGCGTTCTGCATCCCTAACACACAAAAATCTAAAAGGACGCAGTAAAATCATATCCATGCGTCCCAGTGTTTTTCTTTTTTCTTCTCTCGTCATTTCAAGCTAACTGTAAATACATTTCAATAGTTTCTTAGAAACGAATTATACAGGACAGGTTACAAGATAGGAGTTAGACGGCTATAGTTGGGACCCATAAATTTTTCCGGGAATTCATACGAAGCAAATATGTGCGTCCCAGGCTATCAGCATCACTGCATTTATTGTACGTTCCCAGTGTATCTATCAAAAATGTTAAATCTATACATGTATAAAGGGCAGTTGTGTGTATATTTATGTCCGGAGGAAACTTCGAAAATAAAACAATTAACGATAAGTAAATATATATACAAATTAAATATCACCAGGGCTTGGTTTTTGAGCAAAATAATGAAGGTTTGATTTATATAAGATAATTAAAAAAATAAGATTTAAATGATAACAGCATATAATTTCTTTTGCATTTAAGATTCTAAATAGTAGACAATAATTTTTCTTTTCAAAGTGGCTGAATCAACGCAAGGTCTTTTTTTTTTTTTTTCATAGGGATTTTAATGGGGCATCCTGCGAGGATCCAACTCGTGATTCAGTAATAATGGATCTGTGAGACTAATTTTTTCTGCTACCCCCCTCTACCCAGGCGACGCTGGGTAGCCGCTTCTAGTCCAAAATAAACGAAGGTAGTGGTGGTAGTGGTGGTGTGTGTGTCCACAAAGAGATTTATACGTAGTAGTATTTTAGTTGGTCTTTTTTAATAAGAAAAATCAAGACTATCTCTGTTGTATGGGACGTCAAAATTTCAGGATGTTTTTACCAAGCATTTTTCTACTGTCCGCCAAAATAAACGAAGGTGATAATTTTTTAGGGATATCCCTAAAAAAAATTTAAAAATAATATGTTTGTTTGTTTTTTGGTGTACAGTAGAAAAATGCTTGTTAAAAATAAAATAAAATTTCGACGTCCCATCCAACTGGGATATACCCACGCACATATAATTTTTAAAAATCTGTTTTAAGTTTATATAAACTTCCGTTTTTTAATAATTTTCACTGAAAAAAAATTACTACTTGAAAAGTGAAATTTAAAAGAAAATACTTCCCTACTCAAGAGAAAGAAAAATACTTTCATATGAATTTCATTTTATTTATATTTCTTTATATATTTTTTCCATGTTTATTTTTATCAAATTCCATTTATTTATATGTAAAATACTTTTTTAAATATTAAAAAAAATGTAATTCGGACAAGAAAGTAGAGAAGGTAAGTGAATGGGATATTATTTAGTCTGGCACAAGGCCATGGTGGCGTTTTGATTGAATGCACTACACTGTCATTAAATAACGAATTGTTTGTTTGTTTATTTTTTTATGAGACTGGCTATAACTTCTACGCTTAAAAATAAAAATGGATTTAAAACCGAAGACAAACAATTATATAGACGGGGATGAGAGAAAAGAGAGAATGGAAGATAGATAGATAGATAGATAGATAAAAGTAAACAGGAATAATCTCAGTATTTTTGAATATGTAACTTTAACTCTTTATTTAACTTTAACAAAAACGGCACATCATAACGAGAAGTTTGATAGAGGGAACAATATATAAAATCGTCTGAGAGAATAAATCAATTTACTGTCCAATTTGCAACTGAGTGATTATTTTTTGTGGAATCCACATCTACGCTGAACAGTTTCTGATTTTTTTTTTTTTTTTTTTTTTAATCAATCAAATTCAAGATATTGGAGATAAAACTATCAAATACTAATTAAAATCCTTCACTCTATCTATCAGGATTCCTAAATAAACAGAAGTATCAATATCATCATGGACCACTGTTACAACGGGAGAAGGGGAGTAGGGAGAGGGAGGAATATATTGTAAGAGGTTCAGGATTGTTAGGAAGGAAGGAAGAAAAGGAATTTTTGGCTGAGCTTTAAAAAAAAAAAGAACTTCCCTGTTTTAGAGGTAGGGATTGGGATAATATAACCGTTTTGAGATAAGTGTGTAGGCCAAGGTGCGCGTGTCTGTGTGTATACGTGTGTGTGAGTGCTAACTGCCTTGTTTTTTAAAAAGTCAGCCCTCTCTCTGTCTGTCTGTCTTTCCTTCTCTCTCTCGCGAGGCAGACAGTTATTTTGACAAGACTGCTTCCTTCATTCTTTCAGTTTATTCCTCCTTCTTTACGTTACTTATTTTTCCATTCTTTCTCTCCTTACTGATTGACTCTTAAACAAAGAAGAAAAAGAAAAGCACCAAACTCTTTTTTTAGAAGATTGATACTTATTTAGCTCATCTCATATCCAGAAAAAGCCTTAAAATATATCTTTTTTAAACAAAGTTTGTTTTTTAACACATTGAATGATTTTTTTTTCATAAGAGAAGAAAAGGCAATAAGCACTCAGTTGTTACGATAATTTTTAGGATTCAATTTGAAAAATATAGATAAATAAAATCATCCTTCCCTAAATGAAACTTAGACAATTAATTCAAACGTTATTTGAAATTACATATAATTAAATAAATACTAATAGTTTCTATTTGTTTTGGGTTTTTTTGTTGTTGTTTATTTTTGTTGTTATTGTTTTTATTTTATTTTTTCTAATCAATGTTAATTTTGATTAAAAAACCAGAAAAAATACTTTAATAATATGAATTCCATTTTATTCATATATTCATTTATATATTTCTATCGGATTCCATTTATTCATATTTTCATTTATTTTATTTATATTTTTTCATTTTATTTATATTTTTTCATTTAATTTTATTTATATTTTTTCATTTAATTTTATTTATATTTATTTTTTCATTTAATTTTATTTATATTTATTTTTTCATTTAATTTTATTTATATTTATTTTTTCATTTAATTCCATTTTATTTTATTTTATATTTTTAATTCCATTTTATTTTATTTTATATTTTTAATTCCATTTTATTTTATATTTTTAATTCCATTTTATTTATTATATTATTATTTTCCAAAAAATGAAATATTGGATATTATTGACACACTACTTTTGTTTTCATTCCTTTAATTTGGGATTTTATGTTTATTTCATTTATTTTCAACTTTTAAATAAGTGTTATGTTATGTTTTTAATCCATGCTTGTTTATTTGTGTGAGTTTGAGGCTGAAAATCAAAATAATTACTGAAAAAGTCATTTAACTTTTTCTTCTTTTTAATTCACAATGAAATGCAGGTAGATGGAGATACCCTGTTTAATTTTGGGAAACTTGCTGATATAGGTCGATCCCAATAAAAGGTTGAAGGTTATTTTTAGGATTAAGTACAATATTTTTTTAAAGACAAAAGTGACAGAAGGATAAAAAGTAAGACGGAAATAAGGAAAGGAAAAAGAAAAAGAGAGACACAACGAAGGAAGGAAGAAAAACGATAGAAAGGAAAGAAAGAAAAATAGGAAGGAACGAAAGAAAAAGGTAGATGAAAAGAAAGAAGAAAGAAATACGGAAATGATGAAGGAAAAAAATAAAAATGAGAGAAAGAAAGAAAAAGATAGATAGAAAGAAGGAAGTAAAAAATAAAAAAGGAAAGAAAAAGGAATGAAAGAAAAAAATAAAGGAAAGAAGAAAAACAGAAGGAAGGAAGAAAGAAAAAGAAAGAATAAAGAAAAGAAAGAAAGAATAAGAGAAGAAATAATAAAGGAAATAAAAAAGAAGGAAAGAAAGAACAAGGCAGAACAGAAAGAATAAAGAAAGGAAAGAAAATTCGGTTTTAAATTAAATATTGGGGGGGGGGGGATTAACATTTTTTTTCATATAAATGCAAACATTACAATACAGTAAAAAGTACAATACGATTAGAAAAAATCTGATTAAAAACATTCATTTTTTCACATAAATAATACAAATCCACTTAATAAAGTTTCATTGTTTAAAAAAATAATTAAATAAATATGCAAGTTTGCAATAAATTAGGGAAAAAATATGCTGATTCAAATATAAAATTTTAGACATGTGTAATTGTGTGTAAATATATTTATATATATTTACAAATACTCACAAAACAAACGTGGTTCAATAAGTTTATACCGAAATCCCCAAAAAGATATAAAACTTCTAATCATATAAATACGTTTTTTCACAAAAACTAAACATTAATTTATAAAAATATTAAATTTTATAACCAGAAACAGGTTAATTATTACAACCAAAAAAATACAGTTTTCTTTTAGTGTTTTAAAATTACAAATTCAAATAAATTGTATTTTCAAAATCATTTAACATTTCTTGTCAGTTTTTTTTTGTCTACTTTTGTTTTAACCCCAAAAAAAGGATACACCAATAAATTTCTATATTGACGTTTAAAATATGTATATAATAAGTAAAGTAGCCAATTTGGTAAATAATATATCCTTAGGTGATGATATATATATGGATTCTCAAATAATAAAAGGGGTCGACTACTACTATTTGCTGGTTAAAAGAATGTGGTTGGTGCATTTTGTTATAATTTTAAGAAATAAAAAATAAATTTTTCAAGAAATCCAGCAAAAACCGCACAAAATTTTCACTTTTTTCTTACTTCTAAACCCAAAATTTAAATATTTTTACCAACGTTTTTCGATCAAAGATCTTCAATTAAAAATAATCATATTTTTTAAATTAATAAAATTGATTTTAATAGAACAGGGAGACAAGGATCTAAAAAAAAAAAAAAAAATTTCAAAAACGATTAAAAGCAGTAATACCAACAATAACAAAAAATATTTTTTTTACCAAGTTTCACATTGCGTTAGGGTTATTTTATATATGCATGATTTTTGTTGTCTTTTTTCTTTTTAAACGACCGCCAAATAACTATTATTTAGGCTGTCAAAAGTTTTAAATAAGACGGACTCACAATATGATACGTGGTAAAAAAAATAGATATCTTATTATTATTCGGGGTATATGGTAAAAATCAGGTGGACCCTCAATTACTGACCACCCATATTCTGTAATGGAAATGCCCTTTTTTGCTAAGCCATTTTTATCTTCTTTACAAACAGATCGATAAGTAAATCGAACTTGGTTGTGGCGAAGAATTTAAATATCTGGATATAAAATACCCACACTAAAGAAAAGAGAGATGTACCCATCCTTATAGAGGGTCGGGTAGAGTATTGTATAAAATTGTATACAGACAAAATTGCCATGAAGTCGGGGTCCAAAATCCTGACCGGCATTTTAAAAATGATCAAATAAACGAAAAACTAACAACCTTTTTTTAATAAATAAATATAATTCCTTTTTTTGTTATTTTCTATTTAAAAAAAACAAAACAAATAAAAATGCTTTTAAATTTCTTAGCTAAAAAAATATGTATTTAAGGACTTAATTATGATTTTCATTTTAGGCGAGGCTATATATTTACCTTTTTGCATTTTTTTTTATTAATTAAAATTTAAAGTTTTGACACCAAAAAATACTAAAAAAAAAAAGAAAAAAAAAAGACGTTAATATTTTTAAATAATAATCACAAGAATATAACAAAAATAGATATATAATAATCACATATCATTGAAGATATATAATAAACACGTACTACCAATTACCTACGTACCCTTTAATTATATACGTAATTAAAAATTACTTTTTTTAAAACCCGCGCACAGCTGACACTTATAAATCATACGCACTTTTACACACAAACAAATACACACATACCTACATACATACAGTCTAATATTCACACACACACACACACATACTATCTATCACATTCATACACACATTTATCAATATTTACTTTTAACTTATAGTACACACACGTCCACAAAGAAACATATATCGCACCTCCTCCTACTTTTTGGGACTGTATAGCACATGTTTATATTATATTATATATATATAATATTATATACAAATCATAACAACAAAATATGGAACAATCCACAAAAACGATTATTACTTCATTTCAATTTACCTTAAGTTAAGTCTGTCGATAAAAACAAAAAAAAAACAACATTTCACCACATTTTTTCCCTCGTCTTCTTTAGTTTGTGTTTCGGGGCCCCGTTCTTTTTTCTTTTACTTTTTGTTTGTTTTTTCTTTTTTCTTTTTCTTTTTTTAAAAGGGGGGGCAAAGATATTTTGACTGGTGGACCGACTCTAGAAGCCGTACCCCCACTTTATGACCATTTTTAACTTTTTTTTACTTGCTCCGATCTCGCCACACGCAGTGCTCGTAGGACTGTTTTTAAAAGCTGTTAAATAATCCAATTGAATTATTGATAGACGTTGAAAACCACTTTAATATCTCACAATGCATTTGTAAAGTGTTCAACAGTGGTTTTGGTGTGGCCCGCTTAAAGCATAAAATTTGCCCAGCTTCTATCGCTTCGCCTTGGGCTTTTCTGTGGAGGGAACACGTAAAAAGATTACACCGCCATTGTTTTCACACTGCGACTTCTTTTTTTATGTAGATAAGAATGAGAAAAGGAAAAACTTTGTTTTACCAAGATATTAGATTTATCAATATTTTTATATTGCACGTATTTATGTGTAATGACCTTTGAAGTATCTTAAATGTTTATTTTTGGCGATATATTTGTCTATTTTCTTACATATTTTTAATGAAACTCGATTTTTTTTTTTACCTTTTTAACTTCATTACATTAACTAAAGAAAAATTAGGCAATTGTTTTGCTTGTAAAATATAAGATATAGCAAAGTTTATAGGTATCGATATCACACGCACACACTGAAATCATTCAGTTGTGTAGTTATTTGCTAAGCTTTGTTTTGGCACAAGGTCGTAAATTTGGGGCACCCAGTGAGAATCAAACTCGCTAAAAAATGGTCCTCTACACTTTGCTAACCACTGCACCATATCAGATGCTTATGTCCTGTTTTTGAATAGTTATCTAGCTTAGCTTAGTTGTGGCATAGAGCTGGGGGTATGGGGCACCCAGTGAGGATCGAACTCATTAACAATGGTCTACTAATCCAGCTTGCTAACAATTACACTAAGGGGAAGTGCTCAAAATAGATATTTACCAGACTTAGCATAGTTGTGACACAGTCGGAACTATGGGACACCCAGTGAGAATCAAACTCTCTAACAATGTTACTGTTCACATAGCACTAAATACATTTGGGAAAGGTATGAATCTCTCCAGCTATGGGTAAATAGTAGGATAGACTGGGCTCTTTAACCTTGGTTAGGCAACCTGTCTCGGAGAAAGAAACCTTGAATTCAAACCTGTTAAACTCCACTTGGGGTGGTCACTACTAGAATAGTCTCAGTCCTAATTAGTGATCTATTTCACTCACAAAAAAAAGATCTGGTAATCCTGCTTGCTATCACTTACACCATGTGAGGTGCCCAGGATAATTGGACCATATGACCTTTAGGCACCCCTTTTGCGATCTTGTTTCATAAGGACATTTTTTTCATTTACACCGTCAAAACCCGGTTGTTTGTTAACTGACGATTTTTAGAGTTTTTTTTTAAATTATAAAACTAACCCCTAGCCCTAACCCCTAACAAACAACCAGATTTTGACGGTGTAAATGAAAAAAATGTCCGTATGAAACGAGATCGCAAAAGGGGTGCCTAAAGGTCATATGGTCCGGATAATTTGCAGAATAGTTTATTTACTAAGTTTAGTTGTGACACATGGCTGGAAGTATGGGGCACCCAGTGAGAATCAAACTCACTAAAAATGATCTACCAATTCAGCTTGCTAACCACTACACCATGTGAGATGCCTATATTCTTTTCTTGTATAGTTATTTAGTTAACTTAGTTGTGGAATAAGGCTGGAAGTATGGGGCACCCTGTGAGAATCAAACTCACTAGCAATGGTGTGCTAATCTAGCTTGTTAACCATTACACCAGGTAAGGTACCTATTGTATTTCTGCATCAATCATCCTAAAATTATAGGGTACTGGCTGGTTTTTGGTTGGATTTTACGTGTCAACCCTTGGGGCATTTTATGCCGAAGACATTTTTTTTTAATTCATACTTGATGGGTATTCAAAAATTTTTTAAATTCATTTTTTCTATTTAACGCATAGATGGGACCCTAACAGGTTTTATGACTCAGGGTCAGAGTGGACCTGAGAGTAATGGCAATAATGAGGTACTCCACACTCCCCAGAGCTCCAAAACTGGAACTTCACCATTAGATGCAGTTTAATGTTATACCCAGGACACTAAGACCCTTGGAAACCACCTTCTCGTATATATACGATTAAAAGAGCTGACGTTTACCATAAGGGCAATAGGGTCAAGACAATCATATAGGTGCTAGGGCTTGATGCCCATCTAGCCTAAGTAAGGGCCAAAGTGGAGTGTTACGTGTCAGTCACCAGGATTCCATCCTTTAAATTCTTTCTTTTTTTTTTTTAATTAGTGAAATAGATCACTAATTAGGACTGAGCTTATTCTAGTGGTGACCACCCCAAGCGGAGATTTGACAGGTTTGAATTCAGAGTTCGCCTTCTCCTAGACTGATTGCTTAACCAAGGTTAAAGAGCCCAGTCTACCCTACTATTTACCCATAGATGGAGGGAGAGTAGTTGGATTCATACCTTTCCCAAGGGTATTAGCGCTATGTGAACTGTAACTTCATCCAGGATTTGAACTCTGGGTGACGAGTCCATTTCCTATGACTCTAACCATTACACCACAGCCTCCAACCTAAGCCTCATGGCTCGCCATCCACAGTCAACAGGTGGCTTCATTGGAGGGATTTTACCCTTCTGCTGAGGTGCAGTCTGTGTATTCTACTGCCCTAGCTGATAGGGCAGTCATAGGGTACTATACGACCCATGAACCTGTTAAGTTCCCCTTGTAACAGTGACCAATGATGATTCCTTTTAGTATTTAGAAAGTAGAGAAATATTCTAATTAAAATTTATCCTTGTTGTCAAGAATTTGGATGATAAAAAAAGGTGACGTTCAATTATCAATTCACATTCTGTATTATTTAGAGTATTTGGACTATTGTCTTCATCTTTATTGTTATCTATACAACATTTCTGTTACGATTTTTGTGGCCATTCTTAGGCTTCAAGTGAGAGCACTTTTCCAGTGGAGATCCCTTGTGTTAAGCAGAGGCTGATCCTTAGTGAATCCTTTGGTTGTCCTTCAGTGTTCCTTAGTATTGGGTAGAATCCTTTGGTTGTTCTGGACTCTGGCGTCTAGAGTTAATGGTCTAATCAATAAAGTCTCCATCTCTACTTCGAAACAGTTGTGGCTTTTTATTTCTCTTCATCTCCTCATTTCATATTCCCTATAGGCTTTAATCCATAAGCCCATGCAAAAATCTGTAAGTTTAAGTGGTGGACTTCAGCACACCTTATATTCCAAAATAATCCAATTGTCCTCATCTTTATTGTTTTGGGTAGAATCCTTTGGTTGTTCCTTGGTGTTGGGTATAATCCTTTGGTTGTTTCAGCCTTCTTCAGGTGTTTCTTGTTGAACACTGGAAACTTCTCTTCGAACTCAGGAACCTTCTTGTCGAACTTGGGAGTCTCATTCTGTTAACCATAACCAGATACAAGTGTTAAGCTATGTTAATCATTCTATATTACTATCCCAGTACCAATCCCTTTCTTCTATTATAGTCCCAACCCTATTGCCCTTATGGCAAGCCCTAACCCTTTTTATCATATATTTGCTAGAAGGTGGTGGGTGAGGGTCTTAGTGTCCTGGGTATGACATTAAACTCTATCTGATGGTGAAGTTCCAATTCTGGAGATCTGGGGAATGTGGAGTACCCCTTCATCACCATTACTCCCAGATCCACTCTGAACCAAAAGTGGTAGTACCTGTTAAAGAAAGAAACAGAAGAAAAAGGACATGCTACACAGAAAAAATATAATAAGAAAAAAGAAAGAGATGGGGAAAGATAGAGAGAGGGGGTGAGCATTTAGACGTGATAAGGCTTATCTGTTACAATTGAATATAATGAAAAGATGAAAAGAAGAAAAGAAAAATAAGAGCGAGAGAGAGTTAAATCAAGATCATTATACTTTTTACATATTGAACTATTTAGTAGTAGCTCTTAATAGCTCTCTAGGCGGGGGTCCAGTGGCTTTGGCCCTGGACCGTGGCTACAACTAGCAGCGCTGATCCTAGGGGGCTATCCTCCCAGGCAATACCTTCCCCCTCAATTAAAAAGGGCAGGGCTGGGTTTATTGCCCAGTGCCTGAGGCACCCCCCATGAGGGGGAATGCCAACAGGATCAACGCAATTTTTCATCCGCCACCAATGAGTCTCAGCTTGTGGGTGGTCCCATATTAATAGGGCCTTGTGCCTAACCCGTACACGTGGGGTACAAGGTAAATACTAGTAATAGCTCTTAAGTAAACATATCAAACATTGTAATAATTGTCCTCATACTGGGGTATATCCACAGGTCCTGTTAGTACTTCTTATTACATTATTTGCTGCTACATTTTTCTATCTTCCATCTTTGGTCATGTCATCTGTTTCTCTTCAATTGTTGGGGACATTTTCATCTCTCTGGCAAGATCTAAGTATTTGTCTATCTTTTAACTTTCTTTCATTTTGACTCTATGGTCTGCTGGAATAGTAAAATCTATGATAATCCGAACATAAATGAGAGTAACCTTTCTTTGTTTATTTCACTTTGAGGAAGCCATATGTTTTGGTCGGCCATTTTCATTTCACCATAAATCTACACTGAAAATACGAATTTGTTTGAATCAATACAACAGAATGTTTTAACAGGAAAATATCATAAAATGTGTCCTTAATAACAATAAGTTCATTTCAAATAATGCACAAGCATAATTAAGAACACATTTTATGATATTTTCATGTTAAAACATTCAGTTGTATTCATTCGAACAAATTCATATTTTCAGTGTAGATTTACAAAGAAATGAAAATGGCTGACCAAAACATATGGCTTCAAAGTGAAATAAACAAGGGAAGGTTACTCTCATTTATGTAGCTAATGTTCAGATTACCAAATCTATTAGCTGATAAGTTGTTTTCTTCTTGTTACTCTACACTTCTGACCGGGTGTTCTGTTTGTATCTCAAAGTTCTTAAGAATTTTTATTATTATCAAAACATAATGGCCTGAACCTTTGGCACCTTCACCTGCCCTGTTGGATGGGTCTGTTGAATGTGCTGACTGTACCTCTGACTTGCAACACTTCATTTGGCCAATCCCCCAACATAACCGGCAAAGAATCGCTTGTGCCGTGCATGAGAGACCCAGATGGGACGAGACAGAATTTGCATGAAAGGTAGGCGAGCCATAGTAAAAACGGACGGTCGCCGACACTCAGTGAAAAGAACGAAGCAAGTGACTGCACGAGTGGTGAAATTCAGAGGACTACTGTGTTTTGGGTAAAGAGGAAAGAAGGTCAGAGTAACGCATTTACAGTGAGAGCATTTTGCTGAAGGAAAGGGATTACTGTTGTTAATTGAAAAGACTCCAGTTGAAAAACTTTTTTCAGGCCTTTACTTGGGCCAGACAGGCAGAGAAGTCCAACCTGATCAATCAGCTAGTCATGTCAAACTCTAGCACCTACATGATTGTCCAGAGTGTTTGGTTTGTTTTGTTTTACGGCATATCAACCTCAGTGGGTCATTTAATGCCGATAAAGTTTTAAAATAAATCAATTCTTAATGGATAATACAATTTTTTTATAAATACATTTTTCTATTTAACCCATAGATGGGACCCTAACAGGTACTACCACTCCGGGTCAGAGTGGACCAGGGAGCAATGGTGATGAAGGGGTGCTCCACATTCCCCAAACCTCCAAAACTGGAACCTCACCATCAGATAGAGTTTAACGTCATTCCCAGGACATGTAGACCCGCAGCCACCGCCTTCTAGCACCCATATGATAAAAAGGGGTTGGGGCTTGCCATAAGGGCAATAGGGTTGGGAAAATCATATAGGTGCTAGGGCTCGACGCGACCAGCCGATTGATCGGAGGGGGCCTCTCCGACCGCCCGTCTAGCCCAAGATAGGGCCAAAGTGGAGTATTGCATGTCATGAACTGCTCATCCACCTGGGCTCTATCCTTAAGCATCACGGGTCGCCACCCACGACTAACAGGTGGCCCCATTGGGGGAGTCTTACCCCTCTGCAGAGGTGCAGTCTAATGCCCCAGCCGACAGGGCAGTGTCCAGAGTGTATTCCTCAATTGCTCTCATAGCAAACCTCCCAACGCTTTTTTATCATATACGTGCTAGGTGATGGTTGATTAGTCCTTAATTATAAAATCAGGAACACGGAGACTTAATTTTTTTGGTGTCTACATCTGTAACATAACATTATGTGTGTGTGTATATGCAAACTAAAAATAGAAAATAGAGGCAGGGTTAGCTCAGTTGGTAGAGCGTTCGGCTAGAAACCATAAGGTTCCTAGTTCGATACCGGCCCTCGCCAACTCAACATATGAGTAGCACATGGATCCGTGCGGTAAATTAAGGAGCTAATGGTAGGTGTGGCGCTCCACCTCAGATGCAAAAAGAATCTCCTTGGTCTAGCGCTAGTGAAAAATGGATAGACTCCCTCGCTGATTGGCTGATACCGACTTTAGGCCACCCGACGACTTTACTTTATGTGCGTACATGTGTATGAATATGTGTGCATACATGTGTATGTGTGGGGATAGGATCTTAAGTGCCACTTAAGTTAAGTCAAGAGAAGTTAAGAAAATTATAAAAATCGATAGTGAGATGATATCTAGGGTTGTTGGCACCTTTCTGTCCACTAAGAACGATGGCGTAGTGTCCAAAAAAATAAATATATAAATAAATAAAAAATTATCTGCATCTGCGCAAGTGGCTATGCAGGCCTATCCCTGAGTGACAGTCTTTGGTGCACTGACTGCATACAAACTGTGATGCTTTCTGGGGCTGCTGTTTTTTTCTCCCTCTTTCTGGCTCTCTTTGTTGTTGAGGCAACTCTCCTCTCCACCTCACTCCTCTTTGTGCCTTGCTTAACATTAAGGCACCAGGATTAGGTTAAAAAAAACTATTAAATACGAGACTTAAAAAGAAAAAAAGTAATGTCCTCCCCTCTGGAGACTGTCTTCCCAGGAAACCCTTACTGTTACATATTTTTTATTACCTGAGATCCATATATCTCATGTGCAAGGAAGAATAACAAAGATGCCATTACATGTCTGAACATGATGATGGTTTAGGCAATCCTCAATCTATCCCATAGATTAGCCTGTCACGTGATTTGACCAACCAATCAGCAAACACTGTCATAGGTCAATCCCAAGTCAAAGCCTGTCTAACATACTTATCTGAACTTATCTGTAATGTGTGATTTTCCATGAATTCAGGTTAACCATTAAATTTAAATCTTTACACTACATTACAAAAATGATAGGCTATGCCTATTCATCATGTAACAGTAGAACCAGTAAAGAGGCTTGGACCAGGAGGGTGCAGCTGCCCTGGGGTGCAGCTTCAGGGGGGTGCAAATCACCTTAACCCAAAAGCCTTTGGGTTGCTGTAACATTGAGATATATTGCCTAACTTTTGCCACTATACTCCTGAACTACGGAGGTACGGAGGTGCATGGTGTAATGGCTAGATTCGTAGGAAATGAACTCATCAATCCGAGTTCAAATCCTAGACAAAGCTACAGTTCACATAGCGCTAATACCCTTGGGAAAGGTATGAATCCACCTACTCTCCTTCCAACTATGGGTAAAATAGCAGGGTAGACTGGGCTCTTTAACCTTGGTTAGGCAACCAGCATAGGAGAAGGAAAACTTGGAATTCAAATCTGTTGAACTCCACCTAATTGACCTTGTGTAACATCCTGTTCATGCGGAGGGTTTGGTAAATAAATATGTATTCCTGAACTATGAATCCATAAAATTATAAATTATATAAATAGGGATGAGCTTAGACCACAGCAAAATACTGCAATACCCTTATTGAAAAAAAAAAAAATTAAAACAAAAAACAAACCATATCCAAGCAACTTTTGGCTTCTACTTAAAAAAGATAAAGAATATTTATTATTTTTTTTATTCAAAAGAAGAAAAAAAAGTGAGAGAGAGGAAAAATGAGAAGATTAAATTAATTTTATCATCACAAAAAGTTTCCTTTTTGAAAATGTTCTACTGCAATATTCTATTGCTAATAATTCTAGTCAATATAATCTATATTATTTATCAATAAAAAAATATTTGATTTTAAAACTGTATATTTTTATCAATTTTTTAAAAAGATTTTACATTAATATTATTTTTACAAATAAAAAACATAAATCTTGCAAATTTTTAAAATTTCCATTAGTCATTGACATGGTGCTCTCATTTGTAAGTAGTCCACCAAAGCAATTTTTACCTGCCCCTCTCTTAGGCTAAATACATCCCTAAATATATATATATATATATATTGTTATAGAGTACAATACATTTAAGGCACAATTGTTACCATTGGTTTCAAAGTAGCATATTGGTCACTTATCAAGACAATACATCTTAAATGTATTGTATTCTATAAATAAATACAGCTCTTACCCCTGCAATCAAGCACTTTATTTTCAATTCTCCAATACTAATTAACTACAAATATATATATATATATATATATATATATATATATATATATTATTATACTAAAGCTGAGATTTGGAGCGTTCAATCCCTAAAGGCTTTTTTGTTTGTGACCTTGATCACACAAAATTTGTCTCTAATTATTCCTTAGTTTTAGCTCAACCTATTGTTTAAAAAAAACAACACTTTAATTAGTTTAATTAGTCGGAATTTGCAATTAAGTCAAATCTTAACTCATCCCTGTCTTTAAATCCTATGTTCCTCCCCTTTTACTCCCTATACGCCAAGGAAGGGCAGATGAAATTGATCACAAGTAATATTACTTCAAAGGCAGCACTCAGCCCCTGCCCAACATCCTATAACTCTAGAGTCGCCTGTCTTACATCCCCCCCCCCCCGCAATAAAAATTCTGATGTCTATTTCAATTTTCGAGGGCAATTCATTGAAAAATCCATTTTTTTTAAAAATACAATTCTAACCCTTACTTTGTACCAAAACTCAGGGAAGTTTTCGATTTTAATTACATTTTCAGTGTTGATTTAGCAATGAATTAATTTAATTTTAAAACTTTCTGATTTTTTTGCAAGTCACTTAACCTTGTCTTCCCCTGTTTTTCTACATAAATAAAAAGACTAGACAGAACTTGTGAATAGAAGAAAAACAATTTTTTTGGTACTTTTTGCGGAGAACCGTCCCGGCCCCCTGCCTCAAAAATGCTTGCCGGTGGCTGCTGTAAAATAAAAAATTAAAAAAAAAAACACCAGCTACGATTGAAGTCCGCAGCCGAAGCGGTGTTACTTGAATAAATAAAAAACTCGGGTTTGGGTTTGAGGTTGGGGTTGGGGTTTAGGATTAGTTTAACGGGAAAATAAATAATTTTGGCTCTGTTTTTTATAACCCAGAAAAAACAGAACCCAGACATTTTGTAATAAATCTGTTAATTTTAAGTAGAGTGGGGTTAGAGTTTAGGGTTGGGGTTGGGTTTTCGGGAAAAACGCCCTAAGTTGCAAGTGACACCGCTTCGTCTATGGACTTTAATCGTAGCTGGTGTTTTTTTTTTTTGTTTCAGCAGCCATCGGCTAGCGTTTTTTGAGGCAGGAGGCGGGACCGTTCTCCGCGAAGAGTACCGTTTTTGTTTTTTTTAAAGAATCTGTTCGAGTAGTAAATAAGTACCGAAAATCGAAAAATAAAATGAAAATGAAAACTAAAATATAATTTTTGGAGTATTATTTGGGTAATATTTGCAGAGTTCTGTCCTGGAATCCTGCCTCAAAAAATCGTAGCCAGTGACTGCTGAAACCCCCCCCAAAAAAAAACACCAGCTACGATTAAAATCTGTAGCCGAAGCAGTGTAAAAAATAGTGTTATGGTTTAAGGCTAGGGTTTCAGTTGGTGTTAGGGTTAAAAGCAGATGATATTTTGGCAGATCCTACTTTTTTCCCTAATCCCAATCATCTAGCGAGAGCTTAACAGGTGACCCAACGGGTCACTTTTTGTCTAGTATATATATATATATATTATACTGGGTATTTTAGAAAAATTGATATCAATTCGTAATCTAATAACTTGTCTAATTCTTATTCAAATAATCTCAAATTTTAACGTGTAGAAATAATTTAAAATTCTATGTTTAATGTTTTATGCTTTTTTTTCCATTTCAGGAATTGAAATGTCATTCACTATAAAAAAGAAAAAAAAGAAAAGTTGTTTAAACATTAAACATAGAAGTGATCAAGTTATGAGGTCCTGATTGGTTTAGTTTGTTTTGTTTTGTTTTATGGCATATCAACCTCAGTGGGTCATTTAATGCCGATAAAGGTTGAAAATAAATTAATTCTAAATGGACACTCAATTTTTTTTATAAACACATTTTTCTATTTAACCCATAGATGGGACCCTAACAGGTACTACCACTCCGGTTCAGAGTGGTGATGAACTGGTTCTCCACATTCCCCAAACCACCAGAACTGGAAATGAGGTCATGAAATGATATCAATTTTTTTAAACACCTTGTATATAATAAAGTGATGATATCTAGACTTTGTCTACATAAGTCAGTACCAATGCATATAAAAAAAATAAATAAATAATGAAGTCAGTAGGTATACTTTTTTAACAGCAGTTTTTTTTTTGTTTTGTGAAACACAGGATAGTGCAAGTATCTTCCATACTCACCAGATCTCCCTCCAGGGGACATTTTCTTGTTTCCTAGACTGAAAATTCATCTCAAGAATAAGCAACATGTAAGACATTAAAAGAAATATATGGTACAACTTCATACGACTTCAAGATATGCTTCAACCAATGGAAAACTCACTGGAATAATGTGCAGAATGCCAAGTGGACTATTTTGAAGAAAATTAACATTTCATTCATTATTCATTTTTGTCTTGGTAAACAGAACTTAAATTAAAATTTTTTTGAACATACCTTGTACAGAGATGCTGATAGGTATGCGTCTTGTGTCCCCGACACACAAAAATCTAAAAGGACACAGTAAAATCATACCCATGCATCCCAGTGTTTTTCTTTCCTCACCATTTCAAGCTAACTGTGAATACATTTCAATAGTTTCTTAGAAACGAATTACACAAGATAGGTTACAAGGTAGGAGTTAGATGGATTTAGTTGTTTCTCCAGATCATAAATAAAAACCCTATAATCTATTAAGAAACTTTAGTTGGGACCCATCAAATTTCCCGGGGACTCATTCAAAGCAAATATGTGCATCCCAGGACGTACTAAGTTAAAAAGCTATCAGCATCACTGCTTGTATATATATTCTAACATCAACTTCCCACTTTACCGCACAGATCAGATCCCCCAAACTGCATTAACCAAGTGCGGAGTTGGTGAGGAATGGTATCGAACCTGGAACCTTGTAATTCCTAGGTGAATTCTCTACCAGCTGAGTTAATTTACTTTGTTTGCCCAGTACATTTTAACTTAAAAATGATCAGAAAAGTCTACTTCATCCAGAAAGCAAATAAAACCGGTGTCTACAAGAATGCCTCCTCTTCAAGGGAGACCAGTACTATCAGAAGTGAAATTGTCCCGAAAGGACTAATTTGGGTATTCTCACATAAATGTGTCCTGGCCTCCTGCCCTAAAATTCGCAATGTGGTGCCTGCTGAAAAAACAACCCGCACTACAATTGAAATCCCTAGCTGAAGTGTTGCCTGCTGAAAAAAAGCAACCTTGCTACTATAGTGTGGAGTGCTTTCACCCTGCTCCCAGAATATTTTAGCTTAAAATTGATCAGGAAGGTCTAATTAATCCAAAAGGTTAATGAAATTGCTAACTGCAGGAATGGTCACCATCCACTCTTAAAATAATTAATACAAGAATCATTCTAACAGAAAGCAACAAAATGTCCTTTAGTATATTATATATATATATATATATATTTTTATCTCAAGCAGCACTGGGTTCTTCTGCTAGTTATATAAGATATATTACCTATGTCCCAATAATTAGTTACATTTGCATATAAATTCCATACATTATATGTAACAACTATTATGGGAATAAAATGATATTACCTCTGTCCCATAATAGTTGTTAAATTTGCATTTAAGTTTCGTACATTAAATTTAAACAACAGGAACAGTGGTACCTTGAATTATAAGTTTAATTTGTTCTGCTCATAACTCAATTTCTTTTTATATCAAATCAATTTTCTCAATAAACTGAAATGCCATTAATCCATTCTAAAAGTAAAAAGTAAAGTCGTCGGGGCAGCCTAATGTCAATATCAGCCAATCAGCCAGGGAGTCTATCCCCTTTTCACTAGCGCTAGACCAAGGTGATTGTTTTTGCATCTGAGGTGGAGCGCCACACCTACCATCAGCTCCTTACTTTGCCGCACAAATCCCTGTGTTACTCATACGCTGAGTTGGCGAGGGCCAGTATTGAACAAGGAAACTTGTGGTTTCTAGCCGAACGCTCTACTGACTGAGCTAACCCGGCCCCCTTTTTTTAGATAAGAAAAATAGTGCTGTATTTTATAAAACATAATGAAATAGAATGTAATGAACTATATATGGTGTAATATATTTTAATGTTTATTTTTTTATGAATAATATTTTTCTTTATAATTATATGATGAGGCTTGATATGAATAATTTTGATATTTTGGACTGTTGTCCTCATCTCTATTGTGTATAAACACAACGTTCAGGCAACAGTAAACTCGGATGGTTCAGATTTTTTTTAAATCACCATAAAATAAGTCATCTTCAAACGATTTCCCAAGAATTCAAACGTTGTTTTGGAGCTCAAATTGTTACCATTCACTCTGAAATTTAAGTTTGAATTCTGCAGAAATCATCTGAAGATAACTTATTTTAAGGTAATTTAACAAAATCATTTGTTCAAATATCAAAATTATTAATGTTTTTCTTTGGCGTAACTTTTGGAAGCTTAATGTTTTTAATGAACTTTTTAAGCATATCTGAAGCTCACTTGTACCTCAAATTTTTGCTCACAACACAAAGCAAAGCAAAGCAAAGCAAAAAAAAAAAAAAAAAATCAACTAATTTGGAAAACACACCAATAACCCGTTCTTTTGGGGCCAATGTTAGTTGATGAAATTAACGGCGTGATCCCAGGGGCCTTCTCCCCAGGCAACACCTGCAATCTTAATTTAAAGGGACAGGGCTGGATTTATTGCTTAGTGCCTAAAGCACTCCCCTTGAGGGGGAATTCTGACAGGATCTACTCATTTTTTGCACCTGCCATACCATGAGCTTCAGTTCATGGGTGGTTCTACATTAAACGATCGTGTGTCATACCCACATAAGTGGGATGCGAGGTAAATAAGTTGGGATGCTTGTAAGTCCTTAATTCCTTTTCAGAAGAAAACCATATATAATGGGGTTTAAGAAAAGAAATTAACAACACAAACCAAATAAACAAAAGCCTAATCCCACATAAAACCAACTACCTAACTCTATAAGGTAATCTGAACATTAGCTACATAAATTAGAGTAACCCCCCTTGTTTCACTTTGAGGAAGCTGTCCGTTTTGGTTGGCCATTTTCATTTCACCGTAAATCTACACTGAAAATACGAAATTTGTTCGAATCAATACAACTGCATGTTTTAACACAGAAATATCATAAAATGTGTTCTTAATTGTGCTTGTGCATTATTTGAAATGAACTTAATTGTTATGGATGGAAGGTAAATAACTTGGAAAACTAGTAAGTTAAGATACCACTGTATTATGGGATTATAAATTAAACTCATGAAATCAAGCGGGTTAAGAACTTGTAAAACTATAATATTTGAAAAATAACAAAAACTTAAAATATCTTCTCCTGAAGAAATTTAAAACTATTATTCCTTTTTATTTGAATTTTTCAGATGAGACTTGATGTGAATAATTTTGATTTTTTGGACTGTTGTAAACCACAACGTTTCGGCCGCTTTATCCACCTGCCTTCCTCGGGTGGGTCCTGTGTATCTGAGTATAGCAATGATCAAATTATTCAAATGATTTCCCAGGTTATGTCATTGCTATGATCGGATACACAGGAAACACCCGAGGAAGGCTGGAGGATACAGCAGCTGAAACGTTGTGATTTTACATACCACAATATAGATGAGGACAACAGTCTGAAAAAGTCAAAATGATATTATTTTTTTGTTTTTAATGTGCATTGTCTTAGTGTAGTGGTTTTCAAATTGCGGTCTTGGGGCCACAGGGGTCGGTAACTGGGATCCACAGATACTGCAAGCGTGTTGTGAAATTTATATTTTCTGATTAGCAATAGGACCCCAAATTCACATTCCTAGTTTCTACAGCAACCACTCCTAGTATTCTGGCTCAGCATGATTTCTGAGTATCCATTGTTGTCTCAAAAGACGGTCAAGATGCTGCTACCTTTTGCAACAACATATTTATGCGAAACAGCATTTTCAGTACTTACCAATATGATGATCAAATACAGATCTAAATTTGCTGTGCAAAGTTTTTGTAAACTCATTTTATCTATTTAACCTATAGATGGGACCCTAACAGGTACTACCACTCCGGATCAGGATGGACCTGGGAGTAACGGCAATGAAGGGGTACTCCGTACTCCCCAAAGTTCCAAATATGAACCTCATCATTAGATGCAGTTTAACATCATAACCAGGACACCGTAGCTTTTGAGTATTCATTGTTGTCTCAAAAGACGGTCAAAATGATGCTACCTTTTGCAACAAGAAAATCTTTATGCAAAACAGTATTTTCAGTACTTACCAATATTATGACCAGATATAGATCTAGTGAATTGAATCTTTGTCAAAAATATCACCAAGAATTGACAATTTGTACCAAGTAAAGCAAGCAGATCCCTCTCACTAAATGTCATTATTCAGTGCAAATATTTGATGCAATTATTGTTAATTATCTTTGATAAATTTCATTTTCATTTTCATTTATATGGGCCACAAGATAGGCCCTGAAATAGAAAAGGGGTCCCAGCTCCAAAAAATTTTAGTGTAGCATGGCTTCTGAGTATCCATTGTTGTCTCAAAAAACGGTCAAAACACTGCTACCTTTTGAAACAACATATTTATGCGAAACAGCATTTTCAGTACTTACCAATATGAGGATCAAATACAGAACTAGACTTGTTGTGCAAAATGAATTGCGTGTATCTTTGTGAAAAAATTTCCTCAAGAATTGACAATTTGTGCCAAGCAAGGCAAGCACATCCGGTAATCTGAACATTAGCTACATAAATGAGAGTAATCTCCCCTTGTTTCTTTCACTTTGAGGAAGATGTGTGTTTTGTTTTGTAAAAACACAAAGTTTTTGACAAATTGGGTATACCTATACTTTTCTAATATACAGGTACTCTCATAGAAACATTAACATCTTTTTTAATCGATTTAAAAATGTTAACACCCTTAGAGGAATACTTTTAATATATTTTCAAACAGTCTCCACATGTTCACCATTTGCTTAGAATCTCTCACAGGTGATTTAATAAAAAAAGATGTTAATGTTTCTATGAGAGTACCTGTATATTAGAAAAGTATAGGTATACCCAATTTGTCAAAAACTTTGTGTTTTTACAAAACAAAAAACACATCTTCCTCAAAGTGAAAGAAACAAGGGGAGGTTACTCTCATCTATGTAGCTAATATTCAGATTACTGCACATCCCTCCCCCTAAATGTCATTACTCAGTACAAATATCGGATATGATTTTCATTAGATATTTTTTGATAAATTCCATTTTTATTTATATGGGGAGTCCACGAGATTTCATTTTTATTTATATTCACAAAGTCTGAAAACCAGTCTTAGTGTCTGAATGTGAATTACAAATATTTTCTTAGAAGGTTTTTTTTTTTGGTTTTTTTTACAGCACCACGTCTTCCAATTACAAAGAATATAGAAAAGAAAAGAAAAAAAAATCAACACCGACAAATTTTAATAAGAACATAAAACAACAGAGTGATATCTGCAAGGAATGTCTTAAACATCTCCAGCCATTTTTAAATATCTAAAGAACCGGTTATGTGCCCTAAATGTAGTGTGGCAACCAATCAGAGGGGACATTACGGCACATGCATGAACAGACACTCTCCCATGAGGTTACTCAGTACTAAACATATCCAGCCATTTTTTAATATCTAAAGAACCGGTTAAGTGGCCTAAATGTAGTGTGGCAACCAATCAGAGGGGACATTACGGCACATGCATGAACAGACACTCTTCCATAAGGTTACTCAGTTGCCACCGAGACACCTATGAGTGAGCTTGTGTAGTGGGTAAACTGTTGTACTCACAATGAGCATTATCTCATTGAATGTGAGGGGTGGGGAAAACATTAATGTCCCCTACGTCTGTTAGTCCCCCACCTTCCCCACTTACACTCCTGGTTTTGTTTCCCTGCAATTTTTAGCTGGTTTTCCAAATTTTTGTTGAAATACTGAATTTACAGGGCAGAGCGTCACATATAACTTTTAACACTTTCATGCCCAAATCCACAGCCAAAGACTGTGCCAAAATAGCTTTGGACGGCACCTCAGGCAGCCAGCAATGAACTTAACCCTAACCCGTGGTAGGTATTGCTTGGAGTAGGGGAGGGGTAGCCTCCTGAAGCCAAGCTCATCTATTCGAGAGAATTCTCACCGACTGAATGGGTCAATAAAAAGTGCATAGAAACACTATAGTAAAAGTTGGCAGTGGCCTATTGTCAGTATCAGCTGGAGAGCGAAGAAGTCTATCCCCTTTTCACTAGTGCTAGACCAGGGAGATGCTTTTTGCATCTGAGGTGTCACCCCAATTCTACCATCAGCCACCCACTTTACTGCATAGATCCAAGTTAGTCTGGTGACTCACATGCTGAGTTAGTGAGGGATGGTATTGAACCCGGAATCTTGTGGCTCTTAGGCAGATGCTCTCCGGACTGAACTAAACCTATAACACTATAGATGAGATTAAGGAAAACTGCTGATGGTAATCCCAAGAGATGATTTTACAGACTCTTTTGAAAAAGAGTAAGGGACATTGGGGGCAAGTGTGTGAGATCTCCAAGAGTACTTTGAAGAGAATCAAGGCGCCATTACACTAGATAGGTTATATTTTTTGTGAATATTAAATAGCTGGATTCTTTCCAGACAAACCTTGCATATATTTTTAGAAGAATTTAAAGAAAAAAATTTTTAAGAAAAAAAAAAGAAAAGATATTTTGCTGGCAATTTACAATGTTAAAATAAATAGTTTTGCTCTTATTAAAATTGATGTATTTGAATTTTTTTTTCATATACACACATATATGTATGTATATATATATACATATATGTATGTATATATATATATATATATATATATATATATATTTGGAAAATCCTTCAAAAGACTTAAATTGTTTGCTTTTAAAATGTGTGTAAGAAAAATATGAAAAAAAAGAGAAAGAGAAAAAAAAAAAAGAGAAAAAAAAGAAAAAGAAAAAAAAGCCAATTTTTTTTTTTTAAAGAATAAAAAAAATCTCCCCCCAGAAAAAGTAATATCCACTCCCCAGTCTTTAGTTTGGACGAGCATCTCTTCCTTTGTTTAACGGTTGCATTCGGAGGATAGCAGACTGCGAAGACAACCTCTGCAACTCCTCTACTGCACGGCTGGCCGCCGATGACGTCTCAGATGAAAGCCTCTGTAATTCCTCTACTGAACGTCGGGCTGATGAATGCGACAGCCTGTGTTGCTCCTCAATCATCCGTCGAGATGTCGGCGACAGCCCCTGCTGATCGCATAGCAGGCGATTAGTTGATGTTGTTGCAGGCTGCGTTGGCCCCGAGGGCCCCAAAGGCGTTTGCATATCATCCGATGACTGCTCAGGGGAGTTTGAAGTCATAGATGACAACTTCTGCAGCTCTTCAACCGTGCGTGCAGCCGTTGGACTGACACTGGTTGCAGCCGTCACAGATTGTAACATCCGCTGTGCATCTTCAAGCAGATGCACATTGGTTGATGACAGTCGCTGCAACTCTTCAACAGTGTGCAGCGCCGTGTTGGACGACTGCAACAGTGCACCGGCAGCTGCGGCCGACAATCTCTGCAACTCTTCAACGGTATTGGTCGTCGAAATTATGGAATTACTAGGTTGGTTTGAACTTTCGACGTTCGAGTGCGTCTTCTGGTGGTTTTTCAAGTTAGTTTGGTGACCAAACGCTTTCCCGCAGTGACCGCAGACGAACGGTTTTTCACCTGTATGCACTCGGCGGTGATTCTTTAAGTTAGTGATGTGCCCAAAACCTTTGTTGCAGTGGCCGCACACATACGGCTTGATACCGGTGTGGGTTCTCTCATGGTTACGCAAGTTCGTCTGGTGGCTGAATCGCTTGCAGCACATTGAGCATGCAAATGGCCTCTCGCCTGAATGCACTCGCAGGTGATTTTTCAGATTTGTCTGGTGACTGAACGCTTTCGAACACAGCGGACACTTGTGTGGTTTTTCTCCAGTGTGTGACCTCTCATGATCACGGAGACGGGCCCGCACAGGAAATGCCTTCCAGCAATAGGTGCAGTGAAAATGCTTGCGCTCAGAGGGTGTATCCTCATGATGAGTTAGGTTTGACTGGCGGCAAAATGCCTTGCGACAGGTCTCGCATTTATACGGCTTGTCTTTTCCTCCTTTGCCAGGATCAACAGTCATGAGCGTAATGGCCGGGGTAAGTATCGGGGCAGCAGTTGTTGTAGGGGTGTCAGAAACCGGAGTGTCTCTCTTTATATTGTCGTCATTGATAATATTAATGGTGGTAGTGGCGGTGCTAGTGCTTGGGATGGTGGTTGGGGTGGTGGTCTCAACAATGATGGTGGAGGTGGGAGTAGTAGTACTACTACCATTGTTGTTGTGTTTGGTGGTGATGGTGATGATGATGATGGCCTTTAGAATTATGCAAGTGAAAAGAATTGTGTCTTTGTTTGTTGTTGTTGTTGTTGCTCCTGCTGTTGTTGTTGTTGTAGGGGTGTTGCAGTTAATGTGGTTGTAGTTTTATTGTGGCCATTGCTACAAAGGTCAAAGTTCATCGTGTGACCCCCAGCTGGATTATAAATTGGTCTGGTTGCATCCATACTTAACAAGGTGGTTTTGGTCTTTTAATCTTTTCTTTCAAGAAAATTTTCAGGATTGACTACCAAGAATAATCTTCAAACAATTATTTCAATAGATCCAAAATTCTTCAACGTGTTCCTGATTTGAAATGTAGGGCATTCTCAAAGAATCCTGCATTTCTTTTTGATTGAAATCATCTGAAAAGAAAAAAAAAAAAGGAAAAGAAAATTTAATTTTAAGAACAACTTTATCTATCTATCTATATACATATATGCATCCGATATTACACAATCACATAAACATGCAACACGAGAATACAGTTAAAAAAAAAAAAAAAACGCACCAGTCAGTAGTGTGCATGTAGGAATCACAAGGTTCTTGGTTTGATGCCAGCTCAGCATATGAGTAGCACAGGGATCTGTGCGGTAAAGTGAGGAGCAGATGGTAGGCATGGCACTCCATCTCAGATGCTAAAATTATCTCCTTGGTCTAGCGCTAGCGAAAAGGGGATAGACTCCCTCGCTGTCTGGCTGATAACAACTTTAGGCCACCCCAACAACTTTACTTTACTTATATCATTTGTATCATTTTCAAAAACAATTTTGTTTGCCTGAAGATTGGCACAGAGCAAAAAACCGAACGGTGGCAATAATTGTTACAATGATAAAAAAAAAAAAAAGCTAAACCTTTTATCTTTATTTATTTATCTTTCTATACATATATAAATTTTTTTTTAGTTAAGTATTTCCTTCAAGTCTCCTATTGTATACAAGTACTGAGCAAATCTCTGTGTGGCTGTTGCGTATCCCTGGGCCAATATATAAGAATTTATGATCTATTTGTAAAATACACAGAGCAAATCTGGAAAGGAGGCGGCCTAATAGTATGTCAGGTCTACCGGTGGAACAGATATAATGTTGCGAAACCTGAAATCTGTAAGGATACTGGTGTAACATCAACAATTGTCCTCCTTTGATGCATCTCGGCGATGTTTACACTAGACTAAACAGTACACATCTCTACACCCTTAATTTATCCAATTCATTCCGGACAGGTAGGATATGCCTCAAGTTTGCAAGTATGCAACTATTTTTCTATTATAATCCCCTGTTTCAAATCTTTTTATATGTACTGTGCAAGTCTCTGATAGCTGTTACATATCCCTGGGCCAATATATAAGAATTTATGATCTATTTGTAAAATACACAGAGCAAATCTTGAAAGGAGGTGGCCTAATAGTATGTCAGGTCTACCGGTGGAACAGATATAATGATCTGAAATCTGTAAGAATACTGGTGTAACATCACCAATCATCCACCTTTGATGCATCTCGGCAATGTTTTACAAGAGAAGGGCAGTTGTGTGTATGTATGTACAGTGCTGATGTATCCTCGATGCATAAAAATCTAAAAGGACGCAGTAAAATCATATCCATGCGTCCCAGTGGTTTTTTTCTTTCTTCTCACCATTTCAAGCTAACTGTAAGTACATTTCAATAGTTTCTTAGAAACGATTTACACAGGATAGGTTACAAGGTAGGAGTTAGACAGCTTTAGTTATTTCCCCAGTTCATAAATAAGTTGCCAGGGTGGCCTAAAGTTGATATTAGCCAGACAGCAAGGGAATTTATCCCCTTTTCACTAACGCTAGACCAAGGAGATTGTTTTTGGCATCTGAGGCAGAGCGCCATGCCTACCATCAGCTCCTCATTTTACCGCACAGATCCCTGTGCTACTCATACATAGAGTTGGCGAGAGCCAGTATTGAACCCAGAACCTTGTGGTTGCTAGTCCCGACGCACACTACCGACTGAGCTAAACCAACCCTACAATTTATTGAGAAACTTTAATTGGGACCCATAAATTTTCCCAAGGACTTATTCAAAACAGATATGTGCATCCCAGGACGCACTAAATCAAAAAGCTATCAGCATTACTGTTTGTATTTATGTCTGGATGAAAGTACAAAATAAAACAATTAACAACAAAGTGTATATATATATATATATATATATATATATATATATACACACACACACACACACACACATTAAATATCACCAGTTCTTGGTTTTTATGCAAAAATTGTGAAGATTTGATTTATATTCTAAGACATCTAAAAATTAATACATACATAGAAATAGCATTGAAATTTTACTTAAAAATGTCCAGCATTTGTTAATCTCAAAAGTAGACAAATCAATACACCAGAGTTTCTCTACCCTTCTACCCAGGCGATGCTGGGTAGCTGCTTCTAGTACATATATAAAGGGCAGTTGGTATGTATGCATGTCTGGATGAAACTATGAAAAAACAAAAAAACAATTAACAACAAAGTAAATATATATATATACATTAAATATTACCAGTTTTTGTTTTTTGTGCAAAAATTATGAATATTTGATTTATATGCTAAGATATACAGCATTGAGATTCTACTTAAAAATGTTCAGCATTTGTAAATCTCAAAATTAAGCAAATTAATACACCAGGGGTTCCCCCCTTTACCCAGACGATGCTGAGTAGCTGCTTCTAGTTTTTAATAAGATATGCCTACAAGAAAATCTGCTGCTTAAATACACTATACATACATGATGATTGTCAGAGGAATGCTGCTTTTTATTTATTGACTGTCCATGAGCCCGATGATGGCTTTTCAGTCCTGACAGGAATTCTATGGACAGACATGTCATTGTCTGAAGGAGTTTCAGTACATAGATGCATAATATAGAGATATAGCTTTGTACAACAGCTAAGTCCCTCTTCTTGGTTCAAAACGTTGAGACCCAGTAAAAAGCAGGAGCAAGATAGCTGGCAACAAATCAAACTGAGGACCAACAGGATGCTGGGAATGGTTGCACGCCAGATGGTTTTTATATCAGAATTTCATTTTCCTAGATGGGTCACCTTCACTATGGCTTACTGGGTACCTTTCTGCTCGCTTATGTCAATTATCCATGACTGGAACTTTGATTACTGGGCACCAGAGCATATTCCACTTGCTTGTGGATCATGCATGCCACAGTTGACAGGATATCTAATGTGTATACATATTTATTTTGTCGTTAATTGTTTTATTGGACCATATGACCCTAAGGCACCCCTTTCGCGATCTCGACTTGTGGGGACACTTTTCTCATTTACTCCGTAAAAATCCGGTTGTTTGTTAGGGGTTAGGGTTAGGGGTTAGTTTTATAATTAAAAAAAAAATCCTAAAATTGTAAACAATTAACCGGATTTTGACGGTGTAAATGAAAAAATGTCCCCACAAATCGAAATCGCAAAAGGGGTGCCTTAAGGCCATATGATCCGTTTTATTTTGTAGTTTCATCCAGACATACATACATACATACCAACTGCCATTATATATGTATAAATGACAGACAAGGATCTACAGGGTGTCCATAAAGTCCTGCAACAGTTTTAAAATTGAAAACTTAATAACTTACGTTGTACAAATGACAGAATCATTGAGTAAAAACCAAATGAAAGTTCAACTCTTGTAGTTTTATTTTTTATGTATGTTTTGATTATTGCATTTCAACAAAATTGCCATCTCTGTTACATGACTTTATGGACACCCTGTAGAGTCAAGGTTTTGATTAACCTTTTCATGTTTGCAAGCGATATGTCGCAACTGAGGATGAGGGCTTTCCAATAATTGTCTTTAACCCATGTACATATTTACCAACCCCTTCGCACAAGCAGGATGTGACACAATGTCGATCTTTTTAGTGCAGTTTAACAGATTTGAATTCAGAGTTTTCTTCTCCTAAACTGGTGGCCTAACCAAGGTTAAAGAACCCAATCTACCGTACTATTTACTCATAGTTAGAGGGAGAGTACATGGATGCATACCTTTCCCAAGGGTATTAGCGCTATGTGAAATGCAAACAGCCTCGTCAAGGATTTGAACTTGCATTGACAAGTCCATTTCCTGCAACTCTAACCATTAGACCATGTGCCATTAACCCAGGTATTATTTTTTTCTGTAATCAATAGATATTTTGAATGAGAGCATTCATCATGTGCAGTTGATCTCATGTTTGAAAATGGAGACAATTATTGAAAAAGCTTTCATCCTCAGATGTGACATTTTCTTTGTGAACATGAAAAGGTTAATAAAAAAAAATTTAAAAAAACTCTAAATCCTTGTCTGTCATGTATCTATACATAAAGAGCAGTTGGTGTGCATGTATGTCCGGATAAAACAATGAAAAAGTAATTATATATAATTGGTAAAGAAAAAGCTTAAAAGTTGGTCATAGATCTACAGGTACCTGTGGGTAGAAATAGATCTTTAACTGCAAATAAACAATTTTTAAGCATTTTTCTTTACCAATTATATTGCTCTGTTCAATAATATTGAACATCGAGCTCTCAATTTGAACCTGAACAACTCTATCATTCTGCTGTTGGAAAAAAGGTCAAACTTAGAATCATTCTAATACCAACTGACTTGGTAACCCATCTAAGGATATATACATATATTATATATACACACACACACACACACACACACACACACACACACATTAAATATCACCGGTTCCTGCTTTTTGTTAAAAAAAAATTATGAAGATCTTATATTCATATTTGAACAGATCTAAAAATTAAAATATACATAGAAATAATATTGAAATTCGACTTAAAAATGTCCAGCATTTGTAAATCTCAAAAGTAAGTTAAGTAAAATTGTCGGGGTGGCCTAAAGTCTCAATTTCTGAAGCAGAGTTTAACAGGTTTGAATTCAGTTTTCTTTCTCCTAGATAGGTTGCCATACCAATATTAAAGATCACAGTTGCCTGTCTATTTTACCAATAGCTGGAAATTATATAATTGAATAATCAAACTCAGTGAATACCGCATGCAAAACGCGGAACACTGGACAGCTGTTTCGACCTAATTAGGTATTATCAGCAGTGTATACCTCGATCTCCCCCCCAACAGAGATCAAACCAGAGAACCCGGAATGCAGAACTGTGGGCTCTACTTCTAGGTCATCGGACCACGCCACACACAAAACTCACTAAATCAACTTGTCAATGATAAATGTGCCACTACTATAACCTGGTGTGTCATGTAGCTGCATCCACAACACAACAGGGGACCTAATTAGGTTGAACAGCTGTCCAGTGTTCCGCACGTTGCATGCGGTATTCGCTGAGTTTGCTTGTTGTGATTATTCAGTTATGTATATAAAATTTTTTCTATGTATCTTATATATACTAGCAAATATATGCACCCTCCGGGTGCAAGTATTTAAGTTTTAATGTAATAAAATATTAGATTAGATTAGAAAGGTTAATAAAACTAAATAAGAATGCAGATAAAAAGATCTAAAACAGAGTGGGGTATAATCGAAAAATAGAACAACTGAAACTTACTCTTCCATCACTGTCGTCTTTCATTGTTATTTTTTCTAATTTAATTATTTAGTTAAAATAGGAAGTAAAGAATAAAATTACAGTTATCTTTTCTTGTTAATGGATTTCATTTAAGATTCATTGAAGAGATTTTTGCTTATATTCATTAAAATAAAACCAAACAATTAGAAACCAATAATACTAAGCACATATTTATTAAAATCACATTTTAAATATCAATATGCAAATTAGCCTTCACGTTCACACTGTAAACCGCTATTTTGTTGTATATATAAATACAATTGCATGTTGTTAGTATGTAGATATGGTTAACTGTATTAATAATGTAAAACAATTTTATTAATAATTGAGGTTTAAATAAAAAATAAAATCATTGAGAATATGATGTCAATAACAAAGGAAATTGTGAATTGTATAGTAATCTAGTTTCGGTTACAGACAGACAAACCCACAATCTCCATTATATATATATATATATATATATATATATATATATATATATACATACACACATATATAATAGACCAGATGAGTTGGGAATGTTTCTATTTGGGACCTTTTTTATCCTCCATATATCCACAATGTATACCCATACAAAGTCACATATGTTGGAGGCACGTGGTATAATGGTTAGAGTTGTAAGAAATGGACTCGTCAACCCGAGTTCAAATCCTGGACGAAACTACAGTTCACATATTGCTAATACCCTTGGGAAAGGTATCAATCCAACTACTCTCATTCCAGCTATTGGTAAATAGTTGGGCAGACTGTGCTCTTTAACCTTGGGTTATGCAACCAGTCTAGGAGAAGTAAAACTCTGAATTCAAACCTGTTAAACTCCGCTTGGGGTGGTCACTACTAGAATAGGCTTAGTCCTAATTAGTGATCTATTTCACTAATTAGAAATTTTAAATAATATATATATATATATATATATATATATATATATATGCACATACGTACATATATACCCTTATAGATACATATGAAGATTCTTTCAAGTCCTCTGAGGAGCTCATTGTATGACAATTATATAATTTCATTCAGAGCAATATTCACAATTCCATATAAGTGAAAAACTCAACAACCAGTCAAAGAGGGTGTGGCGAGCCGGAAGTTAACGCTTGAAAGCAGTAATAAAATGACAAAAATAAGAAGTCTGCACATAGGATCAGCGCAGGTAGAAAGAAAAATAGAAATATCAAAAATGATAATTTTCAACCAATCTAAAAAAAGAAGTTTTTCAAAAGACTGATTTCCTATTATAAGGAGTCCTATATAGCAAACTAGGGTCCTATAATAGCAAACTAGGAGTCCTATAATAGCAAACTAGGAGTCCTATAATAGCAAACTAGGGAGTCCTATAATAGCAAACTAAGGAGTCCTATAATAGCAAACTAGGGAGTCCTATAATAGCAAACTAGGGAGTCCTATAATAGCAAAGGTTTTTGAAGAACAGTTCAGAAGACAAACTTCTGCTTAGATATTTCTTGTCGCTCAACTCAGAAATATTTGCCTACCGCTGAAGGTATTACAAGCTATATCTTTCTCTCTCTACAAGTTACTTCACTGCTGATATATATAAGAGCATTACACTTTCTTTCTCTATTGGGGGGAACTCAACATTTTCTTCTTCTAATTACATGAACTTTTGATCAGTATTTCGACTACTGTAATCTATTTGTTTTAATATACATATTATTTGTTGAATTTATGAGTTATTTGTTTTTCTGTCTTAATACATGTGACCTTATTATGTGTTTGTTGTAATTACCAATATATATATATATATCCACTCATTACAACCACCATAAGGGCAGTATCTTCAGATATCTATGTGATATGTAAGAAATAATATCCTGTTAAACATGCCTATTTAAGAGCAAGCAGTATAGCCACTTCTAACGGAGTCTGTTAATCTCACAGAAAAGTTTCACGTTTCTAGCACTGACAACATATAGTGCTGAGAGATATTGTCTTATATAGTATATTACATCAGACAGAGTAATGACTTTAGTGCAATTAAATTAACTAATGTATTACTTTGCCATAAGCACAAAATGGACAACAGAACATGCACGTGTGTGTGTTCCCAATTTGTAAAATGTACACAGAGATATTTATTATTCCTTTAAAAATGTATCATTTTTTCGAAAAGAAAATACCAGTAAAATTATATTATGGATTAACCCTTGTTGTATGGCCACTAAAATCATTGCGGTATTAATGGTTGAAGCAAAGAGCTCCTAGTCCTGTTTGTATTTCAACTGTGTACGGTACAAAAAGATCCAAGTCAATATTTTGCTTAGGGTTTCAAAATTAAACTCAGAAACGAGTACGTTATCAATTTTTTTAAAAATCAAATCAAATCAATACAATAAATGTCTATAAGTAATAATATACTTAAAACTAAAATTTAAATAAAATTATAACTGAAAAGGGATTACAATAAACACTATTTTACCTGAAAATGAAAAAAATATATATACATGTGTTGTTGAGAAGTGATCCCAACATATCATGGGCAGAAACTGTTGTTTTGGGGATTTTCAAAAAGAGAAAATAATGATTTTTGAAAAATCACGCATAAAAATGTACAACGCAATAATAACAAACTTGTTTTGTTTATAAACTCTGAAGTAAATTGATAAAAAATAGATTTTAAAAAAGAAAAGAAAGAGAAACTCACGTTGTCAATACGAAAAGGGAGACATTAACTCATAAACAACGGTGGTACCATATCATTAACGAAATCTGACCTTTTTTTCTTCCTTTTCTTGTGTTACGGGTGGCCAATCGAAGCAAAAAATAAAATACACTTTGAACTATTTCTCCAACAAATGATGTCGATTCTAACTCGCTTACAAGTACCTGTACTAAGATTTTCTTTCACAAATTGGTACATTAATACAATTTACACATGATTTGTCTAGTATTATGATCAAGATAAATAAATATAACCCATTTATTGCATGGTTAGCCATCCGTATTTTCAGAAAATGGGTCAATCTAAATTTTTGAGATCCACCCAAAGATTAATAAATAAATAGAATTTTGCAATAATTTTATGAAAAGTGCAAATAAATTAATTTTTTGTCACTAAAAGAAAAAAAAATGAGAGAAAGATGTTTGGTTAAAATCGCAAGCCTGTTATTTTTTGTGTTTTTCTTAAGAAAAAAAACAACAAATTATGTGTACTATTTTTATAAAAATCATCTTGTTTACTTTTTAAAAAAAATTATTTTAACGAAATCATATAAATGATTTACTTTTCATGAATAAAAAACTAAAAATGCAGAAGAAACTTTTTTTTGTTTTCATAATTATTAAATAAATACTCACCATAGACAATAATACGCGGCGATTAAAACATTTCCTTCTTTCTTTTTTTTTTACACACATACAGCTAATACAAGATTAACTCTTTGAGATGTTATAATCATTTTTTTTCTAAATAAAAAATCTTCCATAAACAAGATAAGACCTCTGAAATTGCTGGCAGCGTGGATTGAAGAAAGCAACAAAAGAGAAACAGCCTTTTCTGGTTCTATTATTAATTATCCAGTCGTTTTGGTACCAACGTCCATTATTAATTACAAGTGCGATATTGCACTCTTTTTCTTCCTTTCAGGATTACCTCCCCTTGGGAAGAGGAAGGTTATCTGCCCTTGATTTAATACTGTTCAATGTGTTACCTGCCCTGACTATGTTTATGTTGATCAAGTTACACGTCCTGAAGTTGCTAAGGAGTTCTTAAAATTTTATAGTCGTAATGTTTTTGTGATTTTGAATTGTTTTTTGTTTAGTTTTTTTTTTTTTAATGTAAAATTCATATTATTTATTATTATTAATTTTATAAAAATAATTTTCTGGCCGAACTTGCCTATACGAAAAACGCTGTTATCACTACTGGTCAGTGGTCAAGAGACTGGATGGATTGATCTTAACGGCATGTCAACCTGTCTAGGGTTATTTTATGCCTAGAGGTTAGGGAATTGCGTTCATTATACGTTCATATTGGTATATTTGGTGTAGTTTTTCTTAAGAGTTTTTTTGGGGGGGTTTGTTTAGTTATTTTTATTTTTATTTATTTTATTTTATTTTATTTATTTATTTATTTTTGCACACGGTCCTCTCAAATATAAATAATGTTTAAACAGATCCATTTAACCCATAGATGGGACCCTAACAGGTATTACCACTTCGGGCCAGAGAGGACCTGGGAGTAATGGCAATGAATAGGGTACTCTACATTCCCCAGAGCTCCAGAACAGGAGCTTCACCACCAGTTTAGTGTTATACCCAAGACACCCCCCTTTTTTTTGGGGGGGGGTCTTACCCCTCTGCAGATGGACTTATATTAGATTGGAAGTTAAAGTTATTTAATAAGCTTAGCTTAGATGTGGCACAAGGCCAGGAGTATGGGGTATCCAGTGAGAACCGAATTCACTAACAATGGTCTACTAATCTAGTTCGTTAAGTACATGAGGTTCTAAAGTTCAAGTTCCACTGATAGATTTTCTGTAAAATATTAACAGGAACATATATCAAATTTCATTAGAACAATGAATCTCTTTGTTTTTTTGTTTTTATTTCTTTTTTTTTTTTCTTTTTTTGGTAACTCTACTTAATAGCCTCACCTGCTTTATCTTCATTTTTATCTTGTGAGAATTTAAAAAAAATTAGAATTAAAAAAATAAAAAAAAATCCTATGAGTCTTCAGACAGGAAGTACCTCCGAGCATGTGCAGGAAAAAGAATCCACTTCCGACCACCAAGATAATCTCTCAGACATTCTGACTTAGGCCTTAACTGGAACAAGACACTATTTCTGGACGGGAATAAATTTCCCCTCCACATGGTGGCTATGACACCTGAATAAAACCTAAATCCTAAAACTACCTTTTGTCTTTGTCTCTTCCTTTTCTTTCCTTGAATTCCTTTTCAGCGTGACCACCAAATAAGATGGGGTTAAAAGTAAACCCGGTGAACATGCAACAGAAATAACCACAGACCTTTTAACCTAAACATTAAAACACTTGTCACCCTACAATCTAAATTTACCTAAAAAGTATATACATATGTAAAAATCACATCCACAATTCTCCCCCTGTAGAGGGTTAAGACCCCCACACACTCAAAGGGGCCCCCTGTTGACCATGGGTGGCAACTCATGATGCTTAAGGACAGAATCCTGTTAGCTGCAACACTCCACTTTGGCCCTTACTTAGGCTAGACAGGTGGTCGGAGAGACCCGCTCTGATCAATTGGCTGGCCATGTCAAGCCCTAGCACCTATATGATTGTCCCAACCCTATTGCTCTTATGGCAACTTCCAACCCTTTTTATTATATATGTGCTAGAAGGCAGTGGCTGAGGGTCTTCATATCGTGGGAATGACATTAAACTCTATATGATGGTGAGGTTCCAGTTCTGGAGGTCTAGGTAATGTGGAGCACCCTTCATCACCATTGCTCCCAGGTCCACTCTGATCCAAAGTGGTAGTACCTGTTAGAGTCCCATCTATTGGTTAAATTGAAAAAAATGAGTTTTAAAAACAAAATTGAGTTTAAAAAGAAAAAATTGAGTACCCATCAAGAATGTATGAAACAATATGTCTTCGGGATAAAATAACTTAACAAGGGTTGACATGCCGTAAAATCCAACCAACCAACCAACCAACCAGCTTGCCAGGAGTGATGACCAATAGGGACGGGTGTTGAGAGTGAGACATGGGAATCTGTGTTGTCAGTGTGACATGATGATGATGATGTCTATTTTGGGACTTCTACCATTCTATCACACAATGGAGAGAGTCATATATATATATATATATATATATATATATATATATATATATATATATATATACACACACATACATATATGTATATATGTGTGTAACAAATATATATGTAATAGATATAAAGGAAAAGTGAATAACCAACATAAACAATTGATTCAATTAATATTTTGTCTCCATTAGTTCAGAAAACTTCTTCAGAATTCTGAATATATATTATATCAACTAGCAAATATATGCACCCTCTGGGTGCCAGTATTTAAGTTTTAATATAATAAAATATATTAAATTAGAAAGGCTGGTGTAACTGAATAAGAATGCAAATAAAAAGATTTTGAACAGAGGGGGTATGATTGAAAAATAGAACAACTTTGAAACTAACTCTTCCATCATTTTCCATTACTCCCTTCTGTCTTTGTTAAATTTTCCAAATTTAACTATTTAGTTAAGATAGGAAGTAAAGAATAATATTACAGTTATTTCTTCTTTTTAATGGATTTCTTTTAAGATTTATTCCTGAGATTTTTGCTCATATTCAATAAGATAAAACCAAACAATTAGAAATCAATAATACTAAGCATGTATTTATTAAAATCAAATTTTTAAGATCAAAATGCAAATTAGCCTTACCATTCACACTGTAATCCTATTTTGTTGTATATATAAATACAATTGCATGTTATTAGTATGTAGATATGGTCAACAGTCTTAATGATGTAAAACAATTTTATTAATAATTGGGTTTTAAATAAAAAATAAAATCATGGAGAATGTGATGTAAATAACAAAGGGAATTGTGATTTGTATAGTAATATAGTTTCGGTTACAGACAGACAAACACACAATCTCCATTATAATAAGATATATATATTATATTAACTAGCAACAGAAAACACCCTCCGGGCATCGTAAAGATTAATTTTTGAAAGACATTGCCTGAGAGGGTGGGAGTTAAAAATTCAATTTCAGAGGGCTTGTATCATAACTAAGTAAAATCATCAAATTTATTAAAGGAGTAAAAAAAAATAAAACAATTTGAAATAAAAACTGAGCCCTGTTCCTCTCAAATAGAATGTTGCGTGCATGTAATAATCAAACAATTGTTTTGAATATTTTCCACATAGATTTTCCACAAAATCGTAGGTATTTATTTATTTGTAAACTTTTTAGTTAACTTCTTGTTACTGTAAAAAAAAAAAAAAGGATGAGAGTAAAAAACAATTTTTAAAATTGCTTACTCAAATATTTGGGTGTATATAGCATAAGAATATTATGACATAAGCTATGATGTAGTTTTTGTTACAGACAGAAATACAGACAATCTCCATTATTAATATATATATATATATATATATATATATATATATATATATATCATATTAATATACATTATACAATAAACTTTTGCGAAGTGGCCTATTGTTGGTATCAGCCCAACAGCAAGGAAGTCTATCCCCTTTTCCGCAAGCGCTAAACCAGGGAGGTTGTTTTTGCTAAGGTTGTGCGCCACATCTACCGTCAGCTCCCCACTTTACCACAGAGATCAGATTACCCAATCTATGCTAGTCAGGCAATGAGTATCGAACCTAGAACCTCGTGATTCCTAGGCCAGTGCTCTACCAACTGAGCTAACCTGACCCCTGTATTATACAATACAGTCAATTAAAACATCAAATGAACTTAGCAGCTGTTTATGAACAATTTCAAACCAATGATTTATAGCACTGACCTTTTTGCCATGTTTTTCAACTGAATAGACAAGTTGATCTGAACATGTATTCCCGTGTTTATACATGTTTATGTTTATTTAAAGATCAGAATGGATATTACAGAGACGACCTGGGCAAGATTATAAGCATGTATTTACCCAGCCCCTCTGATACAAACTGTAGTTGTATTTGGAATATATAAATCCAAGTCTGTAGTTGTATTTGTAATATATAAATCCAAGACTGTAGTTGTATTTGTAATATATGAATCCAAGACTGTAGTTTTCTTTGTAATATATAAATCCATGTCTGTAGTTTTCTTTGTAATATATAAATCCAAATCTATAGTTTTCTTTGTAATAAACCCAACAAATAAAACTACAGACTTGGATTTATATATTACAAAGAAAACTACAGACTTGGATTTATATATTACAAAGAAAACTACAGACTTGGATTTATATATTACAAGTAAAACTACAGACTCGGATTTATATATTACAAATACAACTACTGTAATATATAAATCCAAGTCTGTAGCTTTGTTTATAATATATAAGTCCAAGTCTGTAGTTTTCCTTGTAATATATAAATCCAAGTTTTTATTTTTCTTATCATATATAAGTCAGACGTGTTTGTGGTTAACCTCCGGTGGGTTTTAAATAAAAAATAAAATCATGGAGAATGTGATGTAAATAACAAAGGGAATTGTGATTTGTATAGTAATATAGTTTCGGTTACAGACAGACAAACACACAATCTCCATTATAATAATAATATCGACCTATATAAATAAATATAATATTTATAAATAAATAAAAAATAAATAAATAAATATAATGTTTATAAATAAATTTAAAAAAAAGAAATTATTATTATTTCAAAAAATAAGGATTTCCTCTGAGGAAGGTCAATGTTTCTTTGTGTGCAGAACATTTCTACATTTTTTCTATTATTATTATTTCATTTCATTTTGTTATTTAAAAATAATAATAGATAGAATAATGTACACATGGATAAGCTCCTGACCGAAACATGTGTAAGTTAGATTAATTAAAATAATCCTATTTTATCCATTCTATACTTTCTTTCCTTTATTTCTCTTTTCAACATAAATATATATATATATATATATATATATATATATATATATATATTTTTTTTTTAAATATTTTTTTTAAATTAGGCGTTATTGTGAAGCATTAAAAATAAATAAATGAATGAACTTGATATTATGGAGTATTGGATTCACTTACTTTTTAATTACTTTTTACATAAATTTTCAGGTTCGTTAGATACCCTTTGTCAAATGTTATTGTTCAACGGTTTCTTTGTTCTGTTGTTATCGACAGTGGCAGCGTTTGTAAAATATTTGTAATAACAGAGAATTCCGATATCTGCGTTTAATCCCTTCACGTGCGTTTGTAATTTTAGAATCCATTTAGATTCTGATTGTTTTCTAGATTGCATTGTTGGAAATGCGTGTTCTAATAAGATGCATTTGAGGTGTGTAAGGTTGTGTGATAAGGTGTTAAAATGAAGTGCTATTGTACTATGCGGGGATTTGAGATTTATAGTGGATTTGTGGTTATTTAGTCTTAGTCTAAAGGGTGTTGATGTTTCTCCCACATATCCACTATTTCTACATTGTGTGCAGTATAAATAGTATATAATGTTAGCGCTATCGCATGTTAGGTGTGGCGGATGGATTGTTATGTTTGTGTAGGGTATTTTTATTTCGGTTTCCGTATGTATGTGGCTGCAAACTTGGCATCTTGGCTTATTGCATCGTTTATTACTTTTCTGTACGGTGTTATGTAAATTTTTCCTGGATGCAGTGAGGATGTTACATAGGTTGGGTGGTTGTTTTTTTGCGTTAATAGGCAGGGTTTTGAAGATGGACTTTGTTGTGGGGTCGGTTTGTAGGGTTTTATATTGTTCAGTGAGTAGCTTAGTCAATTTGTGCATATGTCGACCGTGGTGAAATACCATAGGGATTCGGTCATTAGTTTGGTGTGGTTTGTATACGAGTAGTTCTTGTCTATTAAGAGATGATGCTTTGTCGAATGCTTGTTTTATTAATTTTATGGGGTAGTCACTATTTAGGAATTTTCTTGCTAAGTTGGCTGTGTGTTGTATATATTCTTGTTGGTCTTCACATATGCGTCTTAGTCTTATGCATGCACTATATATTATCGATTTTTTTTAGTTTATGGGGGTGGTTGCTGTTATAGTTAAGAAATGTGTGGTTATCAGTGGGTTTAGTGTAAAGAGTGGTGTTTATGGTATTATTTCTTAATTTTGTGGTAATGTCTAGGAAAGGGATCGAGCTGGTGGAGTATTCTATCGAGAATTTGATAGATTGGTGGTAGCTGTTAAAGTGTGTGTGGAAATCTAGGAGGCTATTGAGGCTATGTGTCCATATAAGAAATATATCGTCTAAATATCTATAGTAGTAGGTTGGGGTTAGAGGGTAGTTTTTGAGTAATTTTGTTTCTAGTGTGTGCATGAAAATATCTGCATAGCTAGGTGCCATCTTCGTACCCATCGCCGTACCGCTGATTTGTATATAGTTTTTTTTATTGAATTGGAAATTATTGTGTATAAGAATGAAGCTGATAATGTGGCATATGTCGTTGATTTTGTCTGTGGGGAATTTGTTTTGTGTGAGGAATTCCCTGCATGCCTGAATCCCTTCTTTATGTGGTATGTTGGTATATAGGGATACAACATCCATTGTAGCCAGGATGGTTCCCTCGGGGAGTGTACCAACCTTTTTTATTTCATTTAGGAAGTGCGTGGTGTCTTTGATGTGTGTGGGGATTGTGTGTCGTAGGGGATTAAGGATGTTGTCTATGCATCCTGATAAGGATTCAGTTAGGGTCCTGTTAGCTGCTATTATGGGTCTTCCTGGGGGGGTGATATTTAGGGCTTTTGTGAGGTGTTCGATGTCGTGTACGTTATTGGGGTTAGTATGGCTAGTTGAATGTTGTGCTATAAGTTTGGGGAGTTTGTGTATTTTGGGTCGTGTGTAGAATATAGTGGTTGTAGGGTTTTGTGGTATTAGGGCCTTTGTCCTAGTTTGCGTGGGTGGGCTAAGATTTTTTATAAGGTTTATCAATTCTTGTTTGTATTCGTTAGTGGGGTCTGTTAGGAGTGGTTTGTATTGGTGTTTATTGTCTAACTGTGCTTCTGCTTCCTCTATATATTTTTTTGTGTCCATAATAGTGGTACTGCCTCCCTTATCGGCTGGAATGATAGTTATGTTTTTGTTGTTTTTTAGTGTGGTTATTGCTATTCTTTCGTTTTTGGATAGGTTTTTTGGGGTGTCAATATGTCCATTGTTTTGGAGAAAGTTGTCTAAGTGTTGTCTTGCTTGTGTGATATATTGGTCAATGTGTTGATTCCTACCTTTTGGTGGTGTCCACGTGATGTTTCCTTTGTTGGGGTTGTTTGTCTTGTACATATATATATATATATATGTTTGGAGGTTGGTTTTGAAGGCTATCACAATGCAGGTGTAAAGAAAAAATAAGGTAACAATGGTGTTTTTTTTAACCTGTGATTTATTCTTAATATTAATATTTTGAGATAAAATCTCTTCTTCAGAAGAACACTGGAACTGAAGTAGTTGTCGTCTTGTTATGGCATTTTCAGTTAAATGAAATATATAAGATGTTATAGAAAAAAAACTTTGTAATCTAATAACTGGACCAACTGTTGTTCAAATGATCTCAATTTCAAACACAATAAGTAGCAGCAACTCACAATTCTATGTTTAATGTTCTTTCTATTTCAGATATAAAAATGCCATTCACAGAAAAAAAAAAAAAAGGTGTTTAAACATTAAACATAGAGTTTTGAGTTATTTCTACAGATTTAAAAAAAATTCAGATCATTTGATCATTTGAATTGTTCAAGTAAACACACACACACACACACACACACAGAGAGACATGCACATACATATATATATGTGTATATATATATGTGTATATGTGTGTGTATTTCCCCAATCCCTCTTTCACAAGCAGGATGTGACACATGTCAATATTTAAGCAGAGTAAAGGTGGTTTGAATTTAGAGTTCTCCTCTGACAATTCATGTACCTAGGTAGTGTTATCTCATCCACAGAAAGTGATATTAATATTATAGGAAAGGCATGGTCTGCCATAGACAGATTATCAGTCATATGAAAATCCGATCTCACTGACAAATTAAAGCGACAATTCTTCCAATCTGTAGTTGTATCAGTGCTACTGTATGGCTGCACCACGTGAACCATAACAATGTGCCTAGAGAATAAGCTACAAGAATGCTGCCTGTGATATTAAACACATCATGGAAACAACACCCTACAAGAAAGCAGCTGTATGGCCACTTGCCTCCTATCACACAGACCATCCAAGTAAGATGAACAAGACATGCTGGGCACTGCTGGAGAAGTAGGGCAAAGTCATAAGTGACCTTTTCCAATGGAAACTAGCACATGGGCATGCCAGTGTGGACCAGCCAGCAAAGACCTACATTGACCAGCTCTGTGCAGATATTGGATGCTGGAGGATAGATAAATGATAGGGATGGTTGGCAAGAGATTGTCATGCATATCCATGCTACAAGAGCGAGATGATGATGAGGATGATGATGATGTGTGTGTAAATGAGCTTATCTATCTTTTTTTTCATCTATTCAGTGTTAGGATATCATAGGATACACTAATACTAATATTGACCTTAGTGAGTGGTGACAACTGAACATCCTCCCTAGCACCTATTGGAAAAATTAGGTATTAATTATCTGCCCTTGGAACCAGGGGGCAAATCAGCCAATACCATAGATTGGCGCCCAAATTGAATCCCTGTCTAGTTACTTGTAGTGTTGAGTATCACAGCAGCAAGTTGTCTAAATCCAGTCTCTCCCAGAACTTAAAGGAACTCAGCAGATAAGTCTGCCACAAATGCCATTAAGTTTGCAATTGTATTTTTATGAATATATATATATACATTTATCTTCATTTATTTGTTGAGTCTTCGTCATCCGAATTTAACTGCCTACCTGTTAATCTGGGAAAATATATGAAGCTCAGCAAAAAAGACCATACACCAAATCACCGTAATATTAATTTTAGGAATGAGCGAAAAAAAATTAGTTCTTTTTTTTTTAATACAACAAGCAAGTCAAAATGGAGTCTGTTTATTTGAGTTAAAAAGGGGGGGGGGAAACAGTTTCTTTTTTTTTCAAGGGTGAAAAAGTACCAATTACTTTCTGTTTTCTTTTAAATGACAAATTTTTTTGCACTTTCTTCTTTTTCTTTTTCTCAACTTTCATGTACTTATGGCCAAGTCATGTTGGATTTTTTTCTTTCTTTAAATTGAAATAGATCACTAAGTATGACTGAGCCTATTCTAGTAGTGACCACCCCAAGTGGAGATTTTTTTTTAAAGAGGTTTTGAATTCAGTTTTCCTTCTCCTAGACTGGTTGCCTAACCAAGGTTAAAGAGCCCAGTCTGTCCTACTATTTACCCATAGCTAGAGGGAGAATAGTTGGATTCATAGCTTTTCCCAAGAGTATTGGCGCTATGTGAATTGTGGCTTTGTCCAGGATTTGAACTTGGATCGACAAGACCATTTCCCACGACTCTAACCAGTACACCACCACACGCCTCAAAGTACCAGTTCATCGAAGTTAAGCAGCAATGAGCTTGTACGAATTCTTAGATGGGTGACCATATAAGCAAAATCACGTACTGTAAGTAAATCAAATACCAAAATGATTTGATTAGGCAATAAATGACCCAAAAAGGGTTGATATGCCGTAAAACAAAATTACCAAACTATCAAATCAACTTTCAAATATCTGTGGGAATAGCCACCTTCCCCCACCAAAAAATATACAAATAACCCCACACAGGTTGACATGCAGTTAAAATCAATCAATCAATTATTGTCTATTACTTTTCTTTCATTTTTTTTTTTTTTTTTTGTAATATTCAGGTGTCTCATAGATTTTAGGACAAAGAATATAATTTATATGCTCCTCTTTGATTCGAACTCTAACCGGCGCTTTGATCAAACAGTTTTTTTTAATTTTTTATGTTTTACAATTTTCAGCCACTAAATCTATTAACGCTATTAAGATGAGGTTATCTGTCCCTGGCAGCGCTTTGCCAATTGGGGTTACTTGCCCTTTGTTTATGTCAAGATTTTCAGTAGGAAAAAAAAAAAGGAAAAAAAAGTCGACTCCCAAAATGGCTGCGCATATGGTATGTTGTTTTAGGTCCACCTTCTTGTATCTTTGGACTGATTTTGGCCACTCACAGGGATTACAGTGAACAAGTTTTGTATGTATGTAATTTTAACACTTTTTCCTTTATTGTCATACGTGTCTTTAAGGTGTTCAATTTGTAGTAGACGACAAAATTTATCTTTAAAAAAATTGGACCTGGACAAAATCCTAATTGGGTAAACTCGTTTTACTGGAAAAAAAAGTGAATGAATCTACAGTTTATTATTATTTATTTATTTTTTTTAATGAAAGATTTTTTAACATGACAAGTTTTAAAAAGATTAAGAGATATGGACAAAAATCAGTAATTTTAATTTGTATTGGATGTTATTATTTGTTTCGTCTCATATTTGGAAATACGCCTTCTTAAAATTTTTGACCGCATTTTAATCTATTTCGAAGTTGTAAAAAAAAAAAAAGTAATAATAATAATAATAATAATAATAAATAAATGGCTAAATAATTAATTTGATATTTAATTAATTCTCTAATTGATTTCTAATGTTGATGTCAAAACTTTATTTTCTAATAGATTTTATTTGAACAATTTAAACTTTGTTGTTTTTTTTTTTAATTTTAAGGCTTTTGAACAAACCTGCAGTAATTTTAAACATAATTGGATTTGATGATATTTAAAAATTATATATCTATATAAAGGCGAGTTCCGTCTTATTTTCTGTTTCAGTGGAGAAAAATACTGATTTTATTTATTTATGTGTTCTCAAAACCTTAGAAAAAAAAAAAGATATCTTTGTAATAATATTAGATTTAGGATAATCATATTTTAATTATTATCATATTAATTTATTTGCTTTATAAATCACAAGTTAAAATCGAGAAGAGAAAAAAAAAGTGTTTGTGTTAAAAAATGTTTCAAATACTTTCTCAGTGACACACCTTTTCTCCCCATGAATAAACGTTGTTTCGATGTATGGCAGTCATGAACTGATTTTAATAGTTTTATAAATGGATATAAGTTTCTTTATTTATATTTTATTATTATTATGTTTAATTTGCTTTTTATGATCTTGGGGGAGATGAATACCATGAAAACTATTAAATTAAAAGGTCAAATAAGGCATACTTCATTTCAATATGAGTCATGGTAAAAAAAATGAAAAAAGTAAGGTTTTTTTTTTGTGATTATTTTCGTTTGGATTTTGTGAAAACTTTCATGATCTTATTTTGAAATTTTAAGTTATTTAGATTAAATAAAAATAAATAAAAATAAAAAACAACTTTAATCTCGCATTTCTGTTGATAGTTTTGAATAAATAATTTTCCACGAAATCTCACATATCGTGTTTAAAAACTTTTTCCCTTTCTTAATATCTAAACTAAAAAAATAAACTTTTACAAAAAAAACCTCACTACCCTCTAATTTCAACACATCTACCTTCGTATATTTAACTTAAATGTGCTATACAAACTTCTATTTACGTGTTAATTGGGCTTTTTACTAGCAACAGCAAAATGTTTACCATACTTGCACTTATACGGACAAGTGGGAGAGGCCACTTGTCTGATAAATCGATTGACCAATTTTTCATTGTATGGATGTCCAACTCTGCCATTTTTGTTTTTAATTTTTAACATTAAAACCAAAGTAAAACATCTTAAATTCATGTGAATAATTTTTACTTGGTAAACTGTAAATTAAAAGGCAATTTTTTTAATTAACTGTATTTACCGGCTTATAAAACGTATTGTCTTATAAGGATTGTCTTACCGGCTTATAAAACGTATTGTCTTATAAGGATTGTCTAAACCTATAGCTGTTTATTTTAAGTTTTGGTATAAATATCAACACATTAAGTGAAATCTAATATTTGGATAGTTTTTATTAACTTTTAATTTCTACTTTTTTTAAAGATGTTCGTCTCATATGCTGGTAAATAGGCTATTTGCCTCACTGGCATTCCGACGAAATTTTATGCCAATAATATCATGTTTAGGCATCCGTAGTATGAGAAATGGGTCAATTGCTTTCGCTATGTTGCTTGAGGCGTGAGCCAGATTTTTCTTAAATGACTTCAATGCAATCAGCTGATACCACGGAAATAACCTGATTCGCCTACTTCCTTCGCCCCCCCCCCCCATTAATTCTGAGGATGATATAAATAATTTGGGGTGGGGTGGGGGGTAAAACTTTATTAATTATTTTTCATTGACTTATTAACATTTTCTCGAATGATGTTTTTTCAAGTTTACATTTTTTTTTCCTCGGCTTATTTCAAAACAAAATAGATAATAAATATAATGGAAATTATAACGTTTGATTTCACTGCTCTATCAATAAAAATATTGTAATTTATTTAATTTTAATCGAAAAATAATAGACAAAAATTGTTTGGAAGTCATATTTTCGCACTTATAAAAATTAAATTCATGTATCAAAACTTTTAAAAAAATTACTTGTTTTTAAGTAAGGTAAGCAGAGGAAGGCGCTCGATGCGTAACAATTATTACCGTTGGGAATAGACTCGGCTATTCGAGTTCAAATTCTAAACGAGGTTGTTTGTTTTTCACATAAGTACCTTTGGGGAAAGATATGAATTCAAATATTCTCCCTAAGGGTAGGTCAGACTGGGCTCTTTAACCTTAGTATGCCAACCAGTCTAGGAAAAGGGAAATTAATCTAAACTAGTTGGAGAGGGATGGGCTCTGCCTGGCTATTCCTACCAAAGATATGTTATACGGGATGAGAGAAGAGGAAAGCACAAAACAAAAACAATCGAGAGAGCCCTTAAAAAAAATTAATAAAAATTTGCGTAGACATGTAATAGGGAAAATAATTGCCCTCTAAAACGACGATCTTTCGTTTTATGTCGGTAAAATAAAGGGAGGCTACTCTCACTTGGTAACTTAAAATGTATAAGTCTATTTTAAAACTAGGTAGAAAACCGTTTTTTTTTTTCGCTGGAAACTTTTGCACATCTGCTGTTTTAGAAACTTTCGGTTTTTCACCAGAAACTTTATTTTATTTTTAAAGAATTTTATTAGTGGTGATGGTGGGTAAACAATAAGAGCGCTGGGAATTTTTGCACACATCTAAATACATGTTTTGTAGTTCATCAAGTGGAAGTAGTTTCCCCTTAGTTCTTGATTTTACCCACATAAAATGAAAGATTGCATCTAGCATAAGGGTAAGTCCATGTCAAATCATCCAAAAAAAAAAGTAAATTTGTCCCCCAACCCCTTCAATTTTTCTGAAAAAATTTTAAGGTGTGGACTATGTTAACTTAGACAATCCCCCAAATTTGAGCTTCCAATTTAAAAAATCAGAAATCATCAATAACTTAAAATTGGTTAACTTTAAGACTTTTCTGATAGCATTTTTGGATTCCTTGGGCAAAAATGCTTTTATAGACCAATTTTTAGGAGTAGGGAAGCTCTAGAACTCATTTTAGACAAAAATAGGTTACAAAAAGTTGCCATTTTTTGCGAACCCCCCCCCCCTCAAATTTGGAGAGCTAAAACTCTGCCAATTTTTTTGAATTGAGAGCTCAAATTTTGGCAATTAGCTAACTTTAACATAATCCACATTTGGACAAAATTTTAGAAAAATCGAAGGGGGTGGGTGAAATGGCCTGGATTATTTGACATGGAATTACCCATAAGTTCTTTTTTCTTTCTTCTTTCTTCTAAGAATAGTGTGTGTGAGTGTGTGTTTCTTCTTTTGACTTTCAAAAATACATGGACTAATTCCAAGTCTGAATAATGACCAAAGATTTCAAACTTTTGAGTCTTGAAAACTTTGGAATCTTCAAGGGTTCTTTTAAGACCTTTGCTTTTATTGCAACTAATTAAATTTTTTTTCTCCAAATTTTTGAGATGAGGCTTGATAATTCGTATTATTGTCGTCATCTTTATTGTTATTCACAGAAAGTTTCCGCTGATGTGCCCTCTGACCTTCTTTCGGTTTTCTTGTCGAACACATGGTGCAATGGATATAGGTGTTGAGTTAATACAATTATAAGTGACAATCACCCCTGGGCTGCAGGTTCAATCCTGGTCAAGGGCGATAGTAACATAGAATACTTAACACAGCTTAACACTTGCACTCGGGCATGGTTAACAGAATGGGAACAGTCTATCCCCATGGATTGAATAAAGAGTTTGATTTGAAATTCTGTGAAGGCTCCTGAGTCCGTCAAGAAACACCTGAAGAAGGCACTTTGGCTGAAATGTTGTTTTGTTTGGTTTTGTTTTACGGCATATCAACCTCAGTGGGTCATTTAATGCTGATAAAGTTTTGAAATAAATCAATTCTTAATGGATTATACAACTTTTTTATAAATACATTTTTCTAATTAACCCATAGATGGGACCCTAACAGGTATTACCACTCCGGGTCAGAGTGGACCAGGGAGCAATGGTGATGAAGGGGTGCTCCACATTCCCCAAACCTCCAAAACTGGAACCTCACCAACAGATAGAGTTTAACGTCATTCCCAGGACATGTAGACCCTCAGTCACCGCCTTCTAGTACCCATATGATAAAAAGGGTTGGGGCTTGCCATAAGGGCAATAGGGTTGGGAAAATCATATAGGTGCTAGGGCTTGACGTGACCAGCCGATTGATCTCCGACCGCCCATCTACCCCAATATAGGGCCAAAGTGGAGTATTGCAAGTCATTGACTGCTCAACCACCTGGGTTCTATCCTTAAGCATCATGGGGAGTTTTACCCCTCTGCAGAGGTGCAGTCAGTGCATTTTAACACCCCAGCCGACAGGGTGCCTGAAATGTTGTGTAGATAACAATAAAGATGAGGACAATAGTCCGATTAATCCAAATTATAGATTTTTTTTTAATCCAACATCTGGGTCAATAAGTTCTTTATTATTTCTATTTTGGTATATCAAAAGTATTTTCTTTTGTCACAAAGAAAAATCAACTTTACAATAATATTTGTCTGAATTTTTGCGATGAGGCTTGATATTTTTTTTTTAATGATCATGACACTTTTAGGATTGATAGTTGTGCAAAAACAATGACATCATTAATTGAATATGATCTTCAAAATTTCTCTGACACCTTGTTTGATCAACAGTCAAACTATTCAAAATGAGGTTATTTCCTATAAGTCTAACATAAACAAAGGGGAACCACTCTTGACTGATAAATTATTTATTTCCCCATTACCCTAACCCTAACTTCTTTTTTCCTAGTAGATCAATAAATAAATGAATAATTTATCAGTCAAGAGTGGTTCCCCTTTGTTTATGTTAGATTATAGGAAATAACCCAAAATGATTTCCCAGGCTGGGTTGTTGCTAAGCTTGGATGAACAGGGCATACCTGAAGAAGGCTGGAGGATACAGCGTCCGGAATGTGTTTTTACATACTACAAACATTCTGACTTTTAACTTTACAAAATAAAATAAAACCCTGTTTTTGTGTGTAATTTAATCTTTTAAAAGTCAATTATATAATTGCATGTATTATATGTATAATTATGTTATGTTTGTATATATGTATCTATTAATAATGGAGATTCGGCCTCTATTTGACTGTAACCGAAACTGTCATTGCTTACATCACATTACCCAAAATCATCAATACATAGAATATAGAACAATCTTGTATTATATACACTCAAAATTTGAGTATGCCACTTTAGATGGTCCTTATTATTTTTTAAAACAAGTGTATTTTTAAATACATGCCTGGTATTATATATATATATAGGCTGTTTTATTTTAATATATATTTAAAGTTATCAGAACTAAATTTCCATTTCAAATTGTTTTATTTTTTACTACTTTAATAAATTTGATGATTTTACTTACTTCTGATACAAAACTTCTAACATTGAATTTTTAACTCCTACCTTCTCAAGCAATATCTTTCAAAAAATTTTTACACTGCCCAGAGGGTGTTTTTTTTTGGTTTTTTTTTCTCTAGTATATGTATAATAATGGTATGTTTGTAACCCTAATCCTAGCTTGATTATTCTCAAACATCTTTTGGGTGCCACTCCGCCTGCTCCCTAGTTTGCTTGTGTGTTTCTTGTAGGGGGCTACAACAAACACACACACCTCTTTTATTGGGGGTGAGTCCCCATGGTGTAGTGGCTAACATATTGGACTGTGACATTGTAGTGAGTGAGTTCAAACTCCAGTCACACTATTATATTTACATTCAGGCTAATAATACCATTTAGAAAGGTATGAATCCTCACATCTTGAGATTCAGATACCAATCTGCCATAAACATAAAGATAAAAAACTTTGAACCTGTAAGTCCTGTTTTATTCCATAATAGCCCAATATTTCAGGGTGGAGGGGAGTCCCCATTGCGTAGTGGCTAACGTGCTGGTCTGTAACATTGTAGTAAGTGAGTTTGAACTCCAGTCACTCTATTATGTTAATTTTCAAACTATTGTCCTTAGGCACGGTATTAACCCCCTCATTCCTAGCTATGGTTAAAATAGTACCACTACTGTTCTTCTACAAGGATGGCTTTAGCATTAAATAACCCATGAAGGTTGATATGCTTTTGAAAAAAGAAACCAAACCAGACCTTTTATTGTTATTAGGTCTACTGCAAATTTGAAATCTTATTATAATGGAGGTTATGTAACTGTCTCTCTGTAACCGAAAATACATCACCACTGATGTCACGATTTTCTTAATTATTTAAGTTATATTCTCAACGATTATGAAATAGTCATTATTCAATCTTAATTAGCATCTTATTTATCAATGATGTCTCTATTAAAGTCTACCCGAGTTAGATTTGCCTCAAAACTGCCCATATTATTAATGCATTTAAAATTCTGAAATGTGTATTATATATCTCTTTCGTAATTTGAACAACGTGGTGATTAGAAGTTTAAATTTTAATCATTGTTCATATTTTAGAACGGAGTTCGATGTAATTTTTCATGGGTTAAATATCGTGAAGAGGTGTAATATTTATTATATTTATGCAGGTAGTATGAATGTTCGTCGTAAACATGCGTTGGGTATATCTTGTCTATCTGTATATTATTGTATATATTCGTTGCGTATTATTAAATTTTAAAGTTTAAAAGTTTTTAATTCGTTAATTTAGTGAAACGTATAATTTTTATATAAGTAAAATTAAGCTTATTGGTTACATTTTATTGTGTATTAATTTTAAATGCCCGGCATGATATTTATTAGATTAGTGTTATTGGTAACATCGTCACTAATTTGTTTTAATCGTCCTTTTATGGAAAAAACTGAATTAATTGTATATATTCGTTGTATATTAGTAAACTTTAACAGTCGGAATTTTATTTATTTATTTATTTATTCTTCCTGGTAGTAAGACCAAACTCGAGTAATAAAATGAATGTAATATATATAAGGAGAGCTCTATTGCCATTGGCTGGAGGTCAGGTGACCAGTACAATAAAATTATGGTCATCAAGAGGCGAGGTCATGTGCTGAGAGGGAAGGGTCGGGATTTGATCAATCTCGATTGATCCCCTGGGCGAGGAAATCCGTTGTTGAAAGACCAGAAATTTCCAATGATCCCAAGGATATAACAACACTGATGACTTCCCCCTCAATCATCTTATAGATGTATTTTACAAGAGGCTCTAAGAAATAAAAATTTACATTGTATATGGTGGGAATAATTTGCATAAGGATTTTAACAAAACTGGATTTAATAAATAATTATTTTCTGTTACTGATTTCCAATACTATCATGTTATTCTCAAACATATTAAAAGCAATTGTATATATAATTTTATATAGAAATCAATTAAAATAACATTAAAATAAGTGTAATATTTTTATATCAATTTTTATTTAGTTTTGTAAATAAACAAAATCCCAAAACATCATTTCAAAAGTTCTAAACAAAGCTTAGTTATAGGCTATGCGCGGACAATTTGGATCGAAGTTACGGCAAGTTTATTTCATTTAGTTTTGTTAGTCTTTCTAATTTCACCTATTTTATTAAATACTTGTGCCCAGGGGGCGCATACTTTTGCTACTAACAATAAATCTCACACAAAGTCTGTTATAATGCTATAATCATTATTGACCTTTTACTAATACTAACAAAGGTCACATACTCATCCTGTGGATTGCAGTTTCTACCCCCAAGACATCTTCCCCCTCGTAAGCATCGTGTGACAAAGCCAAAGATGTAATCATTCAAGGTATCTGTCTTTCATTTGTAGAAGGGAAAAAATAAAAAATAAAGTTAATACAAAAAAAGAATCATGTTCTTACTCACTTAAAAGCCACCTTAATGGGTGGCGCTTATGCTAGCTCCTGCAGAGGGCTTTTGTTTGATTTTTTTTTTTTTTTTTTTTTTTTTTTCCTAAATTCATTTCCAAGTTATAAAAAAATTTGTTGCAAAAAAATCATGTAAAAAATCACCTAAAACAATTGCAGTAATTAAAACTAGGGAAGCCAAAATATCCGGATTGTGGGTCCACATTCAACTCTGGATGTTTTTGATTTGCTTACAGAGTCGGCTTGGGACCAGGTATCCAATAGGCACCCCAACTGGGAGCTGTTTTAAAAAAAACACCTTTTGCTTTTCACTGTAAACTCCTGGTTGTTTATTTACAAACAGCAGACTTTTTTTTTTTTTTGCATTAGAATTTCACTGTAAGATTTTTAAAAAGTTTGTTCATGTATATTTACAATCCAAAGACTCGTTTTTATACTAAAATAGAAAGAAATTAAAAGAAATTTTTTTTAATCATAAAACTTTAGACAAAAGACACGTTTTTATGTTAAAATAATTTTTATTTAATCAGAAGAGAAATGCAGATATGTTTATTTTAATGAAAATAGTTTTTATTTACAAAATATTTTTTATATTTATTTAAATAAAAGGATGTTGTTCGGAAATGATATCACAATTTATAAAGTTTATTTTCCATGCACCTCTCGTACCATAACTGGAAATGTACAAATCTATCCCCTCGCTGTCTGGCTGATACTGACAATAGGCCACACTGCCAACTTTACTTTTTATATACTTTGGTATTGTTTATATTTTTTTTATTTGTCAGATCTTTAAATTTTTCCATTTAGACCCACTGCTTTTAGGAAGGGTATTATAGCATCTGCTTTAGTTGGATCGTTGATTGATTTTAATGGCATATCAACCTGTCTGGGGTTATGTCATGTCTAACAGTTCAGGAAGTAATATATGTTGTGTATTTATATTTATACTTTTTAGTAATTGGTTTTAACAATGTGTTAGCACCATTGGGGATCGTGTTGTATGGTATTGATTAAGTTCATGTCTATATTCTATGGTATAATTTTATTTCTATCAAAAAGGACAATGTCTTCCATGTTGACATTTTCAAATTGATCTTTCATATTGTTTGTATTAAAATAACAGTTTCTGATGTGGGCATCTACTTTAGTTTTTTAAATAGTGTAGCATACACCAGTCGGGTTGTAGTAGTAGTTGTTAGTTCAGAAACAATGTACGCAAGTCGTATAGTCACAAAGGGGTTGTTTATTCCTTTTTAGGCTCATGGTTTCTTTTTCAGAGAGAGAGAGAGGTAATGTCAGATTATTCTATCGTAAATCATGTTCTGTACTATTATGCGAAACCCATACGGGGTAACCAAGGCCCAGCTGAAAAAGAAAGATTTTTCTCTTCTTCCGTTTCTCGTCCCAGTGCGGGAGGGTCACCCAATTCTGCTTCCGGTCAAAGCCCGGAACTTCCGTTTTTATTTTTGAACCTAGTTCCGGGGTCATTCGTAGGTCAGTTGCTGGCACCCTGTTGAGTGTTTACCCTTCCAAACTTTAACCATTGTTCTTATTTCTTTTTCTTCTCTTTCTCCAGAAATCTGATTACCGTTTCCTTTTCAATCCCAAAATTCTACAATAGTTTTTTCATATTGCTTGTGCTCTTGAATGTTTCTCTTGTTAGGGGGGGGGGAGCAGATCAATGCAATCAGTGAGAACAACAACAAAGAGAAATGGGATGATATTTATCCTCATGTCACGTAGGAATGTTATTCAAATGATATAAAGTTATTTAAAAATTGTGAAATTTATTTTATCAAAATTTAAAAAAAAAAGACAATTGTAGTTGTTACAATGATGAATTCCAAGCTGTGCTTAAGGCATAACATGCCATTAAGAGATGGTCCCACAAGGAATGTGGTGGCGTATGTGCTGACATCTCACAGGAATGTTATTTAAATGAAATAAAATTATTTAAGGTGTAACTCATCTTATCAGGATTGTAAATCCACAATTTGAAGTTGTTACAAGAATGGATTCTAAATAATACTAAATGCTTAACTTACTATATTATTATGTGGAGAAAGGTAGACAAACAAGGGATGTTGTACAAGATGGATGTTTATTGTAGGTAGTGATGTCGACGTTATAACGTTTCAGTCTGTTAGACCTTCTTCAGGATGTTGGATTGAGTTCTTGCTTCAACGGTGGACATTTTCATACTGGTGAGTTAGAAAGTTGTGAATAGGGGAGGGGTGGTCAATTGCTGCTGTTAGTAGGAGTGTTTAAGTTGGTAGTGGGAGTACTATTTATTTAATTATTTTTCACCACTTCATCACCATTGCTCCCTGGTCCACTCTGATCCAGAGTGGTAGTACCTATTAGGGTCTCATCTATGGGTTAAATAGATAAATTGTGTTTATAAAAAAAAAATTGAGTACCTGTTAAGAATTAATCTATTTCAAAACTTTGTCGGCATTAAATGTCCCACCGAGGTTGATATGCCACAAAACAAACCAAACCAAACCATCAATATAACCTGTAATCATAACATTAAAGATTTTTCTCAATATAGCCTTTGCTGGTAACATTGAAAAAGGTAATTGATAGAGCCTGAGATGGTAACATAGAATAATGCACTCAATATAGCCTATGATGGTAACACAGGAGATTGCATTCAATATAACCTGTGATGGTATCATAAAGGATTGTTCTTAATACAGCCTTAACATAAACAAATAAATTATGGAAGACCAAAACAATCAATGGATCTGTGAGAATGTCTTTTTTATCCCTACCCTCTACCCAGGCAATGCCGGGTAGCTGCTTCTAGTATAGAATAATGGACTCCTAATATAGCCTCTGATCGTAACATAAAACTATGTGTTCAATATAGCCTCTGATCGTAACATAAAACTATGTGTTCAATATAGCCTCTGATCGTAACATAAAACTATGTGTTCAATATAGCCTCTGATCGTAACATAAAATTATGTGTTCAATATAGCCTCTGATCGTAACATAAAATTAATATAGCCTGATCGTGTGTGTTCAATATAGCCTCTGATCGTAACATAAAATTGTGTGTTCAATATAGCCTCTGATCGTAACATAAAATTGTGTGTTCAATATAGCCTCTGATCGTAACATAAAATTGTGTGTTCAATATAGCCTCTGATCGTAACATAAAATTGTGTGTTCAATATAGCCTCTGATCGTAACATAAAATTGTGTGTTCAATATAGCCTCTGATCGTAACATAAAATTGTGTGTTCAATATAGCCTCTGATCGTAACATAAAAATTGTGTGTTCAATATAGCTTGTTATGGTAACATAAATTGCACTCCCAATTAAAAACTTTGAATTTATTTAGTTTTAGTTTTGCAGGGTTCAATTACAAGATTTAAAAACATTTTATTAGAATAAAATTTACAAGTTTTTTTGTTTTTTTTTATGTTTCATTTCAATTTTGAAATGAAAAACATTTTCTCCGTGATTTCAGCATAGATGTCATCACATTCTACTTGGTATCATCTCTTCAGATAAAAACCAAATTTATTGTAGTTAGTTTTATTTGGATTATTCGGACTATTGTCCTCATCTTTATTGTTTTAGCTGATGTGCCCACCTGCCTTCTTTGGGTGCTTCTTGTTGAACTCTGGAGTAGACTGTTCTCATTCCATTAACCATGACCGGGTACAAGTGTTAAGCTGTGTTAAGCATTCTATGGAAGGCACATTGGCCAAAATGTGTATATATATATATATATATATATATATTATATTACCAACCCCTCCGCATGAGCAGGATGGGACACAAGGTCAATTTCTTAAGTGGAGTTCAACAGGTTTGAATTCAGAGTTTTCCTTCTAGACTGGTTGCCTAACTAAGGTTAAAGAGCCCAGTCTACCCTACTATTTATCCATAGCTGGAGAGAGAGTAGGATTCATACCTTTCCCAAGGGTATTAGCGCTAAGTGAAATGCAATTACCACATCCAGGATTTGAACTCTGGGCAACGAGTCCATTTCCCAAGACTTTAACCATGACACTACGCGCTTCCAAAATGTGTATATAACAATAAAGATGAGGACAATAGTCCGAATAATACAAATTCATTGCAGTTAATTGACTTATCTCCTTATATTTCTTTCTTTTCTTTTCCCAGGTGAACATCTTCAAGAGGATTTGTTATGACTGGTTTTCTGTCAGATAAAGGTAGAACATTCACCAAGATCGGCTTCTTCATAAAACTTCAGTCCACAACGGTCTTCACAACGTAATCCAAGGCTTTCAAAACCTGAACTCAATAAATGAATAAATAAATCCCAATTTTGAAAACAAAAAAAGGTGACTGTTTTAACCAGATTAAGATACTGAGTATCAATAGTTGTTTAAATTTTCAAAGTTATATATTTCTCTTCTATTTTTTTTTACTAAAGGTGCTTATATAAATGTGTGTATTTAAAAAGAACATATTATGGAACTTTCAGTGCTGTGATTTTGTAACATTATTCTACAAATCATAATAGTATTACCAATCCTAAATGCTATTGGCTTTTAGGCTATGAACCAATCATAGAAATACTATTGAAATTCGAACATTATAATTCCACCGTGAACAAAACAATACTGCAAGAACTTGGCCTTCTCTTCAAGTGGCAATTTATTCTCAATTCTCTTTTTGACTTACTCCATTGACTTGTATTGTCATTAATTCTTTTTAAAAAGTCCTGGCGACATCTGAACTGTCTTTCAATACTGCTAACCCTCCGTCGAGTGCACTTGCACCGAAAACATCTCCCCCTTTCAAGATGAAGAAACCAACATGCGACATCTGTGGCAAGGTCTTCTCCAGACGCGACAACATGGAGAGGCATCGCACGCGTCATCTACATCGAGAAGTCTATAGATGTGAGACGTGCGGCCGGGATTTCAGTCAGAAGTCTTACCTGAAGTTGCACCGACGCCTGCATACAGGCGAAAGGCCCTTTGGGTGTAATGTGTGTGGACGTGCCTTTTCTCGAAATGACCATTTGGTCATTCACATACGTGGACACCAGGGCATCAAAATGTTCAACTGTAATGTCTGCAACAAGTCCTTTGCTCGTCGTTCTTACCTGACTGTGCACCAGCGTATCCATAGCAACACTCGACCTTACAGTTGTCACATCTGCGGCTGTGCCTTCTACCGTGGTGATCATCTGGTTCGGCATCGAGCAAAACAGCATGGTGAAGTGAAGGTGCCTACTCCTCGGGTTAATAATATTAGTCTTGTTAGTAACAATGCTACAACAACCACCCTGACTCCTACTACTGGTAATATCATTAACCACCCCCAGGGCACCTTGTACACACAGCAGCAACCCACAACCCTGCAACAGGTGCAGACCGATCAAGGACAGATTCAAGTGGTCACTGTCCAGACAACATCAGAAGTTGAAGAAGAGGAGGTTCAGCAAGCGTTTAAATGCTCTGATGGTACCTGTAGTGTTATTCAGAATGCTAACCGAGAGTACGGAGAGTCTCTTGTTGCGGTTGTGACTAATGGTAACAAGACGGTCTTTCAACCCTGTGAGATGATAGTTCAGAATTCAGCACTTCCTGTTGTTACATCATGCGCCGATGACGGACAAATGCAGAAATGTATCTACCAGACAACTGCTGGTACTACCAAGTTTGTGACTAGCCTCCCCGCCGGGACAACCCTACCACTGATGACCAAAACCTCACCCCAGGCTACGAATACTGTGGCCTACAAGTGTGATTTCTGCACTAAGTGTTTCTCAAGGAAAGATAACCTTGAACGACACAGGTTAACTCACCTGAACGAGAAACTCTTCAGCTGTGACATTTGCCAGAAAAGCTTCTCTCGACGATCATACCTGAGTGTCCACCGCCGGATCCACACAGGAGAGAAGCCATTTGTCTGTGACCGGTGCGGGTTTGCTTTCTCTCGCAAGGATCACCTGCTGAAGCACAAGAGGGCCAACGAGGGCCAGCTAAAACTGAGTTGCGTGCCTCCAAAACACTCGGTAATCCTCAAGACCGACGAAGATACAGACATTGGCGAGACTGTGGCTGTTGTTGTTACTACAGACGCCACTGTTGCGGCCGACGGGACCGTGGTTGTCGCCAATGCCGAGACAGGGGAGGAATTGAAAACGGTGGCTATGTACCATACCCAGGTTGCCGAGGGTACAAATATCGATGGGACCATAACTACTGCAGGGGCAGCACAAATGTATCCGATTATGTCGACTTTTCCGACCACCATTGAAATCTCCCCATCTACAGCCCAGATTTTCCCTACGATTCAGATGTACCCAACCGCCCATATGAACGTGCCTCTCCATGCAAATGTATCCCATGAGATAATTATCCCAAATTCACAAATTGCCCAAAAGTGAAAGTGTCTTCATAATCTTGATACACTTTAATGTTTATTTTATTTAATTTTGTTTTGTTATTAAGACGATATATTAATAAATTGGTTTGTGGACTTTTTTTTTTTAAACTTTTTTTTTCTATCTGTGTGACAATTTTTATATAATTAAAAAAAAGATTATGCATCAAATCAATGTGTAATAGGGTAGGTCGATTTTTCATTTTTTAAAAATATCAAATTGTCCATCTATGCGAAAGTTGTGTGTTAGTATACTGAATACTGATACCAAAAATTAGATCTTTTACTTGCACCATTGTTTGAGGAAATAGCATCAAAGATAGTCTACTAAAATGCCTTAAAAATCCTTGTTTTCTAAAGGCAAAATTTTGCGAAAACAAGGATTTTTAGTGCATTTTTGATGATCTTTGATGTTATTTCCTCGAACAATGGTGCAAGTAAAAGATCTAATTTTTGGTATCAGTATTCAGTATACTAACACACAACTTTCGCATGGATGGACAATTTGATATTTAAAAAAGTGAAAAATCGACCTACCCTAATGTGTAAACCTTATAGATTCTATATATGAATAAAAAAAAGTAACATGAAGGTATGTTCCAAAAGTAATGACTTCCATTTGTGGCCATAGAACCTACAACAAATACAGGGAGCACAATGATACCATTGGATAGAGCATGTTTTTAGCTACAAAACACTATTTTTTCCATATAGTCACCCAGAGATGCTAATAGGTATATGCCCTGCATCCCTGAATGTGCAAAAATCTAAAAGGACGCAGTAAAATTGTATCCATACGTCCCAGTGTTTTTCTATTTTTTTTCCCCTCATCAATTCTAACTGTAAATACATTTCAATAGTTTTTTAAAAATGAATTACACAGGATAAGGTTACAAGGTAGGAGTTAGACGGCTTTAGTTGGGACCCATAGATTTTCCTGTTTTCTCTTCTTTCCCATTTCATTCATTTAGAATAGTCTTTCTATAACAAAGAAACCAGCCTTATCCCCGCCATCTCTACATTTCAAGCTAGAATTATCCCTTCTAGTTTAGCTCAATTGGGGATGGTTTAACTTGGCCAGTATAGCATCTGCTTTGGTGCCACAAGGTTCTGGGTTCGGTACCAGCCTCCACCAACTCAATAAATAGCACAGCCTGGATCTGTGTAGTAAAGTAGGGAGCTGATGGTTGGTGTATTGCTCCGCATCAGATGTAAAAACAATCTTCCTGGTCTAGTGCTAGTGAAGAGGGAATAGACTCCCGTGCTGTCCTGCTGATACTGATAAGTCTTTTTGCCTACCAAATTTCCCCAGTATTTTTTGCCTGTATGATGGTATATTTCAAAGTTCACTATCTATTCAAGTACCATTCTCAGGGTTGGTTCCCAGACATAAAAGATGGCAGGGGTGTTCACATAGTGATTTTTACAGTGTGAGAGCCACTGCCAGCGGGTTATGGTAGGATCACATTGGTGGGAGAGCCACCGTGACTGGCTTAAAGTAGATAAACAATTAACCTGCATACAGCAACTGGCCTAGGAGAAAAAAAACTTTGAATTCAAACCTGTTAAACTCCACTTAAGAATTGACCATGTGCCACGTCCTGCTCGTGTGGAGGGATTGATAAATACATTCAAAGAATATCACCTTAAATAAAGGAATAAGAACAGTTAAATTCTCGGTTATAGGGGAAGTACTCTCTAATTGTAACTTTTATAACATTCACCCACTGGCCCTCTTCAGATTCGTGTAATCTTCAAGATAGGTAAGTAGACGTTTAACCCTCAAATTACATCGCAAATTTTCTTAAATTAATTAGTGAAAATAGATCACTAATTAGAACTGAGCCTATTATAGTAGTGACCACCCCAAGTGGAGTTTAACAGGTTTGAATTCAGAGTTTAACTAAAACCAAAAGGGATTAAAGAGCCCAGTCTGCCCTACTATTTACCCATAGCTGACAGGAGAGTAGTTGGATTCATACCTTTCCCAAGGGTATTAGCACTGAACTGTAGCTTCGTCCAGGATTTGAATTCAGGTTGATGAGTCCATTTCCTACAACTCTAACCATTACACCATTCGCCTCCAGCTGAAAAAAGAAAAAAACAAAGAATCCTTTCCCCATTTATAAAGGACAAACTCTTCAAAATTATTGATATAGATTTGTAAAATGTGCCAAATTTATTGGAACCAAAATATCAACCAATTACCTGAATTCTTCTAATCCTCTGTATAAACCTTGAAAATCTGGATTTGGGTTTTGAAGAAAATCATTAAGCACCAACTCTGGTTGGTGAGTCCATTTACGACTCTAACTCTTACACCATGCACCTCCAACTTCAGAGTTCTCCATGGACTTTTGAATCGGAAGCTCTGAGTCTCTGCCTTGAACAATAGGAGGATCTAAGGTTATGTGATCCGCCATTTAGTTGTTATTAAATAGAATTTCAGAAGATACTGTAGGTGTTTCTGCAAAGTTTGATTTAGGTGCAAGATGCCTCAAAGAGACAGTAAGTATTCTTGCATCAGGGAACTTTATTGCCAACAATTAGCACAAGCCTCTTAGACACCATCTGCTATCTTTAAGAAGACAATAAAAGAAGTATCTTATTGGTTCAACCTCTGCTGCCATACCACCAACGTCCACCTCTGATGTGCAATAACAATAAAATAGGAGGCATTAGTTTTGAAGCAATCCACTTGTTAGCATGGCAAGCTCTTGTTTATCACTAACTTTACATTTAATAGTGTTGTGTAGCTGAAAAGTTGCTCTATTCAACAGGTTGTTGTGCTGCTTTGTATTTGCTGTAATTTCCACTAAAATAGAGGCATTACTTTCAGAACACTCCTCATATACTTCACGAAGTGTTAAAAACGTTATAGCCAATCAGTGATGCTGATAGCTTTTTGATTTAGTGCGTCCTGAGACGCATATATTTGCTTTGAATGAGTCCCTAGGAAAATTTATGGGTCCCAACTAAAGCCATCTAACTCCTACCTTGTAAACTATCCTGTGTAATTAATTTCTAAGAAACTATTGAAAGTGTTAGGAAGACCTAACAAAAATAGTTGCTCTCCTTTGATTAGTAGGGGACTGGCCAGAACCAGGATGTGGGATTTCCGCCATGTTACTTTTTGACTGGGGTTTAGACTGCGTGGACACAGATTACCACATGCACAGCACGGTTGAGCTAGTTAAGTCACTTTTAGAGTAGAAGCATTCTCTACCTTGTGTTAAATAAAACCTTGTTAAATTTTCAACAACCTGGTCTTGCATTTTCATTTCAATCTTCTGTATTTTATCTGTATGTAAAAACATAACAGAAAGGTATTTACAGATAGTTTGAAATGGTGAGCAAAGAAAAAAGAAAAACACTGGGATGCATGGATATGATTTTACTGCGTCCTTTTAGATTTTTAAGTGTCAGGGACGCAGAACGCATATGTATCAGCATCTTTGGCCAACAAATTTCTTGCTATGAATGTTTTTTTTCTAGTTTTTCCTTCGTCAAATTTTTGTTGCTTGTTTTCACTTAGATCTTCCTGAATTCAAACCAGTTTGAATGGAACTCAAAGGTAACTTGCTTCAGTGGAGTGGTAGAATTAAAAGAAGTTGCAGTATAATTGTATAGCACCTTGCTCTTCTTTTTGACAACATCAGTTATGGGAGACTTGTAGCATGGGCAACTGTCAGTTTAAAAAAATAAAAATTAAGATTAATGAAATAGATCCCTAATTAGGACTGAGCCTATTCTAGTTTAGACAACCAGTCTAGAAGGAAAACTCTAAATTAACCAAGGTTAAAGAGCCCAGTCTACCCTACTATTTACCCATAGCTGGAGGAAGAGTAGTTGGATTCATACCTTTCCCAAGGATATTAGTGCTATGTGAACTGTAGCTTCCTCCAGGATTTGAACTTGGGTCGACGAGTCAATTTCCTACGACTCTAACCATTTGGCCACGCGCCTCCGACTTACATACCACCTTACCCAGGCCTGAGATTTGGATACCAATCTTGCAAGACTGCCATAAACATAAAGATAAAAACCTTTGAACCTGTAAGACATGTTTTATTCCATAATGTAAGCCCAATATTTCAGGGGTGGGGGAGTCCCCATTGCGTAGTGGCTAACGTGCTGGTCTGTAACATTGTAGTAAGTTAGTTTGAACTCCAGTCACTCTATTATGTTCATTTTCCTTGGGGAAGGTATTAAATCCCTCACCCCTCAGCTATGGTTTAAATAGTACCACTACTGTTCTTCTACAAAGATGGATTTGGCATTAGATAACTCATGAAAATTGATGTGCCATTCAACAAAGAAATCAAAGAAAATCAACCCAATATTCCAGGCTTAGAGGAATCATTTACAGTCCCCTTTTTAATTTTTTTTTTTTTTTAAAGAATGATAGGACATTATTACTGTATTTTCTTATTTTTGGTTGGTTGATTGAATTTTATGGCACGATAGCCCTTGTTGGATTATTTTATGCTAAAGATATTTTGTTTTATTCATTCCTGTTGTCTATTCGATTTTTTTTTTTTCAAACTCAATTTTTTTTTAAACACAGCTTTTTAATTCATTTTTAAAAAACTATTTAACCCCTAGATGTAACAGGTACAGGTGGACCTTGGAGTAATGGCATTAAAGGGGTACTCCACATTCCTCAGAGTTCCAGAATTGTATAACCCGTTAGCTGCTACTGAGCTAAAGGGCTCACTGAATTTCCAAAAATGGCCGTCAAGATCGGATCTTCTGCATCAACCACGGGCTGCAAGGTTTCTATACTTGCCGAAAGTTTGGCCGAATGCCCACATTGTGTTCAGATCTCAAACGACCAGAAATCTGCTATAGAAACTGATATTCCACTGTTAACGGCGGCCTAGCGGTCACATAAAGAAACAATGACTCTTTTTTTTCAAACACAACAAACACTTATATTCAATCGGAGAAGTAATTCTTTCTCAAGGCTTTGGGAGTGATGTACCTCTAATTAATAACTTCTGGTTGGAATATAATCAGGGGCTCTGCAAAGATATTGCTCAATCAGTTTGTAAATTTGGGCTAAGTTTTTCAATAGTCTTGGGTGAAGTCAGTTTGTCTGTTGGCTCTCGGCATTTGCGTCCGCTGTTAACACAGTCCCAAATCTTTACTTGCTGGTCGCTCAGCTTAATCTGGCTTATCGTCAAAAACATCTCAGTTAAATAATGTCTCAACCGGAAACTTCTGATTTCCGGCTGGCGTAAAGATATCAGCAATTCTCTTTGGACATCCCACTTTGGCAAAAGTACCACCCTCTTTAGTTCTAATCCGCCAATTGAATTCACTTCCACTCACCAATCTAAGTGCTATCTCTTCCGGTACCGATCAAAGTGTGTGGTCTTTTCAACATCTGTTTTTATTCCTTCCGGTCACGTATGTGATTTTCAACAAAGAGTTTATCTTTTTAAGTGGAAAAGAAAAGAATTTTTTCTTTCATAGATCCAAGATAATTCTGGCCAACCAACTTCCTGATCATCTTTCACCACTCGACTCAGCGTCTAGCAGTCTGGCTCCCTGATGCCAACAAACCTGGTGACATTAAAGGACCCTTCTAACGATTACAGTTGACGCAAGTGGTTTCTAAATCACTTGTGATTTTTTTACTTCTGATTTCCTCAACAGACATTCTAATCATATCTTGTGGCCTTATGATATTTTACCAATATAGGATCTGACCTACCTGGACAATCTATATTTCTGTTTTTTTTTTTTTTATAACTCCGTTCAAACAATGAATTAGGTCACAATTGAAACTTTACCAATTTTTGTTAGCTCCCAGCCAAAAAAATAAAAAAGTAATGGTTAGCAAGTTAGTCTTGCAAATCCATTACTACTAAAAAGTGAGTTCAATCCTTGCTAGATGCCTCATGCTTGTGACTTTGTGTCAAATCCTACTTGACGGGTAAATGATTTTTTCTTCTTTTTTTTTTTATGTTACTAGCAAGAATATGCGCCCTCCAGGCGTAAGGATTTAACTTTTAATCTAATGACGTATATTAAATTAGAAAGATTAACAAAATTAAATAAGAATGCATATGAAAAGATTACACTTATTTTAATTATATTTTAATCGGTTTCTATATAAAATCATTCATAGGATTGATTTTAAATGTTGGAGAATAAAACAATAATATTAGAGATCAAAAACACCAAGTAATTATTTATTAAAACCGGTTTTGTTAAAACCAGTATGCAAAGTAGCCACACATCTATAAGACACATTGCAGGATTTTAAACGCACTAATAACATGGGCTGTTTAGAGCCAAATCTAAGTCTGATTTTCATAGAGACATTGTTAATAAATAAGATTTATTCTATTGTATTTTGACTATAAATTAAATACTCATTGATAAACATAGGCATTTCCTGGGGGTATTGGGAGGTAAGCAGGGACATAGTTTTGGTTACAGACAGACACTGAATCTCCATTATAATAATATTTTAAAACCTTTAAAATCACCATAAAAATATGAACTGGTGTTGGGACAATACGAAAAAAAAAGGAAAGGAAAACAGCAGATGGAAAATACAAACTTGATGCACATGACAATAGTTGCGCATGACACATGTATTTGACTCTTGTTGCATGCTTAAGGATGGAATCCTGGTGGCTGAGCAGTCCATGATATGCAACACTCCACGTTGGCCTTTACTTAGATTAAACAGGCAGTCTGAGACCTCCCCTCCCCCGATCAATCGGCTGGTTACATCAAGCCTTAGTACATATGAATGTCCCAACCCTATTGCCCTTAATGACAAACCCCAACTCTTTTTATTATATATATGCTAGAAGGCAGTGGCTGAGGGTTTTATTGTCCTGGGTATGATGTTAAACTCTGACGGTGATGTTCCAATTCTGGAGTTCTTGGGAATGTGAAGTACCCCCCAATTACTCTCAGATCCACTTTGAGGGTCTTAATGTCCTGGGTATGATGGTAAATTCTATCTGATGGTGAAGTCCCAATTCTGGAACTCTGGGGAATGAGTTCTCTTTTCATCATCATTACTCCAAGGTTCACTCTGACCCGGAGTGGTATTACCTGTTAGGGTCCCATCTATTGGTTAAATAGAACAAAATGTGTTTGAAAAAAATTGAGTTTTAAAAAAAAGATGAGTACCCATCAAGAATGAATAAAAACAAAATGTCTTTGGCATGAAATAACCCAATGGACCTAGGAGTAATGGTATTGCTGTAAAACCCAACCAACCAAATTCTAGTATGAAATTTGATGTATATAACAATGTTACGTACTGAGGGTTTTCACAGTACCAAATCGATATAATGTTGTATACCCTTTCTTACTTCTTACTTCTAGTCATCTTTTCTTCTGGCCGGCTTTGTTCTATCTTCTAACATCTTGCGTCTGGGTCTGGAATCTTCCAAGGTCTGGTCTAGCGTCTGGTGTTGACTTTCTTGGGGACTTTGGGTCTGGTCTTCTATGGGGATTTCTCGTTATCAGAAGCCCTGTGTCATTGTTAGTTTTTAGGTAATAAACACAAGACTTCGATTTACGTTGATGTTACTTTATTTCCAAATCCCCAACCCAGACATAACATAGCGCGCATATGCAGAGTTACAGTTTTAGACAGAGCATCATGGCTGACTGCCCTGTCTGACGTCCAACTGCAAACTGGGGACTCTGAAAAAGGTCCCACGTGACTTCACATATTTGGCGGGCTTCTGTAATTTTCCATAGAAGGACCCGGCCATGGTATGAAAGGGGTCATCCCCTCAGAATTACAGGGGATTGACAATAATCTTATGTAACCGCATAGATTATGTAACAACAATAGTTGTATGTGGAACAGCTGCACATGACGCAGCTTTATGGATTTGACTGTGGTTGCACTTTGCAGTGAAAGGGTTAAACAAAGATATCTGCACTCTGGAGAGTGGAGTTTCAATGTGTTTTGCATGCAATTAATTTTTTTTGGGGGGGGGGTATGAGTGGGGGGGTATTATTAGCTCAGGTACAGGTTTTCTAAAGGTTAACGATTCAAAGGCTTTAAGTTTTCTGAATTTCTAAGTGTTTTTTTTTTTTTTTTTTGTTGGCATCCTTCCATCTGCGTAGTGTCCAATTTTTAAAATTGTTATTTTTTAAATAATTATCTGCACCTGCGCGAGTGGCTGAGTAGGTCGATTTTTGACTGGCAGTCTCCGGTGCATTGACTGCACACAAACAGTGATGCTTGCTCGGGCTGCTGTTGTCTCTCCTTTTTTCTGGCTCTCTTTGCTGTAGTGGCTACTTTCCTCTGTTTCACTCCTTTTCGTGTCTTGTTTGCTGTGGCATGTCTCCATGTCTTTTTTACAGACGTCTTTGAAGCATAGGTGTTAGGGAGAGTTATCTCCCCTAATGATCTGGGATATATATATATATATACTCACTGACAAAGCAGAGAGACAGCAAGAGCACAAGAACGTAGCTGCTGATGAACACATTGCATGGTATATCGTTGAATTCTTATCCAAACTCATCCTACTGTATTCCCGGTCGATGAGAAAAATAAAACAAATATTGTTATATGTTAAACATATTTCACTGTTTTTGTTATCTTTAGTTATTCCAACATCTTGGGATATAACAGTAGGCATGATCTTCCTACCGGTTGAGAGCCTTCTGTTATTATTATGAGTTTTTGACTAGTTTTTCCTTCATCTTATTTTTATTGCTTATATCGCTTCTTGGCTGAGAGATGCAAGTTTATTAATGTCCTGTCGCAAAGGCCACCCCTATTGTTTAAATGGTTTGAGGTGCTGCTATATAAGTAAGTAAAAGTAAAGTCGTCGGGGCGGCCTAATGTCAGTATCAGCCAGACAGCGAGGGAGTCTATCCCCCTTTCACTAGAGCTAGACCAAGGAGATTATTTTAGCATCTGAGGTGGAGCGCCGCACCTACTATCAGCTCCTTACTTTACCGCACAGATCCCTGTGCTACTCATAACGCTGAGTTGGCGAGAGCCGGTATCGAACTAGGAACCTTGTGATTTCTAGCCGAACACTCTACCAACTGAGCTAACCCGGCCGCTATATAAAGGGGCATGCTAACATGACATCTTTTGTTATCCAGGAGGTGCATAGTTTAATGGTTATTGTACTAGGAAATGGACACTGCGACCAGAGTTCAAATCCTGGATGAAGCCATTTGCATTTCACTTTTTGGCTGTTTGTATTTCATTTCATACTGTTACATACCCACCTGCTCATTTTGCGGGTATATATACAATGAGTTCTTTTAATAGGGAGAGTGCGAGAGGTAAGACAGATATCAGAGAGATGAGATACATAACTTACTTTCCTCTTCTCTGACCATCTGTGATCGTCCAGTCGCCATGTTGAATTCTATCTCTTCTTGTTGTCTGGGTTCTTGTTGATTCATTTTCTAGCTAAGGCATTCACTGACCAACAATGCCATGTGCTTTTTAAAACTTTTATTCACTATTTAACACAGCGCGCGAAGATGAGTCCAGCTAAAATATATACATACACACAGAGATGCTGATAGGTACGCGTCCAGCATCCCTGATGCACATTATATTATATACATTATATGTATATATATGGGAATAGAATATGAAAAATAAATCGCACAATATGTAAATAGAGGTATTCCAAAAAGATGAATTTATTCTTGATGGTGAAATTGATGTTATAATGTTACATTTTTTATAATAAAATTGATGTATAATAATAATGTTACATTTTTTATAATAAATCTTCATCAGGACTTTAAGATGGAAAGAATGTTGTGTAAGCAAGGATGGATGTATTTTGAGTGAGTTGTATCATCGAGGTGAAATGAGACACAGAAGAAATTGAGTGCTTAATCTATTAATTCAGCACTAGTATCTGGTGCTAACAGATACATACAAAACATAGAACAATAAGTTACAAAGCAATTAACTTACAAGAAATAGAGGAGGGTCAAATGCAGTAAGATCAATCTGAATATTAATCAGCTTATTAATCCACTGTTGAAGTCCTTAATCGTAGACTATTTAAGGCTATGAGCCAGGCCATCTGGTAGAGTGCTGAAGGGGTGCTAGCTTCTCTACAACAGAGTGACAGGAGTTTGGTAGTTGTATTTGTAGAAAGACACATAACAGTACAGTGCTCACCTCTAGAATGTTACATGATTTATGAGCAGTCATAATTTATGAACTTACCTGTAGTTAGAATTTTAAATAAAGTTGTTAGATTTAAAATCAGAGGTGGGAATTTTCCATACCTGTTTGGGATTATAATTGACCTTTAGATGATCCCAACTTCACCCTTTGGTAGAAAGCTTGCAATTGGACATGTGGGAATAGGTTTTAGTTTAGTTTAGTTAGTCAGATGCTAAAGGAGTGCAGACGTGATTGTTGGCTCTAATGGGTCAGTCTGTTCCATGGTGGAATCAAATGGGCTGGGGAAGTAAAGCTTTATTATTAAGAACACCAAGTCTTGTTTTGTTAATTGAATATCATAAACAAGAATGATCAACCCTGCAAGAAGAAGAAGAAGAGCAACCCTTGAAAGAAGCCCAACAGATCACCAGATAAGATGGTGGCCGAGGTAGAAGCAGAATGTAAAGTAAGAAAGACCACCTATTATCTCTATCATCTCTAATCTAACTATCTGTCTCTCTCTATTATATACCCAAGAATTCTCTCCCATTATATACCCGCCCTGTCAGCTAGGGTGGTAGAATGCACCTCTGCAGAGGGGTAAGACTCCCCCAATGTGGCCACAAAATGTTGGCCGTGGTTGAACAGTCCATGACTTGCAATACTCCATTTTGGCCCTTTCTGTGGGCTAGACGGGCGGTCGGAGAGGCCGCCTAAAATCAAATCGGCTGGTCACGTCAAGCGTTGGAGGTTTGGGGAATATGGAGCACCCCTTCATCACCATTGCTCCCAGGTCCACTCTGACCCGGAGTGGTAGCACCTGTTAGGGTCCCATCTATGGGTTGAATAGAAAAATGTATTTGTAAAAAAAAAAAAAAATTGAGTATCCATTAAGAATGAATTTTATTTCAAAACTTTATCGGCATTAAATGACCCACTGAGGTTGATATGCCGTAAAACAAACCAAAGTTAAGAATGTGGCTGGTACAATTTTAAGCAACATACTCTTCCAATACATATCTCAAATCACTTTTACTAAAACTTGATACAAAATCAGACATTTTATACTTTGTTCATATTTTAATCCATGGTATCTCTAGAAACACGTCACGCTTTCCACTGTTCTTTGCTTGTACTGTATAACATCGACTTCTCCATCAAGAATAAATTCATCTTTTTCAGAATACCTTGTTTTTCTATTTTATACATATATATAAGAGAAAGATTATATGAAAAATACACAAATGTTGTTCAAGTAAAGTTGTTTATTATGCTGACTAGCAAATATATGCACCCTTCGGGTGCAAGTATTTAGGTTTTGATGTAATAAAATATTGTATCAAATTAGAAACTATTTAGAAAATGATAAACTGAGGGGGTATAATCGAAAAAAAGAACAGCTTTAAATCTAGCTCTTCCATCATTTTTTGTCACTCCCGTCTTTCATTTTTCCTAATTCATCTATTTAGTTAGATTATGAAGTATTTGATAAAATTACAGTTCTTTCGTTTTGTTTATGGATTTCGTTTAATATTTATCCCCGAGATTTTTGCTCAGATTCGTTGAGAGAAAACCAAAGAATTAGAAATCAATAATACTAAGCATATATTTATTAAAATCAAATTCTTAACATCAATATGCAAATTAGCCTTCTCGTTCACACTGTAAACCGCTATTTTGTTGAATATATAAATATACCTGCATGTTATTAGTATGTAGATTAATCCAACAGTATTAATAAGGTATGAGAATTTTATCAATAATTGAGGTTTAAATAAAAATAAATTCATGGTGAATGTGACGTCAATAACTAAGGGAATTGCGACTTGAATAGTGATTTAGTTTCGGTTACAGACAGACAAACACACAATCTCCATTATAATAAGATATTGTAATATTTCAATCTGTTAAAAATCTTCATCAGAGCATGTTATGTTTCAACACAATATAACATGCTCTGATGAAGGTTTTTAAAAGATCAAAATATTGCAATATCAGCATAATAAACAACTTTATTTGAACAACATCTGTGTGTTTTTCATATCTTATTCTTATATACCATCGGATTCATTTCCTTACTTGTAATTAATTTCTGCATATATATTTTTTTCAAATGGCTTGGAAAACACTTAAAAAAACTTTTAAAAACTTTCTAAAAACAATTTCTTTCACAAGAAATTTTCTCTATGAACTAAGGTCGAAACTAGTTGAGAACAATTAAAAAATAAATAACAGAAAAGAAATATTCCTGTTTGTTTTATCACTTTTTGTTCACCTTATATATATATATATATATATATATATATATATATATATGATGATATGATGGCAGCAAACTCATGTTCAAGTATTACCAGTGCTTGATATAAAAAAAAAATAAATAAATAAAAAAAGTTCAACAGTTCAAAGTAATGGTGAGCTTCAAAAAGTTCAACAATGACATGCACGAAAGTGGCTCTTTAGTCCTGCCAAAGTCTTGCACATCTTCCCACATTTACAGGTAATTCCTGTAAATGTGGGAATATTTATATATACACACACATATATATACACAACTTTGGATTATTCAAACTTTTGTCCTCATCTTTATTGTTATCTGTACAATGTTTTTGCAGATGACGATAATAGTCCGAATAATCCAAATTATCAAACCTCATCTCAAGAATTCAGAGAAATAAATACAACTTCTTTACCATGAACAAAATGTGACACAAGGTAATTTTTTTAAGTAGAATGCAGCAGTTTTGAATTAATTGTTTTTCTTTTCCTAGTTTGGTTGCCCAGTTTGCATTTACTATTTACCTATAGCTGAAGGGAACTGATGAATTTTTCCGGTCTTTGATTGAGGATCAGCGATTCCATTCCCTTTGACAATATCCATTACACTAAATGTGCCTCTATAATTATGTATATTATATATATGTATGTATATAAAGTTAATCCTAATGAGTCAGATATACCTGATATATGAGAGTAGATCTGACTCATTAGGATTAACTTCACTATTTGCTCTGCTTAGGTATCAAGCACTTTTTACAATTTAGCTTTAGTCAATCCTAGCAGTTTATAAATTCTTTTTTTTCTTTCTTTTGGTCAAGTGTTATAGTGTTACGTGATTATTTTCAATTGGTGTGAGTCTCTTGGTCTTTTCTTTTTTTCATTTTTCCCCAGGTGATGTTTGGTAGTATATTTACCAACAAATTATTTGCCTTTTTTTGTTCTTATCACAAGGGTTTACTAATAGGATTAGTATATTAAATATGTATGTATGTGTATGTGTATATATATATATATATATATGTCCTGGGAATGACGTTAAACTATCTGATGGTGAGGTTCCGGTTCTGGAGGTTTGGGGAATGTGGAGCACCCCTTCATCACCATTGCTCCCTGGTCCACTCTAACCCGGAGTGGTAGTACCTGTTAGGGTCCCATCTATGGGTTAAATAGAAAAACATGAGTTGATAAACAAAACTGTATTATGCATTAAGAATGAATTTATTTCACAACTTTGTTGGCATTAAATGACCCACCGAGGTTGATATGCCGTAAAATAAAACAAACCATGTATATATATATATTTTAAGAAAGTTGATTCGGCAGCCCATTTTAATATTTAATATATATACATATATGTATTCAATATATATTTAATATATATATATATATGTATTCTTTATTTAGATTAAAAATTTTTTTTTTTTTACTAATTCTAAAACATTTTTGTATTTCTCTTAATACCATGTTTAAATTGCCTAAAAGTGCCCTCGTAATCTTCATGCATTAATTCTTAAAAAAAAATTTTATTTTATTTTTTTGTTATCAAGGCTGTTTATTAATAAATTGGTTTGTGGAATTTTTCAGATTTGTGGAATATTTTATTAAAATTTTTTTTTCTGGTTGACAAATTAGAAAAAGCAAAAAAAAAAATTATTTAATCTACGGGTGGGATTTGACACAAGATCACAAGTATGGGTCATCCAGCATCGTTTTTCAGTTGTAACGGATCTGTGAGACTAGCTTGCTAACCATTTTACCACGACAGGACACCTTTTGGTTGACAAGCTGAAAATAGAGAATGTAAATATTCTCCCAAATAATTTTGTTTTTCTTAATCAGGGGATTTATGAAAACGCAAATTTAAGAATCTATTTTATTACTTCTTTTTCTCTCTCTCCCCCTACCTCTCACTCTCTTTTTCTCACTCTCCATCCCTTTCTCTCTCTCCATCCCTTTCTCTCTTTCTCTCTCCCTATCTTTCTCTTTTTCTCTCTCTGTTTCTCTTTCTCTCCCTCTCTTTTCTCTCTCTATCTCTTTCTCTTTCTTTTTCTCTCTTTCCTTTTCTTTTTCTCTCTCTTTCTTTTTCTCTCTCTTTCCCTTTCTTTTTCTCTCTCTCTTTTCTCTCTCTCCATTCCTTTCTCTCCCACTCTCTCTCTCTCTCTCCATTTAAAAATAAAGGACGCCATGTTTTAAATGACCTTAATTTATTAACATGTTGCTACTTGATATTTTCAATGGCAAATGCTTACTAAATAATAAGGAGAAAAAAAAATGTCTGCCTCTTTCTGAAGATATCCCATAATTCAATGTTCATCTTAGAGCAGAAAATGACTGGAATTTAATCCAACTCTTACATATTTTTGGTTGGTTAGTTTTACAGCATGTCAACACTTGTTAGTTTATTAGTGTTATAATAATAATGATAATAATAATAATAACAGTATTAATAATAGGGTCGGTTTAGCTCTGTAAAAAAACCCACTGAAGAATTGCGAGGTTTTGAGTTCAATACTGATCCTTGCCTACTCAACGCATGAATAGTACAGTTTTGGTGATCTGATCTGTCAGTAAAGTTGGGAGTTGACGATAGGTGTGGTCCTCCTCTTCGGAAAAAACTTTCCCTTGTTTAGCACTAGTGAAAAGAGGGTAGACTCTTTCATTAACACCAACAATAGGCCGCACTGCCGACTTTACTTTTTTACTATATATATCTACCAAACCCTCTGCACAAGTAGGATGTGAAACATGATCATTTTATTTAAGTAGGTTTGAATTCAGAGTTTTCCTTTCTCCTAGACTGGTTGCCTAACCAAGATTAAAGAGCATAGTTGACCCTACTATTTACCCATAGCTTGAGGGTCAGAGAAAGCTCTGAGAATAAGATGGAAAACCAAATTTATCTTTCCATGTTATATTCAAGTGGCGTAAGATGCACAAAAACAAATTTAACCAACATATTTATTTTCAAAACATTATCAAAATCATTACAAATTCAAGTACTGTTGACGGGCCTGATAAAATGCCTTCGTAGGCCAGATCCGGCCCGCTGGCTGTAGTTTGGTAACCACTGGACCAGAGGAAGATGGCCAGTTGACGAAATAGACCCACTTAAGAACCCCTCTCCACTATCTCTCACCATTTATATACCTGATACAAAAGGGGTATGTAACACAAGCAGGTATATTGACAATTGGTTGTATCAATCCTGTTTTTGTGCTGACATATATAAAACTGGGAACTGACCTACTAATTCAAGGCAACAGGTGTTTATAATTCTATTATTTTCCTCAGGATGAAGTAGAACACAGTTAATGCTATGGAGGTGGGTGGTGTAATGATTAGAATCGTAGGAAATGGATTTGTCAACCCGAGTTCAAATCCTGGACTAAGCTACAGTTCAAATAGCACTAATACCCTTGGGAAAGGTATGAATCCAACTACACTCCCTCCAGCTATGGGTAAAATAGTAGGGCAGACTGGACTCTTAACCTTGGTTAGGCAACCAGTCTAGGAGACAGAAAACTCTGAATTTAAACCTGTTAAATCCGCTTGGGGTGGTCACTACTAGAATAGGCTCAGCCCTAATTTGTTATCTATTTCACTAATATAAAAAATTAAAAAAATTAAAATTTTATTTAATTTAATCTAAATAATTTAATTTAATTTATCATTATTTTACAAGTACATAATTGTAATATGACTGTACTGGAACTGGACACAACATTTTAAAAGTAACCTAGATTAATTGATTGGTTGAATTAATGTCATGTCAACCTGTCAAGGGGTTTTTATGCCTAGAGGTTAGGGAATCACGTTCATTGTGCATTCATATTTACATTTATTATGTAGTTGGTTTTGAAGATTTTTTTTTTTTGCTCACGGTCCTGTCAAATATAAATAATTCTTAAACAGATTTATTTAGCCCATAGATGTAATCCTAACAGCTCTGACCACTCCAGAGTTGACCTGGGAGTAATGGCAATGAAGGGGTACTCCATGCTCTCCAGAACTGGTGCCTTACAATCAGATGCTGTTTAGTATGATAATACTCAGGTCACCATGACATCTCTGAGGGTGCTTGGTGATGCCCATATTCTCTCCAAGTAATATGTGACAGATCATATTGGCTTACATGGTACCAGTAACAAGGAATGATCATAAACTTGACTTAAGTGGGAAATCTAAATTAGCAAAATAAGATGAATAAAATAATAATAAATAAGATATCAATAATAAATAAATAATCATTTTACATTATTTGTTAATGTATCTATATCTACCCAACCCCTCCACAGGATTTGATGCAAGGTCAATTTTTAAGCAGAGTTTAACAGGTTTGAATTCAGAGTTTTTTGTTTTCTTAGACTGGTTGCTATAGCAAGGTTAAAGAGCTCAGCCTGCCCTACTATTTACCCATAGCTGGAGGGAGAATATTTCGATTCACACCTTTCCCAAGTGTATTATAGCGCTATGTGAAATACAAACAGCCCTGTCCAGGATTTGAACTCATGTCTCCATGTCCATTTCCTACAATGCTAACCATTACACCAAGAGCATCTCCTTAATATACATATCTAACAATCCCACAGCACAAATATATGACAAAAGGTCAATTTCTTAAGCAGAGTTTAACAGGTTTGAATTCAGAGTTTTCCTTCTCCTTGACCAGTTGCTATACTAAGGTTAAAGAGCCCAGTCTGCCTTACTATTTTACCCATAGTTGGAGGGAGAGTGAAATAGATCACAAATTAGGACTGAGCCTATTCTAGTAATGACTACCCCAAGCGGGATTTAAGATGTTTGAATTCAGAGTATTCTTTTTCCTTGACCAGTTGCTACACCAAGGTTAAAGAGCCCTGTCAGCCCTACTATTTTACCCATAGTTGGAGAGAGTAGTTGGATGCATACGTTTCCCGAGTGTATTAGCGCTATGTGAAATACAAACAGCCTTGTCAAGGATTTGAACTTGGGTTGATGGGTCCAATTCCTACGACTGTAACCATTATACTACGTGCGTCCATTTTCATCCGGGTCAGTGCATACTACCTGTAAACCTGCTGATCAAGGAGGGGCCTGTTTAAGGGCCCCGGAAGGACAGGTTTTATGAATTTTCTATAGATACTAATTGAATGAAAATTGACATGTAGTTGAGTGGGACTTCATATAATTCATATGAATTCTTTCGATGAAATTAAGCTTTAATATTAGAAGAAGAAGAAGAAAAAGAACAAGAACAAGAACAAGTAGAAACATACAAAAAATTGTGAAATTTGTTCCATTTTTCGTATTTATTTTCGTAAATAATTTACGGTAAGGGATAGGGATAGGGTTATAGCTAAGGTTAAGCTTTTATATTACAAGAAGAACAAGAACAAAAACAAGAAAAACAAAAAGTAGAAGGCTGTGATTCTACTAGGTGCAGGATGATAATGTTCAGATTAGGTCAGGGTGACTTGACTACTTTTGAAATCTGACACTGTTGACTCTGACCACCATTAGCGTCAACAAGTGGACTTGGACTTAAAAAAGACGATGATGATGTAATTCCATATCTTCAGTTGTGGTCCTTATGGTAGCTTATTAGTCCAATTCTGGACTTGCAGACGCGGTCACATACATTGCAGGGGAAATTCCCATCTACATTTGGTTGTTCATGATGATGAATATGTCATTGCTCTGCAGTCCTGTTTATCTCATTATTGAGCTGCTTAGTTCCTGTGCAGCAGGTGTCTCACCAACCCTGTCTGTTGGAGGCCAGATCTTCCACGCTTGAAGGTGTGATGTTACATTTCTTCAGCATTGTCTTAATATGGTCTTGACTCTCATGAAGTGACTCAATACTACCTGAGACAGCACCCTGCAACAGCTAGACAGCCCAGTCATCTCAGACTTTCCCCTGCCACTGGACTAACTGCAGGACTGTCAAGATAGTGGACTGGGGTCTGTGCAGCCTCTTCCCACTTAGAATATCACACGCACAAGTTTCACTTCATACCACCTTTCATATGAATACTACTTCATTAATTCTTAATGTCCTATTGAGAATTTCCTTAGTCCAGAGCCCCATTCCTATAAGGATTTATCAATAAATAGCTAAAAATGGCCTTTTCATTTAAAGTTACATGTTATTTCCCTTAAATTAAAGACTTCTAAATATGTTTAATATTACATTTAAACAAAGGCTATCATTTGGGGTAGATTAGGAAAATGAATGTGACTTCTGGCCGGGTGGAATGAGACGGTATAGGACATTAAAAGTTAAAATAGGCATCTCATTGTGGTGTAATGGTTAGCAAGCTAGTCTTGCAGATCCATTACTACTAAATTGTGTGTTCAATAATTGCTGGTTGCCCCATACTTCTAACCTTGTATCATATCTTAACTGTGGTGAATAGGTTGGGTAAATACTTACTACTTTATTAAAATTGACATGTAGACGAGTGGGACCCCTGTATTTAGATTCGGTGAGAAGGTGTATCATAGATTTAGGTGGTGAATAGGTTGGGTAAATACTTACTACTTTATTAAATTGACATGTAGACGAGTGGGACCCCTGTATTATAGATTCGGTGAGAAGGGGTGTATCATAGATTTAGGTGGTGAATAGGTTGGGTAAATACTTACTACTTTATTAAAATTGACATGTAGACGAGTGGGACCCCTGTATTATAGATTCGGTGAGAAGGGGTGTATCATAGATTTAGGTGGTGAATAGGTTGGGTAAATACTTACTACTTTATTAAAATTGACATGTAGACGAGTGGGACCCCTGTATTATAGATTCGGTGAGAAGGGGTGTATCATAGATTTAGGTGGTGAATAGGTTGGGTAAATACTTACTACTTTATTAAAATTGACATGTAGACGAGTGGGACCCCTGTATTATAGATTCGGTGAGAAGGGGTGTATCATAGATTTAGGTGGTGAATAGGTTGGGTAAATACTTACTACTTTATTAAAATTGACATGTAGACGAGTGGGACCCCTGTATTATAGATTCGGTGAGAAGGGGTGTATCATAGATTTAGGTGGGGATATATTTTCTATAGATACAACATAATGAAAATTTACATGTTTGGTTTTGGTTTATTTTGTTTTACAGCATATCAACCTCAGTGGGTTATCTAATGCCAGCAAAGTTTTTAAATTAATTCATTCCTAATGGATACTCAATTTTTTTTTATAAACTCATGTTTTTCTATTGAACGAATAGATGGGACCCTAACAGGTACTACCATTCTGAGTCGGAGTGGACCTGGAAACAATGGTGATGAAGGGGCGCTCCACATTTCCCAGACTTCCAGAACTGGAACCTCACCATCAGATAGAGTTTAAAGTCATTCCTATGAAGATCCTCAGCCACCGCCTTCTAGCACCTATATGATAAAAAGTGTTAGGGCTTGCTATGAGGGTAATAGAGTTTGGGGCAATCATATAGGTGTTAGGGATTGACCTGACCAACTGATTGATTTGAGGAGGCCTCTCTGACCGCCTGTCTAGCCTAAGTAAGGGTCTAAGTGGAGTGTTGCATGTCATGGACTGCTCATCCTCCAGGATTCTGTCCTTAAAATTAACATGTTGTAGAGTAGGGGTTCATATATTTTATATAAATACTACTTTATTAAAATTGACAGGTAGTAGAATTGTTGGAATATTTTGATATATAAGGTGTGCTACAATACACCACTTAAATGTATAGACTAAGCGTGGTCACATGGTTTAAACCTCAACCAATCAACAGCCCAAATACGTGGCTGGTTAACTAATTAATCGCAGATACTGAGAGACGTCCATTTGCAATCATTGACGAAGGACCTGCAAGACTGAGGAGCACCAAGGAACAACCAAAGGATTCTACACTAAGGATCGCACTCTGCTTAACATGGGTTATAAAAAGGCCTAACCATAAAAGTACTCAATTTTTTGGACCATATGACCTTTAGGCACCCCTTTTCTGATCTCGATTCATGAGGATATATTTTTCATTTACACCGTCAAAATCCGGTTGTTTATTAACAGACGATTTTATATATATATTTTTTTAATTATAAAACTAACCCCTAACCCTAACCCCTAACAAACAACTGAATTTTGACGGTGTAAATGAAAAACATGTCCTTATGAATCGAGATCGGAAAAGGGGTGCCTAAAGGTCATATGGTCCATTTTTTTTTAACTCAATTTTTTAAAATACATTTTTTAGAACTCATTTTGTTTTATTCAACCCATAGATGGGACCCTAACAGGTACTACCACTCCACGCCTTTTGTAATGATTTTTCGACTTTAGGAAATGGACACGGCGACCTGAGTTCAAGTTCTGGGCAAGGTTGTTTGTGTTTCACTTCATGATAATGCCCTTGAGGAAAAGCATGAAACTATTTCTTCTCTCCTCCACCCCAGCCACAAGTAAAAAATGTCATGATGTCTGGGCTTTTTAGTATGGTAACTGGTCAAGAAGAAGGAAAACTCTGAATTCAAACCAGCTTTATTCCTTTTAAAAATTGACCTTGTGTCACATCTTGTCCGTCGGGTAGGGGGGTAGATAAATAGAAACCTAGAAATACCTACGAGGCGTTTTGATATAAGTCTTAAAGGGAGTTAATTTATTCTGTGCACATTTATTGTAAAATTGTCAAAATAGGTATTCAACGAATATTATTGATCTATTTTCGACTGGTAATATATTAGTCCATGTGTGTGTGTGTTGTATGTATGTACGTACAGGTGTTTTTTTTTTTTTTAATTATTATTATACGCTGATATATATATATATTTGTCTGTATATGTCTGAGATGGGGGTGGGTATGAATTTAATTTTTATTTAATTTGTATAACTTTTTAAAATTTTTTTAAAGATGTTTTTGGATGATATACGAACAGAAAATTTAAAGAGAATTTTTACCTAAAAAATTGTTTAAAACAGAAAAAAAACAAAAAAACGAATATTAACAGGTGCTACTTTTTTTGGTAGAGTTGAGAAACAAGTGATTAAAAAAAAAGTTTGGAATTTTTATTTCACTTATTTACATTTAATATATATATTTTGTTAAAAAATAAGATAAATCTAAATTATTACAATTAGCAGGGTCAACGTTTTATTTATTATTATTATTATCGTTATTATTATTATTTTTATTATTTTTGTTATGTTTGTGTAAATTTGACTTGTGGCTTGCAAAGATGGCGGTCTGGACACTTCCTCATTAGATTTTACTAGGAAACATTTCGTTGGAGCTTGAACAACTCAAAACAAAAAACAAAACAAACATTTCTTTTTATTTTATTTCTTTTAGTGCTGTCTGCTTTCGTCTTAGATTTTCCACCGGCTTGCAGAAAGATTAATATATCTCACGACCATTTAATATCTTATTATATACCATATATATATATATTATATATCTATATGCTATATCAACAACAAACCAGGAATAAGGAAAGAATAATGACGTTTTATTATCAAGAAAATAATGTTTATTTTAGAAACGTGTTGTGTACATCCGGGACTTAAAGGGGAAAAGTCAGCCTATTATTATTATTGTTATTTTTTTTTAAGTCGGGGATTCAGTTCCTAGACTAAAAAAAAAGAAGGTAAGTTTATTATAAAATTCCTGATTACTTATTTTCTTTTTTTTTTCTTTTATTCATATTGCGTGATTTTTGTTGTTGCTTATTTCTTTCTTGTCTTCAACGACTGAAGCCGAAAAATTCACCATTTTTATTCAAAATGGCGAAGTGTAAACAAAAACATAACATTTTTACATACGAAAGTTTTTCTTGAAATCTACGATTTTCAACAATAAAAAGATTCTTAAAAAGAAACCCAGAGCAATTGATAATCGTATAATTTTGGTATGTAACATTTATAACTAATAAATAACTTTATAACACCATCTTATTTTTTAATGTAAGCATTTTTATCGTACCAACCTCTTTTGAATATTATATATATACATACATATATATATATATATATATATATATATATATATATATATATATATATAATCTTCTACCTGTTAAATATATTGTCCAGTTTAATTTCAAATGATTCAATTTTTTGGATTTGTTTAATTAAGGAAGTAATTTAGATTTAGTGATTTAGTTGATTTTGATACTAAATTTATTGTTTTGATTATTTGTGATAAAATTTGGAAAAAGTAGTCTCGATTTTTAATTTTTTTTTTTTGGCATTTATTTTAATTTGAACTACTTTAAGATTTTCTTTTTAAATCATTAAGTGGTTTTAAAAATTCATTTTTTTGTTGTTGTTTTCTTCGGATACAAATCCTTTTGCAATTTTTGGGATTTTTTAAAAAGAACAATTTGTCATTTTTGTTGTTGAGTTCTGACATTTGTTGATTTAACATTAAAAAAACAAACAAAATCAAAACAAAACCAAATAAATAATCTTTTTTTAAAGTTTTTTTTAGTTTTATTATTATTAAAAATTATGGTTTAAAAAAAACTATTATAAATCAACAATTTCGTTAAGAAATCACAAAACTTTTGTATAATTTAAAAAATATTTGTTTATATTTTTATTTTTTTAGTTATACTATTTTGGATGTTTTTGGTCGTAAGACGAAAATAAATAAAACAATCATTTTAACATTAAATTAAAAAAAAAAAAAGATTTAATATTTGCAACAAAATGTCCTTATCTCAATCGTATTTTTAAACTGATATTCAATTTAATAACAAATAAATTTAAAAAAAAAGAAGGATTTTATGCATTTTCTACGCATTCAACAATTTGACAAATTTCAACTTTTTTTTTCATTTTTTAGAAAAAAAAAAAAAAATTCGGGACATTTTACCAAGAAAAATTTTAAAATAGTTCAAAATCTAAAATCATTTTATCACGAAAAATTATCTTATTACAAATATTTAAAAACCTTTATGATCATACCATAAAATAAATTTGTTTCTAGAATAATTTAATTCTGTTTATTAATTTTGTCAAAATATGGCTTTTTATTCGTTTCTTTAAATTCATATTTTTGTAGATGTTTTCTTTTATAAATCGTATAAATAAACAAATAATCTATTTTTTGCTTAAAAAAAATAAATCAATAGTTGACATTTGTCAAATATTTTTTCTACGCAATTTTAATTCCTAAGCCATTTATTTTCGACAGCTGTTATTTTATTTTAACTTTTAAAAAAGAAAAATATTCAGATTTTGTTTAAGTTATTAAAAAAAAAAAATACAACAAAAAATACAACCAAAACAAACAAAAATTAAACAAATGAACACCAAAAAAAAACAAAAAAAAACTATTGTTTTTTTTTTTTAATATTTGGAATCATATGGAAAAGGCTTGATCGTCAAAAATTGAATACACACATACATCAAGTACATACGATAAACATTAATGTGTAAGTTAATTATATAATCCAAAGGTCGATCTTGTTAACTTTAAAACTTTAATTCTAAATAATTATGTTGAAAATGCCTGATCGACAGAAAATGACTATAACAGTGTATATATAGTCATATTCTATATTTGTGTATTATACACAAATACGCGTGTGTGTGTTCTGTTCTCACTACACACACACATATATTATGTGTGTGTGTGTGTGTGTGTGTAGAGTAAAATTATTAACTGTTGTTTGTCAAATTGTCCATCAAATAAATGTTTAAGATCCACTTTAAAATGGAGCACTATATTTCATAGCAAATAAAAAAAAATATTAACACACACACACACACACACACACACACAACACACGATATATATATATATATATATATATATATATATATATATATATATACGCAACAACTTGTATAATTAAGTTAATAGTCAGTGTCTGTCACGGTAATCAACAGAGGTAGTGATCCTAAATCAAATATTCATCTTGAAGACCAGGTAGTAAGACAAAATTATTCACCTTGCATCTTCGTAACAATTTAACAAATTTGATCTAATCTAATAAGATTTTTCCACGTAAATTAAAAGAAAAATATTTTAAAATAAAAACTAATTCGCCGTTCTCTTTTCTGAAAATCTTTTCGTAAAACAGCAAACACATTTTTAAAAAAATTAATTACATTCATTCAATACAGGTAAATTTTACTTATTTAAATCCCGAAACACCTGATTTTTTTGTTATTGTTGTTAAAATTGCATTTGTTTGTTTGTTTGTTTATTTAACTATTAAATTAAAATTTTCATATTTTGTTCTAAAAAATCTTTTAAAAATGTTCACTTTTTAACATTTTCTTTTTTACCTGGTTTCATAATTAATAATACTAATCAAAATCAATTTATCCCATCTTTTTAGTAAATTGTCTGGGTGCTTTTTTGGGTCTTTCGTGATAGGGCTATTTGGGGACTACTAGGCTGTACCCACAACTTCTCCAAGTCGTACTCACGGGAAGTTGTATATGAGCTCATATACTAACAGGTTTTTATTCTAAAAAGTTTTTATCGAAGTTGTAAAAATTGAATAAGTCTGGAAAATATAAATCAATTTCATGAAAAAAGTCATCATTATCATATGGCTTGGTGACAGTACAGATTCCCTTGACTCTATCTATCTATCTATCTATCTATCTATCTATCATTGCAAGTTCTTTAAACGGTATCTAGTGTCCGTTTAGACCTGATGGATTTAATTTTTTGCTGGCCGGACAACGCTGGTTTGTTCATGTGTAGTAGTCCGTTAGAGAATTTATGAGTTCGTCCTTGCTTCTCTGGCATGCCCACCATGTCCTGTGTCCCTGATGCAGAGATGCCGATAGATATGCGTCCTGCGTCACTGACGCATAAAAATCTAAAAAGACGCAGAAAAATTATATCCATGCTTTCCAGTGTTTTTTTTTTTCTTTCCCACCATTTCCAGCTAACTGTAAATACATTTCAATATTTTCTTGGAAATGAATTACACTGTATGGGTACAAGGTAGGAGTTAGATGTCTTTAGTTGTTCATAGATAAAAACTCTGCAATTTGTTAAGAAACTTTAGTTGGGACCCATCTAATTTCCAGGGGACACATTCAAATCAAATCTGTGTGTCCCAGGACACACTAAATTAAAAAGTTATCAGCATCACTGCTGATGCATAAAGATTTAAAAGGACACAGTAAAATCATATCAATGCATCCCAGGAACCCACATAGAGATGCAATTTTTTCATCAAAAAATCCCAATACATTGCATGCAACTAACCTGTAACAGTTCAGGGATGTAAGTTCTCCGCTAAATGGCAGAAAGTAGCTTTATTATTTTTTTTTTACAGGAAATTTTGTCCTCTCTGTTTACTCCCTTCTCATAAGTGCGCATGATCACAGGGCAGTGTAGGTTTGAAATCAATTGTCCTTCTCCTAGACTGGTTGCCAATTAAAGTTAACCAAATCTGTCTTGCTTTTCAACCTATAGGACACATCATATTGGGTTAAATTGACCATTTCGTTGACATTTGATTGCAAATTTGTCAAACAAATATGATAAACCATACAATAGGGCACATGTTTATGGACCAGAATTTCCCCAAGAATCAATTTATGACTTCTCAAAGCCTCCATGCTTCCTGTAATCCACCAACACTATACCCGATACCCCCTCCACTCACATATGCATGCACACATACATGCACATTATTACTGTATGCTGTTTCATGTTCCTGACACTAGTACATTATTCTATGTACTAGACATGAGATTTTGAGTTGTGGTTCACCTGAGCACTGTATGCAATAAATTTCATTATTATTTAAATAGCCCAATGTTGAAAATGATTTAATATTCATTAGATTGTAGACATGCATAAAAGCACAAAAAAATAAAAGAATTACATCTAAAACTAGACTTTGGTTGGCTGGTTGAATTTTATGGCATATCAACCCTTGTTGGGTTATTTTATGCCGAAGGCATTTGTTTCATTCCTTCTTGATGGGTATTCAAAAAATTTTATTTAAACTCATTTTTTTTAAACACAATTTTTTAAAAATTCAATTTTTCTATTTAACCCATAGATGGGACCCTATCATGTACTACCCCACAGAGTCAGGGTGGACATAGGAGTAATGGCAATGAAGGGGTACTCCACACTCCCAGAGCTCCAGAACAGGAACTTCACCACTAGTTTGATGTCTCAGGACACTAAGACCCTTTGCCTTCTAGCACATATATGATAAAAAGGGTTGAGTGTTGCCATAAGGGTAATATGGTTGGGACAACTATATAGTTACTAGGGCTTTATTGTGCTAGGGAGCCTCTCCAACTGCCTGTCTAGCCAAAGTGGAGTGTTGCATGTCATTGACTGCTCAACCACCAGAATTCTGTCCATAAGCATCTCAGGTCACCAACCACGGCCAACAGGTGTTCCTCTTGGGAAGATTTTACCCCTCTTCTGGGTGTAGTTAGTGCATTCTTATGCCCCAGGGCGGTCAGTATTTGGAGGAGTATTAATAGCACATGGTATTATCAAACTAAATATGAAATGGATACATTGACTTAGATTTTTTCATTCTAACAATGGAATTGTTTAAAATAATTAATAAACAAGTGGTTGAAATATCAAATTCTGGATAATGTCACAGTGATGCTGATAGCTTTTTGATTTACTGCGTCCTGGAATGAGTCCCCAGGAAAATTTATAGGTCGCAACTAAGGCCATCTAACTCCTACCTTGTAACCTATCTTGTGTAATTCATTTCTAAGAAACTATTGAAATGTATTTATAGTTAGCTTGAAATGAGGAGGGAAGAAAAAAGAAAAACACTGGGATGCATAGATATGATTTTACTGTGTCCTTTTAGATTTTTGTGTGTCAGTGACGCAGGACGCGTACCTCTCAGCATCTCTGCAAATGGTTGAAATATCAAATTCTGGATAATGTCAAAATGAAAAATCTGATGACAAAATTTTGTATGAAATTTTGAGTAAATAAAATAAAATATGAATATTTGATATTTGAGTAAAAATAAAATAACACATTTGAAATTAATTTAGATAAAATCTCAGCATTTTTAGAAAGTGAACAAAATTACAGTTGGGTAATTCCATGTCAAATCATCCAGAAAAAAAGTAAAATTGTCACCCACCCCCTTCAATTTTTCTGAAATTTTTTCCAGGTGTGGACTATGAGCATTTTAGCCCAAGGAATCCAAAACTTCTGTCAAAAAATTCTTAAAGTTAACCAATTTTAAGTTATAAGTGATTTCTGATTTGCAAAATTTTAACTGATGTTGTAGCTTCGGTTCTGAGCAAAAATCAAACTATCTTTTTGGTACAAATAATGTTCAGTATATGTGAAATAATAATAGAAAAGAAATTTTGTCATAGATGCAGTGCCACATTGGGATATTGATCTTGCTAGGAAAAAATCAGAAATCATCAATAACTTAAAATTGGTTGACTTTAAGATAGCATTTTTGGATTTAATGGGCAAAAATGCTTTTATAAACCAATTTTTAGGAGTAGAGAAGCTCTAGAACTCATTTTACAGACAAAAATAGGTTACAAAAAGTCGCCATTTTTCACAACCTGCCTCAAATTTGGAGAGCTAAAAATCTTTGAAATTGAAACAATTTTTGGAATTATCCAACTTTATCATAATCCATACTTGGACAAAATTTCAGAAAAATTGAAGGAGTTGGGTGACATGACCTGGATGATTTGACATGGAATTACCCAGTTAAAATACATTTATTTTCGTATAGATTTGTATTTTAGTTTAAATAGCAATTGGAATAATTTATTATGTCAAGTAAAATTAAACCTTATTTTATATTTGGAATTATAATTTCATTTGGTTGGTAATTATAAATAACTAGCAAGACCTGTGGATATACCACAGTATGATAATTTAATTATTACGACATTTGATATATTTACTAAAGAGCTAAATAGTTCAATATGTAAAAAAGTATAATAATCTTGATTTAACTCTTTTTTACTCTTTTTTTTCCTTCTTTTTGTCTTTTATTATGTTCAATTGAAACAGATTAGCGTTATCACTTCCATGCCCTCATCCACTCTCTCTCTATCTTTCCCCTATTCTCTTTCATTCTTTTTCTTATTATATTTTTTTATGTGTAGCATGTACCTTTTCTTCCCTTTCTTTACAATAAAAATGGAATGGTCCATTATTTACCTGAGGTGACAACAAAGAATAATAATTCGGCCAATATGCAACACCAAATAATCAGGATTTACATTTTTGCATTTCATCTTGGATGACCTGGACGGTCTCATTTTAACCAGAGGGTGTTGCAAGATAACGGTCGTATAATTAAGGAACACTGGTATTAATATATAGATAGTATTTTCTGATTGAACTATTAAGTTAATCTCACAGGTTGGTATATAATCATATTTTTCTCCTTGATTTCAAACAATGGAGGCACTCATAATGTAATGGTTATCATCATAGCAAATAGACACGGCGACCTGAGTCAAATCTTGGATGAGGCTGTTTGCATTTCACATAGCGTTAATATCTTTGGATAAGGTATGCATCCAACTATTATCCCTCCAGCTTTCAGTAAATAGTGGGTCAGACTGGGCTGTTTAACCATGGTATAGCAAACAGTATAGGACAAAAGACTCTTAATTCAAACTTGTCAAACTTTGCTTAAAAATTGACAATGTGTAGCATCTTGCTTGTATAAAGGGGTTGGTAAATACATACAATTTAGTATTTTCATGCTGTCAAACTGAACTTAGAGACCTTTTGTTGATTGATTGATTGATTGATTTTAATGGCATGTCAACTCATCTAGGGTTATTTTATGCCTAGAGGTAAGAGAATCACATACATCATATATTCATATTTACATTTTTTTGTACACAGTTATTTATTAAGTATTCCTATCCAGTGATGCTGATAGCTTTTTGATTTAGTGCATCCTCAGATGCACATATTTGCTTTGAATTTATGGGTCCCAACTAAACTTTCTTAATTAATTGTAGGGTTTTTATTTATGATCTGGGGAAACAACTTAAGCCATCTAACTCCTGCCTTTTAACCTATCCTGTATAATTCATTTCTAAGAAACTATTGAAATGTATTTACAGTTAGCTTGAAATGGTGAGGGAAGAAAAAAGAAAAACACTAGGATTCATGGATATGATTTTACTGCATCCTTTTAGATGTTTGTGCATCAGGGACCAGGACGCATACCTATCAGCATCTCTGTCCTATCTAATACAAATAATCCAGTTGTATGATTTCAAGTGTTCCTATCTAATACTGATATAAGAATTAGTGGTGTGTTAATTCCTAGCCAATACTGTACTCTGATAATGCATTAAGTTATCACAAAAAGAGGATAACCTAACACAGAATATTTGGTAGGGAAAAAGACAAGTCAGTTAATTCAATATAACATTTAATTATACAACATACAAAGAGGGAACATAGTTGCCACCCAAACCATAAAAGTGTCACAAGGGTTTCTAAGTAACATGAAGAAAGGTTAAAAAAACAAAAGAGTGGAAACCATTTACTATTTTTCAGGGGTCTGGGAACAAAAAACAGACACCATGTGCATAGCTGCTGAAGAAGTGAAAAGACATCTTTCACTTCCAATGTCATGTTGGTAAAAGAGAGTGATTCTTGGCTTGTCACATGACAAAAATGTACATGTTACATGGGAGAGCTACTCTTTCAACATACAAAGGGAGACAATTTTATTCTGTCTCCAAACACTAATATTCTATACCTAATTATATTTTCAAGTAACTAATAATAATAATCCTTAGTAAACAGTTATACCTTCACATAACTATTCTTAATACAAACATTTTACACGGTTATATGACATCAAGTATTCTTATCTCATATAAATGATTTTCAAACATATCTATTTAACTCCTAGATGAGACCTTAACAGGTACTACCACTCCAGGCTGGAGTTGACCTGGAAGTAATGGTTGGTTGTTTTATTTTACGGCATATCAACCTTTTTGGGTCATTTAATGCTGAATCATTTTTGATAAAAAAAAGGACTCCTGGAATGTGACTCGAACTCACAATCTTGCAACCATGATCTCCTCAGTGCCTACTAAAATGCATCCTTCCCATCTATACATACATAAAGGGCAGTTGTGTGTATATATGTCCAGAGGAAACTACAAAAATAAAACAATTAACAACAATGTAAATGTATATACACATTCACTATCACCAGAGCTTGCTTTTGTGCAAAAATAATAACAATTTTATTTATATTTGGAAAGATCTTTAAAAATTAGGATTTGAATAGTAAGAAAAGGGAAAGTCATTGGTTGCGTTTGTGATTAAAACATGTATCAATTATGTAGGAACAAAACAATGGATCTGCAAGACTAACTTTATTATTATATCCTCCCCTACCCAGGCAATGCCAGGTAGCCAATTCTATACAAAATAATTCTAGAATTAATGTTGCATTTGCATTTATAGTTTACTGATTCTTTTCTTATGTAAATTGTATTAAATATTAGTAAGTTTTGTAATTTGATATTCAGTGAATTTATTTGAGCATGAGTGGAAATTAAATTTTGTTACAGGTGGTGCATTGAGTAAGAAGCTTAAGAATCCTTGGTTTATAGTTTTCTATTGTTTCTTTTGTTTCATGTTAAGTGACCTTTAGGGTAATATTTTACAAAAGAATTTGTATTGTTCAGGTCAGGTATTGTTGCTTGTTTCTGGTGTCATGTAACATCACAACCTGTTGAATATCACTTGGAGAGGCACTGCCAGGTAAGCCCCATTGTCTAGAGAGATTTCATGATGAGAAATACTTAATATGATGGTCCACTGACCTAATAGGTTATGGGAGAGGAGATGGGCACCGCCAGGTAACCTTCATTGGCTAGAGATATGCCACGAAGAGAAATACGAGGTGAGTCAAAAAGTAATGCAATTTTGTTTAGGACAGGTATAATTTAATTACCAACACAGGAACATGTATCATACATCAAAATGAAGCTGGTACTCTGTGGATCACATCCCTGCTTCTCCACATAGTCACCATTTCTCACAACGGCAATGTCCCACCTTCGAACGTGAGCATGAATCCCTGTCCTGTAAAATTCTGTTGACTATTCTTTGAGCCACTTCCTTGTCATTGGAATAATCTTTGCCTCTCAAACCCTCTCTCATGGGTCCGAAGGGCCAATAGTCTGAAGGCACTAAATCTGGTGAGTATGGAGGATGTGGTAAAGTTGTTCACCCAAATGAAGCGATTTTCTCCCTTGCCCTGATGCTTGTGTGTGGTCGAGCATTGTCATGCAGGATATTGTCGATTGGCAATTTGGGTTTTACTCGTCAGTTTCTTGCTCTGAGCCTCATTAGGGTCTTAATGTAGGCCTTAGTTTTATAAAAAACACCCCAGTAGCCAATAACTTCAAAACCCTTGGCACATTAATTTCAAGGTTCTTTATCTTTAAAAAAAAAGAATTGAATATGAAATCTGATAAAAACAAACAAAAAACAAAACAAAACAAAACAAAAAAGGTCATTCCTTTCTTGGTTGGATGGGAACTTTTCAGCACACCTTCATATAATAATTATAAAACAATGAAATAAAATAACAAAAAGGCAAAACTGAAGACAATAAATGTAACATGAAGGTTCTGTATTGTTCACAAATACGTACATTTAAGAAGAAATAACAAGAAAAAGGTATAAGAATCAATGTCTTTCAGATTAACCTCAGGTAAAAAAAGATAAAGAGAATGTGAATGTTTCAAGAGAGTTGTGAAGATGCATCTTGGTGAATCAACAGGTCAGAAGAAACTGCCCATATCTCAAAACAAGCAGGAAAATCTAATGGCTGGGTTAGAAAGCGGTTCCAATTTTGAGTCAGAGGTCAAAATCTTGGTTGGACTCAAATGGGGATGGTGGGGAGAAAGAATGTTTTTTGGAAGAGTGTTATGTATGTAGGTAGTGACCTAGTTTGTGGTTCAGTTACTATTAGAAGATATGTTTATGTGAAAGAAATAGTTACCTTCGATGAAGGCAGAACAGGGGTGTGGTTCTCTCTCTGTATTCCATCTTTGTTAGTATTAATTAGGAAGACGGAGACATATTTTCATGTACACATAGTTTTTATTATCCCAATTCCATCTTAAACACATGCATGTGGGAGTACAGCACAGGATGCAATATGCACCTTGTCATTACGGTGCTAACTCGATCCTCTATAATTCTAACTTTTCCCAGGAGTCACCTGGTCACATGATTCTATGAACCAATGAGAATCTTGTTCCAGGTCAACTTAGGGTCTGGGCTTGTTCATCAAATTTTATGAACTTTTATCCAGTACTGTATTTTAAGTTAACAGACCCGACCCTAACCTTAAAAACAAAAGAAAACCCATTAAAAATGCATTGTACTTATGAAATTGTCCTATACTTGAAATATAGACTTTATTTTGTTTTATAATGTTATTTTCTGTTCTTTTGATTTCATTTATGCTTAAAAAATAGGTTTCCATACTGTGTGATGTCATACTTTGTTGTGTACATATCTTTTGATTTCATTTAAGCCCAAAAGTAGGTTTCCATATTGTACACAACACTGTGTGATGTCATACTTTGTTGTGTAGATTTCTTTTGATTTCATTCAAGCCCAAAAATAGGTTTCCATATTGTACACAACACTGTGATGTCATACTTTGTTGTGTAGATTTCTTTTGATTTCATTCAAGCCGAAAAATAGGTTTCCATATTGTACACAACACTGTGATGTCATACTTTGTTGTGTAGATTTCTTTTGATTTCATTCAAGCCCAAAAATAGGTTTCCATATTGTACACAATATTGTGTGATGTCATACTTTGTGTGTAGATTTCTTTTGTTTCATTCAAGCCCCAAAATAGGTTTCCATATTGTACACAACACTGTGATGTCATACTTTGTTGTGTAGATTTCTTTTGATTTCATTCAAGCCGAAAAATAATTTTCATATTGTACACAACACTGTGATGTCATACTTTGTTGTGTAGATTTCTTTTGATTTCATTTAAACCCCAAAATAGGTTTAAATTGTTAAATAACAATAACCACAAATAAAAAAAAAATCAACCGGGAATGTTACTATGAATAACTAAGAGAGAGAAATAAGTGAACAAAGTGTTGCATACCATACTTTAAATTGGTGCATCTAATGTGTTATATTGTAGATTATACCCGTGGACATATACTTATCTTCTATACTTATCTTCTTTTATGGATTTCAGTTGTTGGCATCCTTTTGTCTGCTAAAGACGACATAATGTCCAAAATGCTGAGCAGGCCAATTTTTGAATGGCAGTCTCTGGTCCACTGACTTCTAACAGACAGTCATGCTTGCTGGGGCTGGTGTTCCCCTTCCTTCTGGCTCTCTTTGCTGTAGAGACTACTTTCCTCTCTGTTTCACTCCTTTTCATGCCTTGTTTGACAGTGAGGTGCCAGGCCACTTGGATTTTGCACCAACCTCCCATGTGTTAGTGTGGCATGTCTTCATGTCTTTCTTGCAGATGTCTTTGAAGCGTAGGCATGGTCTACCTACCGGTTGGGAGCCTTCTACTAAATCACCATACAGTAGATCTTTGAGGATGCAGCCTTTGTCCAGTGGCTGTTATCTTATCTGCATAGCTGGCTTCTAAGCTGGATCTATCTCTGGGTTTCTTGTTTGAATTCATCTGTTATTCTGCTCTGGGTTGGATTTTTGTTTGATCTTAAGAAGTCTTCTGTGTCTTGGTCTGTTGTTTAGTTTTAAATTAACGAACACAAGACTTTCTTGTTTTTTTAATGTTCTTTATTATCTATTAAACCCAATCAGACAAACATGCATGTGAGAATTTGCCTTCTTGGATGAAAGGCACCTTCATATGTCTCGCTCATCCAGTCACCCAGCCAAATTTGATTTTTCTAAACTTTCTCATGTTCACACTGGTGAACCAAAGAAGGAGGTCAATCACAGGTCAAAATCCATTTTTTTTCCAGAAAAAGCAGAATCCATCAAACAACAAGCCTCCTCCCAAAAATAAACTATGAATGACCCATAACAAGTAAAAACAAAGTGAAAAGAACCCCCAATAAATATATCAACCAAAGAATAGCAATCCATCACCTCCCGTAGAGAGTAAATAAAGGCACACTTGTCCTAATTAGATAAATATACTTCCTACTAAACACAGTACCTGACCAATCAAAATCCTCCCCATCCACCTAAGCCCTGTCACCTGGGGCTTTAGAATGCACAGACTGCATCTCTACAGAGGGATAACCCCCCCTCCATTTCAGAGAATTTTTTTTGTGTATGGGGTGGGTGGGGTGGTGATTTTTTCTCTCCCCCCCCCCATAATTTCTTCAAATAAGATGTATGCCTATGTTTAAGTAATACAGTCAAGTATATACATTATTTTTGTCATTTTCTTTACCATCAGCATCACTAGTTTGGAAAATGTGCAAGCATTCTGGTTCTAGGCTTGTAAAATTAGTGAGATTAAACTTGTATAGTTATTTACTAAGTTTAACTTAGATATGACACAAAGCCAGAAGTATGGGGCACCCAATGAGAATCGAACTTATTAACAATGTTTTCAAATCTAGCTTGCTAACCATTACACCACATAAGATTAAACTTGTATATGAAACCAGGTAAAAAAAAAAAAAACTATCAAAAAATTTTGTAATATGTTCTTAATATTTTTTTATTTTGTTTTTCATTTCTTTTTTCTTTTTTCTTTTTTTTTTTTCTTTTAAAAAAAAAATAGATTCAAACTTTAGGCTGGATTGGAAGGACTCAGCCACCGAATCAAACCCGGGACTTTTCCAAAGAGTTTTCACTTTTCCCCCCTGTAACTGAACTCTCGATTCCACCATCAATAATGGCTGACAAACAGTTTCTGACCAGGCACGGGTTTCAGATTCCGGGTAATCTGAGTGGCAAGCAGTTCATACCCGGAGGAGGAATTAGTCGCACAGTGCAGCTCACTCAAATGCAGTGTACGTTTTTGGATACCCAGGGAGCACAATTCAAAAACCAGACATTCCATCCCAGTACTGGAAATGGTAATAACATCAGTAGTAGTAGTAGTAGTAATAGTAATAATAATAATAATAATAGTAGTAGTAATACGTACTCACGGGAAGTTGTATATGAGCTCATATACTAACAGGTTTTTATTCTAAAAAGTTTTTATCGAAGTTGTAAAAATTGAATAAGTCTGGAAAAATATAATCAATTTCATGAAAAAAGTCATCATTATCATATGGCTTGGTGACAGTACAGATTCCCTTGACTCTATTCTATCTATCTATCTATTATCTATCTATCATTGCAAGTTCTTTAAACGGTATCTAGTGTCCGTTTAGACCTGATGGATAATTTTTTGCTGGCCGGACAACGCTGGTTTGTTCATGTGTAGTAGTCCGTTAGAGAATTTATGAGTTCGTCCTTGCTTCTCTGGCATGCCCACATGTCCTGTGTCCCTGATGCAGAGATGCCGATAGATATGCGTCCTGCGTCACTGACGCATAAAAATCTAAAAAGACGCAGAAAAATTATATCCATGCTTTCCAGTGTTTTTTTTTTTTCTTTCCCCACATTTCAGCTAACTGTAAATACATTTCAATATTTCTTGGAAATGAATTACACTGTATGGGGTACAAGGTAGGAGTTAGATGTCTTTAGTTGTTCATAGATAAAAACTCTGCAATTTGTTAAGAAACTTTAGTTGGGACCCATCTAATTTCCAGGGGAAACATTCAAATCAAATCTGTGTGTCCCAGGACACACTAAATTAAAAAGTTATCAGCATCACTGCTGATGCATAAAGATTTAAAAGGACACAGTAAAATCATATCAATGCATCCCAGGAACCCACATAGAGATGCAATTTTTTCATCAAAAAATCCCAATACATTGCATGCAACTAACCTGTAACAGTTCAGGGATGTAAGTTCTCCGCTAAATGGCAGAAAGTAGCTTTATTATTTTTTTTTTACAGGAAATTTCCACTGTGTCCTTCTCCTCAATGTTTACTCCCAAAACCCTTCTCATAAGTGCGCATGATCACAGGGCAGTGTAGGTTTGAAATCAATTGTCTTCTCCTAGACTGGTTGCCAATTAAAGTTAACCAAATCTGTCTTGCTTTTCAACCTATAGGACACATCATATTGGTTTAAATTGACCATTTCGTTGACATTTGATTGCAAATTTGTCAAACAAATATGATAAACCATACAATAGGGCACATGTTTATGGACCAGAATTTCCCCAAGAATCAATTTATGACTTCTCAAGCCTCCATGCTTCCTGTAATCCACCAACACTATACCCGATACCCCCCTCCACTCACATATGCATGCACACATACATGCACATTATTACTGTATGCTGTTTCATGTTCCTGACACTAGTACATTATCTATGTACTAGACATGAGATTTTGAGTTGTGGTTCACCTGAGCACTGTATGCAATAAATTTCATTATTATTTAAATAGCCCAATGTTGAAAATGATTTAATATTCATTAGATTGTAGACATGCATAAAAGCACAAAAAAATAAAAGAATTACATCTAAAACTAGACTTTGGTTGGCTGGTTGAATTTTATGGCATATCAACCCTTGTTGGGTTATTTTATGCCGAAGGCATTTGTTTCATTCCTTCTTGATGGGTATTCAAAAAATTTTATTTAAACTCATTTTTTTTAAACACATTTTTTAAAAATTCATTTTTTCTATTTAACCCATAGATGGGACCCTATCATGTACTACCCCACAGAGTCAGGGTGGACATAGGAGTAATGGAAATGAAGGGGTACTCCACACTCCCAGAGCTCCAGAACAGGAACTTCACCACTAGTTTGATGTCTCAGGACACTAAGACCCTTTGGCCTTCTAGCACAATATATGATAAAAAGGGTTGAGGTGTTGCAATAGGGTAATATGGTTGGGACAACTATATAGTTACTAGGGCTTTTTGTGCTAGGAGCCTCTCCAACTGCCTGTCTAGCCAAAGTGGAGTGTTGCATGTCATTGACTGCTCAACCACCAGAATTCTGTCCATAAGCATCTCAGGTCACCAACCACGGCCAACAGGTGTTCCTCTTGGGAAGATTTTACCCCTCTTCTGGGTGTAGTTAGTGCATTCTTATGCCCAGGGCGGTCAGTATTTGGGAGGAGTATTAATAGCACATGGTATTATCAAACTAAATATGAAATGGATACATTGACTTAGATTTTTTCATTCTAACAATGGAATTGTTTTAAAATAATTAATAAACAAGTGGTTGAAATATCAAATTCTGGATAATGTCACAGTGATGCTGATAGCTTTTTGATTTACTGCGTCCTGGAATGAGTCCCCAGGAAAATTTATAGGTCGCAACTAAGGCCATCTAACTCCTACCTTGTAACCTATCTTGTGTAATTCATTTTAAGAAACTATTGAAATGTATTTATAGTTAGCTTGAAATGAGGAGGGAAGAAAAAAGAAAAACACTGGGATGCATAGATATGATTTTACTGTGTCCTTTTAGATTTTTGTGTGTCAGTGACGCAGGACGCGTACCTCTCAGCATCTCTGCAAATGGTTGAAATATCAAATTCTGGATAATGTCAAAATGAAAAATCTGATGACAAATTTTGTATGAAATTTTGAGTAATAAAATAAAATATGAATATTTGATATTTGAGTAAAAATAAAATAACACATTTGAAATTAATTTAGATAAAATCTCAGCATTTTTAGAAAGTGAACAAAATTACAGTTGGGTAATTCCATGTCAAATCATCCAGAAAAAAAGTAAAATTGTCACCCACCCCTTCAATTTTTTCTGAAATTTTTTCCAGGTGTGGACTATGAGCATTTTAGCCCAAGGAATCCAAAACTTCTGTCAAAAATTCTTAAAGTTAACCAATTTTAAGTTATAAGTGATTTCTGATTTGCAAAATTTTAACTGATGTTGTAGCTTCGGTTCTGAGCAAAAATCAAACTATCTTTTTGGTACAAATAATGTTCAGTATATGTGAAATATAATAGAAAAGAAATTTTGTCATAGATGCAGTGCCACATTGGGATATTGTTCTTGCTAGGAAAAAATCAGAAATCATCAAAACTTAAAATTGGTTGACTTTAAGATAGCATTTTTGGATTTAATGGGCAAAAATGCTTTTATAAACCAATTTTTAGGAGTAGAGAAGCTCTAGAACTCATTTTACAGACAAAAATAGGTTACAAAAAGTCGCCATTTTTTCACAACCCGCCTCAAATTTGGAAGAGCTAAAAATCTTTGAAATGAAACAATTTTTGGAATTATCCAACTTTATCATAATCCATCTTGGACAAAATTTCAGAAAAATTGAAGGAGTTGGGTGACATGACCTGGATGATTTGACATGGAATTACCCAGTTAAAATACATTTATTTTCGTATAGATTTGTATTTTAGTTTAAATAGCAATTGAATAATTTATTATGTCAAGTAAAATTAAACCTTATTTTATATTTGGAATTATAATTTCATTTGGTTGGTAATTATAAATAACTAGCAAGACCTGTGGATATACCACAGTATGATAATTTAATTATTACGACATTTGATATATTTAATAAGAGCTAAATAGTTCAATATGTAAAAAGTATAATAATCTTGATTTAACTCTTTTTTCTCTTTTTTTTCCTTCTTTTTGTCTTTTTATTATGTTCAATTGAAACAGATTAGCGTTATCACTTCCATGCCCTCATCCACTCTCTCTCTATCTTTCCCCTATTCTCTTTCATTCTTTCTTTCTTATTATATTTTTTATGTGTAGCATGTACCTTTTCTTCCTTTTCTTTACAATAAAAATGGAATGGTCCATTATTTACCTGAGGTGACAAAGAAATAATAATTCGGCCAATATGCAACACCAAATAATCAGGATTTACATTTTTGCATTTCATCTTGGATGACCTGGACGGTCTCATTTTTAACCAGAGGGTGTTGCAAGATAACGGTCGTATAATTAAGGAACACTGGTATTAATATATAGATAGTATTTTCTGATTGAACTATTAAGTTAATCTCACAGGTTGGTATATAATCATATTTTTCTCCTTGATTTCAAACAATGGAGGCACTCATAATGTAATGGTTATCATCATAGCAAATAGACACGGCGACCTGAGTCAAATCTTGGATGAGGCTGTTTGCATTTCACATAGCGTTAATATCTTTGGATAAGGTATGCATCCAACTATTATCCCTCCAGCTTTCAGTAAATAGTGGGTCAGACTGGGCTGTTTAACCATGGTATAGAACAGTATAGGACAAGAAGACTCTTAATTCAAACTTGTCAAACTTGCTTAAAAATTGACAATGTGTAGCATCTTGCTTGTATAAAGGGGTTGGTAAATACATACAATTTAGTATTTTCATGCTGTCAAACTGAACTTAGAGACCTTTTGTTGATTGATTGATTGATTGATTTTAATGGCATGTCAACTCATCTAGGGTTTTTATGCCTAGAGGTAAGAGAATCACATCAATCATATATTCATATTTACATTTTTTTGTACACAGTTATTATATTAAGTATTCCTATCCAGTGATGCTGATAGCTTTTTGATTTAGTGCATCCTCAGATGCACATATTTGCTTTGAATTTATGGGTCCCAACTAAACTTTCTTAATTAATTGTAGGGTTTTTATTTATGATCTGGGGAAACAACTTAAGCCATCTAACTCCTGCCTTTTAACCTATCCTGTATAATTCATTTCTAAGAAACTATTGAAATGTATTTACAGTTAGCTTGAAATGGTGAGGGAAAAAAGAAAACACTAGGATTCATGGATATGATTTTACTGCATCCTTTTAGATGTTTGTGCATCAGGGACCAGGACGCATACCTATCAGCATCTCTGTCCTATCTAATACAAATAATCCAGTTGTATGATTTCAAGTGTTCCTATCTAATACTGATATAAGAATTAGTGGTGTGTTAATTCCTAGCCAATACTGTACTCTGATAATGCATTAAGTTATCACAAAAAGAGGATAACCTAACACAGAATATTTGGTAGGGAAAAAGACAAGTCAGTTAATTCAATATAACATTTAATTATACAACATACAAAGAGGGAACATAGTTGCCACCCAAACCATAAAAGTGTCACAAGGGTTTCTAAGTAACATGAAGAAAGGTTAAAACAAAAGAGTGGAAACCATTTATATTTTTCAGGGGGTCTGGGAACAAAAAACAGACACCATGTGCATAGCTGCTGAAGAAGTGAAAAGACATCTTTCACTTCCAATTCATGTTGGTAAAAGAGAGTGATTCTTGGTTTGGCTTGTCACATGACAAAAATGTACATGTTACATGGGAGAGCTACTCTTTCAACATACAAAGGGAGACAATTTTATTCTGTCTCCAAACACTAATATTCTATACCTAATTATATTTTCAAGTAACTAATAATAATAATCCTTAGTAAACAGTTATACCTTCACATAACTATTCTTATACAAACATTTTACACGGTTATATGACATCAAGTATTTCTATCTCATATAAATGATTTTCAAACATATCTATTTAACTCCTAGATGAGACCTTAACAGGTACTACCACTCCAGGCTGGAGTTGACCTGGAAGTAATGGTTGGTTGTTTTATTTTACGGCATATCAACCTTTTTGGGTCATTTAATGCTGAATCATTTTTGATAAAAAAAAGGACTCCTGGAATGTGACTCGAACTCACAATCTTGCAACCATGATCTCCTCAGTGCCTACTAAAATGCATCCTTCCCATCTATACATACATAAAGGGCAGTTGTGTGTATATATGTCCAGAGGAAACTAACAAAAAACAAAACAACATGTAAATGTTATAACACATTCACTATCACCAGAGCTTGCTTTTGTGCAAAAATAAATAACAATTTTATTTATATTTGGAAAGATCTTTAAAAATTAGGATTTGAATAGTAAGAAAAGGGAAAGTCATTGGTTGCGTTTGTGATTAAAACATGTATCAATTATGTAGGAACAAAACAATGGATCTGCAAGACTAACTTTATTATTATATCCTCCCTACCCAGGCAATGCCAGGTAGCCAATTCTATAACAAATAATTCTAGAATTAATGTTGCATTTGCATTTATAGTTTACTGATTCTTTTCTTATGTAAATTGTATTAAATATTAGTAGTTTTGTAATTTGATATTCAGTGAATTTATTTGAGCATGAGTGGAAATTAAATTTTGTTACAGGTGGTGCATTGAGTAAGAAGCTTAAGAACCTTGGTTTATAGTTTTCTATTGTTTTTTTGTTTCATGTTAAGTGACCTTTAGGGTAATATTTTACAAAAGAATTTGTATTGTTCAGGTCAGGTATTGTTGCTTGTTTCTGGTGTCATGTAACATCACAACCTGTTGAATAATCACTTGGAGAGGGCACTGCCAGGTAAGCCCCATTGTCTAGAGAGATTTCATGATGAGAAATACTTAATATGATGGTCCACTGACCTAATAGGTTATGGGAGGGAGATGGGCACCGCCAGGTAACCTTCATTGGCTAGAGATATGCACGAAGAGAAATACGAGGGTGAGTCAAAAAGTAATGCAATTTTGTTTAGGACAGGTATAATTTAATTACCAACACAGGAACATGTATCATACATCAAATGAAGCTGGTACTCTGTGGATCACATCCCTGCTTCTCCACATAGTCACCATTTCTCACACGGCAATGTCCCACCTTCGAACGTGAGCATGAATCCCTGTCCTGTAAAATTCTGTTGACTATTCTTTGAGCCACTTCCTTGTCATTGGAATAATCTTTGCCTCTCAAACCCTCTCTCATGGGTCCGAAGGGCCAATAGTCTGAAGGCACTAAATCTGGTGAGTATGGAGGATGTGGTAAAGTTGTTCACCCAAATGAAGCGATTTTCTCCCTTGCCCTGATGCTTGTGTGTGGTCGAGCATTGTCATGCAGGATATTGTCGATTGGCAATTTGGGTTTTACTCGTCAGTTTCTTGCTCTGAGCCTCATTAGGGTCTTAATGTAGGCCTTAGTTTTATAAAAACACCCCAGTAGCCAATAACTTCAAAACCCTTGGCACATTAATTTTCAAGGTTCTTTATCTTTAAAAAAAAAGAATTGAAATATGAAATCTGATAAAAACAAAACAAAAAAACAAAAACAAACAAAACAAAAAGAGTGTCATTCCTTTCTTGGTTGGATGGGGAACTTTTCAGCACACCTTCATATAATAATTATAAAACAATGAAATAAAATAACAAAAAGGCAAAACTGAAGACAATAAATGTAACATGAAGGTTCTGTATTGTTCACAAATACGTACATTTAAGAAGAAATAACAAGAAAAAGGTATAAGAATCAATGTCTTTCAGATTAACCTCAGGTAAAAAAAGATAAAGAGAATGTGAATGTTTCAAGAGAGTTGTGAAGATGCATCTTGGTGAATCAACAGGTCAGAAGAAACTGCCCATATCTCAAAACAAGCAGGAAAATCTAATGGCTGGGTTAGAAATGCGGTTCCAATTTTGAGTCAGAGGTCAAAATCTGGTTGGACTCAAATGGGGATGGTGGGGGAGAAAGAATGTTTTTTGGAAGAGTGTTATGTATGTAGGTAGTGACCTAGTTTGTGGTTCAGTTACTATTAGAAGATATGTTTATGTGAAAGAAATAGTTCCTTCGATGAAGGCAGAACAGGGGTGTGGTTCTCTCTCTGTATTCCATCTTTGTTAGTATTAATTGAAGAGAGGAACATATTTTCATGTACACATAGTTTTTATTATCCCAATTCCATCTTAAACACATGCATGTGGGAGTACAGCACAGGATGCAATATGCACCTTGTCATTACGGTGCTAACTCGATCCTCTATAATTCTAACTTTTCCCAGGAGTCACCTGGTCACATGATTCTATGAACCAATGAGAATCTTGTTCCAGGTCAACTTAGGGTCTGGGCTTGTTCATCAAATTTTATGAACTTTTATCCAGTACTGTATTTTAAGTTAACAGACCCGACCCTAACCTTAAAAACAAAAGAAAACCCATTAAAAATGCATTGTACTTATGAAATTGTCCTATACTTGAAATATAGACTTTATTTTGTTTTATAATGTTATTTTCTGTTCTTTTGGATTTCATTTATGCTTAAAAATAGGTTTCCATACTGTGTGATGTCATACTTTGTTGTGTACATATCTTTTGATTTCATTTAGGCCCAAAAATAGGTTTCCATATTGTCACAACACTGTGTGATGTCATACTTTGTTGTGTAGATTTTCTTTTGATTTCATTCAAGCCCAAAATAGGTTTCCATATTGTCACTAATAAATAACTTTATAACACCATCTTATTTTTTAATGTAAGCATTTTTATCGTACCAACCTCTTTTGAATATTATATATATAATACATATATATATTATATATATATATATATATATATATATATATATAATATATATAATCTTCTACCTGTTAAATATATTGTCCAGTTTAATTTCAAATGATTCAATTTTTTGGATTTGTTTAATTAAGGAAGTAATTTAGATTTAGTGATTTAGTTGATTTTGATACTAAATTTATTGTTTTGATTATTTGTGATAAAATTTGGAAAAAGTAGTCTCGATTTTTAATTTTTTTTTTGGCATTTATTTTAATTTGAACTACTTTAAGATTTTCTTTTTAAATCATTAAGTGGTTTTAAAAATTCATTTTTTGTTGTTGTTTTCTTCGGATACAAATCCTTTTGCAATTTTTGGGATTTTTTAAAAAGAACAATTTGTCATTTTTGTTGTTGAGTTCTGACATTTGTTGATTTAACATTAAAAAAACAAACAAAATCAAAACAAAACCAAATAAATAATCTTTTTTAAAGTTTTTTTAGTTTTATTATTATTAAAAATTATGGTTTAAAAAAAACTATTATAAATCAACAATTTCGTTAAGAAATCACAAAACTTTTGTATAATTTAAAAAATATTTGTTATATTTTTATTTTTTTTAGTTATACTATTTTGGATGTTTTTGGTCGTAAGACGAAAATAAATAAACAATCATTTTAACATTAAATTAAAAAAAAAAAAGATTTAATATTTGCAACAAAATGTCCTTATCTCAATCGTATTTTTAAACTGATATTCAATTTAATAACAAATAAATTTAAAAAAAAAAGAAGGATTTTATGCATTTCTACGCATTCAACAATTTGACAAATTTCAACTTTTTTTTTTTTTTAGAAAAAAAAAAAAAAATTCGGGACATTTTACCAAGAAAAATTTTAAAATAGTTCAAAATCTAAAATCATTTTATCACGAAAAATTATCTTATTACAAATATTTTAAAAACCTTTATGATCATACCATAAAATAAATTTGTTTCTAGAATAATTTAATTCTGTTTATTAATTTTGTCAAAATATGGCTTTTTATTCGTTTCTTTAAATTCATATTTTTGTAGATGTTTTCTTTTATAAATCGTATAAATAACAAATAATCTATTTTTTGCTTAAAAAAAATAAATCAATAGTTGACATTTGTCAAATATTTTTTTCTACGCAATTTTAATTCCTAAGCCATTTATTTTCGACAGCTGTTATTTTATTTTAACTTTTAAAAAAGAAAAAATATTCAGATTTTGTTTAAGTTATTAAAAAAAAAATACAACAAAAAATACAACCAAAACAAACAAAAATTAAACAAATGAACACCAAAAAAAACAAAAAAAAACTATTGTTTTTTTTTTTTTAATATTTGGAATCATATGGAAAAGGCTTGATCGTCAAAAATTGAATACACACATACATCAAGTACATACGATAAACATTAATGTGTAAGTTAATTATATAATCCAAAGGTCGATCTTGTTAACTTTAAAACTTTAATTCTAAATAATTATGTTGAAAATGCCTGATCGACAGAAAATGACTATAACAGTGTATATATAGTCATATTCTATATTTGTGTATTATACACAAATACGCGTGTGTGTGTTCTGTTCTCACTACACACACACATATATTATGTGTGTGTGTGTGTGTGTGTGTGTAGAGTAAAATTATTAACTGTTGTTTGTCAAATTGTCCATCAAATAAATGTTTAAGATCCACTTTAAAATGGAGCACTATATTTCATAGCAAATAAAAATAAAATATTAACACACACACACACACACACACACACACACGATATATATATATATATATATATATATATATATATATATATATATATACGCAACAACTTGTATAATTAAGTTAATAGTCAGTGTCTGTCACGGTAATCAACAGAGGTAGTGATCCTAAATCAAATATTCATCTTGAAGACCAGGTAGTAAGACAAAATTATTCACCTTGCATCTTCGTAACAATTTAACAAATTTGATCTAATCTAATAAGATTTTTCCACGTAAATTAAAAGAAAAATATTTTAAAATAAAAACTAATTCGCCGTTCTCTTTTCTGAAAATCTTTTCGTAAAACAGCAAACACATTTTTAAAAAAATTAATTACATTCATTCAATACAGGTATTTTACTTATTTAAATCCCGAAACACCTGATTTTTTTGTTATTGTTGTTAAAATTGCATTTGTTTGTTTGTTTGTTTATTTAACTATTAAATTAAAATTTTCATATTTTGTTCTAAAAAATCTTTTAAAAATGTTCACTTTTTAACATTTTCTTTTTTACCTGGTTTCATAATTAATAATACTAATCAAAATCAATTTATCCCATCTTTTTAGTAAATTGTCTGGGTGCTTTTTGGGGTCTTTCGTGATAGGGCTATTTGGGGACTACTAGGCTGTACCCACAACTTCTCCAAGTCGTACTCACGGGAAGTTGTATATGAGCTCATATACTAACAGGTTTTTATTCTAAAAAGTTTTTATCGAAGTTGTAAAAATTGAATAAGTCTGGAAAATATAAATCAATTTCATGAAAAAGTCATCATTATCATATGGCTTGGTGACAGTACAGATTCCCTTGACTCTATCTATCTATCTATCTATCTATCTATCTATCATTGCAAGTTCTTTAAACGGTATCTAGTGTCCGTTTAGACCTGATGGATTTAATTTTTTGCTGGCCGGACAACGCTGGTTTGTTCATGTGTAGTAGTCCGTTAGAGAATTTATGAGTTCGTCCTTGCTTCTCTGGCATGCCCACCATGTCCTGTGTCCCTGATGCAGAGATGCCGATAGATATGCGTCCTGCGTCACTGACGCATAAAAATCTAAAAAGACGCAGAAAAATTATATCCATGCTTTCCAGTGTTTTTTTTTTTTCTTTCCCCACCATTTCCAGCTAACTGTAAATACATTTCAATATTTTCTTGGAAATGAATTACACTGTATGGGGTACAAGGTAGGAGTTAGATGTCTTTAGTTGTTCATAGATAAAAACTCTGCAATTTGTTAAGAAACTTTAGTTGGGACCCATCTAATTTCCAGGGGACACATTCAAATCAAATCTGTGTGTCCCAGGACACACTAAATTAAAAAGTTATCAGCATCACTGCTGATGCATAAAGATTTAAAAGGACACAGTAAAATCATATCAATGCATCCCAGGAACCCACATAGAGATGCAATTTTTTCATCAAAAAATCCCAATACATTGCATGCAACTAACCTGTAACAGTTCAGGGATGTAAGTTCTCCGCTAAATGGCAGAAAGTAGCTTTATTATTTTTTTTTTACAGGAAATTTCCACTGTGTCCTTCTCCTCAATGTTTACTCCCAAAACCCTTCTCATAAGTGCGCATGATCACAGGGCAGTGTAGGTTTGAAATCAATTGTCCTTCTCCTAGACTGGTTGCCAATTAAAGTTAACCAAATCTGTCTTGCTTTTCAACCTATAGGACACATCATATTGGGTTAAATTGACCATTTCGTTGACATTTGATTGCAAATTTGTCAAACAAATATGATAAACCATACAATAGGGCACATGTTTATGGACCAGAATTTCCCCAAGAATCAATTTATGACTTCTCAAAGCCTCCATGCTTCCTGTAATCCACCAACACTATACCCGATACCCCCCTCCACTCACATATGCATGCACACATACATGCACATTATTACTGTATGCTGTTTCATGTTCCTGACACTAGTACATTATTCTATGTACTAGACATGAGATTTTGAGTTGTGGTTCACCTGAGCACTGTATGCAATAAATTTCATTATTATTTAAATAGCCCAATGTTGAAAATGATTTAATATTCATTAGATTGTAGACATGCATAAAAGCACAAAAAAATAAAAGAATTACATCTAAAACTAGACTTTGGTTGGCTGGTTGAATTTTATGGCATATCAACCCTTGTTGGGTTATTTTATGCCGAAGGCATTTGTTTCATTCCTTCTTGATGGGTATTCAAAAAATTTTATTTAAACTCATTTTTTTTTAAACACAATTTTTTAAAAATTCAATTTTTCTATTTAACCCATAGATGGGACCCTATCATGTACTACCCCACAGAGTCAGGGTGGACATAGGAGTAATGGCAATGAAGGGGTACTCCACACTCCCCAGAGCTCCAGAACAGGAACTTCACCACTAGTTTGATGTCTCAGGACACTAAGACCCTTTGCCTTCTAGCACATATATGATAAAAAGGGTTGAGGTGTTGCCATAAGGGTAATATGGTTGGGACAACTATATAGTTACTAGGGCTTTATTGTGCTAGGGAGCCTCTCCAACTGCCTGTCTAGCCAAAGTGGAGTGTTGCATGTCATTGACTGCTCAACCACCAGAATTCTGTCCATAAGCATCTCAGGTCACCAACCACGGCCAACAGGTGTTCCTCTTGGGAAGATTTTACCCCTCTTCTGGGTGTAGTTAGTGCATTCTTATGCCCCAGGGCGGTCAGTATTTGGAGGAGTATTAATAGCACATGGTATTATCAAACTAAATATGAAATGGATACATTGACTTAGATTTTTTCATTCTAACAATGGAATTGTTTTAAAATAATTAATAAACAAGTGGTTGAAATATCAAATTCTGGATAATGTCACAGTGATGCTGATAGCTTTTTGATTTACTGCGTCCTGGAATGAGTCCCCAGGAAAATTTATAGGTCGCAACTAAGGCCATCTAACTCCTACCTTGTAACCTATCTTGTGTAATTCATTTCTAAGAAACTATTGAAATGTATTTATAGTTAGCTTGAAATGAGGAGGGAAGAAAAAAGAAAAACACTGGGATGCATAGATATGATTTTACTGTGTCCTTTTAGATTTTTGTGTGTCAGTGACGCAGGACGCGTACCTCTCAGCATCTCTGCAAATGGTTGAAATATCAAATTCTGGATAATGTCAAAATGAAAAATCTGATGACAAAATTTTGTATGAAATTTTGAGTAAATAAAATATGAATATTTGATATTTGAGTAAAAATAAAATAACACATTTGAAATTAATTTAGATAAAATCTCAGCATTTTTAGAAAGTGAACAAAATTACAGTTGGGTAATTCCATGTCAAATCATCCAGAAAAAAAGTAAAATTGTCACCCACCCCCTTCAATTTTTCTGAAATTTTTTCCAGGTGTGGACTATGAGCATTTTAGCCCAAGGAATCCAAAACTTCTGTCAAAAAATTCTTAAAGTTAACCAATTTTAAGTTATAAGTGATTTCTGATTTGCAAAATTTTAACTGATGTTGTAGCTTCGGTTCTGAGCAAAAATCAAACTATCTTTTTGGTACAAATAATGTTCAGTATATGTGACATAATAATAGAAAAGAAATTTTGTCATAGATGCAGTGCCACATTGGGATATTGATCTTGCTAGGAAAAAATCAGAAATCATCAATAACTTAAAATTGGTTGACTTTAAGATAGCATTTTTGGATTTAATGGGCAAAAATGCTTTTATAAACCAATTTTTAGGAGTAGAGAAGCTCTAGAACTCATTTTATAGACAAAAATAGGTTACAAAAAGTCGCCATTTTTCACAACCCGCCTCAAATTTGGAGAGCTAAAAATCGACATAACTGCGCCAATTTTTGGAATTATCCAACTTTATCATAATCCACACTTGGACAAAATTTCAGAAAAATTGAAGGAGTTGGGTGACATGACCTGGATGATTTGACATGGAATTACCCAGTTAAAATACATTTATTTTTGTATAGATTTGTATTTTAGTTTAAATAGCAATTGAAATAATTTATTATGTCAAGTAAAATTAAACCTTATTTTATATTTGGAATTATAATTTCATTTGGTTGGTAATTATAAATAACTAGCAAGACCTGTGGATATACCACAGTATGATAATTTAATTATTACGACATTTGATATATTTACTAAAGAGCTAAATAGTTCAATATGTAAAAAGTATAATAATCTTGATTTAACTCTTTTTTCCTCTTTTTTTTTCCTTCTTTTTGTCTTTTTATTATGTTCAATTGAAACAGATTAGCGTTATCACTTCCATGCCCTCATCCACTCTCTCTCTATCTTTCCCCTATTCTCTTTCATTCTTTCTTTCTTATTATATTTTTTATGTGTAGCATGTACCTTTTCTTCCCTTTCTTTACAATAAAAATGGAATGGTCCATTATTTACCTGAGGTGACAACAAAGAAATAATAATTCGGCCAATATGCAACACCAGATAATCAGGATTTACATTTTTGCATTTCATCTTGGATGACCTGGACGGTCTCATTTTTAACCAGAGGGTGTTGCAAGATAACGGTCGTATAATTAAGGAACACTGGTATTAATATATAGATAGTATTTTCTGATTGAACTATTAAGTTAATCTCACAGGTTGGTATATAATCATATTTTTCTCCTTGATTTCAAACAATGGAGGCACTCATAATGTAATGGTTATCATCATAGCAAATAGACACGGCGACCTGAGTCAAATCTTGGATGAGGCTGTTTGCATTTCACATAGCGCTAATATCTTTGGATAAGGTATGCATCCAACTATTATCCCTCCAGCTTTCAGTAAATAGTGGGTCAGACTGGGCTGTTTAACCATGGTATAGCAAACAGTATAGGACAAAGAAGACTCTTAATTCAAACTTGTCAAACTTTGCTTAAAAATTGACAATGTGTAGCATCTTGCTTGTATAAAGGGGTTGGTAAATACATACAATTTAGTATTTTCATGCTGTCAAACTGAACTTAGAGACCTTTTGTTGATTGATTGATTGATTGATTTTAATGGCATGTCAACTCATCTAGGGTTATTTTATGCCTAGAGGTAAGAGAATCACATACATCATATATTCATATTTACATTTTTTTGTACACAGTTATTATATTAAGTATTCCTATCCAGTGATGCTGATAGCTTTTTGATTTAGTGCATCCTCAGATGCACATATTTGCTTTGAATTTATGGGTCCCAACTAAACTTTCTTAATTAATTGTAGGGTTTTTATTTATGATCTGGGGAAACAACTTAAGCCATCTAACTCCTGCCTTTTAACCTATCCTGTATAATTCATTTCTAAGAAACTATTGAAATGTATTTACAGTTAGCTTGAAATGGTGAGGGAAGAAAAAGAAAAACACTAGGATTCATGGATATGATTTTACTGCATCCTTTTAGATGTTTGTGCATCAGGGACCAGGACGCATACCTATCAGCATCTCTGTCCTATCTAATACAAATAATCCAGTTGTATGATTTCAAGTGTTCCTATCTAATACTGATATAAGAATTAGTGGTGTGTTAATTCCTAGCCAATACTGTACTCTGATAATGCATTAAGTTATCACAAAAAGAGGATAACCTAACACAGAATATTTGGTAGGGAAAAAGACAAGTCAGTTAATTCAATATAACATTTAATTATACAACATACAAAGAGGGAACATAGTTGCCATCCCAAACCATAAAAGTGTCACAAGGGTTTCTAAGTAACATGAAGAAAGGTTAAAAAACAAAAGAGTGGAAACCATTTATTATTTTTCAGGAGGTCTGGGAACAAAAAACAGACACCATGTGCATAGCTGCTGAAGAAGTGAAAAGACATCTTTCACTTCCAATATCATGTTGGTAAAAGAGAGTGATTCTTGGGTTTGGCTTGTCACATGACAAAAATGTACATGTTACATGGGAGAGCTACTCTTTCAACATACAAAGGGAGACAATTTTATTCTGTCTCCAAACACTAATATTCTATACCTAATTATATTTTCAAGTAACTAATAATAATAATCCTTAGTAAACAGTTATACCTTCACATAACTATTCTTAATACAAACATTTTACACGGTTATATGACATCAAGTATTCTTATCTCATATAAATGATTTTCAAACATATCTATTTAACTCCTAGATGAGACCTTAACAGGTACTACCACTCCAGGCTGGAGTTGACCTGGAAGTAATGGTTGGTTGTTTTATTTTACGGCATATCAACCTTTTTGGGTCATTTAATGCTGAATCATTTTTGATAAAAAAAAAGGACTCCTGGAATGTGACTCGAACTCACAATCTTGCAACCATGATCTCCTCAGTGCCTACTAAAATGCATCCTTCCCATCTATACATACATAAAGGGCAGTTGTGTGTATATATGTCCAGAGGAAACTACAAAAATAAAACAACAACAATGTAAATGTATATACACATTCACTATCACCAGAGCTTGCTTTTGTGCAAAAATAATAACAATTTTATTTATATTTGGAAAGATCTTTAAAAATTAGGATTTGAATAGTAAGAAAAGGGAAAGTCATTGGTTGCGTTTGTGATTAAAACATATATCAATTATGTAGGAACAAAACAATGGATCTGCAAGACTAACTTTATTATTATATCCTCCCCTACCCAGGCAATGCCAGGTAGCCAATTCTATACAAAATAATTCTAGAATTAATGTTGCATTTGCATTTATAGTTTACTGATTCTTTTCTTATGTAAATTGTATTAAATATTAGTAAGTTTTGTAATTTGATATTCAGTGAATTTATTTGAGCATGAGTGGAAATTAAATTTTGTTACAGATGGTGCATTGAGTAAGAAGCTTAAGAATCCTTGGTTTATAGTTTTCTATTGTTTCTTTTGTTTCATGTTAAGTGACCTTTAGGGTAATATTTTACAAAAGAATTTGTATTGTTCAGGTCAGGTATTGTTGCTTGTTTCTGGTGTCATGTAACATCACAACCTGTTGAATATCACTTGGAGAGGGCACTGCCAGGTAAGCCCCATTGTCTAGAGAGATTTCATGACGAGAAATACTTAATATGATGGTCCACTGACCTAATAGGTTATGGGAGAGGAGATGGGCACCGCCAGGTAACCTTCATTGGCTAGAGATATGCCACGAAGAGAAATACGAGGGTGAGTCAAAAAGTAATGCAATTTTGTTTAGGACAGGTATAATTTAATTACCAACACAGGAACATGTATCATACATCAAAATGAAGCTGGTACTCTGTGGATCACATCCCTGCTTCTCCACATAGTCACCATTTCTCACAACGGCAATGTCCCACCTTCGAACGTGAGCATGAATCCCTGTCCTGTAAAATTCTGTTGACTATTCTTTGAGCCACTTCCTTGTCATTGGAATAATCTTTGCCTCTCAAACCCTCTCTCATGGGTCCGAAGGGCCAATAGTCTGAAGGCACTAAATCTGGTGAGTATGGAGGATGTGGTAAAGTTGTTCACCCAAATGAAGCGATTTTCTCCCTTGCCCTGATGCTTGTGTGTGGTCGAGCATTGTCATGCAGGATATTGTTGATTGGCAATTTGGGTTTTACTCGTCAGTTTCTTGCTCTGAGCCTCATTAGGGTCTTAATGTAGGCCTTAGTTTTATAAAAAACACCCCAGTAGCCAATAACTTCAAAACCCTTGGCACATTAATTTTCAAGGTTCTTTATCTTTAAAAAAAAAGAATTGAATATGAAATCTGATAAAAACAAAACAAAAAAACAAAACAAAACAAAACAAAAAAGGTCATTCCTTTCTTGGTTGGATGGGGAACTTTTCAGCACACCTTCATATAATAATTATAAAACAATGAAATAAAATAACAAAAAGGCAAAACTGAAGACAATAAATGTAACATGAAGGTTCTGTATTGTTCACAAATACGTACATTTAAGAAGAAATAACAAGAAAAAGGTATAAGAATTCAATGTCTTTCAGATTAACCTCAGGTAAAAAAAGATAAAGAGAATGTGAATGTTTCAAGAGAGTTGTGAAGATGCATCTTGGTGAATCAACAGGTCAGAAGAAACTGCCCATATCTCAAAACAAGCAGGAAAATCTAATGGCTGGGTTAGAAATTGGCGGTTCCAATTTTGAGTCAGAGGTCAAAATCTTGGTTGGACTCAAATGGGGATGGTGGGGGAGAAAGAATGTTTTTTGGAAGAGTGTTATGTATGTAGGTAGTGACCTAGTTTGTGGTTCAGTTACTATTAGAAGATATGTTTATGTGAAAGAAATAGTTACCTTCGATGAAGGCAGAACAGGGGGTGTGGTTCTCTCTCTGTATTCCATCTTTGTTAGTATTAATTAGGAAGACGGAGACATATTTTCATGTACACATAGTTTTTATTATCCCAATTCCATCTTAAACACATGCATGTGGGAGTACAGCACAGGATGCAATATGCACCTTGTCATTACGGTGCTAACTCGATCCTCTATAATTCTAACTTTTCCCAGGAGTCACCTGGTCACATGATTCTATGAACCAATGAGAATCTTGTTCCAGGTCAACTTAGGGTCTGGGCTTGTTCATCAAATTTTATGAACTTTTATCCAGTACTGTATTTTAAGTTAACAGACCCAACCCTAACCTTAAAAAAAAAAAAAACCCATTAAAAATGCATTGTACTTATGAAATTGTCCTATACTTGAAATATAGACTTTATTTTGTTTTATAATGTTATTTTCTGTTCTTTTGATTTCATTTATGCTTAAAAAATAGGTTTCCATACTGTGTGATGTCATACTTTGTTGTGTACATATCTTTTGATTTCATTTAACATACTTTGTTGTGTACATTTCTTTTGATTTTATTTAAGCCCAAAAGTAGGTTTCCATATTGTACACAACACTGTGTGATGTCATACTTTGTTGTGTAGATTTCTTTTGATTTCATTCAAGCCCAAAAATAGGTTTCCATATTGTACACAACACTGTGATGTCATACTTTGTTGTGTAGATTTCTTTTGATTTCATTCAAGCCGAAAAATAGGTTTCCATATTGTACACAACACTGTGATGTCATACTTTGTTGTGTAGATTTCTTTTGATTTCATTCAAGCCCAAAAATAGGTTTCCATATTGTACACAATATTGTGTGATGTCATACTTTGTTGTGTAGATTTCTTTTGGTTTCATTCAAGCCCCAAAATAGGTTTCCATATTGTACACAACACTGTGATGTCATACTTTGTTGTGTAGATTTCTTTTGATTTCATTCAAGCCGAAAAATAGATTTTCATATTGTACACAACACTGTGATGTCATACTTTGTTGTGTAGATTTCTTTTGATTTCATTTAAACCCCAAAATAGGTTTAAATTGTTAAATAACAATAACCACAAATAAAAAAAAAATCAACCGGGAATGTTACTATGAATAACTAAGAGAGAGAAATAAGTGAACAAAGTGTTGCATACCATACTTTAAATTGGTGCATCTAATGTGTTATATTGTAGATTATACCCGTGGACATATACTTATCTTCTATACTTATCTTCTTTTATGGATTTCAGTTGTTGGCATCCTTTTGTCTGCTAAAGACGACATAATGTCCAAAATGCTGAGCAGGCCAATTTTTGAATGGCAGTCTCTGGTCCACTGACTTCTAACAGACAGTCATGCTTGCTGGGGCTGGTGTTCCCCTTCCTTCTGGCTCTCTTTGCTGTAGAGACTACTTTCCTCTCTGTTTCACTCCTTTTCATGCCTTGTTTGACAGTGAGGTGCCAGGCCACTTGGATTTTGCACCAACCTCCCATGTGTTAGTGTGGCATGTCTTCATGTCTTTCTTGCAGATGTCTTTGAAGCGTAGGCATGGTCTACCTACCGGTTGGGAGCCTTCTACTAAATCACCATACAGTAGATCTTTGAGGATGCAGCCTTTGTCCAGTGGCTGTTATCTTATCTGCATAGCTGGCTTCTAAGCTGGATCTATCTCTGGGTTTCTTGTTTGAATTCATCTGTTATTCTACTCTGGGTTGGATTTTTGTTTGATCTTAAGAAGTCTTCTGTGTCTTGGTCTGTTGTTTAGTTTTAAATTAACGAACACAAGACTTTCTTGTTTTTTTAATGTTCTTTATTATCTATTAAACCCAATCAGACAAACATGCATGTGAGAATTTGCCTTCTTGGATGAAAGGCACCTTCATATGTCTCGCTCATCCAGTCACCCAGCCAAATTTGATTTTTCTAAACTTTCTCATGTTCACACTGGTGAACCAAAGAAGGGGGTCAGTCACAGGTCAAAATCCATTTTTTTCCAGAAAAAGCAGAATCCATCAAACAACAAGCCTCCTCCAAAAAATAAACTATGAATGACCCATAACAAGTAAAAACAAAGTGAAAAGAACCCCCAATAAATATATCAACCAAAGAATAGCAATCCATCACCTCCAGTAGAGAGTAAATAAAGGCACACTTGTCCTAATTAGATAAATATACTTCCTGCTAAACAAAGCACCTGACCAATAATCCTCCCCATCCACCTCAGCCCTGTCACCTGGGGCTTTAGAATGCACAGACTGCATCTCTACAGAGGGATAACCCCCCCTCCATTTCAGAGAATTTTTTTTTGTGTATGGGGTGGGTGGGGTGGTGATTATTCTCTCTCCCCCCCCATAATTTCTTCAAATAAGATGTAGGCCTACGTTTAAGTAATACAGTCAAGTATATACATTATTTTTGTCATTTTCTTTACCATCAGCATCACTAGTTTGGAAAATGTGCAAGCATTCTGGTTCTAGGCTTGTAAAATTAGTGAGATTAAACTTGTATAGTATTTACTAAGTTTAACTTAGATATGACACAAAGCCAGAAGTATGGGGCACCCAATGAGAATCGAACTTATTAACAATGTTTTCAAATCTAGCTTGCTAACCATTACACCACATAAGATTAAACTTGTATATGAAACCAGGTAAAAAAAAAAAAAAACTATCAAAAATGTTTGTAATATGTTCTTAATATTTTTTTTATTTTGTTTTTCATTTCTTTTTTTTTCTTTTTTCTTTTTTTCTTTAAAAAAAAATAGATTCAAACTTTAGGCTGGATTGGAAGGACTCAGCCACCGAATCAAACCCGGGACTTTTCCAAAGACTTTCACTTTTCCCCCCTGTAACTGAACTCTCGATTCCACCATCAATAATGGCTGACAAACAGTTTCTGACCAGGCACGGGTTTCAGATTCCGGGTAATCTGAGTGGCAAGCAGTTCATACCCGGAGGAGGAATTAGTCGCACAGTGCAGCTCACTCAAATGCAGTGTACGTTTTTGGATACCCAGGGAGGCACAATTCAAAACCAGACATTCCATCCCAGTACTGGAAATGGTAATAACATCAGTAGTAGTAGTAGTAGTAATAGTAATAATAATAATAATAATAGTAGTAGTAATAATAATAGTGGTGGCAACAGTAATAATTGTAATACTAGTAACAGCAATAATAGCACTAATAATAACGATACTAATATCAGCACTGGGGGGAACAATTGTTGCCGTGGGGAATTCTGTTGTGGCAAACAGTCATCCCAACAACAACAACAACATATAAGTATGCAACAACAACAGCAGCAGCAACAACAACAGCAGCAGCAGCAACAACAGCAGCAGCAACAACAGCAGCAACAACAACAACAACAAACTATAGCTGTGAATAAAAATTTAGTCAGCCAACACCAGCATCATCATCATCACCACCATCAACAACAGCAACAACAACAACAACAACACCTTCATCATCATCAGCAGCAACAACACAACAACAACAACAGCAGCAATTACAACACATACAACAACAACAACAGCAGCAGCAGCTACCTCTACTATCATTAATTCCTCGACAACAAACTCCAAATATGATCCAAGAGAACAGAGAGAAAGCTAAGCTTCCTGAAAATCCAACCATTGCTGACGTGATGGCATCGTTAATTCTCCCGCCCCCAACCCTGCCAACTATTACCAGCACCCCAGCCATAACAACCGCAGGCTCAGACATTGTATCATCTAGCTCAGACATCATCAACACAACATCCGTCATATTAACCACTACAAATTCAGACCTCTTGACAACCACAAATACAAACATCCTAACGACCGCAAACTCGAACATCATACCAGATGCCAATCCTGAGATGATGGTGAAGGCCAGCCGCAAGAAATCAGAAAGTGACGCCAGCAAGACGCGCTACTACTGTGATTTCTGCAACAAGGAATTTGTGCAACGATACGTCTTAAACATGCACCGTCGGACGCACACAGGTGAGAAGCCACACCAGTGTACAATCTGCGAGAAGAGCTTTGCTCGGCGCGACACCCTCCAGGTCCACACGATGACCCACACGGGTCTGAAGCCGTATCAGTGTGAACTCTGTCCGAAAAAATTCGCCCAGAAGGACAAACTCCGCATCCACCACCGTACGCACTCTGGTGAGAAGCCGTACGAATGCAGTGAATGCAAACGATGCTTCTCCCAGAAGCGCACCCTGCAGATGCACCAGCGAATCCACAGTGGCGAGAAGCCATTCCGCTGCGACGTGTGCCATGTTGGCTTTGCTCGTAGTGAGTACCTACGTATGCATCGGCGAGGACATACGGGTGCTCGGCCTTACGCCTGTGATTTATGCTGTCAGCGGTTTGCCCGACGGGACACACTGCGAGTCCACAGACGAATACACACTGGAGAGAAGCCGTACGCATGCAATGTGTGTCCAAAACGGTTTGCAGCGAAAGACAAGCTGGTTATACACAGTCGAACGCACAGTGGAGACCGTCCATTTTCTTGCGATCTCTGCTGCCAGACATTTGCCCAGAAGGCGACCATGAGAGTTCACCGGCGTATACATACTGGAGAGAAGCCCTACCACTGTGATGTTTGTGGGAAAAAATTTTCAACTTCTGATACAATGCGACGACATCAGCGTACACATAAGAGCCCCACCCAACCTGCGCTTGTAAAGAGCATGCCAGAAATGAACACTAATACAGAAAAGCCAATAACAGAAGAAAATAAAGAGGAATACATGACAGTTAATAACTATCTTTGGTTGTTATAGAAAACTTTAACTGGATATATATATATATATATATATATATATATATATATACACACACATATTATATCCCATAAATAAATAAGTACACTCCTTGAAATTTTTTATAAAAAAATAATCTTTTTCTTAACCAAAGATACCAAGATTTTATTTTCTCTAGTTGAACATTATACAATCAAAAACGGATATTATTAGGTATTATTACCAAACTCCACGTCAGTGGTTCCCAAAATGGGTTCTGCATAAAAATTCTGGGTTCTGTGAGGTAAGGTGTCTTTTAAAGAAATTTAATAAAAGAATATTTTATAAAAAAACAAACAACTTCAAGATTTTTTTTTTGATTTATTTTTTTTCCAAAATTAAATGAATTATGTTTATCTCAACAAGGGGAAACAAGTAAAAAAAAATTCAAACTTAATAAAAATAATCTTTTGATATTTAACTGTTTTTGAAAATTTGTCACAATAATTATAAATTTATAACAAATAAAGATCTTTGTCATTTACTAAGCTTAGCTTAGTATGTAACCAAGCCAGAAATATGGGGCATCCTGTGAGAATCATACACTCACAACAATGTTCTGCTAGCCTAACTAGCTAACTCAATATACCATGGTGTGGTGCCCAACAAATAAAAAGAGTTGCTTTTTTTTCTTTTCTTTTTTTTTACTGTTTCATTTATTATATGTTATTTATATGAATGAATTTTTTTTATGAATGAATTTAGAAATTTTTTTTTTTTATTTCAAATATTTTTTTGCTTTATTTAATAAATCCTATTGGCAATATTTGCCACCCCCACCCCCAACAAAAAATAGGTGCATTTCGGATTTTGTCATCCTGGCCTCCTGCCCTAAAAAATGCTAGGCAGCACCTGCTGAAAATTTGAACCGTGCCAGTTATGAACAGCTTAGAAGTTTGAAGGTGTTTTTACTGATAAGTTAATGCGATATGAAAGCGATATCCCCCCCCCCCAAGTTTTTTTATTGACTAGTAATTGTAAATATTCTACTTCCCCTCTTTAAAATATATATTTTTTTAGTGGTTTGAAGGCATTTTTATCGACAAATATCTTTTTTAGTGGTTTGAAGGTGTTAAAATCAACAAGTTAATGCAATCATAACCATCATCAAGTTGTGCCATGACAATCTCTCACCAACCATCCCTATTATTCTTTGACCCTGGCAGGTCCTCCACACAGCATGCAGTATCTGCACAGAGCTGGTCCATGTAGGTCTTTACTGGACGACCCACACTAGCATGTCCATGTGCTGGTTTCCATAGATGAACGTTGCTTATGAGTTCATCCTTACATCCAGTAATGTCTGGCATTTCTTGTTCATCTTACTCGGATGGTTTGTGTAATAAGGGGCAGGTGGGCGTATAGCTGCTTTCTTGTCGGATGTCAGACCTCGCCGACAAGTTAAAGCAACAATTCTTCCAGGCCATAGTGTGGCTGCACCACTTGGATCTTGACAAGGTGCCTGGAGAAAAATAGATGGGAGCTGCACAAGAATGCCAAATCCGATCTTGAACAAATCATGGAAGCAACATCCCGCATGAAAGTTAATGCGATTAGAAAGCAATATTTTATAGCCCCCCCCCCCGAGGTTTTTATTGATAAGTAAATGTAAATATTTTAACCCTCCCCCTCTTTTAAAAAAATATCTTCTTTCTTTTTTTTTGTAATTTCATTTTATTTTAATTCAAAACAACATAAACATAACTAGCACGGTTCACTGCCTAGCGTATTTTAGTGTAGGAGGCCGGGACGACAGCATCTGAAAATCACCAAAAAATACAGATAGAAGATTTTTTGAAAATCAGAAAGAGGTTCTTCAACAAAATAACTTTGGTAACCACTGCTCTATATCATTAAAACTCTTTAGCCAAAAATAAATACACCCTTATATATATATATATATATATAACCACCTTAAACAAGATCAATTTTGAAACCAGCCAACATATTCTCAAATGCCTATAATTTCCCGCCAATTCTCCTCCCACCACTCCCCGTAGCCATTCTTATAAACTTGTGAGCCCCTCCTCCTACTTATTCCCCACTGCTACTGTCTCATTAAAAAGAACCATGGAAGCATTTCACTTCACACCTCACGATGGCATTAAGTAGTGCAGAAAGTACAAGTGTAAGAACCTATGGTGGAATTCATCCACCAATTCCACCCTGATATAAAAAAAAAGATGTCAAGGTTATAAAAAATAAATGTAGTAGTTTTTTTTTTTTAAGCATGTGAGAAAATATAGTAGCTGATATTGATTTTTTTTCTGAACCAGAAGTCAGCGATGGACTAGTTGCTATAGAAATCTTAAATTAATACACAATTTGTGTAGACAAAATCAGTTAGTCAACTGTATTTCTTTCGCATTAAAGTAAGTAAAGTCATCAGGATGGCCTAAAGTTGGTATCAGCCAATCAATGACGGAGACCGTCCCCTTTTCAATAGTGCTAGAGCAAGGAGATTCCTTTTGCGTTTGAGGTGGCACACAACCTACCATCAGCTCCTTACTTTACCACACAGATCCCTGTGCTACTCATACACTGAGTTGGCAAGGGCCGGTATCAAACTAGGAATCACAAGGTTCCTGGTTCGATACCAGTCCTTGCCAACTCAGCGTATCAGTAGCATAGGGATCTGTGCGGTAAAGTGAGGAGCTGATTGTAGGTGTGGCGCACCGCCTCAGACGCTAACAAAACAATCTCCATGGTCTAGTGCTAGTGAAAAGGGGATAGTCTCCTTGCTGTATGGCTGATACCGACTTTAGGCCACCCCGATGCATTAATCCATTTGAATTATTAGTTACACCATTTTCACATGCTTCAAAATCACATGCTTAAATTTAATTTTTTTTTTTTTACAAAGTTTCAGTGCTGTAGTATTTGGTAATAACAAATACCTAATAATATCTGTTATATCAAGTCTGGACAAGAGGATCTTCATCCCGGCATGCCAAGGATTGCAAACTGGTAAAATATTTGTCTCTTTCAGACAGGATCTTCATAATACTGGTCACCGTCAAGACTTCCAGGATTATTGACCCATGCTCCATACCCCTACTTCAGAAGATTGGTAGAAAGGCTTCTTGCCTAGAAGAGAATGAACATTGTGTAATAGAGTGACTGATGCAACATATCTCACTGGCCATTGTATATGGTAAATCTGTTGTCATCCTGTCAGCTGGACAAGTTAAAATCAATAATAATAATAATTGATTAAAAATGTTGAATAAACTATATATCTTATTATAATGGAGATTCGATTTCTGTTTGTCTGTAACTGAAACCATGTCACTGCTTATGTCACAATATCCTCAGGAATTACGTAGTCTATCGATGAGTATCTAATTTATAGTCAAAATCAGTAATGTTCATAGAATAACAAATCTTATTTATTAACAATGTCTCTAAGAAAATCTGAGTATGATTTGCCTCAAAACAGCCCATGTTATTAGGGTATTTACCTCGTATCCCACCTATGCGGGTATGACACAAGGTCTTTTTAATGTGAGACCACCCACGAGCCGAAGGTCATGGGATGGTAGGTGCAAAAAATGCAGTGATCCTGTCGGCAATCCCCCTCAAGGGGGCACCTCAGACACAGGGCAATAAACCCAGCCCTTCCCCTTTAAATCAAGGGGGCAGGTGTTGACTGGGAGGGATGGCCCCCTGGGATCAACACTATTAATTTTCACTAATAGTCCAGTGGCCGAAGCCACCAGGCCCACAGGCCATAAAGAGCCCATGTTATTAGTATGTTTAAAATCCTGCAATGTGTCACTAAGAAATAAAGGTTTACATAATATATGGTGTGGTTTATTTGCATACAGGTTTTAACAAAACCGGGTTTAATAAATAATTACTTAGTGTTATTGAGCTGATATTATTGTTTTATTCTCCATAGTATTTAAATCAATCTTACAGATGATTTTATATAGAAACCAATTAAGATATGATTAAAATAAGGAATCTTTATATATGCATTCTTATTTAATTTTGTTAGTCTTTCTAATTTAATAATAATGATGTTAATAATAATAATGAAATCTATTGTGTACAGTGCACAGGTGCACAACAACTCATCAAAGTCTCATGTCTAGTACATAGAATAATGTATTAGTGTCAGGAACATGCACAACGTATAGTAATAATATACATGTATGTGTGTGCGGGCTTGCATATGTGTGTGGAGGAGGTATCAGGAAGCATGGAGTCTTTGAAAGTATGTCCATAAATTCCGTGTGCACTTTAGAGGATTTATTATTTTAAGAGGCATATGAAATTTGTGGACACTATATTTCATTATATTAAGACTTAAATACTTACCCCCGGAGGGTGTATATTCTTGCTAGTATATATATCAGATAAAAATAAAATCATAATACTTTTGTGTAGTGATATTGATTACAATTTATTTTCATAATAAAATCCTTTTCAATGCAAATATAAAGTATGTTGCACAAGAAGTAATAAAATCATGGTGTCTTTAGATTAGAAGAAAATGCTTTTTATAACAAAATTGGTAGCAGTCGTTTATGGACGATATGCATTTTATCTTAGAAAAATGAATACTCAGACAATTTTCAGACACTATTCCCTTGATTATTTAATTTGACACATAATTTTTCCATGTAAAATCAGCTGGCTATGTCAAGCCCTAGCACCTATATGATTGCCCCAACCCTATTGCCCTTATGGCAACCCCAAGCCCTTTTTATCATATGGGTGCTAGAAGGCGGTGACTGATGGTCTTCATGTCCTGGGAATGATGTTAAAATCTATCTGATGGTGAAGTTCCAGTTCTGCAGGTCTGGTGAATGTGGAGCACCCCTTCATTACCATTGCTCCCAAGTCCGCTCTGATCCAGATTGGTAGTACCTGTTAGGGTCCCATCTATGGGTTAAATAGAAAAACATGAGTTTATAAAACAATTTTGTTGGCATTAAATAACCCACTGAAGTTGATATGCTGTAAAACAAACCAAACCAAATTTCCATGTAAAATCAGTTAATTAACATCTGTTAACAAACTTATATATAATACAGTTATGATTATATCATTATTATTATATATACAGTGATGCTGATAGCTTTTTAATTTAGTGCGCCCTGGATGCACATATTTGCATTGAATGAGTCCCTGGGAAAATTCATGGGTCCCAACTAAAGTTTCTTAATAAATTGTAGGGTTTTTATTTATAATCTGGGGAAACAACTAAAGCCGTCTATCTCCTACCTTGTAACCTATCCTGTGTAATTCGTTTCAATAGAAACTATTGAAATGTATTTACAGTTAGCTTGAAATAGTGAGGGAAGAAAAAAGAAAATCACTGGGACACACGATACGATTTTACTGCGTCCTTTTAGATTTTTGTGCATCAGGGAAGCGGGACACGTACCTATCAGCATCTCTGTATGTAAGTGTGTGTGTGTGTGTGTGTGTATTTGAGTTAAGGTAGCATGGACATGGAATTAACACCTGGTTACTCACAGTTTCTTGCCTCCTTTTTTTATTATTTTTTTTTGGGGGCGAGGGGGGTCTGAAAATTGCATAAGCAAGAAACTGTCAGTAACCAGGTGTTGACTCCATGTCCACACTACCTTAATTCAAATATAAACGCTCTATCAATGATATTGAGCACAGTTAGCTTGGAAATATAGCACCCATACTTTCTACAATATATATATATATATATATATATATATATATGTATATAATATAATTTAATATACCAAACTTGTTGGTAAATCCTCGTGGTGAGAAAAAACCCAGCAAATAGTTTGGTTGTAAAAATATACTACTAAACATCAACCGGGAAGAAAAAAATTTTTGGAAAAAAGAAAAGACCAAGATAATCGTACCAACAAAAAATAATCTATTAGTACAATATTTTGGCCAAAAGAAAAAACAATTTATATGCATATATATATATATATATATATATATATATATATTATAAGATATATATAGATATATATTCATACAAAACCGCCAGGAGACTAAAGCTAATAATGTATATATATATATATATATATATATAATGTGTGTAAGATGGATGTTAGGAACTTTTGGGGTTGTATTGGAAGCATGGAAATATAAGATAAGGAATCCCCCCCCCAAAAAAAAAAAATGTTTTTAAACCTTATTCATTTATCCTAATATTTCAGGTGGCCTCCACCCTTTGTCAAAGGCTTCAGTAGAGTCTTTGACAAAGGGTGGTTTTATATTTTTCCATGCTTCCAATACATCCCAAAAATGTTTCACAACATCCATCACATATATCTATAAAGAAGCATACATAGACTCCCTAACAACATATTTATATATGCATACATACATGTATATACATTACCGACCAAAAATTTGTAACCATCCTGAATTGTTTATCTAAGTTCATAATAATGGCTAATTTTGCATATTTGGATAAATAAATCCACCTGTTGTGTACATCAGGCATGTCAAACTATGTAGCCCCCTAGGGCTGCATGGATTACATATGTCTGTCATGAGGGCTGCACATGACAACTAAGTCTTTAAATCCTTCTTCTACAATAAGGAACTAAGTGATGATTCCTATCATTAATTTCTTTATTATCAACTAAAAGCTATTGAATACATATCTAAAAAAAACCTATTTGTTAAAAAGAAAGGACAAAAAGAATATTACTGACCAAGTTCAAATAATAAAACTTATAAGTGTCACTGTCACATTCAATTATAGCCATGTGTTGATTGAAGGCAGGAGAAAGCAAGAGGAAAGACTCACTCCCTTTAATAGACTAAGTGAGAAACAATGCATTGATAACAGACTGTTTCTTAACAACACTTTGAAATTATGAAAATAAATGACTGTTTTCACCCAAGAATTAAAAAAAAACTTTTAAAAAATCTGGGGTACTGTAAAAGGGCCATATGAGAGGGGTCGTACCTGTGTATCAACTAAAAGACAATGAATGCATATCTAAAAAGACATTTTTGTTAAAAAGAAAAGAGAAAAAGAATATTACTGACCAAGTTCAAATAATAAAACACACACTCACTTTCAATTATAGCTAGGTGTTGATTAAATGCAGGAGAAAGCAAGAGGAAAGACTCACTCCCTTTAATTTACTGATTTAGCCTCCTCCTTCTGCAACTCAAAGGAAGGGGTGAAAGACAATGCGTGGATAACGGACTCTGTTTCTTAACAGCACATTACCCTAATGTAAATAAATGACTGTTTTTGCCCAAGAATTTTTGGAAAAAACTTAAAAAAACCTGGGGTACTGTAAAAGTGCTGTATGAAAGCGGACCGTACCTGTACTTGCTGAGGGTTGCATATTTGACATTCCTGGTCTACATGCAAAACCTTATATAAAATAAAAACAAGATAATGATCCAAATACACAGCTCAAAACTGGGTAATTCCATGTCAAATCCTCCAAGCCATGTCATCCACCCCCTTCAATTTTTCTGAAATTTTGTCCAGGTGTGGATTATGTTATTTTAAGTTATTAATGATTTCTGATTTGCAAAATTTTAACATGTAATTTAGTTCTGAGCAAAAGCCAAACTATCTTTTTGGTACAAATAATGTTCAATATGTGTGAAATTATAATAGATTTTTTTTTTTGTCATAAATGCATGCCATTGCATCTTGCTATGAAAAAAAATAGAAATCATCAATAACTTAAAATCAGTTGACTTTAAGACTTTTTTAATATTTTAGCATTTTTGGATTCCTTGGGCAAAAATACTTTTATAAATCAATTTTTAGCAGTAGGGAAGCTCTAGAACTCATTTTACAGACAAAAATAGATTTGCCATTTTTTTGTGGCATAACACAAGATTCTCAAAGATACATGGTTAAAAGTTAACTGACCTGAAAAAATGTACAAGTTTTTAAATAAAATAACTGGTGCATTATATCTTTTATTCATTAATATATCAACACTGAATATTTCATTAAATTCAGTCAATTCCCTGACTTTTGGTATTTTTGTTCTTTTGGCAGGGTGACATACAATGGTGGAATTTAGGTCTGTTAAGTTTGATTTAACCGAAATGTGTATGAGTGGATAGAGAAGTTTAAAAGTGGCTGAACAAGTGTGACGCATGGATGAAGATGTGAAAGAAGTGGAGCATAAATGGTTGCATGACTAGTTATCTGCCCTTTTCTCTGGATTGGCTATGGTGGACATTTTTGTTCCCAGAATTGAAATATGGCAGATTTAAAAAAAACAACCTATAAGGTCTGCAATCTATCGAAGTGACTTCCAGAACATGTTTGGAGTTGGAAAAAATGTTGGTAATGGTGAATAAAAGATGGAGGGGACACATTTTTTGAGGCGTGTCTAATGGTTACTGTTATAAGAAATGGATGCAGCAAGACAAATTTTAATATTGGACACATCAGTTTTTATCATATATGTGCTAGAAGGCAGTGGCTGAGGTCTTTGTGTCCTGGGTATGGCGTTAAACTGCATATAGTGGTGAAGTTCCAATTTTGGAGAGTATGGAGTAAGTACCCCTTCATCGACATTACTCCCTGGTTCATTCTGACCCAAAGGGGTAGTACCTGTTAGGGCCCCATCTATGGTATAAATAGATATAATAAAACGAGTTTAAAAAAAAAATTGTATACCCAACAAGAATGATTAAGATAAAACGTCTTCAGCATAAAATAACCCAAAAAGGGTTGACATGCCGTAAAGTTAACCAACCAACCAACCAACCAACAACCAATCAACCCACCTTAATTAAGGTTAAGAACAATAAAGTAACTGATGGTATTCCCTAAAGAGGACCACTAAGCCATCATTCTTCTTGAAAGCATTTTTGCAACTGATAAAATAGGGGAGATAACTCTACAGTTACTTAAAACTTAACATCTTTGCTGATTGATGGATTTTAATGGCATGTCAACCCATTTAGGATTATTTGGTTATTTCCTATAACTCCAACATAAACAAAGGGGAACCACTTTTATTAATCTACAAGGAAAAAAGAAGACGGGGTTAGGGTTAGAGTTTAGGGTTAGTTTAATGGGAAAATAAATAAATAATTTATCAGTCAAGAGTGGTTCCCCTTTGTTTATGTTGGAGTTATAGGAAATAACCGATTATTTTATGCGTAGAGGTTAGAGAATTGCATTTATTATATGTTCATATTTACATTTTTTATGTAGTTGATTATTAAGGTTTTTTTTTATGGTCCTTGTTGGAGATCTCAAAGTAATTTTTGACTAACGAGAACAGAGCCCCTTTGATTTGAATTCAGATTTTTCATTCTCCTAGACCAGTTGCCATACCTTGGTTAAACAGTACAGTATGCACTACTATTTACCCATAGCTGGAGGGAGAATTGTTGGATTTGTAAGTTTCCCCAAAGGTATTAGTGCTATGTGAAATGCAAACAGCCTTGTCCAGGATTTGAATTCATCCCATTGTGTCCATTTCCTATGACGGTAACCATAACCCCACATGCCTCCACTACACCATGTACCTCCACTAATATATGCAAATTAGAGATAGTCTTAAAAGAATTAGAATCATGCATGCATGTTGAGTGAATTGCAAATGGTGGCTCCAAACAGGCGAGATACCATGGTCTCTTCGCATTGGGTAAGTTTGAGACTTCTGGTCCCATTTCACCACAGTAGTGTACAAATAGAAAAATGTACAAGGTTTGTCTGGAGAGTATCAAGACTGTTATAATCTAAAATGTTAGGAACGTGTGACGATAGACATTCACCTGATTTGAAGTTTCAGTGTTGCCCAGCGTGTCTGACTGCTATTTGCAAAATGTCCTGGATGCATACTCAGTGTTAAGCTTTTACGTGGGCAGTAGTTGGTTTGAGTCATGGCGTGAAGGTCCAGGAGTGCAACCACCTTCTTTATTAACGGAGTGCACAGAAAGGTTGGCAGAGAAAACTTGGAGGTGGTGAAAGATTCACAAACTTCACAAGAAAATGGTTTATGTCATGTGTGTGTTTGCATGTGGTCTTTCAAACGGGACCTCGTAGAAAATGCTAATCCACAGACTTCACAAGCAAATTTCTCACTTTTTTGTTTCATTTTCTTATTAGTTTTTTAGAAGTCAAGGGGCCTCTGTCCTGGGGCTAACACTTGATTCCTTTATAAATAGTACTTATATCCTAATGATCTTTTTAGGATAGAGCATGTTCCTTTGATGGCTGCTATTTGTACTTCACAGCAGCTTGGCTTCCCTGGTATTGTTTCTAGGTATTTTTTTAGATTTCATTTCACCAGTCCAGTTGCCCCAACCACAACGGGTATGATGTCAATTTCTTTCAATGACCAAGTTGTTTTTAGGTCATTCTTGAGGTCCTGGTATTTTGTGATCTTTTCTCGCTCGGCTCTATTTAGGCCATAGTCATTTGGGACAGCGACATCAATAATAAGAGCATTTTTTTTTTCGTTTATCCCAGATGACAATATCTGGTTTAATGGCTTTGTCTTTTATATATCTGCCTGTCTGGATTATTTTGTCATAGAACACAGTCACCTTTCCATTTGATGTTATTGGTGGAGGCTCATGTTCCCAGATGTACTGTGTTCTCTCAAGCTGCATTTCTCCACAGATTTTCCAGTGGAGGTATTTGCATACTTTGTTATGGCGGGCAGTGTAGTGGCCATCTGCCAAAAGGATCTGGCAACCAGACATTAGATGACTTGGACTTTCAATGGCTGAGTGGCAGAATCTGCATTGGTCATTTTGTTGTATTCCAATCATTTTCTTGAATCCATTTGTGAGTAGGCCCTGGTCAGTGTGTCTTAGCATGTGGTTTTTCAAGCTGGATTAGTCTGAAAATGCTGATCCACATACTTCACAAGAAAATGGTTTCTCTCCAGTGTGTATTCGAATGTGTCTGTATTTGCGAAATGTCCTGGATGCATACTCAGTGTTAAGCTTTTGTGTAGGCAGTAGATGGTTTGAGTCATGGCATGAAGGGCCAGGATGCTGGAAGTTGTGAATTAACACACCAGGATGGAGTCTGACTGTCTGCTTTATTATAACACAGTGCGTAGCAAAGGTTGGTAGTGAGTGACCAATCCGATTCTTCACAGACAAGACACTTTGGAATGTGGTTGAAGACTGCTCTAATATTTTTGTGAGCAGAAAAATGCATATCTTTGAGAATCTGCATTACGCCTCAAAGATACGTGGTTCAAAATTAACTGACCTGAAAAAATGTAAAAATTTTTAAATAAAATAACTGGTGCATTATATATTTTATTCATTAATATATCAACACTGAAAATTTCAATAAATTCGGTTAATTCCCTGATTTTTAGTATTTTTTTTCTTTTGGCGGGGTGACATATGATGGTGGAATTTAGGTCTGTTAAGTTAGATTTAACCGAATAATGATACAAAACAGTTGAATGTATTTTAACTCAACAAATTTTTTATTTTTTTATTTCTCAATTGTTATATACCCCTAACATCATTTGGGGATATAATGGAGAGAGAGAGAGAGAGAGAGAGAGAGAGAGAGATAAGTTAGAGATGATAATTGATGATTCTTACTTGGTAACTTCTTCTTACTGCTGGTTCATCTAGCTCATTTTACTTGTCTGGCTGCCATGTTCTCTGATAGGGCTTACTTCAGGGCTTTCGGCTGGGTTGATTTTCTTTGTTAATTCTTCTTACAGGGCTGGGATGAACATTGCTTGTTTAATAATTACTTAACAACAAGACTTGGTGTTCTTGATCAAGTTTTATTTCCCCAGCCAATTTGATTCTGCTGGGGGTGAGATGGACCCCGGAAGCTTACAACAACATCTATGCTCCTTGAAAGCTGGGTTGAATCTGGCTAACTAAACTTATTCTCATGCATCTGTAATGGCACATTTTTAAGGGGTCAAAAGTTATTAACTGCCCATAACTGTCGGTAATTTTCCATGGACCCCATGATTTTAAGTTAACAGCCCTAATTCAAATGTCTAACTACAGATATGTTCATAAATTATGACTGCTCATAAATTATGTAACACACTGACTATGGTATAGGAGGATTAATATGGATTAGACATTTACTGTCCACAAGTGCATGTCATGCAATTATCTTGTTTTTCTTTCTTCATCCTTGTGCTCTTTCTGATGTTGACATCTACTATTCTTTTACTAATAAGTGATAGTGTTCATTAGGGAAGAGTTATCTCCCCTCAGAAAGACATATCTTAGGAACCGGTTGTGCAGCCTTGATATAACTTGGCACTGACCTATAGGGGGTCCTTACTGCAGATGAGTGGACTGGGATCAATGTTGGCAGTGAGATGATATTGAGTAGGTTTATGCACTTTGTGATTTGCCTTCAAAATGAAATCTTGTGAAAGATATTTTTTATGAAACATTGTATGCCAATACCTCCTCTCCCCTTCAACTTTTTCTTAAGCTGGAATTGCTGTTGAAAGTGAGATTTTAGATCATAGGAAATGAAGTTGGTGACTCTGGTTCAAATCTTGGATGAAGGTGCTTGCTTTCACCTTTGTGCCAATGCCCCTCAGAAAGGAATGAATCCATCTGAAAACAAAATCGTCATACAACCCTACATCATTAACCAGCCCTGTTGGCTGAGGCTTTAGAATACACAGACTGCACCTCTGTAGAGGGGTAAGACTCCCCCAATAGGGTCATCTGTTGGCCCTGGGTGGTGACCTGTGATGTTTAAGGATGGAATCCTGGTGGCTGAGCACTCCATGACATGCAACACTCCACTTTGGCCCTTACTTGGGTTAGACGGGGGGGTCGGAGAGGTTCCCCCCCAATCAATCGGCTGGTCACGTCAAGCCCTAGCACCTATATGATTGTCCTAACCCTATTGCCCTTATGACAAGCCCCAACCCCTTTTATCATATGGGTGCTAGAAGGCAGTGACTGAGGGTCTTATGTTCTGGAATGACGTTAAACTCTATCTGATGGTGAGGTTCCAGTTTTGGAGGTTTGGGAAGTGTGGAGCACCCCTTCATCACTATTGCTCCCTGATCCACTCTGACCCAAAGTGGTAGCACCTGTTAGGGGTCCCATCTATGGGTTTAATAGAAAAACATGTTTATAAAAACTGAGTATCCATTGAGAATGAATTCATTTTAAAACTTTGCCGGCATTAAATGACCCACTGAAGTTGATATGCCATAAACCAAACCAAAACCAACATCATTAACGCAAGATGAATTTTAATAAAATAAATCCTGACTGCAAAGAAGGTTAAATTACCATCCCTAAGGACTGGACAAAAATCAAAGTAAAAACCAAAAACCTAAATAAAGTATTACATAACATCCCAACAGAGAATATCACTGAACTAAATGACCTAATTTCTACGGGAGCATAACTAGTCAGTTATAAAACTGGTATCCCCTTACAGAATCCAAAGAGAGACACAAAAGCTGGATGATAAATGAGGCTAGAAGGACAATCGTCGTCGGGGCGGCCTAATCAGCCAATTAGCGAGGGAGTCTATCCCCTTTTCACTAGCACTAGACCAAGGAGATTGTTTTCGGCATCTGAGGTGGAGCGCCACACCTACCATCAGAATAAAGAAACTATAAATATAAAAAAGAAATAACTATTGAAGGGGATGAGATTAAGGAGAGTGCAATTAACCAACTTATAATTGTTGTATACATTTTGCGTATATAATAGAGAGACAGACAGACAGACAGAGTAAAAGATACGATGAGATGAAGGTTATTACTTGTTACTCTTCTTCTATTGCTTCTAACTCGGCTGGCTGCCATGTTCTTCAGTTTATTTCTCAGGCTGATCATTTGGGTTGTTTTTACTTCTTGTTGGATCTTTCTTCTTTCTTGTTGGACTGGTCATTTCTTGTTTTAACTTGACAAACAAGACTTGTTGTTTTTCTTATAAAGCTTTATTTCAACAACACAGCCCATCTTCGACTGCCATGGAGGAGAATGACTTAGAGTGACCCCTGATAGACATCTCTCTTTGGGTGCCTGTTCGCATCTAAACTAAATTAATTCTCATGCATCCAATTGCACTCTCCAAGGAGTCAAGCAAAAAGGTTATTACCTGGCTCGGGCCTTGTTTTTTAATTACCTTAAAATAAGTGATCATCAAATGATAACTTTGAATTCAAATGTGGTTTCAGAGCTGAAATCATTACCATACCCAGAGATGCTGATATGTACGCGTACTGCGTCCCTGATGCACAAAAATCTAAAAGAACACAGTAAAATAATAATTGTTTGTTTTTTCTGCTTGTCCAAATGTTGTATACCCATATCTCAGGTATATAATGGAGAGAGAGAGACAAACAGACAGAGTAGAGATAGGATAAGGGCACTTACTTGTTTACTCACTGTTTCTATTTCTTCTAACTCGGCCGGCCGCCATGTTCTTCAGTCTTATTTATCGGGCTGATTATTTGGGTTGCTTTTACTTCTTGTTGGAACTTTTCTTCTTTCTTATTGGACTGGTCATTTCTTGCTTTAATAACACAACAAGACTTGGTTGTTTGTCTATACTTTTTATTAAATAGCCCATCTTCCGCAGCGTAAAAGAAGTGACCCTCAGAGCGAGCGACGTTCGAGTCTGATCAATCTGAATCTCTGGACGCATCTCCTCAACTAAAACTAATTCTCACGCATCTAATCATGCTGAATTAGAGGGTTCAAGACGGAGTCATCATCATGCCAATCATAACCCTAATGGTTATGGAAATTTCCCACTTAACACCCTCTGATTTTAAATGTAACGGATCTTATTCAAAATATCTTACTACAGGTACTTACATAATTCATAAGCTGCCTATGAATTATGTAACATAATGATTCTGAAAAAGCAGAGTTTAACAGGTTTGTATTCAGAGTTTTCCTTTTCCTTGACCAGTCTGCCCTACTATTTACCTATAGCTAGATGGAGAATAATTGGATACATACTTTTCCCAAGGCTATTAGCTCTATGTGAAATGCAACTGGTCTCACCAGGATTTGAACTTGTGTTGCTGTGTCAATTTCCTATGATGATAACTATTACACCATTTATTGAAATTAAATCAAACAATTAGAAACCAATAAACCAAGCAAATATTTATTAGAATCAAATCTTTAATATCAATATCCAAATTAGCCTTCCTGTTGACACTATAAACTGCTATTTAGTGGTATATATATATATATATATATATATATATATATATATAATTTCATGTTGTCTTTTGTTTTTTTACTTGCTGTCCATCATATCCGATGATGACACCATGCGAATCATTTTCCTACAATTTATTCGTTCTCTGGTTGTGTCTTGCGATATACTTTAATCTTAGGCTGAGTACACATATACTCCACTGATCATAGGCAGAGCGATGGAGAGTGATACTTTGACCTTAGGCAGAGTGCACATGTTTCATTGATTCTAGGCAGAATGCACATATACTCCACTGATCCTAGGCTGGAAGGCTAGAGAAAGACAATGATTTCAGGAAGAGCGCTCCTAGGCAAACTGCACACATATCACACTGATCCTAGGCCGAGTGCACAGATACTACACTGATCATATGGGGAACACACATAAACTACCGGCCCTGTCAGCTGAGGCTGTAGAACACACCGACTGTACCTTTGCAGAGGGGTAAAATCCCCCCAAATGGGGCCAGCTGTGGGTGGTGGTGACCCGTGATGCTTAAGGATGGAATCCAGGTGGCTGAGCAGTCCATGACATTCAACACCCCACTTTAGCCATTACTTAGGCTACACAGGTGGTCAGAGAAGTCCCCCCCGCCAATCAGTCAGTTGGTCATGTCAAGCCCTAGCACCTATATGATTATCCTAACTCTATTGTCCTCATGGCAACCCCCAGCCCTTTTTTCATATATGTGCTAGAAGGTGCTGGCTGAGGGTCTTAGTATCCTAGGTATGATGTTAAACTTCATCTAATGGTAAAGTTCCGATTCTGGAATATGGAGTACCCCTCATCACCATTACACCCAGATCCACCCTGACTCAGAGTGGTAATACTTGTTAGTGTCCATTCATGGGTTAAATTGATAAAAAATGAGTATTAAAAATGTGTTTAAAAAATGAGTATTAAAATGTGTTTAAAAAATTGAGTATGAAAAAAAAATTGAATTCCCACAAAGAATGAATAAAACGAAATGTCTTTGGCATAAAATAACCCAACATGCTGTAAAATCCAACCAACCAACACATAAACTACAATGATTCTAGACAGAGGGATGAAGAGTAAGACTTTGCTCCTAGACAGAGCGCACATATACTACACTGATCATAGGCAGAGCGCACATATATCTGTAAAAACTTTATTCAATGAACTTAGAAAATAAATAAATTTGCTGGTAACGATGAACACTTACATAAAGATTTAATTAAGAGTAACCCAACGGTATATGTATAGATAAAATGATATGAAAAACGGAGATATTGTTTAATTGAATTTATTTTTACAACTTTTGCATTGTTAATATTGCCAATATTTCGATTTCATCAAAAAATCTTCATCAGAGCATAATGATAATTATGATGTGAATGTTTTAAATCCAGATTTAAAACATTCACATCTTAAAACGGTCACAATTATCATTATGCTCTGATGAAGATTTTTTGATGAAATCGAAATATCAGTAATATTAGCAATGTAAAAGTTGTAAAAATAAATTCAATTAAACAACATCTGTTTTTTTTTTATATCATTTTATCTATAAAGATTTAAATAACTTTTCAAGGGAGAGCAATAGGTGAATCAAAATATATGAATGATCTCCCTTTATTTAGTTTAAATATTAAAAAAAAACAAAACAACGATTTCTCCATTTTTTAGTTCCATAAAGATAGGCAGTGTACTTTAAACGAATTAAACTAATTTTGAATTGATATAAATAAAATCCTCCCTATCCACTAAATATCCTAGTTTCTTTGTAGATATCGAAAGACATTTATGTGTAAAAAAAATTATATGAATAATCTTACTGGCTATCGATAATTTGAATTTGTGTACTACACTGTACGTAACACGAATTTTAAAAAATTTAAAATTTTATTTGGGACAATAATAAATCTTTGACAGTCTCATCTTCAATAATTTTTCAGTCAAAAAGTTATATTTATAACTAACTGGCGACATTTTTTAAACATAGTTCGGATATTTTCAAGCAATAATAAAACTGTTCTATTCATGGTTGCAGTTTTTTTTTAATTATTATTATTTCATCTAAGATAATTAACAAATTTTTAACTTCAATGGGTTAATTCTAAAAAGTTCAAAGTTTACACTGAAAGAAAAGCTTTATAAAAAAAACGAAATCCATTTTTTTTCAGAACCGAAACGAAAAACAAAGAAAAACGAAATTAAATCAACACATTTTGAAGAAGAAGCAAAAAGAAACATGAAAGACTTAAAAATGGATTTTGGTTTATTTTCATCTAACTCCGATCATAAACGAGAACCATTCTTAAATAAAAGTGTGTACAAAGTACTTTTAGTCATTATTTTTGCTTATATTAAGTAGTAGTACTACCTATCTGTACTAAATACGTCACAATTATATGTCAATAATGAAATAAAAATAGATGCAGATAGATGCTTACTGGAATTAAGTGATGGGGAAGATGCTGGCCATCATCCTAAGAGGAGGGGAGAAAAAGGCAGGTGGAATGCAACATGTCTTTGCCCTTTTTTTTGTTTTTGTTTTATTACGGACTTTAAAAATTTGATGTGCTCATCGTTTTTAAAAACTGCATTTAGGTTCGTACTGTCATCTTTTTTTTAAAAAGAACAAGTCATTTTTTATTATTATTAATTAATTAACAAAACTTATAACGAACTAATTGTATATCTAAGCTTTTATAATGGTGAAATATTAAAAATTATATTTATATAAAAGAAGATATTTTTCTTTTATTTATTTAATTTAAATAAGTAATTTTTTTTTTTTAGGGTTTTTTGCTTAATTTATTTTTTCTGAATGAAAAAAAAAACAAAACAAACAAAAAAACAACAAATAACATATTTAAATAAAGAAAATTGTTATATTTATGATTAAAAAAAAGAAGTTGTCTCCAGTAATCAAAAGTATAAAAGCTAACTTAAAATATTTTTCAAGAACCCCTTACCCCCAAATAAACAAACTAAATACATACCCCCCCCCCCAAGAAACAAACAAATTATTGCAAATGAAATTCTTGAAAAAAAAATGTCAACAAAAGTTTTAAGACGTGTAAAATTTAGTTAGGCACTTCAAATTTAACTTAAGATTATTAAAATATTTTATTAAAATCTATTTCATTTATCTATTTATTATTTAATTTTTTAAAAACATTTATTAGTAGTTTTGAAAAGTTGTCTCCAATATTCAAGAATATATCCGAACCTTAAATATTTGCCAAGAAAATTATAAAATTTTAATAATTTTCTTGGCAAAAACATTTGTCAAAAAAAAAAAAAAAAGAAAAAGGAAAGAAAATGCAAAGTCACGAAAAGTTAACACATACAAAAAACACTAACAAAAAATAAATATTGCAAATTAAATTCTGCAAAAATGTGAAAACTAAAGTTTTAGGATGTGTAAAATTCTGTCACTTGGCTTTTTTTCCTAATATTAAAAAAACAACAACAAAAAACATGCTATTTTTTTCTTAAACATTTATTATTAATATTAAATATTATAAAAAAAAATGTCTCCAATATTCAAACATAACCTAACCTAAAATATTTGTCCATAAAATTATAACACCTTAACAAGAAATTAAAAAAAAAAAAAAAAAGCATAAAAATCCACGCAAAAAATAAAACAAAAAACAAACTCAACTGTAAATTAGATTCTTGCAAAAAAAAAAAAAAAATGTCCACAATTAAAAGTTTTAGTTTTAAGACTTTTCTCTTATTTGAAAAACAAAACAAAAAACACCTTTTTTTAATATATAATACTATTTATTTATTTATTCATCTATTTTTTAAAAACATTTATCTTGATATGATTTTTATTTATTTATGTTAAAGCCAGGGGTGAACCGAGCGATTTTGGCAATCCGTTCGTAGCCGAGGACCGAAAGCAACAAGAGGCCCAAGTAGCAAATTCCTATTTTTAAAGTGACCTCAGAGTGAATCAATGTATTAATAATAGCTAAAATGTTATAACATTATAAATTCCTGTTGTTCTATTAATACAGTCCGATAGATAAGTTCATTCGTGTCTACTGAAGCACTAGAAATAAATACTTCAACAAGTTTCCATATATTTTTTGAGGCCTGGTATGTAAGTAACGAACGCCTGACAGATCATATCTATATAGAATGGAGGGTAGGGTGAGATTGATTAAGGGGCCGACAACCCTTTTTACCCAGTGACTTAAATTACTATCAGTTGGTCTTTAATTTTATCTTTTTTTAAAATTTTTTTTATCATTTTTGATTGATTTTTAACGGCATGTCAACCAGTCTAGGATATTTTATGCTTAGACGTTAGGAAATTGTGTTCATCATTCTTTTATATTTACATTCTGTTGTATAGTTGTTTCTCAAGAGTTTTTTTTACATACAGTTATATGATTTCAAGTATTTCTATCTAATACAAATAATTTACACACGTTTGTATGGTTTTTAGTATTCCTATCTAATACGAATAATTAGATGTTTTTAAGTAATTATTTCGATTTAATAATAATCATTTGTTTGCACACAGTTCTTTGGTTTCAAGTAACTAATAATAATCCTCAGAAAACAATTATAGCTTCAAGTAATTATTCTTAATACAAACAATTTGCACACAGTTGTATGCTATCAAATATTCCTATCTAATACGAATAATTAAATGGGTTTAAGCAATTATTTTGATTTGACAATCATTTGTTTGCACACAGTTATGTAGTTTTAAGTAACTAATAATGATAATCCTTAGAAAACAATTATAGCTTCAAGTAATTATTCTTAATACAAATAATTTACAGTTATTTGGCATCGAGTATTTCTATTGAATACAAATCCTTTTTAAACAGATCTTATTTGACCCATAGATTGGACCCTAACAGGTACTACCACACCATGTCAGAGTGGACCTGGGAGTATTGGCAATGAAGGGGAACTTCATATCCTCCAGATCTCCAGAACTGCAGCCACATCCTCTGATGAAGTTTAGTGTCATAATTAGGATGCACCCTTTTTTTTTTGGTGGTGGGGGCCTTACCCCTGTGTAGGGGATACAGTTGGTGCTTACAGGACTAACAATATTGTTGTCTTGTGTATATTTTCCTTTAATTCTATCCAAGAGGCAATATATATATATATATATATATATATATATATATATATAATAGTTAGCCTAATAAATCAGAGAATATCTACCTAGGTTTTTCCTAATGGATCATCAGGATAATTCTAACTAGTCACAGTTATCCTGATGATCCGTTAGGAGAAACCTAGGTAAATATTCTCTAATTCATTATGCTTAATTTATTATTTACTGGCTCTACTTATTGTATCGAGCACTTTAGTATATTTAATTTAGGCAACTCTTGTAGTATTTTTTGCTTTTAGCCATTTTAATAGTATCAACTGATTATTTTCAGGTGTATATGATTTGGTCTTTTCTTTTTTCTTATTTTTTTTTTTCTCCAGGCGAAAATTTGTATTGTGTAATTACAGACTATAAAGCCGGGAGTTTTTTTTAAACTGTCGGAGTTTAGAAATAATATATATATATTTATAAGATAAAAGTATCCAATAGACAGATAAGTTGGGAATGATTCTATTTCGGATCATCAATATCCTCTGTGTATCCGCAATGCATGCCCATGCAGATGCACACCAATAGATTTATACAAGGATTATTTCAAATCCCCAAGAGAGCTTAATATAAGATGATTAATAAATCAATTATATACGTAGCAATATTTACACTTTCAATATGAAAGAAAATGTCAACAAACTGTCATTTGGCTATTATAAAATTATTTTGAATGGTAATTTCATAAATGAGCCCAGTCTCGTCTGATAGCCATTGCAAAATCGAGAAGAAAATATACTAAAATGGAGAAAAACACTTGAAAATCTCCTTTTTTTTTCCCTTGTGTCCAGTAGATGCTTACTCACTAAAAAACACCCACATAAAAAAAACATATATATATATATATATATATATATATATATAAAGTAAAGTCGTCGGGGAGGCCTAGAGTCGGTATCAGCCATACAGTGAGGGAGTCTATCCCCTTTTCACTAGCGCTAGACCTAGGAGATTGTTTTTTAGCATCTGAGGTGGTGCGCCACACCTACCGTCAGCTCTTCACTTTACTCCACAGATCTCTGTGCTACTCATACGCTGAGTTGGTGAGGGCCAGTATCGAACCAGGAACCTTGAGGTTCCCAGCTGAACATTCTACCGACTGAGCTAAACCAATATATATATATATATATATATGATAAAAAAACAAAAGCTAATAAAACAATTAGACTATATATATATATATATATATATATATATATATATTTAAACAGGTTTGGTTGAATACCACAGAATATTTTTTCTGAACGATTTTTAATTGCAAGCATTCAATAAACCTGCAGCTACACATGCAAACACACACACAGACACACACAAAAAAAAACACTTAATAAACCCTCCTACCACATAAAAACAATTTACAACAAATAATCCACCTGAAGATGATCATGGATGTGATCAAAAGCGCTTGGGGGAAAGTATGGGGCACCCACTCTACAATTTAGAAAAAAATTACAAGAGGGCTTGAATGCAAACCATTGAAAATCATTAAGAAGAAAATATTCCATTGTATTCAACCAACCCTGTTTAATTCTTTGCCTACTTTAAACCACTCATAGCAGCTCTCCCACCACAAGCTACTGGTAGCAGGTCTTGCATGTTTCACTTGTTTATAATCATTCCAGTAATAATAGGACTTTATTTGAATAGAATGAGTTCAGAGGTGATAGATAGTGAACTTTGAAATATCCCAGCATACAGTTAAAAAATACCAAGAAAATTTGGTACATCCAAGGGGTAAATTTGGTAGGCAAACAGTTAGATAATAATTTGCTGCTGAAATATATATATATGTGTGTGTGTGTATGTATGTGTGTGTGTATATATATATATATGTATATATATATATATATATATGTGTGAAGAGAAAAATGGAAGTGAATCCGATGGTATGTAATATAGTGAAAAATTTGAAAAAACACAGGTTCATAAAATGAGTGATGTTTATTCAGCCAACGCTGCAGTGTTTCAATCTGTTTAGTAGATCTTCTTCAGGGCTTTTGTTAATTTAAGGAAAAATAACATTTTTTATCACAGATAATAAGGGGACTGTGAGAGTCTTTTGTTGATCAGTCTATTTAAAAATGTTGAATGAAAAACTAGCGTTCTTGGATTGTTTAAAATATATATATATATATATATATCACAAAAGTCCAGAGATTGTTATTTCTTTACTTATATATATATATATTATATAATATAGAGAGAGAGAGAGAGAGATAATAGGGGTGCTATATCTATAAGTAAATTGTGGTTAGTATCTCGGATAGAGCATTTATATCTTAATTAGGAACTTGGTTACTGACAGTTTCTTGCCTATGTAATTATTCAAACCAAGTGAAATGTGATTTGGTCTTTTAGGGAGGAGGAGGTGGAGGATTTTGATTTATCAGGTGCTGTGTGTAGCAGAATGTACAGTTATTTAATTAGGATGAATGCTCCCTTATCTAGTTATCTACTGATAGATGGGGTGTGCTGTTGCTTTGGGGTTTTATTGCTTTTACTTGTTAGGGATCATTCATGTTTTATTTTAACTTGTTGTTTGGGTGGAAGGAATTTTGTTTGATAGATTTGCATTTTATTTTTTACTTGTTAGTTTTTTAAATTAATTTTTTATTTATGGGCCATTTTGCTGTATATTGTTTAAGGTGTTATTTCTTTGCTTTTTTTGTTTGTTTTGTAAATTTTGAGGGACTCATTAGGCCTACTTTATTATTTACTGGCTCTACTTATTGTATTGCTGTATATTGTTTCAGGTGTTGTTTCTTGCTTTTTTTGTTTTGTAAATTTTGGGGTAATTTGTTTTAGTCATAAGACTCATTAGTTTTTAGTAAGAATTTATTTTTGTGTCTAGATTTTGATATAAGTTCTGATTGCTTTTTGAGTAGTTTGTTTTTCTCAGGAAAGATTATTATTGCTAATTTTTCTTCTAGGCAAAGTTTGTATTTTCAGGTAAGGTGCTTTTTTCCTTATTTTCCAGGTTATTTCAGGTTTATTTTGGTTTGAGTTTTTGGTTTCCCTGATATAATTTGATAGTGTAGTGATGTGTTCATATCTTTTATTGTTGAATGATGTCATAGATTTTTTTAAGGTGCCTTCAATTACACCAATGTATATTTTTCAGTGTTTTGTTTAGGTCTTACTGTAGCTTGGTATACTACACTAGTTTGGTGACAATTTTTGTTTAAAGGGCACTCATGTTTGTTTTTGCAATTGCAGGTGGGTTTATTTGTTGTTTGTGGTGTGTTATATATTTTATTGTTGCACTTTTTTAATTATTTGTAGCATGTTTTCCACGCAGCCGTAATTGAGTTTTAGTGTGCTGGTGTTTTATAGTTTGTTTGATTTCAAGAAATGTTTGTCTTTTAGTTTTATGAATATTTTTGCTACATCTGTTCTAACATTCTTGTTGTATGGTGGGGTAAACCAGATTATTTTTCTGGTTCTACTAGTTTTTTTTTTCTGCTAGGGGTGTATGTTAGTTGTTCAGAAAATCCACTATCTTTTAATGCTATCTCATAGTTTTCTTTTGAATTGTTGAAGATGGCTTTGTTTGATGAGTTGTCTATGGATTACAGAATTGTTTTGATCGTATTGGGTGAGTTGGTGGTTAGATGAGGTGTGTATGTAAAGTGGGGGGTCGTTTGGTTTTCTGTATGATTGGTATGCTGCTTTTTTTAGCTTGAATGTCTAGGAAGTCCATTAAGTTTTTTATATCTACATTGAATCCTAATTATTTGAATATTTTTATAATTTGTTTTCTGATTTTGTCTGTTTTTGTTCATTGCAGTTTTGTAGTACTATCAGACAGTCATCCCTGTATAGCCCCATATATTTTTTTTCTATTGTTTCTGCTAGGATACTTAAAATATAAATTCCTACTAGCTCACAGGTTTCTGCTTTATCGGAACTGCTCATTGTTACATTGAATGTAGCCTTGATTGCCTTTTTCCTGTTACACAAACTTAATGTGATTTTCCCACCTCTAACCTCAAGGATAGTGTGCCCCTCCATCACAACAGTATCTTAATTTACCAATATGAACGTAAATGCAATATTTGCTATATTGAACGTACTACCTAGAGACTTGAAAATAGAATCAACCAGCTTTTAGCCATTTGTTCACATATTCAAAAAAGATATTGTAGCACCAATCAAAACCTGACTCTGCCATTAATAATAATAATAATAATGAAATTTATTGTGTACAATGCTCAGGTGCACCACAACTCATCAAAGTCTCATACAGTCTAGTACACAGAATAATGTATTAGTGTTAGGAACATGAACAGTGTATAGTAATAATATACATGTATGTGTACAATGCTCAGGTGCACCACAACTCATTAAAATCTCATGTCTAGTACATAGAATAATGTATTAGTGTCAGGAACATAAACAGTTTACAGTAATAATATACATGTATGTGTGCGTGTATATGTGTGTGGAGAGGAGTATCAGGTATAGTGTTGGCGGACTACAGGAAGCATGGAGGCTTTAAAAGATACAGTGTTTCGGCAGCCTACAACGGATGTGGGCAGCTTATTTCATGCCTTAGCATTCTGAGTGTGAAAAAATATTTTTGAAATATTTTCTGACTTTGTACCTGAATTAGTCAACATCTACTAACTAACCTGGATTGTTCCAAGTCTTCTAAAACAGTCAGTACACCATCTTAGTTTGTACACATTCAGAATTTCAGCTCTGTGTCCTGGAGGCAATATATATAACATTGCTTGAACCAGAGCTCTGCAAACAGAAAGAATCCATCTACCATCTAGAAACTCGGCAGTGGTTCCAGCATGAGGCTACCTGATCCTGGGTTAGGGTTAGTTTAGTAATTTCTTTTACTCCACTCCTCATTATATATTTCTTTTGTGTTCTCTATTGTAGTTCTTCTTCCTGTTGTAATCCTCTGATGAGACTCAGTTGAAAACAAAGAATTCTTGTTGAAGATGAATGCACTTATAGTTGTAATTCTCAAATGTATTAATGCTATTTTCCTTTTTTTTCTTCTTTTCAGTGTCTTCCAATTCTGCCTTCTGGTGACCACTGCCTTTTAAGGAATCTGTTTTTGTGAAATTTCTAACTACACCACAAAACAATGTCTTTTATTGGATCCAACAAGAACCTTTGACAATGCCAAACGTATCAGGACAAATAAAATGAAACCCATTTTACCATATCTGCAAGCCCAGAAGAAGGAAAATAATGAACGGGGTTCAATTACCAGGTAACTACATGAAACCTCACCTGTTTTACACTCGTGTGGTCCCATTTTCATAACACACCCAGGTCCTACTTTGAATGAATGAATGAATAAAATGATTCTGCTCGGGTGGCTCAGGTGCACTGCAACTCATCAAAGGTGTATGTATAGTACCTAGAATAATGTACAAATGTCAGGAAAATTAACAGTGTAAGAGTATATACATGTGTGTGTATGTATGGAGTGGGAATATCAGGTATAGTGGTGACAAATAAAATAAAACCCATTTTACCATATCTGCAAGTCTAGAAGAAATAAAATAATAAATGGAGTTCAATTACCAGGTAACTACATAGAATCTCACCTGTTTTACACTTGTGTGGTCCCATTTTCATCACACACTGAGGTCATACTTTGAATGAATGAATGAATAAAATTATTGTGCTCGGGTGGCTTAGGTGCACTTGTTACATAATTGTTAGTACCTTAACAATTATGTACAGTTAGTGTAGAAATCAAAATGGCTGTTAGAAAATTACGGCTAGCAGTTTTCAGTAACATATCATGGAAGATTGATTGACACGTGTTAAACTCGTGTTGAACTCTTTTCTGGTAGATACTGTGAGAATTAGTAGAGAAATGAGAAAGAAGGTTTCTTCCAGTTTTGATTGAAAGAGCTAGTTAATTAGTACTGGGCAGCCCATGGTGGTAGCAAGTCGCGTTAAGCGCGCTCCCGTACTCACTCTGCGCAGTTAGTCTGGATGGAGATTTTGAAATAAAATATGATATAAAGAAAATTGAAGTCTTGCATCATTTATCTAAAAACTACTAATGACCCAGGGCTTCTGATAGACGAGAAATCCCCAATAGAAGAACAGACACGAAATCCCTAAGACAAAGTTTCAGACGCTAGAAGAAGAACCTCCAGTACATAAGATAGGTAAAGATGATAAGAAGAATATAACACACTACAACTCATCAAAGGTATATGTATAGTATATAGAATAATGGGTAATTTTCACCTTTAGTTGTTAAAATTCCTAGCAAATAAGGCAATTAGAGTAACCTCCCTTGACTTTCACTTTAAAACAAGCTGGTAGCTATTTTGAAAGTCTCCGTGAGAAATAAACAAATCTTAGAAACTTTTTCGAAAACAATACAACTGCATGCTTTAACACAAAAGTATCATAAAATGTGTTCTTAATAACAATTAAGTTCATTTCAGATAATTTTATGCTAGGAATTTAGCCAACTGACTTTCACTTTGAAACAAGCCAGTAGCCTTTTTGAAAGTCTCCGTTCGAAATACACAAATCTTAGAAACTTTTCGAAAACAATACAACTGCATGCTTTAACACAAAAATATCATAAAATGTGTTTTTAATAACAATTAAGTTATAATTAAGTTATAATTGTGCACATGCACAATTTTATGCTAGGAATTTTAACAACTAAAGGTGAAAATTACCGAATGTCAAAAAAATGAACAGTGTATGAGTCATGATATACGTATGTATGGAGGGCAATATCAGATATGGTGTTGGTGAATTTCAAGAAGCATAGAGGTTTTAAAGGATGCAATGTCTTGGCAGCTAACAACTGATGCAGGTAGTTTGTTCCATGCTTCAGCAACCCTGAGCATGAAAAAATATTTCTGAAAGTCATGGGAGGCATACTCACGTGTATTAGACACATGGAAATCAAAAAGGTGCTCAGGGTTGCTGTTGGCAGGAGGGTTAATAATTTTGTGGGTGTTTACCAAGTCAGTTGCGAGATATTGGTGTTTCAACTGGAGAACTGTGATAAGGAATGTAATTCCCGCACCTTCACGAATGGCTTTGTCATTAGATAATAATGTTTAATTGTACCACATATATGTTGGGGTCTGGAGTATGTGGGAAAGTGCTAGATATTTTTAAAGAGACTTGGTGTCGCTTGATTCCAATAATAACTACTACTAGACCCCACTTACATATTGCATATTGATATGTATTGTATTATGAACTACTAGTAAATATGATAATAATAATTGTTTGTTCCACATATATGTTGGGGTCTGAAGTATGTGGAGAAAGTGCTAGATATTTTTTTTTAAGAGACTTGGTGTCACTTGACACAAATGATAATCACCAGATATCTGAGAGTGTGAATATGGAATTTTTTTTATTTTCAAAAATTTTATGTATAATCTCTTCTGTATCATTTTACATTTTAGACATCAATGGAGGTTTGGTCTCAGGGTTGCCGAGGTAATACCCTTCTCCACTACGCCATTTGGCGTGGAAACCTAAAGATGTGTAAGTTACTGCTTCGTCTTGGGATGGACCCATACCTGAAGAACTCAGCTGACTTTGATGCCTTCACATATGCGGCCTACCATCGCCAGTACAAAATGCTGCTGTATCTTCTCACCGAGTGCAGATACCCAAAGAATAAGCCAATTGAATTCTTTAGCCCCCAAATGGAAAAGATACTCCGTGATAAACTACAAGAGTCGAACGGATACGACTACGTAGCCGAGTTCCACGCACTTATGGCATCGGAGCAGTTACTGGGTCCGCGTAAAGGAGAACGGATACAGGCTCTTCGAGCAGCAGCTATGATAACTTGGGTCTCTTCAGATCTTCGCCAAGCTTGGGATGTCTATTGCCGTCTCCTTCAGTGTTACTGTACGCATCCTCACACGATGGACAGCTATTTTGTAACCGGGATGGCGTGTCTTCTCTGCCGGATGTACGCCATTCATGGTAAGATAAACGCACCTTTTGGTGAATTTATTGTCCCCTTAGAAGCAATGTTTCGGTACGTCATCCAGAAATGGTATTTTGTGCAGCGGACTGGTGCGCGTTGGCCTTTATTAGGTCCCTTGTCTTCCAGCGGCCTGCAGGAACTGTTTCTCCATCTTCTAAACCTACTGGAACTGTTGCATGGGTTGCAGGGATGGGAAGGTTCAAGACTGCACTTGTGTTTACCATTTGAGACGAACCCCAGTGAACTGGACCCTGATAACCCCCTGCTCGACACTGACCAGACAGTCGTGTCTGTGCGTCTGCATGGACGATGGGAGCTTTTCGATATGGTCCTTCTCGAGGAGAATATCAGCGAGGCCATTTCACGTAATTTCTACTACTCCTACCTCAGCGCCAGGCTGGATTCTCTCGAAACGGTTGGACTGAAGACATACAGTTACTTGCATGATTCCGATCAGTTGTTTCCTGCGGGGCAACCCCTCCCCTTAAAGTGTATCGTCGCTCAGCTCATTCAAGAACAGCAAATAGAGTTTGAAGACAAACTTCCACCGTATCTTTGCAAGTTTGTCCAGCGGCACAAAATTCTCAAATGAACTGACCACGTCTGGCCACATCTAGTACGTTGATGAATGCCGATATACCAATACCAGTGGTTCTTGAACATTATTGGATGACGGTGTACAAAGAAATATATTTGATGTTTGCAACGTACCAATTCTTTTAAATTAATTCATACAAGATGACCTCCAAAAGTGGTGGACAGAGAAAGTTTTCAGCTATAAAACAACTATTTATTACCAAATACATATTAATTAACATATCTATTAACTATAGATATGTTAGGTGTTCCAAAAGTAATGCCTCTTATTTATTTCTACTGAAACTACAACAGATGCAGAGAAAACAATAAAACTGTTGGGTAGAGAAAGTTTTCAGCTAGAAAACACTATTTATTTATTAACATAGCCATCACCATTAACTATATATATGAGGTGTTCCAAAAGTAATGCCTCTTATTTATTTCCTTTGATACTACAACAAGAATACAGAAATCCATATATCACTGTTGGATAGAGAAAGTTTTCAGCTACAAAACTATTAACATAGCCATCAGCATTAACCATACATATGTGAGGTCTTCCAAAAATAATGCCTCTTATTTATTTCCAACTAAAACAGATACAGGAATCATAATAACACTACAAGTTTTCAGCTACAAAACGCAATGTTTTTGCATAGTTATCATGATCGACTACACATATGTGGGATGCTCCAAAAGTAACTTCCCCTATCTATTTTCCCGGAGATTATAGCAGATACAGGGAACACAATACACCTGTTGGATAAAGTAAGTTTTCAGTTACAAAACACTGTTTTTCACCCTGATTGTACTGTGTTACATGGTAGTGACTATGGGGACAAATATTTTTGTTCTAGCTGAAGACTTGCCCTATCCAATGGTGCTATTGTGCTCCTAGTATCTGTTGTAGTTTCCATATAAATAAATAGGAGGTATTATTTGCAGAACACCCCCACATATGAGGCCATGATCAGGGTCTTTCAAGCCTTGAAATACATACTATCATTTTGGAGAAATAACACATTGCTATATACAATCAGACCTTCACATTCACAGGGAATAGGGGTGGCAGGATTGTTCACACCCCTACAAAGTGGAAAAAGCACAAATATATCTAGTCATATCCTCAATTTTAAATCTCAATAGGGTTGGTCAAAAAAGTAAAACACACTATACCATATTATTTGTCTCTATTTTTTAGATGACCCTTGATGTGAATAATTTTGATTTTTTGGACTATTATCCTCATCTTTATCATGGTAGTGATTAGCACAACATTTAATGTGTAATGTATACACACACAAACAAACATATATATAAAATGAGAATTACAGTAATATATGGTACAGTGAGACTAATTTTGATTTTTTGGACTATTGTCCTCATCTTTATCATGGTAGTGATTAGCACAACATTTAATGTGTAATGTATACACACACAAACAAACATATATATAAAATGAGAATTACATTAAGATATGGTACAGTGAGACTAATTTTGATTTTTTGGACTATTGTCCTCATCTTTATTGTGTTTCAGCCGCTGTATCCTCTGGCCTTCATCAGGTGTTTTCTTCAGTGTATCTGGATGAACACAATATAAGAACCAATCATTAAAAAGGCTATATTAAATTTTTTTTTTTTTTTTTTTTACTTTAAAAATAAAACCATTGAAAAAGACTGATGTTATTGGATTTTACAACTCGATTTGTACAAAAAACACCAATACACATTATTTAAAAAAAAAAAAATTTTTTTTCTAATTAATCATGAGACATGCAAAAAAACAATGATGTCATCTTTTGAATAGATCTAAACAAAAGTTATTTGACGCCTGTTTAATCAACTGTTAAACTATTAAAAATGATTTCCCAGGTACTGGGAACACCTGAGGAAGGCCGGAAGATACAGTGGCTGAAACACAATAAAGATGAGGACAACAGTCCAAAAAATCAAAATTATTCTCACTGTACCATCTATCTATCTATATATTACTGTAATTCTCATTTTATATATATATATATATATATATATATATATATATATATATATATTGTAAGCAGGTGTTATTAAACAACATGGAACATTTCTTTTTCATGATCTTGATTTGTATCTTTTCCAGTATTCTGACTATCTTCCTAATGTTAGGATCCAGTTGAAATAGGATTCTTCCCATACTATCAGCCCGAGCACTTTTAAATATTAACATCCACATTGGACATACCCCTACAACACTCTCCCGTCGCCTTACATACCATCTCTCCAATACTAGCAGCATAAAACAACATTTAATTATTACAAAACATCTAGATAAATTCACCTCTTCCGACATTAGGAAAATTCTCACTGAAAATACTAAAATCATGTAAAAAATAACAATTAGAAACGCCTACATATTCTTGAGGCGATATGCATAAAAAATAAAAAAGATAGCATTCAACATCAATCATAATATATTAGCTATCTTTAATAACTAATCCCGCAAACCTCTAAAAATAATGTACTCTTTTAATTTAAAAACAAAATAGATAAAAGAACAAGAAAAACGAAAAAAACAAACAAAAAAAACAACAAATCATATACCCCCTGATGACAACTAAAGAAGCAGTTGAAAACGCTTGCGCTGATAGTATGGGATGAATCCTATTTCAACTGGATCCTAACATTAGAAAGATAGCCAGAATACTGGAAAAGATACAAATCAAGATCATGAAAAAGAAATGTTCTGTGTTGTTTAATAACACCTGCCTACAAAATAACTTGCTGCCAAAATATACGACATATATATATATATATATATATATAATATATATATATATTTGTGTGTGTATACATTAAATATATATATTATATATATATTACTTTAATGTATTGTTAGAGATTTTTATTTCCTATTTCCTAGTTTGTGACTATTGTCAGTAATTTTCTATGGTAGACCAAAAAACTAAAAAAATCCTATTTGATTATTGATGGCAGAAATAATTAAAAAAAAGAATCACATCCCTGTAAGTTCAACCCTTAAAAATCAGGTTTCAACTGTGAATTTGTAGATCACTTACAGGTGAAAGGTTGTCTACACAAGCCACACTTCTTTTTTTGGGGGGTGGGGTGGGGGTGTAGGGATGGGGGATGAACTGATTGCAAAAAAAAAAATATGTGTCAGAGTGCCACAGATTCTCTAAACTATTCTCCTCAGGTTTTGAATTCAGAGTTTTTCCTTCTCCTAGACTGGTTGTCTTACAAAGGATAAAGAATCCAGTCTGCCCTGCTATTTACCCATAGCTGGGGGAGAGATGGGAAGAAGAAAAAGAGTCATGCCTTTTCTAAGGGCATTAGCACAAAATGAAATACAAACAGCCTCATCCAGGATTTGAATTTGGTCCACTTTGTCCATTTCCCAGGATGATAAACGTTATTGCCGCACACGCCTTCACCGTTCAAGTTTACTGACATATCTAAACTTTATTACTTTTCTACCTCCATGTACTTCTAAAATCTTTTATACTTTTACAGCATGAAATCTTCTCTAAGAATTATGAATATAAAAAAAAAGATAGAATCTTAAAAATATTTATGAGAATGGATCAAAAAGTCTGTAGCCTGATATTTTGGTCTGCAATTTTCATTTGATAATGCCCAACCTTTAAAATTAATGGAGTAAGATTGGCTTAAGTGCATTGACAAAGGAAAAGATTATGTTGAAAAAAATAATATTTGTAAAATGATATATTATATATATATATATATATATATATATATATATATATGATACTTGTAAAATCATATGGATATATAGATATATATATTATACTTGTAAAATGATATATATATATAATACTTGTGAAATCATGGATTTATAGATATATATATTATACTTATAAAATCATAAAATATTCACATAAATCTTTGGTTTTTGTATGTATAGAACAATTTAATAAAGAAAGTTTCTGTAATTTCTACAATAATGCCCCTCCCCCACCTCCAATATGTGCAGAAATATAATAATTACATTCACTATTGAGGTAAGAATATGTTTTGGTCATTTGCTTAATTTTTTAAAACTGAAAATTTACATTTAAGACCCCCAAATTATTTGGTTGAGAGAGGAAAGGCTAAAGAGGTGAATTCCAGTAAGTTGAAGATTAATTTTTGGGTTTTAAATTTTTCAGTAAAAAATGAAGCAAATGACTGAAATTCAAACTCTTATTTGGGAGGTGAATGTAAGTATTAAATTTCGATATAAGTTTTTTTAGTACATTACCAAAGAAATTTTCTTTATTGAACTATTCTATAGAAGACAAAATATATATAATATATTGATATATTATATATATAATATATATATATATATATATATATATATTAGAAGCACTAATAACTTTTTCTTATATAAGATAATCTCTTGTGCATGCTCTTTTTTCTTGCGTAGCACTACATTATAATACTTGTAAAATCATGTAAATTATATAATGCTCATTTTTATATAATCATATCTTTAGTGCACTGTTTCTTTTTGTTATATAGTATTTACATTATAATATTTATAAAATCAGAAAACAGTTATATAAAGTTAATTCCTATATAAAACTTATCTTTTTGCACCCTTTGTCATATAGAATTACATTATGATACTTATAAAATCAGGAAATAATGACATAAAGCTCTGTGTTGTATAAAACTGGCTTCAAGAGATAATCACTTGTGAACAATCTCTTTCTCATATAGCACTACATTATAATACTTATAAAATCATAAGACACTTGTGCTTTACTTCGAACACTGGAATTAAATAACAAATTGCAGCTTTAAAAAAATTTTGCTATTTTTGGCAGATGCAAATTGAATTTTTTTTCTGTTTAAAGTGCCTCAATTGGAATTGTTTAAAAAAAAAAGAATTGAAAAGGTTCTATGATTATTTTATAACCTTTTTCTTGTTACATATCAAATTGTTATATTGCTTTGCTCAAAAAAAGAAAAGTTAACCCTTTTTCATTGCACAGATTTAATCTATGAATATTATACTGAGATAAATCCTTATCAATTTCTATTTTATTTTAAAATTTGATGAAAATATAACAACACACATTATTAAACAAAAAAAAAAAAAAAAAAGAAAAAAAAAAAAAAAAACAAAGAAAGAAAATATAACCTTACAATTAAAAAAAAAGTACTTAAATGCAAAGATTGAAGATTAATTTTTGAAAAGTTGATTACTTTTGTAGGTAAATATACAGGGTAATTGAGAGTAAAATAAGGAAATTAATCCGACAGTATGTGGAGAAATGTAGAACAAACGGGATGTTACAATGGTGGAAATTTATTAGTTGTAGTGTCGATGTTCAAATATTTCAGTTTATAAAGAAACCTTCTTCAGGTCAATATGAAACCAGTCAAGGAGAAATTAACTACATAAATCTTTTTTCCCCTTGACTAGTTTCATATTGACCTGAAGAAGGTTTTTTTATAAACCGAAATGTTTCAACATCAACACTACAACTAATAAATTTCCATCCATTGTAACATCCCATGTTTGTTCTACATTTCTCCACATACAGGGTGATTGTAAAGTGACTTCCTATTTTAAAAATCATATAATTTACAAGCAAGAATATGCGCACTCCAGGCATAAGTATTTAAGTTTTAACATAATGAAATATATCAAGTTAGAAAGACAAACAAAATGAGATAAGAATGCATATAAAAATAGTACACTTTTTTAATAATATTCTAATTGGTTTCTATATAAAATCATTCATAGAATTGATTTTAATACATTGGAGAATAAAACAATATAAGAGATCAATAACATCAAGAAATTATTTATTAAACTCGGTTTTGTAAAAACCAGTATGCAAATCAACCACACCATCTATTATAAACCTTTATTTATTAGTGATATATAAAACAAATTGCATAAACTCTTTGTTTTTAAAAATGTTGGCTAGACCAACTGGTATGCCTACAATTTCCAGTTGCAAAAATCAACAAATAATCTCAGTATTGGATGATACTTGAGTATTTATGGTAATTACATACAACAGTAATCCAACCTTTCAAACTTTTTTCTATGAATTTGAATTGAACAAATTAAAAGAAATAATCATATTTGTTGTTTATATAATCACAGTTTAAAATTTTATAATGCGGCTGGTTTTATCCCACAAAAAAAAAAAAGATTAAAAAATTTTTTTGTTTTTTTTTGTTTTTAAGTTTCTTTGAATGCAGCAAAGCAAATGTTAATGTTTACTAAATTTATTTTTAATTGCAATTAAAACTTTCTGACCCCCCCCCCAAAAAAAAACCAAACAAACCGAAAAAAACAAGTGAAATCTGTCCAGATTACATTTTGAAAATAAGAGCATATTTGTAAAAAAGAACCCCAAAAAACCCTGTAAATCTTCTTTGATATAAAAACAAAAAGAACGTTTTTATTTATAAAGTAAAAAAAAAACAACTTTTTTTTTAATTTTAAAAAGAAAATCTTGGTTGATAAATAAAAATTTTGGATTGAAAAATTGTAAAAAAAAAATCCAATTTTTTGTCATCCAAAAATAAGAAAAACAAAACTTTTTTATCAGTTATTAAAAAATGAAAATCTTTGTTGACTTAAAAAACAAATATTTTTTGGTTTAGTAAAACATATGAAAGTCTTTTGTTTTAAAAAGAGGAATAATTTTTGTTAGTTTGGTTTAAAAGAAAAAAAAAGAAAATCATTGTTGATTTAAAAAACTTTGTTGATTTAAAAAAAAAAAAGAAATCTTTTGCTCCCTTTTCAAGAAAGAAAATTTTGAATTTTTTAAAAAGAAATCTGTTTGACTTAAAAGAAAAAGAAATATTTTTTGTTGATCTATCTTGATTCAAAATAAAAAAAAAAAAACTTTCGGTTTAAAAAAAATGGAAAGAAAAATGTTAATTCTTTTTTAAAGAAGAAATCATTTTGTTTGATTAAAAATAAAAAAACAAACTTTTTGTTGATTTTCATATTTTTTTATATGTAAATCTTTTAGTTGAAAAAGAGGAATACTTGTTGATTAAAAAAAAGAAGAATTATTTTTTTGGATTAAAAAAAGAAAATCTTTGTTGATTTAAAAAACTTTGTTAATTTTTACAAAGATGGAATACTTTGGTCACTTTTAAGAAAAAAGAAAGGTTTATTTTTCATTTTTTCAAATGAAAGAAATGCTTTTGATTGAATTAAAAAAAAAAAGACTTTTTATTGGTTAAAAAAAAATTGAATCTTTTTTCATTCAAAAATACTTTGTTGATAAAAAAAATGGAATCTTTTTGTCACTTTTTAGAAAAAAAACTTTTTGATGGTTTAAAAAAATATTTGTTGATTTTAAGAAAAAAATTCATTCTTTTTAAAAGAAGAAATATTTTTTATTGACAAAAAAAGAAATACTTTTTGTTGATCTTTGTTGATTCAAAAAACTTTTGTTGATTTAAAAAAAAATGGCCACAGAAATTTTTTTCATTTTTTTTAAAAGAAGAAATATTTTTGACTGACTAAAAAAAATAGAAATATTTCTTGTTGATTAAAAAAAAGAAATGATGATCTTTTGGTTGACTGATACATCACTGCTTAGATATTTTTCATTTGGTGCTAAACATAATTCACCCAACTTCTGTTTTGTTCTGATGTTATCTATCATCTTTTATTTATTATTTTTGTGGGGTTGATTTCATGGCTACTTGTTGGCACATGATCCCAGGATTTTTTTTTTTCAGAAAAAAATCTTTAATCAAGCAGGTTTGATTTATCTGAAGAAAATTGTGAAATGATTTAATTAATTTTATTTCTTTTTTATTATCTCACTATTTACATCACTCTGATGGTGAAAAAATTTTTAAGGAAAGGAAAAAAAATTGACATTTGGTTATGGGTTCTGTAAACATTTTGTTGTTAGCAGAATTTTTTAATCTCCAATAAATTTTGGAGGGTGCATGAAAAATGGAGACTTTTTGTAATTAATCTTGCTATCATAGCAAATCATTAATAACATAAAATTGGTTAATTTTAAGACTTTTTTGATAGCTTTTTATGGATTTGGATTCCTTGGGCTAAATGTTTTTATAGACCAATTTTTAGGTGTAGGGAAACTCTAGAACTCATTTTACAGACAAAAATAGATTTCAAAACGTCACCATTTTTCCCACATCCTCCCAAATTTGGAGAGCTAAAGATTGATGTAACTCGATCAATATTTGTGATCAGAAGCTCAAATTTTGGGGATTGTCTTACTTTAACATAGTCTACACGTGAACAAAATTTCAGAAAAATTGAAGGGTGTGAGTGATATAGCCTGGATGATTTGACATATATATGTTCTGATCGTTTATAGAACTTACATCCAAATGTAGGCATGAAAACAAACTCCTACTAAGCCATCTGAAAACTAACAATTTTAAAGACTAAAAAAAATAAATTAACTAAAAATGTGGGTCTGATGAGAGGAAATTGTTGTTAATTACCAAATCTAACCTCAAGTAGGACTCAAACCTCTGAGCAACCTGAATCTTGTTTGCTTTCGCTGCCAGTCGGTTCTGAGTTCCCATGTCAAGTTTTCTTTTCCTAGCATATCAGTGCTGTATTTTTGCAGCTCATTTTCCAGGCATGAGACATTTTGTTTACTTTACAACTGCTCTGCTGGTGCTTTTTTTTTTTTTTTTTGATGACACCTGAACTTGCTTACTCTGCACCTAATGACATTAGGGTCATTTCCGGGTCACCACATTAAACAGCTGCTGCACTTGCCACACTACACCCATATCAAATTATTTCCAAATTTATAATTTTTTTCTGCCTTATATTAAACAACAAGACTAGAATAAACCTTGATGAAGGCTTTAATAAACAAAGTGGCTAATGTTGAGTAAGAAAAAGAACACAAAGCAAAAAAAGAGTCAACAAATTTATAGAACAAAGTTCTAAGGGAGGTAAGAATGATATGGGTTTCAAATCAAGGGAAGTAATCCCATGTATATGACAGATATCAAACCTGAACTTG
>CM042151.1:64133253-64178253 GCA_023376005.1 Doryteuthis pealeii | reverse complement strand
GAAAAAAACTTTTTATTAACATTTTTATGTAAAATAATAATAATAAAAATTAAAAAAAACAAACATAATCCATTTTTAAAATAAAATTTATATATATATATATATATATATATATATATATATATATTACACACACACTAATGTAAAAAAGTCTTTTTTGACCATATTTTTCTTTTCTTTTTTTAAAATTTCTTTTTCAATTTCCTCAAAACTTTTTTCAATTCTGCTAGATGATTGCCAAAAAAGATGTGCATGAAACCTGAGGTTGCAGATAAAATATCCATGTAATTAAATATATATACACAAACTAATATTTATAATATTCATTATTATTATATTATAGCTCTATCACAGATATTGAGCACTCTTTCAAATAATACTGCAAATATTGACCCACCAAGTGAGATAGTGATAACCATACACTGTTGTTATATACATATATATATATATATATATATATATATATATATATATATATATATATGATTCTTCTAATGTCTGCCATGTCTTACCAGCAATCACCTCAATCTCATCACTTTATTTTCTGTCTAGTCATTTCTTAATACACTTGTTATTCATTGGGCACCATCCATTTAATCATTTTTATACCTTTTACCTTGACCAACTTTCAGATCCTTGCCAACGTTTTTCAATTGCTTTGGGATTGATTCCATTTATTTATGACCATTTTTTTGTCCAATGAGGTAGGTGCCGCCTGGTGGTGGTGGTGGAAGGGGTTCGTCCCCACCCTGGGGAACTAGACTTTGAATCAGTTCATGCTCCCAAGTCCCCACCCACCAAAAAATGGTTGAGATTTCTAGTTTTGGAGGTTTGGGGAATGGGGAGCACCCCTTCATCACTATTGCTCCCTGGTCCACTCTGATCTGGATCAGTAGTTCCTGTTAGGGTCCCATGTATGGGTTAAATAGAAAAATATGTTTATAAAAAAAATTGAGTATCCATTAAGAATGAATTTAATTCAAAACTTTATCAGCATTAAATAACCCACTGAGGTTGATATGCCATAAAACAAACAAAACAAATTCATAATCCCAATTATCTATGCAGAACTCAATGGGTGACCTAATGGGTCACGATTTTTCTAGTATATATATATATATATATATATATATATATCTGTCAGAATTATCCTAATGATCCTTTCAGTGAAACCTGGGTAGTTAAATTCTGTCGCTGATTCAGCTCCCTAAACCGGCTCTACAAGTACGTATTGTGCACTTTCTGATATTTATTATCCTGACTTGTTCAGTGTTAAGATTCTTGTTTTTTCTTTTTCTTGATCCGTTTTAAGTGGAATCCTTGTGTTCCTCTGTGTTAAGCAGAATCGTTGGTTGTTGATCTGTTCGTCATTATTAAGCACAAGCAACTGAACACCTTTCAAGATCGGCCTTTAAATAGTTAACCAACCACGTATTTGAGCGTGTTGATTGCCTGATTGAATCCACAGGACCACAAAGAGTCTATTTATTTAAATTGTGGCCTACAGCACACCTTATATATAAAAAATAATCCAACATTTAGTTTCTTTTTCTTTTTCCAACACTCAAAATTGTGAATCATTTATTTTTTTTTTTTGTTCCATTGATTTTCTCCTATATTTCTGAATACACACACACACACACACATACACACACACATACACACAGACACACACACACACATATACATGTGGGTAATATTGTAAAAAATTGAAAAAACACAAGTTTATAAATGAATAATGTTTATTTTGCCTATGCTGCAGTGTTTCGGTCTGTTTTGATAGACCATTATCAGGGCTTTCGTTGGTTTAAGGAAAAATAAATTATTACTGAAAATAAAAAGTCTGCGAGCCTCTGTTTTTGGTGTGTTGGGCTTCTTTTTGTCGATCTTCAAAAAACCCGAAAAAACCACCCCCTCAGGCAATATCTTTCAGAAATTAATTTTTACACCACTCGGGGCGTGTTTTTGTTTTGCTAGTGTTTTTAATTGATCTATTGTACATAGGTTATATTGAGTTAATGAAATAAGATAAAAAATCAGCCTTTTTCTTAACAAAAACTATCAATGTATTTGCCATGCTAAACAATTCTCTACTGAGACGGTAGAATTACAGTCTATTCATGAAAACCATTCTCTTTTGAGAATCTTCATAATAAAGTTATTGCAAACATTTTAGATATAATTGAAACAGAAATGTATAAAAAGGTTTTTGAAAATCCTAATCATTATTTAAGGCTGTAATATCTTCTTTTATACTCATGTGCTGAGCTGGTGAGGGCTGGTATAAAACCTGGAATCTTGCAATTATACTTTTTATTGTCATACCCAGGTTACCTCTGTTTTTAAGGGGTCTTACCCCTCAGCAAGGGATACAATCAATTTTTAAGCCCCACTGACACTTTGGTGTTTAGTTTGAAATTCTGATAACTTTTATTGTATAAAATGAAGCATGGGGCAATTTTACCTTTTTTTTCCCCAAGGATTTATTTTTTACCCCTTTAATAAATTTGATGATTTTACTTCATTTTACAAACCCACTAACATTGAATTTTTAACTCCCACCCCTCAGGCAATATCTTTCAGAAATTAATTTTTACATCAACCAGAGGGTGTTTTTGTTTTGCTAGTGTTTTAGTTTATCTATTGTACATAGGTTTTATTGAGTTAATGCAATAAGATAAAAAATAAACCTTTTCTTAACAAAAACTATCAATGCTGCTACTTAATTTATATTAATAACTGCATTCAAATATTGCATTAATATTTGGTGTAAAGGAGGCTATTTCCCCTACAAGAAAGTTTGACTTGTCAAACAAAAGACAAAAGATATGGGGTTATTTCCTATAAGTCTAACATAAACAAAGGGGAACCACTCTTGACTGATAAATTATTTATTTTCCCATTAAACTAACCCTAAACCCTAACCATAACCCTGTCTTCTTTTTTCCTAGTAGATCAATAAATAAATAAATAATTTATCAGTCAAGAGTGGTTCCCCTTTGATCATGTTAGACTTATAGGAAATAACCAGATACAGACTAGACGTATTTGATTCTATTTTATTAATATCCCCTTTGTACCAAAATGTAATAAACCTATTTGCTAACCTTTTCCAGATTCAATATTGTTTATTGATAAACTCAATTACAACAATATTTAAACTTACCTTTTAAAAGTTCTACGATAATTCTTCTGTTGCCACTTAATTTAAAGGTGATTTCATATACGTAGGTCCTTTTTTTTTTTCAGTAACAAGAAGTTAACAAAAAGTTTACTAATAAATAAATACCTATGATTTTGTGTAAAATAGTCAAAATAATTATTTAATTAATAATTAATAGATGCACCCAACATTTTATTGAGATTTTTATGCATTTGCCATACCAAACAAATTCACTACTGAGATGGTAGAATTACAGTCTATTTATGAAAACCATTTTTTTTTCTTTTTTGAGGATCAACATTTATGACTTGACCTAAAACATTGTGATAAAGAACAATAGACAAAAATTGTGAAAATGCTTCTTCTCAGAATTTGAATAATTTCAGATTTTTTTCATAAATCGATTTTGGCACAGTGATCCTTCCATATTTTAAAAAAAATTGTCTTATTTTTATTTATTTCTGTTTTGATTTATTTGATTTTATTTATTTAAAAAATTCTATCGCACAAAAATTATTATTATTATTATTATTATTATTATTTTACTCCATTTGAATTTTTCACACCCACCTTAGCCGGTGGTTTACTGGAGGCTGAGTGACAGAATCTTATGCGTGTCACTCTCCAGGTCAGTAAAAGCTACTGAAATATTAAAGTATATTCTATCCTTTTCTATGGATAAACATAGGGGTGAGAGATAAATTATTTAAAAAATTGTTGTGCCGCAGGCCATAGAAAAGTAGTTTTGCAAGGGAGCTGCGTTTTTGAGACTTCTGGTCTATATGTATTTAACATTATTCAAAATCTTTTACTTACCAGGCCATAACTTATTTTGATATTATTATTTTGAATGAATTGCAAAAAAGAACTGGTAAATAGCGGATTAGTGCATCCTGACCTCCTGCCCTAAAAAATGCTAAGCGGTGCCAGCTCAAAATCTGACCCGTGCTAATTTTGAACTCCTTAGCTGTTTGAAGGCGTCTTACCTGAAAAGTTAATGTAATATAAAAGCGATATATTACCCCCCCCCAGTTTTTTTCTCGACAAGTAAATGTAAATACTTTAACTCCCCTCTCTTTAAAATATTTTTTAGCAGTCTTAAGGCGTTTTTATTGACAAATAACTTTTTTTAGTAGTTTGAAGGCGTTAAAATCAACAAGTTAATGCGATAAGAAAGCGATATTTTACAGCCACACCCAGGTTTTTTTATTGACAAGTAAAGGTAAATATTTTATCCCACCCCTTTTAAAATAACTTTTTTTTTTTTGGTGTTTTCATTTTATTTTAATTCAGAACAACTGTCAATAATTTTTAAATAAATACAACCGAGTTTTGAAAATAAAAACAATCAATACACTAAATAAGTGCAAATAAAAGATCAGAATATTTAGATATTCTTTTTTTATTTTAATTCAAAACAAATGTCAGGGGGGGGGAGTAAAATATCGCTTTCATATTGCATTAACTTTTAGGGAAAAAACCCTTCAAACAGTTAAGGAGTTCATAACTAGTTTTTGAGTAGGCACCACTTACTATGAAACTTAGCGATTTTTAGAGCAGGAGACCAGGACGCATGAATACAATATGCTCCCAAGAATTCTTTGTAGGATCTGGAATAGTCCTTATTTTCTATTTATTTTATAGTCCCTATTTTCACTAATGTTTGCTTACAACAAATTTGCTATTGCACCAACTTCATGTATATGCATATCTATTGAAATGCTTAAATTGTTGAAAAATAATTTCTTTTCCTTTTTTATTCAAGAAAAATATAAAGAAATCATGTTATGCAAATTTAAAAAAAAAAACCTTTATGCAAAATGGGAAATAAAAGAAACAAAAAAAATGTAAAGAAAAAAAGTCATACATTTTTGGCACAATTGAACCAGATGGGTCCCATCTATCAAAAAAAAAAAAAACCCCAAAAAACCTCCCCCCTTTTTTTAAAACTAATTTTTGTTGCTTAAAATTCCAAAAACCTTCCTCGGTAATCTGAACATTAGCTACATAAATGAGAGTAACCTCCCCTTGTTTATTTCCCTTTGAGGAAGCCATATATTTTGGTCGGCCATTTTCATTTCACCGTAATCAATACAACTGCATGTTTTAACACGAAAATATCATAAAATGTGTTCTTAATAACAATTAAGTTCATTTCAAATAATGCTCAAGCACAATTAAGAACACATTTTATGATATTTCCATGTTAAAACATGCAGTTGTATTGATTCGAACAAATTCGTATTTTCAGTGTAGATTTACGGTGAAATGAAAATGGCCGACTAAAATATATGGCTTTCCACAAAGTGAAATAAACAAGGGGAAGTTACTCTCATTTATGTAGCTAATGTTCAGATTACCCCTTCCTCTACACAGGAAAGAGTCGCTGTGGCGTAGTGGCTAGTGTGTTGGACTTCAACATTGTAGTAAGCAAAGTTCAAGTGGCAATTAAGTTAGCCATTCCAAAATTTATTTCCAAGTTATAAAAATTTTTATCATATGAAAAAAAAAAAAATTGCTATAAATCACATAAAAAAAAAATCGCAAAAAACAATCACAATAATTAAAACTTGGGAATCCAAATTTCAGGATTGTGGGTGCGGATTTGGTCTGGAATGTTTTTGATTTGCTCATAGAGTCAGGCTGATTCCAAAATAGTATTATATGTTGGGATACAGCCTCTAGGAGTAAAGTTGAAAAAAATGTGACACCGACATTCCCATTTATTCTTAGAGATCGGACCTTTGGCTAAAACCATAGAACATCAATATTTTACAAGTCTAATAAATTTCCTCGGTAGATGAAGGTCTTCTGGTTGCTAAGCAACAAAAATTAATTTTTTTGTCTGTGTGTGGTACCCATCTAATTCATATATATGCCCACCATTGCATGTAAAGCTTAAACAAGACAATCAAAATTGATGATTAAAAATAAAGTACCTACCTCATTCTGATTGTGTTCTTTTTTCTTTTTCTTTTTCCTTTTTATTTTAGCATCTGACAACATTTGAATACCCCAAATGAAATATTCTCTTTATTCCCTTCAGTAACCACCCTGTTGGCTGGGGTGTTAGAATACACAGACTGCACCTCTGCAGAGAGGTAAGACTCCCCCAATGGGGCCACCTGTTGGCCGTGGGTGGCGAACCGTGATGCTTAAGGGACCCAGGTGGCCGAGCAGTCCATAACATGCAATACTCCACTTTGACCCTTACTTGGGCTAGATGGGCGGTCGGAGATTCCCCCTCCAATCAAGCAGCTGGTCATGATGTCAAGCCTTAGCACCTACATGATTGCCCCAACCCTATTGCCCTTATGGCAAGCCCCAACCCTTTTTATCATATGGGTGCTAGAAGGCAGTGACAGGTCTTCATGTCCTGGGAATGATGTTAAACACTATCTGATGGTAAGGTTCCAGTTTTGGAGGTTTGGGGAATGTGGAGCACCCGTTCATCCACATTGCTTCCTGGTCCACTTTGAGTTGTAGTTAGGGTCCCATCTATGGGTTAAATAGAAAAATGTGTTTATAAAAAAGATTGAGTATCCATTAAGAATGAATTTATTTCAAAACTTTATCGGCATTAAATGACCCACTGAGGTTGATATGCCGTAAAACAAACTAAACCAAACCCTTGAGTAAGTTACAATTCTTCCAATCCATAGTTGTGCTTCTGTATGGCTTTACCACTTGAACCCTAACAAAGCACCTCGAGAATAAGCTAGATGGGAGCTGCACAAGAATGCTGTGTGCGATATTAAACAAATTATGGAGACAGCACTGAACAAGAAAGCATTTGTATGGTCACTTAACCCCTATCACACAAACCATCCGAGTGAGACGAACAAAACATGCTTGGCACTGCTGGTGTTACATTATTGTTAGTACCCTAACAATTATGTACGGTTAGTGTAGAAATCAAAATGGCTGTTAAAAAATTACGGCTAGCAGTTTTGAGTACAATATCATGGAAGATTGATTGACACGTGTTAAACTTGTGTTGAACTCTTTTCCGGTAGATACCATGAGAATTAGTAGAGAAATGAGAAAGAAGGGCTCTTCGGTTTTGATTTGAAAGAGTTAGTTCAGTACTGGGCGAGCCACGGAGATAGTAAGTTGCGCTCAGCGCGCACCCGGTGGGGCCGTACTCATTCTGCTCAGTTAGTCTGGATAGGGATTTCTAAATAAAATATAATATAAAGAAAATCGAAGTCTTGGGTTATTTATCCAAAAACTACCAATGACCCAGGGCTTCTGATAGACGAGAAATCCCTAATGGAAGACCAGACATGAAATCCCCAAGACGAAGTTCCAGACGCTAGAAGAAAACATAAGATACTAAAGATGATCAGAAGAATACATAAAGTATATGACACTGGTGAATCAAGGACGAACTAATAAGTGATGTTCTCTTATGGAAACCAGCACATGGGCATGCCTGTGTGGGCTGCCCAACAAAGACCAGCTCTGCGCAGATACTGGATGCTGTGCAGAGGACCTCTTGAGAGCAATGAATAATAGGGACAGTTGGTGAGAGATTGTCATAGATATCCATGCTACTAGCACAATATGATGATGATGATGATGATGATAGCCAATAAATAAATTATTTTCTGACCTCCCACCAGGCCGGATTAGCTTATTATTTTTCCAGCTCATTTGTGCCTGTCCATCTTGACGCGATCCGCCTTCACTCGACCAAGCGGGAAAAACAGGAATCGTTACTGCTATGGACTAATGAGCTAGAATGGAGTAGGGTAAATTAATGAAGTATAAGTAAAAGTAAAAATAAAGTCGTCGGGGTGGCCTAATGTCGGTATGAGCCATACAGCGAGGGAGTCTATCCCCTGTTCACCAGTGCTAGACCAAAGAGATTTTTTTTTTTGCGTCTGAGGTGGAGCGTCACACCTACCATCAGTTTCTTACTTTACTGCACAGATCCCTGTGCTACTCATACGCTGAGTTGGCGAGGGCTGGTATCGAACTAGGAACCTAGTGGTCTCTAGGCGGACGCTCTATACGTCAATTTATTGTTTTACGAATTATAAGATCCAATTACAGAAGAAAGAAAGAAAGAAAGAAAGAAAGAAAGAAATAGAGAAAGAAAGAAAGAAAAAGAAATAGATAAAGAAAGAGACAGAAAGAAAGAAAGAGAAAGAAAGAAAGAAAGAGAAAGAAAGAGAAAGTGAGAAAGAAAGAAACAAAGAAGAAAGAAAGAGAGAGAAAGAAAGAGAAAGAAATAAAGAAAAAGAAAGAGAGAAAGAAAGAGAAAGAAAGAAAGAAAGAGAAAGAAATAGAGAGAGAAAGAAAGAAATGATGATGAGTAAGAAAAAAAAAGAGAGGTTGAAATAAAGAGGAATAATAATTTTTACATGGGGAGTTTTTTATGGGGCATCCAGCAAGGATCAAATTCATTATTTAGTAGTAATGGATCTGCAACACTAGTTTGTTGACCATTAAAATGAAGCTATTGAAAAATAGATTTTCACAGTCAAATTGAAAGCAGGGGAGTTCCCACGGCACAGTGGCTAACATAGTGGACTGTGACATTGTCGTTAGTCCAAACTCTAGTCATGATATTGTGTTCACTTTTAGACTAATATGCTTGGGAAATGTATAAACCTTCCTCAATAAAAAATATTTCAACGCAAATAATATGAGGGATCTGTTTGAGAATACTAACATGGATGACATTTTATCCTTCTTGAGAGAAATAAAAATAAATCGAAAATTCTGAATCAGATATGAAATCTATAGGCAAAATAGGAAAATTATAACCCCCCCCTAAAATCGGTATGGTAAGGTCTAACACAAAATAATTTAGCACACTTTCCTAATTCATGAAGGGGAACATTTGTGCCAAATTTAAAGTAATTCGGTGTCAGTGGGTGCAGATTTCAACTTTGTTGGTGTTTTGACATGGAATGACCCATCTACAAAAATACATCTGTAAAGGAAACTTGAGTACCAACTTTTATCTCACACACCAACAGTTTTTGGCATTAAATAACCCACAGAGTTGTCACACTATTAAACAGGCCAATCTGATCCAAACCAAACCAAACCAAATTAAGTTAATGAAAATTATTTATACCAGTTTGGAGATATTAAGAACTTGAAACTTAGAAATTTTTTCAATAAAACTTTTTTGACATTAGATGACCTGAAAAAGGTTGATATGCAGTAAAACAAACAAACAAATCAAACCAACCCACCCCATCCCCAGCTATATGTTAAATAGTACCACTACTGTTCTTCTACAAGGATAACTTGGCTTTAAATAACTCATGAATGTTGATATGCCATTAGATAAAGAAACTAAAGCCAAACTGGGAGATGAAATGTATTTAAAAAGAATATATAATTTTATCCACCCCTTGGTATATATATATATATATATATATATATAATCTAAAATAATCTTCATACATACATATATATAAGGTGTGTCAAAAAATATTGAGATTTTAAACAACTTTTTGACACACTGTGTATTCTGAAAAAAAATTAACATTCCATTCATTGTTCATTTCTATCTTGGTAAATACAGCTTCAACACTTTTAGGACGCATGTTGTATTCTGAAAAAAATTAATGTTCCATTCATTGTTCCATTTCTATCTTGGTAAATACAGCTTCAACCTTGGCACTTTTAGGACGCATGTTGTATTCTGAAAAAATTAATGTTCCATTCATTGTTCCATTTCTATCTTGGTAAATACAGCTTCAACCTTGGCACTCTGAGTTCATTTAAATACAGCTTCAACCTTGGCACTTTTAGGACGCATGTTGTATTCTGAAAAATTAACATTCCATTCATTGTTCATTTCTATCTTGGTAAATACAGCTTCAAGCTCGACACTTTTATGACACACCTTGTATTCTGAAAAAAATTAATGTTCCATTCATTGTTCATTTCTATCTTGGTAAATACAGTTTCAACCTTGGCACTTTTAGGACGCATGTTGTATTCTGAAAAAATGAATGTTCCATTCATTGTTCATTTCTATCTTGGTAAATACAGCTTCAATCTTGATACTTTTATGACACACCTTGTATATTCTAAGATCCTACCAACAAATTTAGGAACACAAATCATCATTTCAAGAATTCTTTGTGGTATTGATCTCATTATATATGTTGTCATCAGATGATTGAGTGCTTCTTACAAATACACCTGCCCAAGCTGAATCTCTGCTGCATAGCCTGGAGCAGACAGCAAGAGGCATTGGTCTTTATGTGAATTCAGATAAAACAGAGTTCACGTTTTAACCAAGATGGTGTCATCTCCACATTAAATGATAAGCCGCTGAAATTAGTAGACTGCTTCAGGAAAATGGAATGTACTCTCTCGTCGATTTCGACACATAAGTGAATGAACAACCAGTGAGTGAAGAAAATCCATCCTGTCGGCATAACTAATGATGATAATTTTTTTGTCATCGTAAGTTTTCAGTCGAGTTTAAAAATGAGAGTTATGTCCCTTAGATGTGTTATTCCAAGGGAGATAAGTTACTGATCTGTAAGAATTTAATTTATTGGGACTTACGGTCAAGTTATGCCGATAGCAACGGTTCCCGCTCGATCACCGAAGTTAAGCATAGTAATAAGCCTGCTCAGTACTTAGATAGGTGACCATTATATATATATATTATATATAACTTTCAAAGAAAGAAAAACTTAACAAAATGTCATCCCATTATAATTTTTATTTCGATGAGAAACTCAAATGAGTCTAGCCTCATCAGACGGGTTTTACAAATCTGATGAGACCGGAACTCAATTTTTGAGTTTCTGGTCGAAATAAAAATTCTAATGGGATGACGGTTTGTTAAGTTTTTCTTTCTTTGAAAGTTGAATATTGCTCTCTATATAATCTAATTTATTAATAATTATACATTGAGCTCTTTTTAGGGATTTATAAAAATCCTTGTATGAATATATGTTTGCATCTACAAGAGCATACAATATGGTTGTACAGTGAGATTTCGATGATCCCAAATAGAACCATCCTTTACTTTTAAGTTTTGGTACTAGGCATGTATGCCAAAAAGGGGGGGGGGGTCCCTTATTGAAAAATTTTGATTATTGTGAAAAGTACCTGGTATCTATTACTTAAGCATAACATTTATTATCTAGATGTAGATATAATATAAATAATCTATTTATATATCTAGTTAATAAATGAAAATGATTTAATAAAATATTTTAATTTTTTTAAATGCATGTCACGATGTCATTGTTTCAATTAACTTTTAACTTAACTAATCAACTCATTTTATAATTTAATAAAGATATTCAGCTCATTCAACTGTGACATATTGAAATCTAATTGATTGCAATGGAGTTATCAGAATAATAATTGATTAGAATAATTTTATTCATGGTTATTTTCTATATTTCTAACATGATCAAAGGGGAACTACTCTTGACTGATAAATTATTTATTTTCCCATTAAACTAACCCTAAACCCTAACTTCTTTTTTCCTAGTAGATCAATAAATAAATAATTTATCAGTCAAGAGTGGTTCCCCTTTGATCATGTTAGACTTATAGGAAATAACCAAATAATTTATCAGTCAAAAGTGGTTCCCTTTGATCATGTTAGACTTATAGGAAATAACCTTATTCATTGTTATTGTCAAAAAGGAACTACAATGGTTAAATTACAAAAAATACTAATAGTACCATGTACTCACTTGGTTACCTCATTTCAGGAATGAAGCCGCCTCCTTTACAGGTACTAGATACTTTTTATAATATTACAATTTCTCCTTTTTGGCATATATTGTCCAGTACCTAAATTTTGCCCCCCCCCATCCTGCACATATCTTTTCATCAAACTCAAAAGAGATGCTGTAGACTGTAAGAGAGAAATGCCAGGGCCTGTCACGTATATCAGATGTTTTTTGGATGGGAGGTACCCATGATGTAATGGTTAGAGTTGTAGGAAACACGAGTTCAAATCCTGGATGAGGCTCTTCCTCCAGGCGAGTGGTCTAATGGTTAGAGTTGTAGGAAATGGATTCGTTGATCTTAGTTCAAATCCTCAACAAGGCTGTTTGCATTTCACATAATGCTAATAACCCTGGAAAGGTATGAATCCATATATTCTCCCTCTCCTGTTTAAATTTGTGCGTGCAGATCTATCATCAAAATTGTGATATAACCTTTAAAATTGCTTTCTAGCTGAGGTATATGCTAATTTAAGACAAAATTATCCAATGGTTTCCAGAAATGTTCAGATTCTTTGGACTGAAAGGTTGAGTAATATAGTCGTCGGGGTGGCCTAAAGTCGGTATCAGCCAGACAGCGAGGGAGTCTATCCCCTTTTCACTAGCACTAGACCAAAGAAATTGTTTTTGTGTCTGAGGTGGAGCGCCACACCTATCATCAGCTCCTCACTTTACTGCACAGATCCCTGTACTATTCATACGCTGAGTTAGCGAGGGCAGGTATCGAACCCGGAACTTTGTGGTTTCGAGTCGAATGCTCTACCGACTGAGCTAAACCGGCCCTATAAATATAATGAGTAATATAGTTTTATTACTATTTTAGTAAAACTTTTACTTTTTATAACCAGATTTTAAGGTAACACTACTGAAAATGCTTATCGTTTGGGTAAAAAACACCAAAATATTTTCTGTATATCTGGAAATATCATGAAAACACTGAAGTAGAACATACTACTTTATATATATATATATATATATATGTGTGTGTGTATGTGTCTTTTTTATTATTTGCTTGAAGCATTGTGTTTATATTGGTTTAGTGGTTGCTTTGAAGGCTATCATAATGCAAGTGTAAAGAAAACTAAGGTAACTATGGTGCTGTTTGTTAACCTGTAATTAAAAAAAAAAATTTACAGGTTAACAAACAACACCATAGTTACCTTATTTTTCTTTACACTTGCATTGATAGCCTTCAAAATCAACCACCAAACCAATTTTTTTTTATTTCAAAATCTTTATAGTAAAGTCGGGGTGGCCTAAAATCAGTATCAGCCAGACAGCGAGGGAGTCTATCCCCTTTTCACTTGCGCTAGACCAAGGAGACTATTTTAGCATCTGAGGTGGAGTGCCACACCTACCATCAGCTCCTTACTTTATCACACTGAGTTGGCGAGGGTCGGTATTGAACCAGGAACCTTATGATTCCTAGCCGAATGCTCTACCGACTGAGCTAAACCGGCCCCTTACTTTACTAAAATCTTTATAAAAACATTAAAAATAATTGTTAAATAGAATGAAAGAGCCAATCTCGCTATCTCTGTGTTTTAGTCTTTCTTGCATGTTGAAAGTGAGTGATATATATAGTCTACAGGGTGATTGTAAAGTAACTCCCTATTTTCAAAATTTTAGGATTTATTTCTGAATCATTATTTTTACAAAAAATAAAAATTCACATAGGATGAACTTTTATTTAAAATTCTATATGGACTCCAGCCTCTCAAACCACTTGGGAATTGCATCAACTGATCTTCTGAGGAATTCTTGTGGAATTGCAGAAATAAATTCTTGTATTCATCTTTTATGTTCTTCGAAAGACTAGTTTGCTAACCATATACCATAATAGTAAAAGTAAGTAAAGTCGTCGGGGCGTCCTAAAGTCGGTATCAGCCAATCAGCGAGGAGTCTATCCCCTTTTCACTAGCGCTAGACTAAGGAGATTGTTTTGACGTCTGAGGTGGAGCGCCATACCATCAGCTCCTTACTTTACCGCACAGATCCCTGTGCTACTCATACGCTGCGTTGGCAAGAGCCTGTATCGAACTGAGAACCTTGTGGTTTCTAGCCGAACGCTCTACCGGCTGAGCTAACCCGGCCCCTTACTTTACTAAAATCTTTATAAAAACATTAAAAATAAATAATTGATATATATAGTCTACAGGGTGATTGTAAAGTAACTCCCTATTTTCAAAATCTTAGGATTTATTTCCGAATCATTATTTTTACAAAAAATAAAAATTCACATAGGATGAACTTTTATTTAAAATTCTATATGGACTCCAGCCTCTCAAACCACTTGGGAATTACATCGACTGATCTTTTGCGGAATTCTTGTGGAATTGCAGAAATAAATTCTTGTAATCATCTTTCATGTTCTTCGAAAGATTAGTTTGCTAACCATTATACTATAATAGGACGCCATTAACTAAAACAACAGAGAAGTGTTGCCATACAGAAGCATAATATTCTGACTTCTCTGTACAGTAAACAACCCTTTTTTTTTATTGAAGTACTGGTGCATATCACATAAATGCGTCCTAGCCTCCTGCCCTAAAAAACGCTAAGTGGTGCCTGCTGAAAATCTGACCCATGCTACTTATGAACTCCCTAGATGTTTGAAGGTATTTTTCCTGAAAAGTTAATGAGATATGAAAGTTTTTATTGACAAATAACTATTTTTCAGTGGTTTGAATATGTTAAAAGTAAGCTACCCCCAGGTATTTTATCGACAAGTAAATGTAAATATTTTACACCCCCTCCCCTTCAAATATCATTCTTTTTCGTATTTTCATTTTATTTTAATTCAAAACAACTGTCAGCTATTTTTTAATAAATACGACCGAGTTTCGAAAATAAAAACAATCAATATATTATTCATAAGTAGCATAGGTTGGATTTTCAGTAGGCACCGCTTAGTGTTTTTTTTTAGGGCTAGAAGCGAGGACGCATTTGATTGATACGCCCAAATGCTTAAACTTCAACGGTGATGATCGCAATTCACTTTGGGATAAATTTTACCAAGTTTCACCAATTTCTTATACTCTGCACTGTTTACAGTCACAAATAATGAGCAATACCCCCTCCCCACCAAAAAAAAAAAAAAAAAAAAAAAAAAAAATGGTCAGGCGTTGTGCTGTTGATTCTGGAAGCTGCTTTTGGATTATCATGACAGAAATTACTTTTCATCTGCTGTAAAAACAAGTTGGTCAATTTACAGGGTGGTCCGAAAGTCTTGTCACCCCTACATATTGTTTTAAATTACATTATTTTTTAATAATATAATATATAATATCATTAATTATAATATATAATAATAATAACATTATTTTCTAGATAATCTGAACATTAGCTACATAAATTGAGAGTAACCTCCCCTTGTTTATTTCACTTTGAGGAAGCCATATGTTTTGGTCAGCCATTTTCATTTCACTGTAAATCTACACTGAAAATACAAATTTGTTCGAATCAATACAAATGCATGTTTTAACATGAAAATATCATAAAATGTGTTCTTAATAACAATTAAGTTCATTTCAAATAATGCGCAAGCACAATTAAGAACACATTTTATGATATTTTCGTGTTAAAACATGCAGTTGTATTGATTTAAACAAATTCGTATTTTCAATGTAGATTTACGGTTAAATGAAAATGGCCAACTAAAATATATGGCTTTCCTTAAAGTGAAATAAACAAGGGGAGGTTACTCTCATTTATGTAGCTAATGTATAGATTACCATTTTCTATTTCATCTCCAGCAGCTTAATTATTTTACCCAACCCTTTCACCACAGGTCACAAGTATGGCGCATTCAGCGAGATTGAACTTGCTGTTAAGTAGTAATGGGTCTGCAAGCTTAGCTTGCTAATTATATACCAGAAACTGGCTTTTTAGTAGTAAGAGATCTGCAAGACTAACTTGCTGAACATTACACCATGATGGGATGCCCTCTTACCTAATACGTTTGCCATGGGTAGTATGTGACACAAGGCTGCAAGTATGGAGCATCCAACAAGGACTAAACTCGCTTTTCAGTAGTAATGGATCTGCGAGACTAACTTGCTAAACATTATACCCCAATAGGATGGCCTCTTACACAACCCGTTTGCAATGTGCATGATGTGACACAAGGTTGAAAGTATGGGGCATTCTATGGGGATTGAACTCGCTATTCAGTAGTAATGGATCTGCGGGACTAGCTTGCTAATCATTACACCCAGATGAGATAAGTTGATTAATTAGATTTTATGTCACAATTCATGAGAAGTCATAAATTGTGAACATACCTGAACTTAGAAATATTTAAATTAAGAGCTGTTAACTTTAAAATCAGGGGTCCCCATGGAAAATTATCAGCAGTGACTGTTAATAACCCTTTGACTCCTTAGAGGCATGCAATTTGGGCGCCATGACAGACACGCGATTTAGTTAGTTATTCAGATGTGACATAACTTTTGAAGGAGAGAGACACAATTATTTGCTCTTCCGGTGTCCATCTCACCCCCGCGGTGGAATGAATCAATATGGGCTAATAAAACTTGATCAAGTAAAAACAAGTCTTGTTTTAATCAATTAAATGAATGTTAAGACAATGACAAACTCAATTCAGCTCAGCAGAGAATTAGCAAGAGACGACATTTGAAAAAAAATGTTTTTTTGCAAAATTTTAAAATACAAAACCACAAAAAAAAAAGAAAAAAAACAAAAACAAAAAAACAGAAAAAAAAAAAAAGGAAAAATAAGTCAGTCGATTGAGAACCACACTGTGTGGCAGACAAGACTCAGAATATCATCAACACATGACACTCAAAGATGAAATGGACAGTTATATCCAATATGTACACCTCGTTCCAATACTGGGTTTTTAAGGTATTTCCCTCATCGGCCAGAATTCCCCATCAAGTCTTAGATGCCATAGTAATCTCATTACTCTTAATGATAATGGAAGTGACAGACAGTGATGCTGATAGCTTTTTGATTTAGTGCGTCCTGTGATGCACATATTTGCTTTGAATGAGTCCCCAGGAAAAGTAAAGGGTCCAATTAAAGTTTCTTATTTATGATCTGGAGAAACAAGTAAAGCCGTCTAACTCCTACCTTGTAACCTATCCTGTGTAATTTGTTTCTAAGAAATTATTGAAATGTATTTCATTGATATATTTCATTCATGCTTGAAATGGTGAGGGAAGAAAAAAAGAAAAACACTGGGAAGCATGGATATGATTTTACTGCATCCTTTTAGATTTTTGTGTGTCAGGGACGCAGGACGCATAACTATCAGCATCTCTGGACAGAGATTAAGTAGCTGGGTTCGGGGTAGAGTTGAGGCCATGGAAGTGATGGGAGTTGAAGGAAACATTTAAAGTCTTTGTTGCAACCCCCCCAACTCCCTCGCCAACAACAAAACCCCCAAAAACAAACAAAACAAAACAAGGAGCTTGGTTGATCCTAAACAATGAAATAAACATATTTACAAGTCTGTTAGTTACTTTTTAAGCACCGGTCAGTCGTCTGTGGGGACTGAAGCCTTTTGTGAAAGTTGTATAAGGATACTTGCACAGCATCACCCTCTCCATCTTATCATATATCTCTTAGTATTCCAGTGGCAAGATAAACAAACAAAAACAAAAATTTAGATGGTTGGGATTGGAACATTAGGGTAGGTCGATTTTTCACTTTTTAAAAATATTAAATTGTCCATCTATGCAAAAGTTGTTTGTTAATATACTGAATACTGATACCAAAAATTAGAACTTTTACTTGCACCATTGTTTGTGGAAATAGCATCAAAGATCGTCTACCAAAATGCACTAAAAATCCTTGTTTTCTAAAGGCTAAATTTTGCAAAAACAAGAATTCTAGTGCATTTTAGTAGATGATCTTTGATGCTATTTCCTCAAGAAATGGTGCAAGTAAAAGATCTAATTTTCAGTATCAGTATTCAGTATACTAACACACAACTTTTGCATAGATGGAGAATTTTGGAACATGAAAAATTGGAATTTTATTTGTTGCAGGTATGGATGGTCACAAGGAAGTTCTCTGTCCTTGTTGAGGTAGCAGCCATGGTTTTTCAAAAGGCTTTTGAGACCCATAAGGCTTCGGATATTGAACCAGTAATATATGTTATATCAGTGTGATCGCAAGGGGGCCATCCACCCGTGCAGCACCTGCCCTCTCGTCTAAAAGGAGCAGGGCTGGGTTTATTGCCCAGTGCATGAGGTGCCTAAAAAATGAATGCCAACACAATTTTTAACACTGGGAACGCATGAGCTTTGGTTTGTGAGTGGTCCTCCATGTTAATGGTTGTTGTGTTCAACTGACATGGGATGTCAATAAATAACAGCTTTTGAGACCCTAAACCACAAGAATGGCCATCCTCTGTTGGTGGATCTGTGATAAACAATAAAACAGAATCTGCAAACAGAAGGAATTCATAATAATTATTTTGCATTCTCTATCATAGTTCTTCTTCCTGTGGTAATCCTCTGATGAGTCTCAGGTGAAAACAAAGAACTCTTGTTAAAGATAATTCTGCTTAAGACTGCAATTCTCAAATTTTGTTGATTGGTTAGTTGGTTTGATTTTATGGCATGTCAACACTTGTTGGGTTATTTTATGCTGAAGATATTTTGTTTGATTCATTCTTGATGGGTACTCAATTTTTAAAAATATTTTTTAAAATTCATTTTTTTCTATTTAACCCATAGATGGGACCCTAACAGGTAATACCATGCCGGGTCAGAGTAGACCTGGGAGTAATGGTGATGAAGGGATACTCCACATTCCCCAGAGCTCCAGAATTGGAACTTCACCATCAGATAGAGTTTAATGACATAACCAAGACATTAACACCCCTAGCCACCGACTTCTAGCACATATGATAAAAAGAATTGGGGGTTGCCATAAGGGCAATTGGGTTGGGACAATCATATAGGTGCTAGGGCTTTAGGTGACCAGCCGATTGATCGGAAGAGGCCTCTCCAACAGCCCATCTTGCCTAAGTAAAGGCTAAAGTGGAGTGTTGCATGGTATGGACTACTCAACCACTAGGGTTCCATCCTTAAGCATCACAGGTTGCCACCCACAGGCAAAACGTGGCCCCATTTTACCCACAAAAAACTGTTTATAAACAACAACCAAATTTTTACAGATTCCTGTCCATTAGGCTACTTCATTCTAAAAACCCACACACAAAAAAACCAAAAAACCAAAAAAAAAACAAAAGAAAAAAAAAAATTCTTGCCTGGTTGAGATTGTATGACACAGATGGAATTTTGGGTTTAAATGATAAATTTGTTTTTTTTTTGGACACAACAAAAATTTAAAGGAAAAGGAAAAAAAAAATGAGAAAACGTCTATGACACTGCCCTGCGTTAAAATTTTTTTCCCAAAGATCAAAGGTTTACCAAGTGATATATGATCGCCATTTTATGCTGAATTCAAAAATACCATTCATTCTGTTTGGTCAGGTCTGGTTTTTAAGATGTGCTTGAATACTTCACAACAAGTTGTACATAATAATAACACTTATTCAAAATCTTGTGGACTCTACTTGTTGCAAATAAATAGAGTTATAATACTGTTCTATACATTTCAAGTAAAAGCTTGTATCTTAAGAATTTGATCTGATTAGAAAAAATGAATATGATTTTTGGATTCAGCCTAAAAAAAAAAAAAAACTGCTTTAAAATCAGCTATTATATATTCCACCTTGAACACATCGCAGACCAGTGTCATAAAATTCAATTTCCCATCAAGATCTGAAGAACTGAAGGTTCTCCAAGACATCGAATTTGTATTATGGTTGGTTTGAAAGCACTAGGCTTCTTCAATACAGTCTGCTGCAGATACGGATGGTTACAACTTGCACAACGGAGTTCTCTGCCCTTGCCGGAGGAGCGGCCAATTTTTTTCAACACGCTCTTAAGACCCTTACCGCAAGAACAACACTGGCGGCTATCCTCGGTTGCATGCCTTCGCAGGTGGTCTCTAAAGGGCCAGCCTTTGCAAAACTCCTGGCCACAAATTGGACACTGCAAGTTCCTGTTGCTTTTTTTGGCCGTCACTCGCTTTGTTCCCTTGCACTTGGTTTTTTTTTTAGCGTGCACGCGTTCGTGTTGGTTTAAGTCCTTTAGATTCGAGAAGAAAAGTTTGCAGAATCGACACTTATGCAGCAAGTGCGTTTGTTGGTGCCGTTCCAGTTCCTGCTCGGTCAGGAACGATTTCCGACAACTGCTGCATTTGTGCGTACGGATGCATACTTGGCGACGTATGTGCATCTTGAGGGTGTCTTTACGGGTGAACGACCTTAAGCAACGGCTGCATGTGTAATGAAGCTGTTCGTCGGGTTCTGCTTTGTGCGATTTTCTGTTGTTTTTCTTTGTGAATGTCTTGCAAGTTAAGGAACACACAAAGTCTTGTTTTTCGCTCGGGTTATTCTTTTGGAGGGCCATAATGATGGGATTTTGTGTGATGTTCTGATAATCTGAGAAAACATAGATAATATTATTAGTGTGATTGATATATATATATATATATAGATAGATATATATTATTAGTGGAGTTGTGGCTTTATTTTTTATTTCTTAAATTGATAAGAAGAGTTTATGATTCAAGTTCTGCTGAATAGACATCCATATTTTGGTATTGCACAGTTTATCTTTCTTGGGTCAATGTCTGAAAAATAAGAAAGAGAAAACAAAGTTTTAAAACAGTGAATACAATGAGAATTCTGGGTTATTTCCTATAACTCCAACCTAAAAAAAAGAGGAACCACTATGATTGACTGATAAATTATTTATTTATTTATTGATCTACTAGGAAAAAAGAAGACTGTGTTAGGGTTTAGGGTAATGGGAAAATATTGGGTAGATTAATAAACAGATAAAATTCATTCAGAGTGTTTCCCCTTTTTTATGTTGGAGTTATAGGAAATAACCGTTTGATAATTAGTATTATTTAGATTTTTGGGACTGTTGCCCTCATCTTTGTTATATACATAACAATGTGCCCTCTGACCTTCTTGTTAAAATCAGGAACCTTCTCATTGTAATTGAGAACCTTCATGGAACTTCAAACCAAACCTTTGGTTATTTCCTATAAGTCTAACATAAACAAAGGGGAACCACTCTTGACTGATTATTTATTTATTGATTGATCTACTAAGAAAAAAGAAGATGGGTTTAGGGTTAGTTTAATGGGAAAATAATGGGTAGATTAATTAACAGATAAAATTCATTCAGAGTGGTCCCCCCTTTTTTTAGGTTGGAGTTATAGGAAATAACCAAATTCTAATACTTACCCAGTTTCTTCAGAACCCTGTGTCATCCAGTGCTTTCAGCCTCTAGACTAGTAAGATATATACTATTAACATAATCCATCTTCCCAGGCAACACCTGCTCTCTCATCTAAAAGAGGCAAAGCTGCCCCTTAGAAAATAAGACCATTAATTGATAGATGGGTTTGAAAAATGCTTTATTGTGAATCAACTATATTATTAAGAATTTGATTGAAAGTGTTACTTTCCTTGTTCTCTCGCCACAAGAATTCATAAACATATGAATCTAGCATATCTGCTTGAATGAATTAACCCTAACACTAACCTTGGGAAAGTTATGAATCCAACTAGTACCTTAAAAAAAAAAGTAAAACCATTAAGTGATAGATGGGTTTGAAAAATGCTCTATTGTGAATCAACTATATAATTAAGAATTTGATTGAAAGTGTTACTTTCTTTGTTGTTCTCTCACCACAAGAATTCACAAAGATATGAATCTAGCATATCTGTTTGAATGCCATACTGCTTTTTATTTTGTATTGTCTTGCAGCATATCCCTCTGAAAACCAGCGATTTTCAAAATTTTTGGAGCTGGGACCCCTTTTCTATTTCAGGGCCTATCTTGTGGCCCATATAAATGAAAATGAAAATGAAATTTATCAAAGATAATTAACAATAATCGCATCAAATATTTGCACTGAATAATGACATTTAGTGAGAGGGATCTGCTTTGCTTTACTTGGTACAAATTGTCAATTCTTGGTGATATTTTTGACAAAGATTCAATTCACTAGATCTATATCTGGTCATAATATTGGTAAGTACTGAAAATACTGTTTTGCATAAAAATGTTCTTGTTGCAAAAGGTAGCATCATTTTGACCGTCTTTTGAGACAACAATGAATACTCAAAGCTACGGTGTCCTGGTTATGATGTTAAACTGCATCTAATGATGAGGTTCATATTTGAAACTTTAGGGAGTGCAGAGTACCCCTGCATTGCCATTACTCCCAGGTCCATCCTGAACTATAGTGGTAGTACCTGTTAGGGTCCCATCTATAGGTTAAATAGATAAAAATGAGTTTACAAAAACTTTGCATAGCAAATTTAGATCTGTATTTGATCATTATATTGGTGTTATGTTGTAATATTCACGGCACTAAAACGATATATGTACCGTAGTCCTTTTCTTTCTTGGTACTAAAACTATAACTGTAAGGCGGCGGCTGCGGTGTATACTATGTGGCGGGCCTCGTCCATGTGAATCCAAATTCACCATGCCAAAATGGTGCCGATAGAAATTATAACACGAGAAACATGTCGTCACAACTGCCAGCCTTTATTATCGTGCTCGTATAGTGGGCTCATACCAGAGAGGAGGAAAGGCAGAGAGAAAGAGAGAGAGAGAGAACACTACTAGATTACTGTGCTCTCATGAGGGACCCAAGGTCAGGTCCGTACCCTACGACCGCCGCAGGCAAAAAGAGAACGAACCCTTTCTTTTTTGTTCCACGTCACCACGTGACTTCCAGTCAACACCCGACTTCCGCTTGCGGTCAATTCTCCGTTCGGGGTTACGCTACAGTCAAATCATCGTTCATCCGGATTTAAACCTTTATTATTTCTTCCTCCTCCTTCCATTAGTAGTCCTAGCTCACAAAAGTCAGGAATATACCCATCTTGCAACATTGGTAAGTACTGAAAATGCTGTTGCAAAAGGTAGCATCATTTTGACCATCTTTTGAGACAACAATGGATACTCAGAAGCCATGCTACACTAAAATTTAGGGAGTGGTTGTTGTTTAAACTGAATTTTCATAGGTGTGTATCAGTAACTAGAAATATGTATTTGCAGGTTCCATCATTAATTGGATAATATTAATTTTCAAGACACCCTTTCAGCATCTGCTGCTAATGTTGTGTCATCCCTGAGGATGTTTTAAAAAATAATTTACCAAACACAAAAAATAAGGAATCAATTTTTATATATTTATCAATAATGAAATCATTTATTTATATCAAGAAAAAAATGGAGTATAATCATTTATTGAAAAAATAAAGTTATAAACAAAATTGTACAAGTGGATTTTGAAGGGGCCGGGTTAGCTCAGTCGGTAGAGTGTGCGGCTAGAAACCACATGGTTCCTAGTTCGATACCGGTCCTCGCCAACTCAGCGTATGAGTAGCACAGGGATCTGTGCGGTAAAGTAAGGAGCTGATGGTAGGTGTGGCGCTCCACCTCAGACGCTAAAACAATCTCCTTGGTCTAGCGCTATTGAAAAGGGGATAGACTCCCTCGCTGACTGGTTGATACCGACTGTAGGCCGCCCCGACGACTTTACTTTACTTTTTTTTACAAGTGGATTTTACTGTATTTAATTAAAAAAATTTTTTTTTACGAATAAATATTTAAATTAAATCTGTCAATTTGTTTTTAATAGACTTATCAGGGGATGAAGTTATTAGAAAAATCAAAAACTAGAAACATATTCAACCATGCAAGGATTTTTTTTTCTTATAGTGGAGTAAGATGAAAAAAAATAATGTACACAAGAAAAGATAGGAAAGCACATGTTTGTCTACTAATTCATTTTTGTCAAGAAAGATTAAAAAAAAAAAAAATAGACATATTTTAATTTAAATTCCATAATAAAAACAAAACATTTAACTGGAAAGAGGGAAAATTACTTTATATACAAGTTATAAATTTACAAATAATTTAAAAAACAAGATACACTCGAAATAGACAAAGAGATACAAAAATTGAAATCTCTTAGAACAATGCGTACAGCTTTTATTTTTAATTTATAAAGGTAAAAAAAATCATAGTTAGAATTAAATTAAATTAAATTAATTTGAAAACCACTGCTGTGAGAAACAGAAGCTAAAGGCAAATACTAGATCCAGACCCCACAGCAATTACTCTCAACCTAGTAAGTACTTACCCAACCCATTCGCCACAGGTAGGATGTGACACAAGGTTAGAAGTATGGGACATCCACAGCGAGGATTGCGTGGAAAGTAGTTGTGACCCAAAGCAAACAGTATGGGACACCCAGTGAGAATCAAACTCATTTGTAATGGTCTGGCAGTCTAGCTTGCTAACCATTTGCACTCTGTGGATGATGCCCATGCAGTTGAACTGAATGCCAAAGCAAAGAGTCATCACCAAAATCCAGAGCGGGACTTACTCATAAGGTAGATAAGCTATAGTTTAGATGTCCCCCCAGGGAAGGGGGCTCATTTTTAAAAATATATTTTTATTTTATCATTAGTTTTTAATCTTTAACACTAATTCATATATATATATATGTATGTATGTATGTGTGTGTGTGTGTATTTGGGCAGCATTCTTTCATTTATACATGTAGAATTAAACAAAAGGCACGTCTCCAGTTTAACAATTTTATTAACAATCTTTTTGACCTTTCTGGCCAACTTTTTTACATTTGGATGGAATGTGTGGATTAGTCCACCAAAGTTTTTATCCCAAGTACTTTCGGCACATAGTATAGAATATAGTTTGTGGGAAAAATAAACACACCACAAATAATTAATCAGAAAATTGCATAGGCAAGAAACTGTCAGTTATCAAGCGCCCTTTTATTAACATTAACATGAAAAATAATTATCTTATTAGCAAATTTTTTTCATACATTTTAATGCCTCAGCAGATGAAAGTCTGTTAGTTTAATGGGAAAATAAATAATTTATCAGTCAAGAATGGTTCCCCTTTGATCCTGTTAGACTTATAGGAAATAGCCGATTTTTGTGTGTAAACAAGTGAAAATCTATAGTGGCTCATACAGTAAAATTATACTGTGTATTTCATTGCTCTTGGTCATCAGGGGAGATAACTTTTTTAATAAGTTTGATAATCCATAAAGAAAAAAGAACAATTGTTATAAATAATTTTTTAAATATATAGATATCTTGGAAAAAAATGTTGCGTAAATTTGGGTATTGAATTTTCATTTTAAAAATTTTTTCATATGTTCTTCAGGATTTGATCTGGCTAGAAATGTAAAAATTAGGTTTTTTTGTCAAATGACCACACCTTCTGAATTGATAAAAAACATATTTTTCAAGTTCTTTTAAATGAAATAAGCTATTCATTATAAAATTAAGTTGTTATTAAATAAAGTAGTGAAAATTTCATTAAAATTGGAAAATTCTCTAAAATTAGGAAATTAAAAAAAAAAAAATTAATATCTCCCTTGGTTACTTTTGACAATGGCTAATATAAAACTTTAGAATTTGTATCCAATAATGATTTTAAAAAAATCTAAATTTCTACTGATTGTAAAAAGATAATTCATAATCTTTGCACTGGTTTGGCTTGCAAATTAATCAGTTTTTCATTAATTAAACTGAGTTAAGTCTGGCACAAGGCCAGAAGTATGAGACACTCAATGAGATGAGAACTCACTAACAACAATGACTTGTTGTTAATCTAACTTATTAACTATCATATCCGCTGACTTATTCAGTTTGCAAAATAGTTTAATTTATTTTTTTGTCCTTCTTCCTTGTTGAATCAGGATGTTGAACTATTTGAAAAAGATCATCTTAATAAAGAATTTAATTCAAATTAGTTTCCATTTTGAGTTGGGTGTTGGACACTGGACAATTAACAACAAATAAAAATTTGATTTGATATATTTTTGAGTTAGAATATTGGACACTTTGTGAATGACTATTAAAAAATTTAGATTTATTTTTTTTTTTTGTTGGGGTGCGAATAATTATTGAAAAAAAAAATTTAATTCTTTTTCAGTGGTGCTGTTGGATACTTAATAAATAATTATTGTAAAAAAAAAAAAAAAAAAAAAATTTCTTTTTAGTTGGGGATATTGGCCACTTTATAAATAATTATTGGAAAAAAATTTTAAATTATTTTTTTTTTAGTTGGGCTGTTGGACACTTAGTAAATAATTATTGAAAAAAAAATTTAAAAAATTAAAATAAAATTTTTTTTTTTAGTTGGGGGTATTGGCCACTTTATAAATAATTATTGGGAAAAAATTGAAAATCAAAATTTAATACTTTTTTTTAGTTGGGCTGTTGGATTAAATGATTATTGAAAAAAAAAATCCTTTGGTTTGTATTACATAAATGCTGGGGATTGACACTTCATAAGTCATCATAAGTACGGCGTACAGATATTACACTCTTATTTTAGCAAAAGTTACACGACAGGCGAATAAAAATAAAAAAAAAATGAAAAAAAACAAAACAAAAAACACACACACACACACAAATAAATCTCAGTGTTCAATATAGATTGATTGATTTCATTATATACTTTTAATTTTCTTACAACAAATCTACTGTAATTGTCAATCGTAAAGATAAACTACTTTTTTTACCCAACTTGTCCAGCGTCACTCCCAGATTTTATTTAAAAGTTTAACTCTTAAAGTCCTGTACCACCTCATTCCACCCGGCCAGAAGTCACATTTGTTTTCTTAATCTACCCCAAATGATAGCCTTTGTTTAAATATAATATTAAACCTATTTAGAAGTCTTTATTTTAAGGTAAATAACAGGTAAGTTTAAATGAACAAGCCATTTTTAACCATTTATTGATAAATCCTTAGAGGAATGGGACTCTGGACTTAAAAATTCTCAACAGGATGTTAAGAGTTAAAAACAACTGAAGCTTTTTAAAAAAAAATATTTTATTCGTAGAAATTTCTTTAGTAAGCATTTTTCATACGTTTTCTTTAACTTTCTGCTTGTTCATTAAAAATAATCCTTGTTTTCAATTTTTAATAAATTAAAAATTGAAGTGGTAAAAGAATTCTCCTTTTTTGCCAATGTTTTATTTTTGTCCATTAAGCATTTCAACAATAAATCCTAAAAGATGTCTAAGCTTTGAAGCTAAGAGTAAAAAACAAAAAAGAGAAATATATTCCCCATTTCTTTTGAATTGTAAAATTAAAACACAAATTTAAAACCAAAAGAAATAATTATTATCAATTTTTTTTTCTAATTCTTCTTTTAAACCACAATTTTTTAATTAAAATATTCAAGTGGTTTATATCTGCTTTGTAGGCTTTTTTGTTAATTTTACGTAACCTATTTTTATTGAGACCAACATTTCAACAATAAGGTTACTTGTGGTAAAAAGCTTATTTCGATCAATAACAATAAACATTAGTCTTTCTTTAAATTTCGCACATCACATCTAGACACTAAATAAAAATATATATTCATGTTAAAATTTTAAAAATACAAATCAGAAATTGTTTAAATGACATTAACATAGACAATTATTCACCAACAAAACTGATGAAGCTCAGATATTGCCAATCGAAACGTTGTGATCGTTCATATACAAACAAAACAATGTCCAAATAAAATATCGAACCGAATTATTTTTTATATACAATAGATATTTCAATAAATGAAAATCTGCGAATTTAATAATGTTAACATTTTGAAAACATAAAGAAATCTTATTTATTTAATGTTCGTAAACATTTTCTTAAAAAACAAAAAAAAAACAAAAGCTGTTTTCGTGTTGTTTTCTTTCCGTTTGTTTTGTATAGAAAGATTTCACGAATATAACAAATGTTGTTCAAACGACAAGGACGGTCCTGTATTTGTAAAAAGAAAAAAATCTTACCTTCAGTTGTGATTTAATAAAAGAAAACAACAATAAAAACAACGTGAAAGTCTAATCTTGAGTTTCCATTATAACTGTCAATATAGTTAAAACAAGGTGACGAAACGGTGATAGGCAAAACGCAGTTCCTAATACAAAATAATTCCGGTAATAAGTTAAAGCGGGAAATTATTCACACACACACACACATCATCATCATGTCACGCTGACAGCACGGTGGGCTAATGTACAATAGCACGCAAAAGATAATACCATTAGATTATTACGTATAAAATTTATACGTAATAATCTAAGGACATTATCTCTAATGTTAATGCCTTTTTATACTATAAAAATAGAGATGTGCAAAACACGGTCTTTTAATACGCGCGAAGATTGTTAAAAGATATTTTAAAACGTCAATAAAAAATGGAAAATTAACTTTTTAATGTTTTCTTTTACGTTTAATATAAAGAACAATTCCAAGTTTATGTGTTATAAAAAAGAAAAAACAAATTTCTCTTACATAAAACCTAAATTTTTGCATTTTAAAGTAAATTGCCGTAAATTCCCAATCTTTGTTGACAGTTATCGCATCTTGACGTGTGCACCTTTTCATAGTATGGAGGATTATACGCATAAAAAATTATTTTCTGAAGCAAAAACAAAGTACTGATTTAGCATTTCCTTAATGCCTCACGATTTAACTCTTAATATTATTGAAAAAGAGAGTTGGCAAAATCAAAATTAGAATGTTAGAAATTATTTATAATAAAATTCTATCAAAGTTAACTTACCTTCAGAATTTTAACTGAACGGTAATATCTGCGTTCTGGATATAAATGGGAGAATTATTTGTTTCCAAATAAAATAATACATTTCTTCAAACACTGTTTGAGTTTTCTTTTACAGAGTATAATTATACACGCGTCACGGATTTGAACCTATTAACTTATGTACCCAGAACACAGTGAAAACAACAACAACAGTTTTCCCCAAAACCCAGTTTTTATTTCTCTTAGATCCATCCGTAATAAGAATGACGACAATTTTTAATTCAAACATTATTTTCAAAAATTTATAAAATAAAAACCGACATATATTATGTCATTATTTTTAGCGAGATATTTTCTTTGATTAAATAAATAAGATTTTGCTGTACATTAAACTAAAGTATTTATTTTACATTTTATAAATTTTTAAAAATCCCTGAAAAATAAAATAAAAATGTAGACAATAGGAACTTTTAATATAAAATTCTTTTGAAAATAATCTAACAATTTAGAAAAAAAAAAAAAATACATATTTTTTCTTATTTACGAGATTTAAGTTTCAATGTCTAAGATGCCCTATTTCCAAAACCGATTTAGTAGCGAATTATCTTTTTTTTATTTACATATGTTCCGTCATTAAATTGTCTTTTCAAAAATGTAAAATCTATTTATGTACAAAAAAAAAAAAAAAAAAAGAAAAGATATTTGTAAGGGGGATCAATGCGCGAAACAAAAACTAACGAAAAAAAATCATTAGCCTTTTCAATTCAGTAAACATTTATTTACAATAAAAGTTCGTCTTTTATTACTTCATAAACCGAAAGTTTTATTAAAATCGGATAGTTATTTTATTTTATATGATTTTTAGAAGAATTTCCTGTTTATAGAGTCAGCGATTATTTGCACATCCCTATATAAAAAGCATTAAATTTCACGAAAATACCCGAAACCTTTGAGATGTTAGGGTTAGGGTTAGAGATAAGATTAGTGTTAGGATTAGGGTTATGCTACTTCGGGATTTTCCGTAATTTAATGCCATTTATACGTAAAATGCGATTCTAATGATATTATCTCTTGCGTGCTATTCTGCATTTGTACCCTGCACTGATACCAATGACCTTCTCTCGCTAAACGCCCCTATCAGTCATCGCCCCAGGCAGGTTCACCGCACAGCGACCAAGATCCGCTCTGAGTTGATTGATGTAGGACGTAGGTTTTTGCTTGTGTGTCCATGTGTAAGTGTCCACATGAGAACATTACATATCAATTCGTCCTTGCTTCTCCAACCGTGTCCAGCATATCTTATTCGTCTTGTTTTGATGGTTTGTGTGATAGGAGGTAAGTGGCCATACAATTATAGCTTGACTAATTTATTAAGTATTTGTTTTTTATGTCTCATTGGGCATCTTCCCTTTTTTTCTATCTTCTCAAATCAACTTTTACCCCCTTCAAAAAACAAAAACAAAAAACAACAATAACAACAATAAAAAAGCAAAAAAAAAAAAAAAAAAAAGAAAAAAAAAAAAAAAAAAAAAAGAAAATAAAATAAATTTGCATAAAAAATACATACATCAGCATTGCAGTCTCGGAAGACTATAGTTCTTGTGTCCCTGAAGTTACAGCGCCTCCTATGACTGTGAAGTCCAATGTTCGAAAATCATTCTCCATCACAGATGTCACATTCTCGATCACAGGCTGTCCCTGAAGATGTTGACATGCCTGTGCTTTGTTGCCACCGCTTTCTTCTGGACCTCTTGACTTCATGGTGTTGCGCCAGGGGGGCTTCAGGCATGGACAGTCCGCTACGGAGAACCTGCCGCCATTGAGGGCGGTCCGGAGCCAAATTTCCCCAGCTGGAAGAGGGGTAATGCAAAAGCACCTGAGATCATTCTTGCAGACATCCTTGAAACGCAGCTGGGGGGTGACCGACTTGTCTCTATACACTGTTAATAATATAGAATATAGAAAAATAAAGTATTCCGAATTTTTTTTTCCAATTTTCTACACACTGGTTATTTAACACGTACCCCACGTGTATGGGTTAGGCACAAGGCCCTATTAATGTGGGACCACCCACGAACCGAAGCTCATGGTATAATACAATGGTGGGTGCAAGAATGTGTATGTGCATATAAATGCACACTTAGTATATAGTTAAATAATAGTTAGTTAAATCGAATTAAAAAGGTAGTAAGTCAAACCACATATATGTATAAATATATGTGTATGTATGTTGTAGACCGAATAAGTAGTAGTAAAACCCATATATAAGATAAGTAGATAATGTGTGAATATATATATGTATAGATAGATAGATAGATACATATGTGTGCATGTATACATACATGTGTGTGTATGCATATATGTGTATGTGTAAGTAGGCATATTGTTTGTGGGTGGCAATAGGCAACAAAAGCATAAAACTGAGGATAGATATGAAAAGTGATAAAGGCCAGAAGCAGACAACATGTCTGGTCCTTTGGCACTTAATAGTTGACCAGTTGGTCATAAAAAAAAGTGAGGGTGGTCTCTTAGAACAAAGAACTTTTTCAAATAACGCGGGGTTTAGACACAAATCTCGCAGACGAGATTTGATAGCGAGAATGGGGATTCTGGGAAATTCGAAAAGTTTTAGTCAGTTAGCTTCTGGACAGCGGAGAGGACAGTTGGTCCCTGGGAGCCGAAGAGTGCAGATGGGCCCTGAACACTGAACAGATAAGATGTGAGATGCCCCTAGACGCTAGCCTTAGCAGAGGTCCAAAAGGAATGGGGGTGACCCCCATCTCGACAGCCAGTAGAGATAGCAGCAGACAATTATACACCTCATCTTTGTCTTTTCTGATGTTCACCTGACTGACATTGTCTTGTCTTCATCTCTTTGTTGTTGTTTATTCTCTCTTTCTCTTTGTGATACTGTTTGTTTGTACACCCCTTTGGCGGGGGGCCCCTGCGAGATGTTTTGAGCACATATGCGCAACGTGGACAGGTCCTAGTAGAAATAGCCAGCAGACGAAACGAATCATGGCCAGAGTTAGGAGTGCAGCGAAGATGCAGAATGCCAGAGAGATGCAGAAGTGTGCAAAGGGCTCGCAGCCCGCCGGGGTGTTACAATGGTGCCGACTGACCAAGGGTATCACCTGAAGCCACGGAGAGAGTGGGAAGAAAGACAGAGGCGAAAAGGAGAGAGAGGGAGAGAGAGGGAGATAGACTGACAGTCAGACAGATGGACGAACGGACAGATGAAAAAAAAATCAGAGATGGAGACAAAGAAAAACATATATATATGTATATATATATTTTTAAAAAAAGAGAAAGAAAAAAAAAGAGACTGAAAAGAAAACACCTAAAGGAAAAGGGAAAGAAAGAAAGAAAGAAAAGAAATAAAAAAAAAAAAAAAAAAAGAAAGAAAGACATAAAAAAAAAAAAAGAAAGAAAGAAAGAAAGAATCAAAGGGACGCGCGCGCACACACACAAAAAAAAAAAAATAGTATGTAAGCTCAAAAAATTGTTTTTTTTGTTTGTTTGTTCTTTTTATAATTTGTAGATATTTTGATTGTTTTTGCTTTGATTTGTGTTTATCTTAGTTTTTACTATCTCGGAAATTCTCAAGCATAAGTTTATACATGTATACCATCGGTCTTTGAAAGGATAGAAATAGATTATCATATACATTACTGAAATGTGTATATGTATGTATTATTAATTTTTTTTTTTTTTTAACTATTTGTCCATAGTTGTTTTTGTTTGGAAGATGTTAGTAGATTTTGTTTTCTCCCTATTGAAAGGAAAAAGAAAGAAAGGGAAGGGAGGAAGAAAGAGAGAAATAAAGCGAAAGGCTTTGAGGGAAGCAGTGGGAGAAAGAAAGGGTAGAGATAGAAAGATCTCTGATATACTAATGTTAGGAACAAAGAAAGGAATGGGAGATTGACCTTTAGTAGGGTCATAAAGATGACTTGCATTTTTTTACGACTTGGACGGAAAGTCAGTGATAGATAGATAGATAGATAGAGAGGTGTGTAAAGAAATAAAATGTTGTTTCTTTTGTTATTTTTTTTGTTGGTTTTTTTTTTGTTATTATTATTTAGAGTAAGCATTTAATTAGACTTTCCTAATTAATGTGATAAGATTACTAATGATCTTTATTAAAAAAAAAAAAAAAAAAATCGTTGAGAAGATTACTGAATTTTTTAATTTTTTTAATTTTTTAAATTTTTATTAAATGTTGAGAAAAAGGAGAGACCCCCCCCCCCGAGAAAGAGCGAAGCACCTCCCCACCCACACCTGTTGATTAGTTGTTTCTTGTCTTATACAGCCGATTTAATTGATTTTTTCCCTCCAGTTTTCATATAGTTGGTTAGAATGTTTGTAAAAGGGATTTTAAATGATTATTTTGTCTATTTATTCATTTTTTTTAAATTTGCGATTTATTTAATTTTTCTGTTGTCCCACCAAAATATATATTGTAAGGTAGCTTTGAGAAGAATTAGGGTGAAGTTAATTGAATGAAAATTATTATTTCATCATCATTATTATTATCATTATTATTATTCTATATACAACAACTGACTGTAGAATTTCTTTTGAATTTTAATTTTTTTTTATTTTATTGTTTTTTTTTCTACTCCTAATTTGATTTGACTTGGAGAATTGAGCTTGTTTTGTGTGTGTTAATTGAATGAAAATTATTATTGTTATCATCATTGTTGTTGTTGTTATCATTGTTATTATTATTTTATATACAGCAACAATTGACTGGGATTTTAATTTTAATTTTTTTTTTTCTGTCTTCTCCTATTTTATTGACTTGGAGAATTGAACTTGATTTATGTGTGTTGCGATCAGGCGTGTGCCCAAATATATTAAAAAAAAAAAAAAAAAAAAAAAAAAAAAAAAGACAATGAAAAATGACAGGGATTAGATTTGAACTCTTCTAAATCTCCTGATAGGGTGAACATTGTATGTGTGTGATGAAGGGCGAAACCACCCAGGGCAACTTTGGCCATTGAACTGTGCTGTTTTGTTTTTGTTTTTGTTGATTGCAAAATTGGGGCATAAAGGCCCAGAGAATCAAGAGACTGATGATTGTTTGGTATTTGTTGGTATTTTTTTTTTTTTTAAATTGTAATGTTAATGAACAGGGGGGGTGATGGAGACCCCCGGCCACAAGGTAGACCCGACACTGCTTCCAATCAATAATTCCGGTACGGCACCGAAAGAACTGCGTGGATCTCTTATGCCACCGCGTCGTAGGATTATATGGGATTACGTAATACTTCTGAATCGTTTTAGTAGAGGGGTTAAAATTCCCCTGTGTTAGTGGGGGGTGGGGCGAAATCGAGGAGGTGAATTGAGAAGTCCTCCTGTAAGAAGAGGGTGTTTAAAATCCCTGTGTTTAGTGGGAGGTGAGCTGAGGAAAGCCCTCCTGGTTTGATTAAGTAAGAAGTTTCCCCAAAAGATTGACTTGAGGAAGCAGGGTCGAAGAACCAAGCTGGCAGAAGATGATTTGTTTTTTTTGTTTGTTTGTTTTTTTTTTTTTGTTATGTGATTTTGGATAGAAATCACCCTGAGCATTGTTGGCCATTGTTGCTGTTGTTGGTTTGATGAGAGGGGACTGATTCCCAATTACCAACATAGCATGAATGCATGTTCTTTTGTCGTTGAATTGTTTGCTTTGTTCTCTCCTCGGTGTGCCTCTGCTCTCGCGGGTGTCCTGTTGGGTCCCCGGGTCCAAACCCAGGGATACCAAGGGGGTAGAAAACAAAGATGGGATGCAGGGCCGTGAGTGCGCGTATCCGGCCCAGAAAGACTGACCGCAGAAACAAAATGGAAAGGTATGACCACGGAAACGAAATGGAATCGAGAAGGAATGACCGCCGAAACAGAATGGAAAGCAACGACCGCAGGTACGAAATGGAAAAAGGTAGGACGAATGGTAAGAAGGAAACAACCAGGCAACGCAACCGGGATGGGAGAAGGATCTTTGGGTGAGTGCTCTGGTGCCCGGCGGGCCACTCCGTGTGGGCGGTTGCACATCATGGAGAGAAACAATGTGTCATGTGAATTTTTTTTCTTGATTGTAATTTTTTTTGTTTTGTTTGTGTAATTTATGAATAAATGACAAGAAAGGCAAGGGGAGGTATATAATACAATGGTGGGTGCAAGAATGTGTATGTGCATATAAATGCACACTTAGTATATAGTTAAATAATAGTTAGTTAAATCGAATTAAAAAGGTAGTAAGTCAAACCACATATATGTGTATGTATGTTGTAGACCGAATAAGTAGTAGTAAAACCCATATATAAGATAAGTAGATAATGTGTGAATATATATATGTATAGATAGATAGATAGATACATATGTGTGCATGTATACATACATGTGTGTGTATACATATATGTGTATGTGTAAGTAGGCATATTGTTTGTGGGTGGCAATAGGCAACAAAAGCATAAAACTGAGGATAGATATGAAAAGTGATAAAGGCCAGAAGCAGACAACATGTCTGGTCCTTTGGCACTTAATAGTTGACCAGTTGGTCATAAAAAAACACCGTGAGGGTGGTCTCTTAGAACAAAGAACTTTTTCAAATAACGCGGGGTTTAGACACAAATCTCGCAGACGAGATTTGATAGCGAGAATGGGGATTCTGGGAAATTCGAAAAGTTTTAGTCAGTTAGCTTCTGGACAGCGGAGAGGACAGTTGGTCCCTGGGAGCCGAAGAGTGCAGATGGGCCCTGAACACTGAACAGATAAGATGTGAGATGCCCTAGACGCTAGCCTTAGCAGAGGTCTCCAAAAGGAATGGGGGTGACCCCCCATCTCGACAGCCAGTAGAGATAGCAGCAGACAATTATCACCTCATCTTTGCCTTTTCTGATGTTCACCTGACTGACATTGTCTTGTCTTCATCTCTTTGTTGTTGTTTATTCTCTCTTTCTCTTTGTGATACTGTTTGTTTGTACACCCCTTTGGCGGGGGGCCCCTGCGAGATGTTTTGAGCACATATGCGCAACGTGGACAGGTCCTAGTAGAAATAGCCAGCAGACGAAACGAATCATGGCCAGAGTTAGGAGTGCAGCGAAGATGCAGAATGCCAGAGAGATGCAAGAAGTGTGCAAAAGAGCTTCGCAGCCCGCCGGTGGTGTTACAATGGTGTAGCGGGTGCAAAAAATGCGTTGATCCCGTCGGCATTCCCCCTCAAGGGGGCGCCTCAGGCACCAGGCAATAAACCCAGCCCTTCCCCTTTAAATCGAGGGGGCAGGTGTTGCCTGGGGGGGATGCCCCCCCCCTGGGATCAACGATGTTAATTTACTCTGTAGTTCCAGCGGCCGAAGCTCACTGGAACCCCGGCTTGACCGGAAACCAGAGCGTTTTTTCTACACACTGTCGGAATTAATTTCATATTTTACTCCCACCGTTAATAATATAATAGATGAAATTTTGTTAAGTAATGATTAAGATAAAATAGTTAATGATCATCATGTCGTACCGGCTGCACGGATATCCATGACAATCTCTCGCCAATCATCTCCATCGGTTATCGCAACGGCCCACACTGGCGTGCCCATGCACAGTTCTCTACAGGAGAACGTCACTTATGAGTTCGTCTTTGCTTCTCCGACAGTGGAGCCTTTAAAGCAGCTTTTAGAATGTCTGGGTAACCTGAACTACGCCAGTAGGTATTTATATACAATATATTCTGAAAAATAACAAAAGTTTTATGTAACATTATTTCATTTTGGGTTATTTCCTATAACTCCAACCTAAAAAAGGGGAACCACTCTGATTGACTGATAAATTATTTATTTATTTATTGATCTACTAGGAAAAAAGAAGACGGGTTAGGGTTAGGACTAGAGGTTAGGGTTTAGGGTTATTTTAATGGGAAAATAATGGGTAGAATAATCAACAGATAAAATTCATTCAGAGTGGTTCCCCTTTTTAGGTTGGAGCTATAGGTAATAACCTAATTTTGGGTGGCTTACCATGTAACTGAACCACCCTGTAGGCTGTGGCTGTAGAATATGTCTACTACACCTCTGTAGAGGGGTAAGACCCTCCCACAATAGGCACACTTGTTTGTCATGGGTGGCGATCCTTGATGCTTAAGGATAGAACCCATGTGGCTGAGCAGTCCATGACATGCAACACCCCACTTTGGCCCTTACTTAGGCTAGACGGAGCGGCTGCCTCCGATCAATCGGCTAGTCACATCAAGCCATAGCTCCTGGCGAACCGGAAAAGTGGGTCAAGCACGTCACAATCTGTCCATCATTTTCCTGTGTTTTTTTCACAACCGTTAGTTTGAATTTAGTTAGAATTAAGACTTTTCCAATAGCATTTTCGGATTTCTCGGGTAAAAATGCTTTTATAAACCAATTTTTAGGAGTAGGGAACCTCTAGGACTCATTATACAGACAAAAATAGTTTACAAAATGTCGCCATTTTTCGCGAAACCCACCAAATTTAGAGAGCTAAAAATCCACATAACTCCGCCAATTTTTGGAATTGGAAGCTCAAATTTTTGGGAATGCCTAAATTTAACACAGTCCACACCTGCACAAAATTTCAGAAAAATTGAAGGGGTGGGTTACAATTTTATTTTTTTCTGGATGATTTGACATGAGATTGCCCATATACTTATCGTAAATAATTAGTAGGCTGCCAATCAATTATACAACAATTAATATATCTTAATGTAATACTTATGTAGAAAAATGATATTTGCTTGAATATTTCGTTTCCTTATACGGTATAAATATAAGAAAAATCACAATGATAGCTAATTGCCTGAGCAAACTTAATAGAAGAGAAAACAAAACATAACATGAAATACCAATAAGAGCTTATACATAGTTGTATAAGAGAAATGTCCTAATAGGAAAATAGTCTTTTAGCAGATGAAAGTTTGGAGCTGCTGGTAAAAAAAAAGAAAGTAAAAACATATGTTGAACATGTTCTCATATGCCATGCGACACGAAATGCTGGAAGTTTTGGAAAAAATAGTGATAAATTATCTGCCCTTAGCATCAGGGGTCGAAATCGCCAATATACGATATTGGCGCCAAAATTGAAATCTATGACTAAGTTACTTATAGTATTGAGCAGATAGCAGCAAGACATCTAAATCCGGTCACTCCCAAAACCCTCAAATGAATTCAGCAGATAAGTCTGGTCGTAAACGCCATTAAGTTTGCAATTTGTACCTTTCTGAATATATGTTTTTTTAAATCTTTAATTGTTCTTGTTTTCTTTATCCGAATTTAATTGTTTACCTTTTAACCTGGAAAATTATATGAGGCTCATCAAAAAAGATCATAGAAGCTTAAAGGCCTCTGTCCGTAGACAGGAGACATAACTGGTTTGTGTTCTTCTCTTGTGGTGTAGAAAGTAAAAAGAACTTTGGAGGTTGCCGCTTCCACTTTTATATTGCTACTCGCTACGCCACCTAGTGCCAAATAGGAGAACACGCAAAGAATGTAATCCATACACTTACATTAACTATCTTACTTCATTACTGAACAGTTGAATACCAAAAGTACGTCTTCGACTAGCTACAATTCAGCTATCAGTCATATTTCTTATCTTTCTCCTCAACTTCCCAAAACCGCCCTTGAATATTTCTACAACACCACACTTTCTTTCTTTTACGTCATTCTCTCCTTCTCACTTCATTTCTCAATGTGTGTGGATGTATGTGTGTACGCGTATATATATATATATATATATATATATATATATATATATATATAAGTTAAGAATAAGGAAATGAATCTGACGGTATAAGTATAGATAAAAGGATATGAAAACACACAATGCTGTTAAAATGAAAATATTTTATATGATATTCATAGCTAATATTGAACAATATTTCGATTTATAAAAATCATCTTCAGAGCTTGTTTATAATCCGGACTCATCGAGAGAGAAGCAGAAAATATGTGTGTGTGTGTGTGTGTGTTTGTGTGTGAGTGTGTGTGTATACGTACGTGTGTTTCTTTCTCTCTTTCTGTCTTATACACAGGAATACGTATCGGCATACATTTAATTTCACATCTAAGAGTATACGCTTTTATTATGTGAGGTAGAGAAAGACATTTTTAAACGAGTTAAGAAAAGTTGTTGCTCACCCGCAGAAATCAGACGTTCTGTAACTAACTACAATTCGGCTATCGGTCACATTTATTTTGTCTTTCTCAACCAGAAAGAAAAAAACAAGAAGAAAGAAAGATGTTTATTTTCACACATTTTACCCCCCAAACCCCCCCCCAAAAAACAAAAACAAAACAAAACAAAACAAACAAACCACACCACACAACAAATGATTAATGTGTGGAGGATGATCACTAATTAGGACTGAGCCTATTCTAGTAGTGACCACCTCTGCTATTTCATAGGTTTTCAGGTTTAAAATATTTTAACAAAGACAGATATAAGTAATCAAAAAAAAATAACAAAGGTTATTAATTTTAAATATACAGTAGAGACTGGGTCTCTTTTTTGTTGGTATTTGATAACTTCTCTATCTTTTAAACCAACCAATAGTAATTCCCCCATTAAAGTGAGACGAGTATCTTTCGACCTTTAAGAAAGTGTTGATTTATGGTTGTACTAAAATGCTTGCTGTCAGGGAAACTTTTTTAGTAGAGTCCCCACTCACCAAGTATCACTATTAACATTAGTATATCCATGATATACTAGCACTGAACACAACATAGGGAAAGACAAGATAAACTCATTCACACATGCAAGAATACTTAACTTTATATATATATACACACGGTGTGTCAAAAAAGTATCGAGATTTTCGGTACTTTTTGACACACCTTGTAATCTGAAAAATGAACGTTCCATTCATTCTTCATTTCTATCTTGGCACACGCAGCTTTAAAATCTGTACTTTTTGACACACCTTGTATTCTGAAAAATTAACGTTACATTTATTGTTCATTCCTATCTTGGTAAATACAGCTTCAATCTCGATACTTTTATGACACACCTAGTATATTACAATATACATACAAGTGGTATTAGAAGAAAGTTTACTCAAACGATAACGACAACGGCTTGGAAGAATTGTCCCTTTAACTTGTCTGTGAGTTTTGGATTTCCATATGACTAATAATTTATTTATAGCGGTCCATGCTGTTTTGCAGGAATAACTCCAAGACGCGAGAATATAAAAATACGTGTTTATTTGTCTACGTCATTTCTGGTACTGCCCCCGTAGCAAGGCCCTCTAAGATATCTTAGAAGGCGCTGCCCGTAGTCAAAACCTCTTAAGGCATTACAGATATTGGGGCCGCTTATGTATATAAGTCGACCAACACATGCCTTTTCTATGCGTGCATTAACATCGCTTTCCGTGGATAAGATATTACTGCCTAAGTACTTAAATTGTTTACCGGTTAAGGAGTTTGCCATCGAGAGTTGAGATGTCTCTTTTGTGTTTAAAAGATATGAACTTTGTTTTATCAGAGTTTACGTATAGGCCGATGTTTCGTGCTGCCTTTTCTAGGCTGTGTAGCAAAGATTCGGCTTGTGCAGGTGTATTTATTTTTGCGTCTGAGGTGGAGCGCCACACCTACCATCAGCTCCTCACTTTAGCGCACAGATCCCTGTGCTACTCATAGGCTGAGTTGACGAGGACCGGTATCGAACTAGGAACCTTGTGGTTTCTAGCCGAACGCTCTACCGACTGAGCTAACCCGGCCCTGATTCCGTAAATTTCCACAGGCCCAGCTAGTATACTTTATTATGAAAACCGAATCACCAAACGTCTGTCTGTACAATCAAGGCTCCGCCAATTTTAGACCGATTCCAACCAAATTTTTTGAAAATGTTAGTGTAATGCATACAAATGTTTTAAACTTTACAATGTAATCCATTGAAGTTTTTAGGTGAGACTTGTCTTTCACTGGTTTATGTCTGACTGTCCACCTCAGGGTATCTGTCTAACATCCATGGTCGGTAATGTACTCTCAAGGCAATCGTTATGAGAGTCAGATAACATTCTCTCTTATTATATGCTCTTCGACCTTTTTTTATACCACGGTCAGGTCTCATGTTAAGGAAGTCGTAAGATACATCTTATGAATGCGACCAGGGTGGTCGTCAGTGATGCAATATCTTTATCGCCGATTACGGGTTATGGTGCACCATATCGGCTCCGATAGCAACCCAACTTAAATCCGACATCTTCAAGTTGCCACCTGTAAGCTACGTGCTGCTGGTCTTGACATTTTTTGCTACGATTGAACTACACAAGAAAAACTCAACCTCTTAAATCGAGAAACCCACATCAGTGTGAGCCAATGAAAAAGCCTATCCTCCTATTACTAATATATAATGGAATAATCTGTTCCTCCGGTTTCAGTCTAATTTACCTTCTACGGATCCCACCTGTTCTATGAACTTAATTGATTTTATCTATTCTAACTTACCACCTTTTGCGCTTTTACTAACCTGACCATTACACAGTGAACCAGTTTTATTTTCCCCTAAAAAATCAACTTCTAACTGGTAGTCTATTTCAACTCCTGCTTCTTAACTTCTCAACCGGGTTAATTATATAAACCACGATTATTGTTAATTACTACGTTAAACCAGCATTTGCCTTAGGCTCTCAAATTGAACGCTGTTCCCAACAACACACTCTCTACCAAATGACCCCCGCTCGCTTCAAGAATATGTACCCCACTCCTGTTCAAATATATATGCTTCAAAATCCATCTTGACTACAAATAAATAAAATGTCATTCATATCATAAGGAAGAATCCATTTAATCCAATCAAAGTTTATTAACCGTCACCGGTAATTTCCCATGGGTCACCGTTATTTTTAAGTTAACGGCCCTAATTCAAATTTCTAGCTACAGATACGTTCACAATTTATGACTACCCATCAATTGTAACAATAGATTAGAAAGACTAACGAAATCAAATAAGTACGCACATAAAACGATTACACTTATTTTAATGATATTTTAATTATAAGGCTTAGGTGAACAACTCACAAAAAGTGACATGATAATAACTTGTTAACAATTATAGCTTCAAGTAACAATTAGTAATACAAATAATTTCCCCCAAGTTATATGTTTTCAAGTATTCCTATCTAATACAAATAATTTCCCCACAGTTATATGTTTTCAAGTATTCCTATCTAATACAAATAATTTCCTCACAGTTATATGTTTTCAAGTATTCCTATCAAGTATTCTATCAAATACAAATAATTTCCCCACAGTTATATGTTTTCAAGTATTCCTATCTAATACAAATAATTTCCCACAGTTATATGATTTTCAAGTATTCCTATCTAATACAAATATTTTCCCACAGTTATATGTTTTCAAGTATTCCTATCTAATACAAATAATTTCCCCACAGTTATTGTTTTCAGTATTCCTATCTAACAAATAATTTCCCCACAGTTATATGATTTCAAGTATTCCTATCTAATACAAATATTTTCCCCACAGTTATATGTTTTCAAGTATTTCCATCTAATACAAATATTTCCCCACAGTTATATGTTTTTCAAGTATTCTTATCTAATACAAATAATTGAACTGTTATATTGTATCAAATATTCTATCTAATACAAATAATTTGTTAGTCTGCCTAAAAAAAGGGCCTAGTCAGACGCAATAAACGTTTAAACTGACCTTTGTAGTAAAAAGGCGCACTATGTCTCAATTTTGTTTTTTATTTTTTGTTGTATCTGTATATATATAAAAAAATAAAAACATTGATTATAGCTTGAAATCTAAAGGATCATTTTTTTTCTGTTGTTCAATATTAAAAATTGATTTTTAGAAACTGTCTTACTGGGAGTAATCGTGATGAAGGGGTACCCCCCCTCCAGACCAGATTTGGAACTTTACCATCAGATAGATTTTAATGTCATACCGGACACTAAAACTCTTAACTATCGCATTCTAGCACATATATGATAAAAAGGGTTGGGGCTTGCCATAAGGGTAATAGGGTTGGGACAATCATATAGGTGCTAGGGCTTAACGTAACAGACAATTGGTCTTGCGGGGCCTCTCTGAGCGCCCGTCTAGTCTAAGTAAGACCAACGTGGACTGCTCAGCCACCAGGTGGTCCCTTGAGGGGGTATCTTACCTCTCTACAAAGGTGCAGCCGGTGTATTCTAAACCCTAGCCGACATGGCTGAAAAATTCTCGATCATGTGTTTCCTGTTGAACGACTAACAATGAATTGAAGTAAATAGTTAGTGGGTGTTTCCAATGTATTCAGATTTTGCGTTAAATTCGAGTCCATGGATTTTGGAAATGTGTGGATGTTGGATTATTCTAGTCTTTAAGATGTGCTGAAATTACCAGTTAAACTTATACACTCGGGTTAAACTCAGCCAATCAACAGCTCGAATACGTGGTTAATTAACTATTTAATCGCTGATATTGACAGCCGTTCATTTGCACTTTATTCGACATTGACGTACTGACCTGCAACCAACGACTTTGCTTAACGTAAGGATAATATCCAACACTAAGGGACACCAAGGAACAACAAAAGGATCATATCCAAACTAAGGGACACCAAGGAAAACAAAGGATCATACCCAACACTAAGGGACACAAGGAACAACCAAAAGGATCATACCCAACACTAAGGGACACAAAGGAACAACCAATGTTTCTTCACTAAATATCGCGCTCTGTTTACCACAAGAGATCGTCACTGCAAAGTGCACTCATTTAAAGCCTAAAAAATGACCACAAAATCGTAACAGTAGATTTGTGTTTGGGATACAAAGAGCGGCCTAAGTACTTTCTGTAGCGAATAATATCTACCAGTTATTACCATCTTAAAAAATATACAAGCCTGGCTATACTTAAAAAGAATGCTTATTACGCGCCAATTTAAAACAGACCGAAATTTTAATTTAAAAAGGATCACATGTCGTTTCATCAGCATAACGAAAATTCCAACAACTTATAACTTACGCCTGTTGGCAGGGCTTAGAATATACTTACTGTATCCGCTGAAGACCCCCCCCCCATTATTTAGAAGAAAAGATTAAAGAAAATTATCAAATGTATTTTTTTTTAAGAAATGATTAAAAAAATAGAATTGCACATGAAAAAAAAACTATCAAGGGTGCTCTGAAAATTAAAAAAATGAAACAAAACAAAAGCACATGAAAAAACCTGCAGTTTATGATAAACTAAATTCTCACAGGAGAGATGATCACCGCTCAGGCTCCATCAGATGTACTCTCTCTGGGGTAGCAGGATTGTGGTAGGGGTATGTTCAAAGGATTTCTCGGGATGTAAGCAAAAAAGTTTTGAAAGGCGAAACAAGTACGACGGGTTTAAAATGGTAGCAGAAAGAAAAAGAAGTTTAAGTAGGGGAACTCATTAGATCTTGATTTCATAATTATGTTATTTAGGAGTTTTTCTTGTCGGCATTTTTCAAAGACTTTGTCCTTCTCACACACACCACACACACAAACACACACACACACAACACACCTCTCACTCTCTTGAAAGTTTTAAGTGTGTGTGAATTCGTAAATTTTACAAACATTTCTGTCTTTCTCTCTTTCAATCTGTGTCTTTTTCTGGCTGACTTCTGATTTAGGTCGGAAAATTAAAACGGAAAGTTTTTTGGTGGTACCAATGACAGTTTAACTACCGCCTATGAATCAACATTTTGCGAATTGGGTTACGCTTTTAGGGGGATTAAGGTTGTTTTTAATTACGTATTGCTTAAAAAACAACAACAAAAACCCAAAATTACTATACATAACCATTGAAATTAATTATTGAATCTATTTATTGAGACAGTTTTTGTGTTTAGTTGCAATGTATAATTTCAATTAACCTAAATCCTCTAAAATCGTAACCCAATTCGTAAAATGTTAAGTCATAGTAGTTAAACTGTATTGGGTAGCACAAAAACTTTCCGTGTTAATTTTCCGACCTAAATCAGAAGTCAGTCATATATTCTATGTAAGTGCATACATTATACAAACGATTCGTCTCATGCTTTTTCTGTGTCTCTTTCTTTCGAAGTGTTGTCAGCACAAAACTGCAAACAGCAGTACGTTGACTTACGAAGTGTCTCACTTACGAGTTTTCCGATTTACGAGTGTCCCACTATTGCGCCAATTTTCTGATCTTCTCACACGAGCGTTGTTGGTTTAATTGCCACACTCGACAAACCTGTTCTCCTAGCTAAGACCAATGATTCGGTATTTTTACCGTAACCTCACACTACGTCAGGATGGGATACAACGTTTTGTTTTAATGGGAGTGCACAAACCGGAAGCTCCATCGATGGTTAGCTAAAACAATGCAATGGCTCACATTGCATTCCACTTTTTGCACCAGGCATAAAGCCAGTTCTGTCCTTTAAATTGAGGGGGTAGGTATGACCTATGGGATCACGTGGTTAATTTGTCCAGG
>CM042151.1:64069781-64133153 GCA_023376005.1 Doryteuthis pealeii | reverse complement strand
AAATAAAGAAGAAAATAAAGAAATAAGCAAAGAAGAAGGGAAATAAGAAGAAAAATGAGAAATAAGCCAAAGAAGAAAAGGGAAATAAAGAAGAAAATGGCAAGAAATGAAGCAAAGAGAAGGAAATAAAGAAGAAAATGAAGAAATACGCAAGAAGAAGAAATGAAAAAAACAAGTAAAAAAAAGAACCTTAACACTCAAACCCAACTCGCTAATAACGGAGATTTATCTTGAAAGTTCTCGTATTATACAGTCTCGTAACTTTAACATCTGAACACTTTTCCATCGATCCTCACAAATACTAACTGAAGCAATCCATGACATGCAACATTCTACTTTGGCCTTTACTTGCGGCTAGACGTGCGGTCGGAGAGCCCCCCCCGTATCAATCGGCTTGGTCCACCGTCACTTCCCTAGCACTTGTATGGCATTGTCCCATCCCTTATAGCAAACACCCAACCCTTTTAATCATATATGTACTAGAAGCGTGATGCTGATCTTTCAGGTCCTGCGTATGACGTTAAACTACACCTAGTTAGTGAGTCTAATCTGCGGAACGCTTGGGAGTGTGGCAGTACCCCTTATCACCAATTACTCCCAGGTCCACCTGAACGGAGTGGTAGTTACCTGTTAGGGGTTCCCATCTATGGGGTTAAATTAGATCAAAAAGCGAGTATTAAAAAAAAATTGTCTAAAAAACTTTAGTTTTGAAAAAATATTGAATACCCAACAGGAAATAATTGAACAAAATGTATTTTGGTATTAAAATGATCCAACAGGGTTGACATGCCGTGAAACCAACCAACCAACCAAGCCAAACCGCCGGCACTAATACCTCGGGAAAAGCATGAACCTTTATCCCACCCAGCTTGGATCAAAATAGCTCCATTTACTGTTCTTTTACATGGATTGACTTTGACGCTAAATATCCCACGAAGGTTGGTTATGCATTAAAACAAACAAAAACCTATCTGTACTGTAGGCTCAGGTTCCTAGTTTCGATACAAGCCCTCGCCAACTCAGGCGTATGAGTAACACAGGGAATCTGTGCAGTAAAGAGAAGAGCTGATCTAGGTGTGTCGCTCACCTCAGATGCCGAAAAAAATAATCCCCTTGGTCTAAGCGCTAGTAGGCTAGTAGGCCCCTCGCTGATGGCTGATACCGACTTTAGGGCCACTCTGACGACTAACTTAATCCCCGCCAGCGGGTTAGGACTCAAGCCTCCTCACCAATTACAAAAAGGGGTGTCCGCGTATGACATTAAACTTGCATCTGATGTAGGTCTCTACGTACGGGATATCTGGGGAGTGTTCAGTACCCCTTCATTATTCATCGTCACTTGAAGCCCTTGCACCTATATGATTGTCCCGGACATATTTATGAGGTTTAAGACATCTTTTCGAGCTTTTTTACATTGTATTGCTAGGAGGCTGTGACTGAGGGTCTTTTAGTTGTCCTGTGTGTTGATGTTAAAACTGCGTCTAATGGTGACAGTTCTATTCTGGGCCCGGGCGGGAGTGTTGAGTACTCATCCATTCCATTACTCTCAGGCCCACTCTGACCCAGAGTGGTAGGACCTATTAGGAGGTATTATCTATGGCTCAAATTAAATCAAATTTGAAAATACTTGATTGGTAGGAATACTTGATTCTGTATAACTGTTAAATTTTATCTTGTATTAAGAATAGTTACTTGAAGCTATAATTGTTTTTTACTAAGGATATGGGTTTTTTTTAATATATCGCGTGAATTTGTCCCATTAGAACATTGCGGGCTTCCAGCCATTCTCTAACGACGTCGTTGTCGTTGTTTTCTTCGAATGCCTTCAGACTTACAGCCGGCCTTCGCATTTTAAACAACTTGTTAACTTCAAATCAAAAATATTTGCGGAATTAAAAAGAATAAACAAACCGAATGAGAATATATATATATATATATATAATTATATATATAAATATATATATATTGTGTGTTGTGTGTGTTGTTGTGTGTGTGTGTGTGTGTGTGTGTGTGTGTGTGTGTGTGTGTAAAGAGCCAGAGGGTCAGTGAGGGCAAGTTGGGGTTTTTAAGGGGCGGGTCGTACGGGTGCGAGAAGGGGATGATTTTCGGGTTGAGAGGGAGGTTAAATGAAAGAGGGAACGGGGGTTGGAAAGAAAGGAGGGGTAGTGACGACGGGGTAGGACTTTTTATTATTGGCTTAAGAGTTAAAAAACAAAAATTGTCTATGAAGTTAATTAGAATTACATGGAGTGGAAGAAAATGAGGCAGATTGGTGAAAGAAAGAAAGAAAGAAAAGAAAGAAGAAAGAAAGAAGAGTGTAAAAGAAAAAAAGAAAAAAGGAAAGAAAGAGAGAAAAAGAAAGCGAATAAATACAAATGTAATCTAAATAAAGATAGATATTCGAAAGAAAGAAAGAAAGAAAGAAAGAAAGAACCATCAAAGAAAAAATAAAGAGGAAGACAATACAGATGAAAGTTAATTGAAGATAAATATTTTTAAAGAAAGAAAAGGAAGTAAGAGAAAGAAAGAAACAAAGGATATAAAAGAGGGTAAAGGAAAGAAAGAAAGAAAGAGAGAAAGAAAGAAAGGAAAAGAAAGAGAGAAAGAAAGAAATTACAAATCAAAATTAAATTGTTTGGTTTGGGTTGAAGATAGTAAGCATTTGAAGAACCAAAAACACGTAAGGAAAAAAGGGAAAATTTAAAATGACTTTAAATAAAGAAAATGAAGTTTTTGAAAGGAAGAAAAGAAAGAAAGGAAAGAAAGAAGAATGAATGAAAGAAATAAAAGAAAGAAAAGGATGAAAGAGGGTAAAGGAAGAAGAAAGAAAGAAGAAAGAAAAACAATTCAAAGTGTACTGAGTGTTGACTATAAAAATGGCGGCTTGTTGAAAAAAGTCTAAAGACAGCCAACCAAACAATAAAAGAAAACGCTAAATAAAACTGTGACAATCAAACAATGAAGATATAAAGAAAAACAAAGGAAAATGAATACAATAAATTATCTATCTATCTATACATATATAAAGGGACAGTTGGTATGTATGTATGTATTATGTATGTCCGATGGAAACTATGAAAATAAAACAATCAACGGACAAAGTAAATATATATGCTCATTAAATATCACAGTTCTTGCCGGCGCTTTTTTTTGTATATTCGAGGATATTTAAAATCAAAAATATACATATAAATAGCATTGAAATTCTACTTAAAATGTCCAGCATTTGTAAATCGCAAAAGTAAACAAATCAATACACCAGAGTTTACCTCCTCCTCTATCCAGGCGATGCTGGGTAGCAGCTTCTAGCAGATATATAAAGGACAGTTGGTGTGCATGTATGTAATGTATGTTATGTAAGTCCGGAGAAAACTACGAGAATAAAACAATTAATGACAAAGTAAATACATATATACACATTCAATATCAACGAGGCTTGCTTTTTGAGCAAAATAATGAAGATTTTATTTACATTGAGAAGCTATTTAAAAATTAGGATTTGAATAGTAAGTGAGGAAAGTCATTGGTGGCGTTCGGGATTAAAACATAAATCAATTATGTAAGACCAAAACACAATCAATGGATCTGCGTGACTAACTTTTTATTATTTCCCTTCCCCTACTATGCAGGCTGCGCCTGGTAGCCGCTTTCTAGTAAAATAGAAAAGAAGGCTCAGCAAAGATAGGAACACCGTTCCTACAAAAAAAGGTTTTTTTTAAAACGAAAACTTCAGAAAAGCAAAAGGAGAATAATTTGGTGCAAAACGGGTGCAATTACTAAACCGAAAAAAAAAAAGTTGTTTTTTTTATTGTTTTTTTTTTTTTTTTTTTGTTTGTTTTTGTTTTTTTATTATTTGTGTTTTTTTTTTTTATTTTTTTTTTTGGGGGAGGATAAAGAAGAATAAAAAAATAGAAAGAGAAAATGATAAGATTTTCAATGAAGAAAATGGTACGACAACGAGAGAAAGAAAAAAAAAGATTTTAGAAAGGAACAAATATCTAACTACTCACAATATAAAAGACGACGATTGCAGCCATGATTTCTTCGGCTTTCTCACCGCTCCCTTCTTTTTTTTTTTCTTTTTTTTTCGCCAATCCCACCTACTCCGCTCCCCGTAAACTCCCTCCATCTTTTTTTTTTTTTTTTTTGATTTCATCCAATTTCACTGCATCTTGAAATTAAACATGGCCGACACAACCTTTAGGCGCTTGACTTGCTTCGCGGGCAAAAAAGACAGCGTTCGGCTATCGCCGACATCTTTATTTCCTTGCCGCACCGATGGACACCGGATGACGCCATTTTGGCTTGCATTTATTTGTTCAATCTTCCTGTTTGTATTGTTTTTGTTTTTTTTAAACTTGTTTGCTTTTCTTCTTCTATTTTCTTTTTCTTCTTCTCTCCTCTCCTCCTCCTCCTCCTTTTTATTATTTATTATTATTCTTTATTATTATTATTATTATTATTTTACCCCTTGCGATTTTTTCACACCAGTTTTTAACTGATGGATTTTCATTGGAGTCTGAGTGACAGCAAGGTCTCCAGAAACTATTCTAAGCATCATAGCCGATTTAAGTACTTCCGTGGTCTGAATGGTTTCATCTTCCCCTAATTTCAGTTCATTCCATTTCTTTTCCTTTTCTTGGGGGACTTTTTCATGGGTCCCTAACTACGGTTTCTATCACTGTCAAGTTAATGTTTTTCAGATAATTTTTCAGCTCTCTCGCAAGGTCCAGGTATTCTCCCAGCATTTTACCTTACTTCACTTTCCTTTTGTGTTCTGTTGGATTATCAAAATAGACTATATATATATATAATATATATATATATATATATATATATAATATATGTGTGTGTGTGTGCTGTGTGGAATCATCTACAGACACGTGTTTCGACTTATCAAGTCTCCCAGTGTGGCTAGACATTCCATTCCGTGAGCTAACTACAACCGGATTAAACTCCGATCGATTTCAGCATCAGTCAGACAGCTTAACCTTTCGGCCATCGTCACCCACAGAATGCGAAGGGGATTTTAACTGTTTCAACACACATCTGTATGTATGTAAAGGCATCATAGAGTGCTCCACCCTTTATAGGAGAGCTTACGTTTACGCTTTAGTTGCGGTTATCAGCGAAATCCCCTCTAAAAGTCTCAACCCAATATATATTATATAAATAATATATTATATACTAATAACTATCCTAAATATACTTAACCCCTCCGCGACGGTAGGATGTGGCACAAGGTCAATTTCTTAAGCGGAGGTTAACAGGTTTAGTGATCCATCTCTATCTCAAAATCACAGAGAATCTCACAGATTCAGATGTTGAAAATTTTAATTTCTTGCACAATTTTCAGTGAATCCCTTTCCTACCCAGTCATGTATAGTCTTGTACTCTCTTTGTGCTAGTTTGGCTGCATTCGCTAATAATATGATTAACGGTTTCGTCTTTTTCTCCACGCATTTTACCACTAACTATCCTGTTGTGTCTTGTTTATTTTTGCTTTATATAATTTTTCTCATTGCATTGTCTTGTGCTGCGATTATAAGAGATTTTATTTCTCTTTTGAGGTTCCCTCTCTTAGCCATGGTCCATATTATTTTGATGTTCTATCTCTTCGTTTGTCGCTTGAAGTACCCATATAGTTGTGTTTTCTTCCCATCTTAGGTTTTCTTGTTTTTGCAATATTTGTGCTCGTCCACATTTAATTGCTCTTCTGGCAGCTGCAGTTAGGTTTTTCTTTGCTATTTTTAGTATATTCTTCGAATGCTTGAATTGTCACATCACACAGTCTTCAATGCTGGTGAGACCTCTTTCTCCTATTATCGTGCTACATGTAATCTATGTCGTCCCATGGGTGTAATGCCTTGTGAATTGTCGTAATTTTCCTTGTCCTTTAGTCCATATGTCGGAGCACCACTCTTGTCCATTTTAAGAATGGTCCAGAGTATCTTACTAGGGGAACAGCCCAGGTGTTATTTCCTTGGTGAGATATCCGCTGCTGAGTTTAGTTTCTAGAAGTTTCTTGTCTTTCTGAGGTACTCTTTTCTCACTTTTTCTTTAATCTCTGTTTGTTTGAGTGGTGTACCGCTTCCAGTATTCCCGAGGTATTTGTAATTCTACTTTTTCTCTCAGTATCCTTATATTTCTTCTTGATTTGGTAGTTCTATTCTCACTGCTGTTGTCATTTTTTTCTCCATTTTTTTTATCACGAGCATGGCGCACGTTTTCTATGCCAAATTCCATAACCCTATATCATGCTGTATATTCCCTATGGTTTATACAAGTGTCTCTAGTTCTTTTTCATTTTTGGTACATTTAATCATATAAGCTTGATAGAAGTCAACCACTAGTTTATTAATACGCATAAAGTTAATGAAAATTACAACATTCAAACAATAAAAAACAAAGAATTTGGGATTAAATAACTCTCACAAGGGTTGATACACTGATATGCCATTAAACAAAATAACTAATCAACACTTTATTTTTAAGAACCAGCAAAGGAACGCCCGTCGCGGTGGTGCAAAAATACATTTTTTGAAAGATATAGCCTGAGGGGTGTGGGAAAAATTAAATAAATAACAATAAAAACTGTTTCATATTTTTTGTTAAATGATACTTACTTAAAAAGCATCATATTTACATCCACTTCACTGAAATATTTGTTTTGTTTTACGGCAGTATGTACCTCCAAAAATTTAATAAAAATTCTGATTTAATTATTCAAACTCTTATCTTTTATAGAAATTTTTTTAATTCGTACGAGTAAAATATATTTTGTTTCGGATTTCATTAAATGAAATAAAAAGGTCGACCTTGTAAAATAATATTTCTCCTTAAAATATTTTTAGGAAAAAAAAATGTTTTAAACATAAACTTCATCTAAAGCGTGAATAAGTATCAAAACTTTCGTGAAACATTTGACTCAATTGATTTTTCATATAATTTTTTAAATTACAGTGACGTAAGCATGACATAGTTTTCGGTTACTGACAAAAAGGGACACCGAATCTCCATTATTAATAGATCAATAAAGATCAAACAGACCCTTTTTTTAAAAGCATATTGATATGTACTATGTTCCCGAAAATAAGACAGGGCTTATATTAGTTTTCAGTTATTCCTATAAGTCTAACATAAACAAAGGGGAACCACTTCTTGACTGATGAATTTATTTATTTATTGATCTTACTAGGGAAAAAAGACGGTAGGGTTAGGGTTAGGGATTAGTTTGGAAACACGGTTTACGGTTATTTCCTATAGTCTAACATAAACAAAAGGGATTGCACTCTGATTTGATAAATATTTATTTTATTTTCCCCATTAAACTAACCCCTAAAACCTTGTTAAACTAACCCCTAAATAAAAACCCTAAACCCAAAACCCTACAACCCCCGTCTTCTTTCTCTTTTCTGTGATCAAACAAATATAATAAATAATGTATCAGTCAAGAGTAGTTTGCCCCCCTTGTTTATGTTAGAACTATATAAGAGAATTAACCCACGGTATCCATCAATCGTCTTCGTTTTCTTATTCACACTTTTTATTCACGTTTATTTTATATTCTAAGTATATTTTAGCTTGTTTTAAGAGCAAATCCAGAAAACCGACAAATTCAAACCCGAGCTAGACATCTCAGAAATCACACAAAATCCAGAAATCGGACCCCAATAAATCTCAACCTTACTTACCCAGCAAATGCTCCTCCTGAATCTTTACAGTATTATGTACACATTATTACGCCAACTTTTAACTCAGGGGAAATAACTTTAAAAACTTAATTAAAGTTATCTCCCTTAGTCTCTTAAAACTGACAAAAGGTTTTTTTTTGATAGTATTGTATTTTGCTTTCATTATTACTTTTTTCCCCTGATTTTAAAACCACTATTCATAAAACAGGGGTGGTGTGTGTGTATATTTATTTGTGAATAACAGCTATATCTTGACTTAAGAGTTAATTCGTTCCGCGCTATATAGCACAATCTCCTCTCCTCAACCTTCATCATTAAAATCAATTTTCACAATTGAACTAAAACTGAAATGCCATTTAATCCGTCTCAGCCCAACCTCCCCCGCAAGAAAAATCTTTTGTTTTTTTGTTTTTTGTTTTTTTTTTTCACTTCAAATAAGAAAAATAACACTATATAGTATAAAAAGAACGGTAAAACTTGCAAATTCATTCTCAAATCCATGACCCAGAAAAACAGAACCCACAAATTTTTGTAATTAAAACTGTTAATTTAACTAGGGGGTTAGGGTTAGGGTTAGGGTAGTTTAATGGGAAAATCAATAAATAATTTGGTGTCTGTTTTTTTCTGGGTCACCCTGTAATATAATGGGATTTTGAGTGTGATTTGCAAGTTTTACCAAAGGAACATGATAAAATAGAATGTAAATTAATTATGTGCTGTAATATATTTTAATGTTTATTTTTGTTATTAATAATATTTTTCTTTGGCGTAACAAATTTGTAAACATAATTTTTTATGGAACTTATTAATATAAAGCGTATGTGAAGCTCGCTTGCTCTACCTCAATACAGAGCAAAAAAGTCGACCGAGTGACTGTAGCGGAGGCTAACAGAGATTGAAACTTCGGCAACCACCAGGTTGTTAGTGGTGACTCTTGGTAAGACTTCCTGTCACTCCTTGTTGGTTGGAGTAGTTCACCGGTTGGGAAAGATAAAAATTCGGTGCAGTCTGTCTGTCTTTCTTTCTTTTCACTGGCCTCAGTGAGAATCCCAGCACAGGGGTTCAGGTCGCTGGACAATTTAAGGAACAAGCCAAAAAAAGCGCGCCCTCTGTCAAAAGAATTTAGGTTTAAGTATAATTGAACATGCAGCACCTATGGATATACCATAGTATAATAAATATAATTATTACAACATTTGGATATGCTTACTTAAGAGCTATTGCTAAATACTTACATTAAGTAAAAAGTATAAATAATCTTGATTATAACGCTCGCTCTCTCTCTTCTCTCTCTCTCTCTCTCTCTCTCTCTCTCTCTCTCTCTCTCTCTCTCTCTCTCTCTCTCTCTCTCTTCCTCATCGGTGAGAATCCAGCCGGTTCAGGCCGCTGGACAAATTAACACGTGCATTCCCATAGGGTCCATTACCTACCCCCTCAATTTAAAGGAGCAGGACTGGCTTTTATTTGCCTGGTGCAAAAAAAGGGAATGCCAATGTGATCCATGCATTGTTTTTAGCCTAACCATCGTATGAGCTTCGGTTTGTGCGTGGTTTTCCCATTTAAAAACAAACGTTGTATCCCATTCCTGACGTAGTGTGAGGTTACGGTAAATACCGAATCATTGGTCTTAGCTAGGGAGAACAGCGTGTCGTGTGGCAGTATTAACAACAACGCTCGTGTGAGAAGATCAGAAGAATTGGGGCGCAAATAGTATGGGACACTCGTAAATCGGAAAACTCGTAAGTTGAGACAACTCGTAAGTCAAGGTACTGCTGTATTTGCAGTTTTGTGCGGACACACTTCGAAAGAAAGAGACACAGAAAAAGCACTTGAGACGAATCGTTTGTATAATGTATGCACTTACATAGAATATATGACTGACTTCTGATTTAGGTCGGAAAATTAACACGGAAAGTTTTGGTGCTACCAATGACAGTTTAACTACTATGACTTAACATTTTACGAATTGGGTTACGATTTTAGAGGATTTAGGTTAATTGAAATTATACATTGCAATACTAACACAAACAACTGCACAACTGTACTCAATAATCAATAGATTCAATAATTAATTTCAATGGTTATGTATAGTAATTTGGGTTTTTGTTGTTGTTTTTTAAGCAATACGTAATTAAAAAACAACCTTAATCCCCCTAAAAGCGTAACCAATTCGCAAAATGTTGATTCATAGGCTTAGTTAAACTGTCATTGGGTACCACCAAAACTTTCGTTTTAATTTCCGACCTAAATCAGAGAAGTAGCCAGAAAAAGCACACCAGATTGAAAAGAGAAAGACGTAACATGTTGTAAAATTTACGAATTCACACACACACTTAAAAACTTTCAAGAGAGTGAGAGGTGTGTGTGTGTGTGTGTGTGTGGTGTGTGTGTGTGTGTGTGTGTGAGGAGGAGGGCAAAGTCTTTGAAAAATGCCGACAAGAAAAACTCCTAAATAACATAATTATGAAATCAAGATCTAATGAGTTCCCCTACTTAAACTTCTTTTTTCTTTTCTTGCTACCATTTAACCCGTCGTACTTGTTTCGCCCTTTCAAACTGTATTTTGCTTTACATCTCCGAGAAATCCTTTGAACATACCCCTACCACAATCCTGCTACCCCAGAGAGTACATCTGATGGGAGCCTGAGGGTGCGGTGATCATCTCTCCTGTGGAGAATTTTAGTTTATCATAAACTGCCAGGTGTTTTTCATGTGCTTTTGTTTTGTTTCATTTTTTAATTTCAGAGCACCCTTGATAGTTTTTTTTCATGTGCAATTCTATTTTTTTCAATCATTTCTTAAAAAAAAATTACATTTGATAATTTTCTTAATCTTTCTTCTAAATAATGGGGGGGGGTCTTCAGCGGATACGTAAGTATATTCTAAGCCCTGCCAACAGGGCGTAAGTTATAAGTGTTGGAACTTTTTCGTTATATGCCCTGATGAAACGGACATGTGATCCTTTTTAAATTAAAAATTTCGGTCTGTTTTAAATTGCGCGTAATAAGCATTTCTTTAAGTATAGCCAGGCTTGTATTTTTTAAGATGGTAATAACTGGTAGATATTATTCGCTACAGAAAGTACTTAGGCCGCTCTTTGTACCCAACCACAAATCTACTGTTACGATTTTTGTGGTCATTTTTTAGGGCTTTAAAATGAGTGCACTTTGCAGTGACGATCTCTTGTGGTAAACAGAGCGCGATATTTAGTGAAGAAACATTTGGTTGTTCCTTGGTGTCCCTTAGTGTTGGTATGATCCTTTGGTTGTTACCTTTGTGTCCCTTAGTGTTGGGTATGATCCTTTGGTTGTTCCTTGGTGTCCCTTAGTGTTGGATATGATCCTTTTGTTGTTCCTGGTGTCCCTTAGTGTTGGATATTATCCTTACGTTAAGCAAAGTCGTTGTTGCAGGTCAGTTACGTCAATGTCGAATAAAGTGCAAATTGAACGGCTGTCAATATCAGCGATAAATAGTTAATTAAACCACGTATTCGAGCTGTTGATTGGCTGAGTTTAACCCGAGTGTATAAGTTTAAACTGGTAATTCCAGCACATCTTAAAGACTAGAATAATCCAACATCCCACATTCCAAAATCCATGGACTCGAATTTAACGCCAAAAATCTGAATACATTGGAAAACACCCACTAACTATTTACTTCAATTCATTGTTAGTCGTTTCAACAGGAAACAACATGATCGAGAATTTTTCAGCCATGTCGGCTAGGGTTTAGAATACACCGGCTGCACCTTGTAGGTAAGAGGTAAGATCACCCCTCAAGGGGACCACCTGGTGGCTGAGCAGTCCACGTTGGTCCTTACTTAGACTAGACACGGCGGCTCAGAGAGGCCCCGCAAGACCAATTGTCTTTGTGGATGGTTACGTTAACCCTAGCACCTATATGATTGTCCCAACCCTATTACCCTTATGGCAAGCCCCACCCTTTTTATTCATATATGTGCTAGTGAATGCGATAGTTAAGAGTTTAGTGTCCGGGGTATGACATTAAAATTACTGATGGTTAAGTTCCAAAATCTGGGTCTGGGAGGGGGGTACCCCTTCATCACGATTACTCCCAGTAAGACAGTTTCTAAAAATCAATTTTTAATATTGAACACAGAAAAAAAATGATCCTTTAGATTTCAAGCTATAATCAATGTTTTTATTTTTTTATATATATACAGATACAACAAAAAATAAAAACAAATTGAGACATAGTGCGCCTTTTTACTACAAAGGTCAGTTTAAACGTATTATTTGCGTCTGACTAGGCCCTTTTTTAGCGACTAACAAATTATTTGTATTAGATAGGAATATTTGATACAATATAACAGTTCAATTATTTTGTATTAGATAAGATATACTGAAAACATATAAATGGGAAATCATTTGTATTTAGATGGTGAAATACTTGAACACATATAACTGTGGGGAAAATATTTGTATTAGATAGGAAGACTTGAAATACATATAACTGCTGGGAACATATTTTGTATTAGATAGGAATACTTGAAAAACATATAACTGTGGGAAATTATTGTTATTACGATAGGAATACTTGAAAACCATATAACTGTGGGGAAAATATTCTGTATTAGATAGGAATACTTTGAAATCATATAACTTGGGGGAAATTATTTGTATTAGATAGGAATACTTGAAAACATATAACTGTGGGAAATTATTTGTATTTGATAGGTAATTACTTGAAAACCATATAACGTGGGGAAATATTTGTATTAGATAGGAATACTTGAAAACATATAACTGTGAGGCAATTATTGTATTAGATAGGAATACTGAAAACATATAACTGTGAAATTATTTGTATTTAGTTACTTTGAAAAATATAACTGTGGGCGAAATTATTCTGATTACTAATTGTTACTTGAAGCTATAATGTTAACAAGTTATTATCATGTCACCTTTTTTGTGAGTTGTTCACCTACAGCCTTATAATTAAAATATCTTAAAATAAGTGTAATCGTTTATGTGCACTTATTTGATTTCGTTAGTCCTTTCTAATCTATTGTTACAATATTGATGGGTAGTCATAAATTGTGAACGTATCTGTAGCTAGAAATTTGAATTAGGGCGTTAAACTTAAAAAAACGGTGACCCATGGAAATTACCGGTGACGGTTAATAAACTTTGATTGGGATTCAAATGGATTCTTCTTATGATATTGAATGACATTTTATTTATTTGTAGTCAGATCTATGATGGATTTTGAAGCAATATATCATTGAACAGGAGTGGGGTACATATTCTTGAAGCGAGCGGGGTCTTTTGGTAGAGAGTGTGTTGTTGTGGAACAGCGTTCAATTTGAGAGCCTAAGGCAAATGCTGGTTTAACGTAGTAATTAACAATAATCGTGGTTTATTAATATAACCCGGTGAGAAGTTAAGAAGCAGGAGTTGAAATAGACTACCAGTTAGAAGTTGATTTTTTAGGGGAAAATAAAACTGGCTCACTGTGTAATGGTCAGGTTAGTAAAAGCGCAAAAGGTGGTAAGTTAGAATAGATAAAATCAATTAAGTTCATAGAACAGGTGGGATCCGTAGAAGGTAATTAGACTGAAACCGGGAAGGAACAGATTATTCCCATTAATATAGTAATAGGGAGGATAGGCTTTTTCATTGGCTCACACTGATTGTGGTTTCTCGATTTAAAGAGGTTGAGTTTTTCTTGTGTAGTTCAATCGTAGCAAAAATGTCAAGACCAGCAGCACGTAGCTTACAGGGTGGCAACTTGAAGATGTCGGATTTAAGTTGGGTTGCTATCGAGCCGATATGGTGCACCAAACCCGTAATTCGGCGATAAAGATATTGCATCACTGACGACCACCCTGTCGCATTCATAAGATGTATCTTACGACTTCCTTTAACATGAGACCTGACCGTGGTATAAAAAAGGTCGAAGAGCAATATAATAAGAGAGAATTTATCTGGACTCTCATAACGATTGCCTTGAGAGTACATTACCGACCATGGATGTTAGACAGATACCCTGAGGTGGACAGTCCAGACAATAACCAGTGAAAGACAAGTCTCACCGAAAAAACTTCAAATGGATTACATTGTAAAGTTTAAAAACATTTGTATGCATTACACTAACATTTTCAAAAAATTTGGTTGGAATCGGTCTAAAATTGGCGGAGCCTTGATTGTACAGACAGACGTTTGGTGATTCGGTTTTCATAATAAAGTATACTAGCTGGGCCTTGGAAATTTTACGGGAATCAGGCCGGTTAGCTCAGTCGGTAGAGCGTTCGGCTAGAAACCACAAGGTTCCTAGTTCGATACCCGGTCCTCGTCAACTCAGCCTATGAGTAGCACAGGGATCTGTGCGCTAAAGTGAGAGCTGATGGTAGGTGTGGCGCTCCACCTCAGACGCAAAAATAAATACACCTGCACAAGCCGAATCTTTTGCTACACAGCCTAGAAAATGCAGCACGAAACATCGGCCTATACGTAAACTCTGATAAACAAAGTTCATATCTTTTAAACACAAAAGAGACATCTCAAACTCTCGATGGCAAACTCCTTAACCCGGTAAACAATTTAAGTTACTTAGCAGTTAATATCTTATCCACGGCGAAAGCGATGTTAATGCACGCATAGAAAAGGCATGTGAGTTGGTCGACTTATATACATAAGCGCCCCAATATCTGTAATGCCTTAAGAGGTTTTGACTACGGGCAGCGCCTTCTAAGATATCTTAGAGGGCCTTGCTACGGGCAGTACCAGAAATGACGTAGACAAATAAACACGTATTTTTATATTCCTCGCGTCTTGGAGTTATTCCTGCAAAAACAGCATGGACCGCTATAAATAAATTATTAGTACTATGGAAACCAAACTCACAGACAAGTTAAAGGGACAATTCTTCCAAGCCGTTGTCGTTATCGTTTGAGTAAACTTTCTTCTAATACCACTTGTATGTATATTGTATATACTAGGTGTGTCATAAAAGTATCGAGATTGAAGCTGTATTTACCAAGATAGGAATGAACAATAAATGGAACGTTAATTTTTTCACGAATACAAGGTGTGTCAAAAAGTACAGATTTTAAAGCTGCGTGTGCCAAGATAGAAATGAAGAATGAATGGAACGTTCATTTTTCAGATTACAAGGTGTGTCAAAAAGTACCGGAAAATCTCGATACTTTTTGACACACCGTTGTATAATATATATAAAGTTATATAGTTCTTGCTGTCTGTGAATGATTTATCTTGTCTTTCCCTATGTTGTGTTCAGTGCTAGTATATCATGGATATACTAATGATAATAAGTGATACTTTGGTGAGTGGGGACTCTACTAAAAAAAGTTTCCCTGACAGCCAAGCATTTTAGTACAACCATAAATCACAACACTTTCTTTAAAGGTCGCAAAAGATACTCGTCTCACTTTAATGGGGAATTATACTATTGGTTGGTTTAAAAGATAGAGAAGTTATCAAATACCAACAAAAAGAGACCAGTCTCTACTGTATATTTAAAATTAACCTAACCTTTGTTATTTTTTTTTGGTTACTATATCTGTCTTGTTAAAATTTTTCAAACCTGAAAACCTATGAAATAGCAGAGGTGGTCACTACTAGAATAGGCTCATCCTCTAATTAGTGATCATCCTCCACACATTAATCATTTGTTTGTGTGGTGTGGTTTGTTTTGTTTTGGGTTGTTCTGTTTTTGTTTTGTTGGGGGGGGTCTGGGGGAGGGTTAATAATGTGTTATTGTGTGTGAGGTTGTGTGTGTATACGTACGTGTGTTTCTTTCTCTCTTTCTGTCTTATACACAGGAATACGTATCGGCATACATTTAATTTCACATCTAAGAGTATACGCTTTTATTATGTGAGGTAGAGAAAGACATTTTTAAACGAGTTAAGAAAAGTTGTTGCTCACCCGCAGAAATCAGACGTTCTGTAACTAACTACAATTCGGCATCGGTCACATTTATTTTGTCTTTCTCAACCAGAAAGAAAAAAACAAGAAGAAAGAAAGATGTTTATTTTCACACATTTTACCCCCCCAACCCCCCCCCCAAAAAACAAAAACAAAACAAAACAAAACAAAACAAACCACACCACACAACAAATGATTAATGTGTGGAGGATGATCACTAATTAGGACTGAGCCTATTCTAGTAGTGACCACCTCTGCTATTTCATAGGTTTTCAGGTTTAAAATATTTTAACAAAGACAGATATAAGTAATCAAAAAAAATAACAAAGGTTATTAATTTTAAATATACAGTAGAGACTGGGTCTCTTTTTTGTTGGTATTTGATAACTTCTCTATCTTTTAAACCAACCAATAGTAATTCCCCCCATTAAAGTGAGACGAGTATCTTTCGACCTTTAAGAAAGTGTTGATTTATGGTTGTACTAAAATGCTTGCTGTCAGGGAAACTTTTTTAGTAGAGTCCCCACTCACCAAGTATCACTATTAACATTAGTATATCCATGATATACTAGCACTGAACACAACATAGGGAAAGACAAGATAAACTCATTCACACATGCAAGAATACTTAACTTTATATATATATACACACGGTGTGTCAAAAAAGTATCGAGATTTTCGGTACTTTTTGACACACCTTGTAATCTGAAAAATGAACGTTCCATTCATTCTTCATTTCTATCTTGGCACACGCAGCTTTAAAATCTGTACTTTTTGACACACCTTGTATTCTGAAAAAATTAACGTTACATTTATTGTTCATTCCTATCTTGGTAAATACAGCTTCAATCTCGATACTTTTATGACACACCTAGTATATACAATATACATACAAGTGGTATTAGAAGAAAGTTTACTCAAACGATAACGACAACGGCTTGGAAGAATTGTCCCTTTAACTTGTCTGTGAGTTTGGATTTCCATATGACTAATAATTTATTTATAGCGGTCCATGCTGTTTTGCAGGAATAACTCCAAGACGCGAGAATATAAAAATACGTGTTTATTTGTCTACGTCATTTCTGGTACTGCCCCGTAGCAAGGCCCTCTAAGATATCTTAGAAGGCGCTGCCCGTAGTCAAAACCTCTTAAGGCATTACAGATATTGGGGCCGCTTATGTATATAAGTCGACCAACACATGCCTTTTCTATGCGTGCATTAACATCGCTTTCCGTGGATAAGATATTACTGCCTAAGTACTTAAATTGTTTTACCGGGTTAAGGAGTTTGCCATCGAGAGTTGAGATGTCTCTTTTGTGTTTAAAAGATATGAACTTTGTTTTATCAGAGTTTACGTATAGGCCGATGTTTCGTGCTGCCTTTTCTAGGCTGTGTAGCAAAGATTCGGCTTGTGCAGGTGTATTTATTTTTGCGTCTGAGGTGGAGCGCCACACCTACCATCAGCTCCTCACTTTAGCGCACAGATCCCTGTGCTACTCATAGGCTGAGTTGACGAGGACCGGTATCGAACTAGGAACCTTGTGGTTTCTAGCCGAACGCTCTACCGACTGAGCTAACCCGGCCCTGATTCCGTAAAATTTCCACAGGCCCAGCTAGTATACTTTATTATGAAAACCGAATCACCAAACGTCTGTCTGTACAATCAAGGCTCCGCCAATTTTAGACCGATTCCAACCAAATTTTTTGAAAATGTTAGTGTAATGCATACAAATGTTTTAAACTTTACAATGTAATCCATTGAAGTTTTTAGGTGAGACTTGTCTTTCACTGGTTATGTCTGACTGTCCACCTCAGGGTATCTGTCTAACATCCATGGTCGGTAATGTACTCTCAAGGCAATCGTTATGAGAGTCAGATAACATTCTCTCTTATTATATGCTCTTCGACCTTTTTTATACCACGGTCAGGTCTCATGTTAAGGAAGTCGTAAGATACATCTTATGAATGCGACCAGGGTGGTCGTCAGTGATGCAATATCTTTATCGCCGATTACGGGTTATGGTGCACCATATCGGCTCCGATAGCAACCCAACTTAAATCCGACATCTTCAAGTTGCCACCCTGTAAGCTACGTGCTGCTGGTCTTGACATTTTTTGCTACGATTGAACTACACAAGAAAAACTCAACCTCTTAAATCGAGAAACCACAATCAGTGTGAGCCAATGAAAAAGCCTATCCTCCCTATTACTAATATATAATGGAATAATCTGTTCCTCCCGGTTTCAGTCTAATTTACCTTCTACGGATCCCACCTGTTCTATGAACTTAATTGATTTTATCTATTCTAACTTACCACCTTTTGCGCTTTTACTAACCTGACCATTACACAGTGAACCAGTTTTATTTTCCCCTAAAAAATCAACTTCTAACTGGTAGTCTATTTCAACTCCTGCTTCTTAACTTCTCAACCGGGTTAATTATATAAACCACGATTATTGTTAATTACTACGTTAAACCAGCATTTGCCTTAGGCTCTCAAATTGAACGCTGTTCCCCCAACAACACACTCTCTACCAAATGACCCCGCGTCGCTTCAAGAATATGTACCCCACTCCTGTTCAAATATATATGCTTCAAAATCCATCTTGACTACAAATAAATAAAATGTCATTCATATCATAAGGAAGAATCCATTTAATCCCAATCAAAGTTTATTAACCGTCACCGGTAATTTCCCATGGGTCACCGTTATTTTTAAGTTAACGGCCCTAATTCAAATTTCTAGCTACAGATACGTTCACAATTTATGACTACCCATCAATTGTAACAATAGATTAGAAAGACTAACGAAATCAAATAAGTACGCACATAAAACGATTACACTTATTTTAATGATATTTTAATTATAAGGCTTAGGTGAACAACTCACAAAAAGTGACATGATAATAACTTGTTAACAATTATAGCTTCAAGTAACAATTAGTAATACAAATAATTTAAGTATTCCTATAATACAAAAATTTCCCCACAGTTATATGTTTTTCAAGTATTCCTATCTAATACAAATAATTTTCACAGTTATATCAAATTCCTATCTAATACAAATAATTTCCCCACAGTTATATGGTTTCAAGTATTCCTATCAATACAAATAATTTCCCACAGTTATATGTTTTCAAGTATTCCTATCTAATACAAATAATTTTCCCCACAGTTATATGATTTCAAGTCCTATCTAATACAAATAATTTCCCCACAGTTATATGTTTTCAAGTATTCCTATCTAATACAAATAATTTCCCCACAGTTATATGATTTCAAGTATTCCTATCTAATATTTTCCCCACAGTTATATGTTTCAAGTATTTCCATCTAATACAAATATTTCCCCACAGTTATATGTTTTCAAGTATTCTTATCTAATACAAATAATTGAACTGTTATATTGTATCAAATATTCCTATCTAATACAAATAATTTGTTAGTCTGCCTAAAAAAGGGCCTAGTCAGACGCAAATAATACGTTTAAACTGACCTTTGTAGTAAAAAGGCGCACTATGTCTCAATTTTGTTTTTATTTTTTGTTGTATCTGTATATATATAAAAAAATAAAAACATTGATTATAGCTTGAAATCTAAAGGATCATTTTTTTTCTGTTGTTCAATATTAAAAATTGATTTTTAGAAACTGTCTTACTGGGAGTAATCGTGATGAAGGGGTACCCCCCCTCCCAGACCCAGATTTGGAACTTTACCATCAGATAGATTTTAATGTCATACCCAGGACACTAAAACTCTTAACTATCGCATTCTAGCACATATATGATAAAAAGGGTTGGGGCTTGCCATAAGGGTAATAGGGTTGGGACAATCATATAGGTGCTAGGGCTTAACGTAACCAGACAATTGGTCTTGCGGGGCCTCTCTGAGCGCCCGTCTAGTCTAAGTAAGGACCAACGTGGACTGCTCAGCCACCAGGTGGTCCCCTTGAGGGGGTATCTTACCTCTCTACAAAGGTGCAGCCGGTGTATTCTAAACCCTAGCCGACATGGCTGAAAAATTCTCGATCATGTGTTTCCTGTTGAAACGACTAACAATGAATTGAAGTAAATAGTTAGTGGGTGTTTTCCAATGTATTCAGATTTTGCGTTAAATTCGAGTCCATGGATTTTGGAAATGTGTGGATGTTGGATTATTCTAGTCTTTAAGATGTGCTGGAAATTACCAGTTAAACTTATACACTCGGGTTAAACTCAGCCAATCAACAGCTCGAATACGTGGTTAATTAACTATTTAATCGCTGATATTGACAGCCGTTCATTTGCACTTTATTCGACATTGACGTACTGACCTGCAACCAACGACTTTGCTTAACGTAAGGATAATATCCAACACTAAGGGACACCAAGGAACAACAAAAGGATCATATCCAACACTAAGGGACACCAAGGAACAACCAAAGGATCATACCCAACACTAAGGGACACCAAGGAACAACCAAAGGATCATACCCAACACTAAGGGACACCAAGGAACAACCAAATGTTTCTTCACTAAATATCGCGCTCTGTTTACCACAAGAGATCGTCACTGCAAAGTGCACTCATTTAAAGCCTAAAAATGACCACAAAAATCGTAACAGTAGATTTGTGTTTGGGATACAAAGAGCGGCCTAAGTACTTTCTGTAGCGAATAATATCTACCAGTTATTACCATCTTAAAAAATACAAGCCTGGCTATACTTAAAAAGAATGCTTATTACGCGCCAATTTAAAACAGACCGAAATTTTAATTTAAAAAAGGATCACATGTCGTTTCATCAGCATAACGAAAAATTCCAACAACTTATAACTTACGCCCTGTTGGCAGGGCTTAGAATATACTTACTGTATCCGCTGAAGACCCCCCCCCATTATTTAGAAGAAAGATTAAAGAAAATTATCAAATGTATTTTTTTTTAAGAAATGATTAAAAAAATAGAATTGCACATGAAAAAAAAACTATCAAGGGTGCTCTGAAAATTAAAAAAATGAAACAAAACAAAAGCACATGAAAAACACCTGCAGTTTATGATAAACTAAATTCTCCACAGGAGAGATGATCACCGCACTCAGGCTCCATCAGATGTACTCTCTGGGGTAGCAGGATTGTGGTAGGGGTATGTTCAAAGGATTTCTCGGAGATGTAAGCAAAATACAGTTTGAAAGGGCGAAACAAGTACGACGGGTTAAATGGTAGCAGAAAAAGAAAAAGAAGTTTAAGTAGGGGAACTCATTAGATCTTGATTTCATAATTATGTTATTTAGGAGTTTTTCTTGTCGGCATTTTTCAAAGACTTTGTCCCTCTCTCACACACACACACACACACACACACACACACACACACACACACCTCTCACTCTCTTGAAAGTTTTAAGTGTGTGTGAATTCGTAAATTTTACAAACATTTCTGTCTTTCTCTCTTTCAATCTGTGTCTTTTTCTGGCTGACTTCTGATTTAGGTCGGAAAATTAAAACGGAAAGTTTTTTGGTGGTACCCAATGACAGTTTAACTACAGCCTATGAATCAACATTTTGCGAATTGGGTTACGCTTTTAGGGGGATTAAGGTTGTTTTTAATTACGTATTGCTTAAAAAACAACAACAAAAACCCAAATTACTATACATAACCATTGAAATTAATTATTGAATCTATTATTGAGACAGTTGTTTGTGTTAGTATTGCAATGTATAATTTCAATTAACCTAAATCCTCTAAAATCGTAACCCAATTCGTAAAATGTTAAGTCATAGTAGTTAAACTGTCATTGGGTAGCACCAAAAACTTTCCGTGTTAATTTTCCGACCTAAATCAGAAGTCAGTCATATATTCTATGTAAGTGCATACATTATACAAACGATTCGTCTCAAGTGCTTTTTCTGTGTCTCTTTCTTTCGAAGTGTTGTCAGCACAAAACTGCAAATACAGCAGTACCTTGACTTACGAGTGTCTCAACTTACGAGTTTTCCGATTTACGAGTGTCCAACTATTGCGCCCAATTCTTCTGATCTTCTCACACGAGCGTTGTTGTTAATACTGCCACACGACAACCTGTTCTCCTAGCTAAGACCAATGATTCGGTATTTACCGTAACCTCACACTACGTCAGGATGGGATACAACGTTTTGTTTTTAAATGGGAAACCACGCACAAACCGAAGCTCATACGATGGTTAGCTAAAAACAATGCATGGATCACATTGGCATTCCCCTTTTTGCACCAGGCAATAAAAGCCAGTCCTGCTCCTTTAAATTGAGGGGGTAGGTAATGACCCTATGGGATCACGTGGTTAATTTGCCCAGCGGCCTGAACCGGCTGGATTCTCACTGAGGAGGAAGAGAGAGGGAGAGAGAGAGAGAGAAGAGAGAGAAGAGAGAGAGAGAGAGAGAGAGAGAGAGAGAGAGAGAGCGAGCGTTATAATCAAGATTATTATACTTTTTACTTAATGAAGTATTTAGCAATAGCTCTTAAGTAAGCATATCAAATGTTGTAATAATTATATTATTATACTATGGTATATCCATAGGTGCTGCATGTTCAATTATACTTAAACCTAAATTCTTTTGACCAGAGGGCGCGCTTTTTGGCTTGTTCCTTAAATTGTCCAGCGACCTGAACCCTGCTGGATTCTCACTGAGGCCAGTGAAAAGAAAGAAAGACAGACAGACTGCACCGAATTTTTATCTTTCCCAACCGGCTGAACTACTCCAACCAACAAGGAGTGACAGGAGTCTTACCAAGAGTCACCACTAACAACCTGGTGGTTGCGAGTTCAATCTCTGTAGCCTCCGCTACAGTCACTCGGTCGACTTTTTTGCTCTGTATTGAGGTACAAGCGAGCTTCACATACGCTTATATTAATAAGTTCCATAAAAAATTATGTTTACAAATTTGTTACGCCAAAGAAAAATATTATTAATAACAAAAATAAACATTAAAATATATTACAGCACATAATTAATTTACATTCTATTTTATCATGTTCCTTTGGTAAAACTTGCAAATCACACTCAAAATCCCATTATATTACAGGGTGACCCAGAAAAAAACAGACACCAAATTATTTATTGATTTTCCCATTAAACTAACCCTAACCCTAACCCTAAACCCCCTAGTTAAAATTAACAGTTTTATTACAAAATTTGTGGGTTCTGTTTTTTCTGGGTCATGGGATTTTGAGAATGATTTGCAAGTTTTACCGTTCTTTTTATACTATATAGTGTTATTTTTCTTATTTGAAAAAAAAAAAAAAAACAAAAAAAAAAAAAGATTTTTCTTGCGGGGGAGGTTGGGCTGAGACGGATTAAATGGCATTTCAGTTTAGTTCAATTGTGAAAATTGATTTAATATGTGAAGAGGAGATTGTGCTATAAGCGGAACGAATTAAACTCTTAAGTCAAGATATAGCTGTATTCACAAATAATATACACACACACCACCCCTGTTTTATGAATAGTGGTTTTAAAATCAGGGGGGAAAAAAGTAATAATGAAAGCAAAATAAAAACTATAATCAAAAAAAAAAACCTTTTGTCAGTTTAAGAGAACTAAGGGAGATAACTTTAATTAAGTTATTTAAAGTTATTTCCCCTGAGTTAAAAGTTGCGTAATAATGTGTACATAATACTGTAAAGATTCAGGAGGAGCATTTGCTGGGTAAGTAAGGTTGAGATTTATTGGGGTCCGGATTTCTGGATTTGTGTGATTTCTGGATGTCTCGGGTTTTGAATTTGTCGGGTTTCTGGATTTGCTTTAAACAAGCTAAAATATACTTAGAATATAAAATAAACGTGAAAAAAGTGAAGTAAAGAACGAAACGATTTGATGGATACCGTGGGTTATTTCCTATAAGTCTAACATAAACAAAGGGGAACTACTCTTGACTGATACATTATTTATTTATTTATTGATCTACTAGAAAAAAAAGAAGACGGGGTTAGGGTTAGGGTTAGGGTTTAGGGTTAGTGTTAAGGTTTAGGGTTAGTTTAATGGGAAAATAAATAAATAATTTATCAATCAAGAGTGCATCCCTTTTGTTTATGTTAGACTCATAGGAAATAACCGATACCGTGTTTCCAAACTAACCCTAACCCTAACCCTAACCCCGTCTTTTTTCCCTAGTAGATCAATAAATAAATAATTCATCAGTCAAGAGTGGTTCCCCTTTGTTTATGTTAGACTTATAGGAAATAACCTGAAAACTAATATAAGCCCTGTCTTATTTTCGGGGAAACATAGTACATATCAATATGCTTTAAAAGAAAGGGTCTGTTTGATCTTTATTGATCTATTAATAATGGAGATTCGGTCCCTTTTTGTCAGTAACCGAAACTATGTCACTGCTTACGTCACTGTAATTTAAAAAAATTATATGAAAAATCAATTGAGTCAAATTTTCACGAAAGTTTTGATACTTATTCACCTTTAGATGAATTTATGTTTAAAACATTTTTTTCCTAAAAATATTTTAGGAGAAATATTATTTTACAAGGTCGACCTTTTATTTCATTTTATGAAATCCGAACAAAATATATTTTACTCGTACGAATTAAAAAAATTTCTATAAAGATAAGAGTTTGAATAATTAAATCAGAATTTTTTATAAATGTTTTGGAGGTACATACTGCCGTAAAACAAAACAAATATTTCAGTGAAGTTGAGTAAATATGATGCTTTTTAAGTAAGTAATCAATTTACAAAAAATATGAAACGTTTTATTTTATTTATTTAATTTTTCCCACACCCCTCAGGCTATATCTTTCAAAAATGTATTTTTGCACCACCCGACGGGCGTTCTTTGCTGGTTCTTAAAATAAGTGTTGATTAGTTATTTTGTTTAATGGCATATCAACCCTTGAGAGTTATTTAATCCCAAATCTTGTTTTTTATTGTTGAATGTTGTAATTTTCATTAACTTTATGCGTATTAATAAACTAGTGGTTGACTTCTACAGCTTATATGATAAATGTACCAAAAATGAAAAAGAACTAGAGACACTTGTATAAACCATAGGAATATACAGCCATGATATAGGTATGGAATTTGGCATAGAAAACCGTGCCATGCTCGTGATAAAAAAAATGGAGAAAAAAATGACACAGCAGTGAGAATAGAACTACCAAATCAAGAAGAAATAAGGATACTGAGAGAAAAAGTAGAATTACAAATACTCGGGAATACTGGAAGCGGACACCATCAAACAAACAGAGATTAAAGAAAAAGTGAGAAAAGAGTACCTCAGAAAGACAAGAAAACTTCTAGAAACTAAACTCAGCAGCGGATATCTCACCAAGGAAATAAACACCTGGGCTGTTCCCCTAGTAAGATACTCTGGACCATTCTTAAAATGGACAAGAGTGGTGCTCCGACATATGGACTAAAGGACAAGGAAAATTACGACAATTCACAAGGCATTACACCCATGGGACGACATAGATTACATGTAGCACGATAATAAGGAGAAAGAGGTCTCACCAGCATTGAAGACTGTGTAGATGTGACAATTCAAGCATTCGAAGAATATACTAAAAATAGCAAAGAAAAACTAACTGCAGCTGCCAGAAGGAGCAATTACATGTGGACGAGCACAAATATTGCAAAAACAAGAAAACTAAGATGGGAAGAAAAACAACTATATGGGTACTTCAAGCGACAAACTGAAGAGATAGAACATCAAAATATATGGACATGGCTAAGAAGAGGAAACCTCAAAAGAGAAACTAAATCTCTTATAATCGCAGCACAAGACAATGCAATGAGAAAAAATTATATAAAAGCAAAAATAAACAAGACACAACAGGATAGTTAGTGTAAAATGCGTGGAGAAAAAGACGAAACCGTTAATCATATTATTAGCGAATGCAGCAAACTAGCACAAAGAGAGTACAAGACTATACATGACTGGGTAGGAAAGGGGATTCACTGAAAATTGTGCAAGAAATTAAATTTTCAACATCTGAATCTGTGAGATTCTCTGTGATTTTGAGATAGAGATGGATCACTAAACCTGTTAAACTCCGCTTAAGAAATTGACCTTGTGCCACATCCTACTCGTGCGGAGGGGTTAGTATATATATATATATATATATATATATATATATATATATATATTGGGTTGAGCACTTTAGAGGGGATTTCGCTGATAACCGCCAACTAAAGCGTAAACGTAACGCTCTCCTATAAAAGGGGTGGAGCACTCTATGATGGCCTTTACATACATACAGATGTGTGTTAAAACAGTTAAAATCCCCTTCGCATTCTGTGGGTGACGATGGCCGAACGGTTAAGCTGTCTGACTGATGCTGAATCGATCGGAGTTTTAATCCGGTTGTAGTTAGCTCACGGAATGGAATGTCTAGCCACACTGAAGAGACTTGATAAGTCGAAACACGTGTCTGTAGATGATTACACACACACACACACACACACATATATATATATATATATATATATATATATATATATATATATATAGTCTATTTTGATATCCCAACAGAACACAAAAGGAAAGTGAAGTAAGGTAAAATGCTGGAGAAATACCTGGACCTTGCCAGAGAGCTGAAAAATTATCTGAAACATTAACTTGACAGTGATAGAAACCGTAGTTAGGACCCATGAAAAAGTCCCCAAGAAAATGGAAAAGAAACTGGATGAACTGAAAATTAGGGGAAGAAATGAAACCATTCAGACCACGGAAGTACTTAAATCGGCTATGATGCTTAGAATAGTTTCTGGAGACCTTGCTGTCACTCAGACTCCAATGAAAAATCCATCAGTTAAAACTGGTGTGAAAAAATCGCAAGGGGTAAAATAATAATAATAATAATAATAATAATAATAATAATAATAAAAAGGAGGAGGAGGAGGAGGAGGAGGAGAAGAAGAAAAAGAAATAGAAGAAGAAAAGCAAACAAGTTTAAAAAAAACAAAAACAATACAAAACAGGAAGATTGAACAAATAAATGCAAGCCAAAATGGCGTCATCCGGTGTCCATCGGTGCGCAAGGAAATAAAGATGTCGGCGATTAGCCGAACGCTGTCTTTTTGCCCGCGAACAAGTCAAGCGCCTAAAGTTGTGTCGGCCATGTTTAATTTCAAGATGCAGTGAATTGGGATGAAAAAAAAGAAAAAAAATGGATGGAGGGAGTTTACGGGGAGCGGAGGTAGGGTGGATTGGCGAAAAAAAAGAAAAAAAAAAAAGAAGGAGCGGTGAGAAAGCCGAAGAAATCATGGCTGCAATCGTCGTCTTTTATATTGTGAGTAGTTAGATATTTGTTCCTTTCCTAAAACTTCTTTTTTTTTCTTTCTCTCGTTGTCGTACCATTTTCTTCATTGAAAATCTTATCATTTTCTCTTTCTATTTTTTTATTCTTTTTATCCCCCCCCAAAAAAAAAAAAAAAAAAAAAAACAACAAAATAATAAAAAAAAAAAACAAAAAAAAAAAAAAAACAAATAAAAAAAACCAACTTTTTTTTTTCGGTTTTAGTAATTGCACCCGTTTTGCACCAAATTATTCTCCTTTGCATTTTCTGAAGTTTTCGTTTTAAAAAAAGCCTTTTTTTTGTAGGAACGTGTTTCCTATCTTTGCTGACCTTTCTTTTCTATTTTACTAGAAGCGGCTACCAGGCGCAGCCTGCATAGTAGGGGAAGGGAATAATAAAAAGTTAGTCACGCAGATCCATTGATTGTTTTGGTCTTACATAATTGATTTATGTTTTAATCCCGAACGCCACCAATGACTTTCCCTTCACTTACTATTCAAATCCTAATTTTTAAATAGCTTCTCAGATGTAAATAAAATCTTCATTATTTTTGCTCAAAAAGCAAGCTCTGTTGATATTGAATGTGTATATATGTATTTACTTTGTCATTAATTGTTTTATTCTCGTAGTTTTCTCCGGACATACATACATACATACATACATGCACACCAACTGTCCTTTATATATCTGCTAGAAGCTGCTACCCAGCATCGCCTGGATAGAGGAGGAGGTAAACTCTGGTGTATTGATTTGTTTACTTTTGCGATTTACAAATGCTGGACATTTTAAGTAGAATTTCAATGCTATTTATATGTATATTTTGATTTTTAAATATCCTCGAATATAAAAAAAAAGCAAGAACTGTTGATATTTAATGAGCATATATATTTACTTTGTCGTTGATTGTTTTATTTTCATAGTTTCATCCGGACATACATACATACATACATACATACCAACTGTCCTTTATATATGTATAGATAGATAGATAATTTATTGTATTCATTTTCTTTGTTTTTCTTTATATCTTCATTGTTTGATTGTCAACAGTTTATTTAGCGTTTTCTTTTATTGTTGGTTGGCTGTCTTTAGACTTTTTTCAACAAGCCGCCATTTTTATAGTCAACACTCAGTACACTTTGAATTGTTTTTCTTTCTTCTTTCTTTCTTTCTTCCTTTACCCTCTTTCATCCCTTTTCTTTCTTTTATTCTTTCATTCATTCTTCTTTCTTTCTTTCTTTCTTTCTTTCTTTCAAAATACTCATTTTCTTTATTTAAAGTTCATTTTAATTTTTCCCTTTTTCCCTTCCTGTGTTTGGTTCTTCAAAATGCTTACTATCTTCATTTAATTTTGATTTGTATTTCTTTCTTTCTCTCTTTCTTTCTTTCTTTCTTTCTCTCTTTCTTTCTTTCCTTTACCCTCTTTTATATCCTTTGTTTCTTTCTTTCTCTTACTTCCCTTTTCTTTCTTTAAAATATTTATCTTCATTAACTTTCATCTGTATTTCTTCCTCTTTATTTTTCTTTGATGCTTTCTTTCTTTCTTTCTTTCTTTCTTTCTTTCGAATATCTATCTTTATTTAGATTACATTTGTATTTATTCCCTTTTCTTTTTCTCTTCTTTCTTTCTTTTTTCTTTTTTTCTTTTACACTCTTCTTTCTTTCTTTCTTTCTTTCTTTCTTTCTTTCTTTCACCAATCTGCCTCATTTTCTTCCACTCCATGTAATTCTAATTACTTCATAGACATTTTTGTTTTTAACTCTTAAGCAAAATAATAAAAAGCCACCCCCGTCGTCACTACCCCCTCCTTCTTTTCCACCCCCGTTCCCTCTTTCATTTAACCTCCCTCTCAACCCCGAAAATCATTCCCCTTCCTCGCACCCGTACGACCCCCCCTTCAAAACCCCACTTGACCTCACTGACCCCTCTGGCTCTTACACACACACACACACACACACACACACACACACACACACACACACACACACACACACACATATATATATATATATATATATATTATATATATATATATATATTCTCATTCGGTTTGTTTATTTTTTAATTCCGCAAATATTTTTGGATTTGAAGTTAACAGTTGTTTAAAATGCGAAAGGCCGGCTGTAAGTCTGAGGCATTCGACAGAAAACAACGACAACGACGTCGTTAGAGCAGTGGACTGGAAGCCGCAATGTCTAATGGACAAATTCACGCGTATTTAAAAAAAACCCATATCCTTAGTAAACAATTATAGCTTCAAGTAACTATTCTTAATACAAATAATTTACAGTTATACAGCATCAAGTATTCCTACCAAATACAAGTAATTTTCAAATTGATTTATTTGAGCCATAGATAATACCCTAATAGGTACTACCACTCTGGGTCAGAGTGGGCCTGAGAGTAATGGCAATGGATGAGTACTCAACACTCCCCCGGGCCCCAGAACTAGAACTTCACCATTAGACGCAGTTTAACATCACACACAGGACACTAAGACCCTCAGTCACAGCCTCCTAGCACATACATGATAAAAAAGCTCGAAGATGTCTTAAACTCAAAATATTGTCCGGGACAATCATATAGGTGCAAGGGCTTCAAGTGACCGATGAATAATGAAGGGGTACTGAACACTCCCCAGATATCCCGTACTAGAGACTTACCATCAGATGCAGTTTAATGTCATACGCAGGACACCCCTTTTTGTAATTGGGTGAGGAGGCTTGTCCTAACCCGCTGCGGGGATTAAGTTAGTCGTCAGAGTGGCCTAAAGTCGGTATCAGCCAATCAGCGAGGGTGCCTACTAGCCTACTAGCGCTAGACCAAGGGGATTGTTTTTTAGCATCTGAGGTGGAGCGACACACCTAGCATCAGCTCTTCTCTTTACTGCACAGATCCCTGTGTTACTCATACGCTGAGTTGGCGAGGGCTGGTATCGAACTAGGAACCTGAGCTACAGTACAGATAGGTTTTGTTTTGTTTAATGGCATAACCACCTTCGTGGGATATTTAGCGTCAAAGTCATCCATGTAAAAGAACAGTAATGGAGCTATTTGATCCATAGCTGGGTGGATAAAGGGGTTCATGCCTTTCCCGAGGGTATTAGTGCGGCTGGTTGGTTGGTTGGTTGGTTGGTTTTCACGGCATGTCAACCCCTGTTGGATCATTTTATACCAAATACATTTTGTTCAATTATTTCCTGTTGGGTATTCAATATTTTTTCAAACTAAAGTTTTTTTAGACAATTTTTTAATACTCGCTTTTTGATCTATTTAACCCATAGATGGGACCCTAACAGGTACTACCACTCCGCTTCAGGGTGGACCTGGGAGTAATGGTGATAAAGGGGTACTCCACACTCCCAAGAGTTCCAGAATTAGAACCTCACTACTAGGTGTAGTTTAACGTCATACCCAGGACACTGAAACGATCAGCCATCACCTTCTAGTACATATATGATTAAAAGGGTTGGGTGTTTGCTATAAGGGATGGGACAATCATACAAGTGCTAGGGAGTGACGTGACCAGCCGATTGATCGGGGGGGGCCTCTCCGACCGCACGTCTAGCCCAAGTAAAGGCCAAAGTAGAATGTTGCATGTCATGGATTGCTCAGTTAGTATTTGTGAGGATCGATGGAAAAGTGTTCAGATGTTAAAGTACGAGACTGTATAATACGAGAACTTTCAAGATAAATCTCCGTTATTAGCGAGTTGGGTTTGAGTGTTAAGGTTCTTTTTTACTTGTTTCTTCATTTTCTTCTTCTTTGCGTATTTCTTCATTTTCTTCTTTATTTCCTTCTTCTTTGCTTATTTCTTCATTTTCTTCTTTATTTCCTTCTTCTTTGCTTATTTCTTCATTTTCTTCTTTATTTCCTTCTTCTTTGCTTATTTCTTTATTTTCTTCTTTATTTCCTTCTTCTTTGCTTATTTCTTCATTTTCTTTTTCATTTCTACTTCTTTGCCCATTTCATCATTTTCTCCTTCTTTTCTTGTGTTTTCCCTTTCTATTTGCTTATTTCTTCCTTTTCTTCTTTGCTTATTTCTTCATTTTCTTCTTTATTTCCTTCTTCTTTGCTTATTTCTTCATTTCTTCTTTATTTCCTTCTTCTTTGCTTATTTCTTTATTTTCTTTATTTCCTTCTTTGCTTATTTCTTCATTTTCTTCTTTATTTCCTTCTTCTTGCTTATTTCTTCATTTTCTTCTTTGCTTATTTCTTCTTTTTCTTCTTCATTCTTCTTTGCTTATTATTCATTTTCTTCTTTGCTTATTTTTTTTTCTCCTTCTTTAGTCATTTCATCATTTTCTTCTTCTTTTCTTGTGTCTTCATTTTATTCTTCTTTGCTTATTTCTTCTTTTTCTTTTCATTTCATTCTCTTTGATTATGTCTTTATTTTCTTCTTCTTTTCTTGTTTCTTCATTTTGTTCCCACCATTTTTTCCACTTCCTTGCCCACTTTACCGTCCACATGAATTGTTCGCCCACCCGACCGTCAATGGCCTCCCTGACACGAAGATACACACGCCCAACTTCTTTGTCTTGATGATTAGCGAGCATCAATTAATCACTATTTTATTAATTAAGACCTGCTTCGCTTCCCGCCGTAATTTGGCAGTGTGTTAGTGGCCGGGTAAGGGCTCAAGATGGCCGCACATTTTTTCGTTTTACCACGGTGCAGAGGTGGGGGCCACGTACCTCAATTATGTCACCGTCATTTTTTTCTGTTCGCCCCATTCATTTATTTACGTATTTAATTCACCTTCATTTTTCTGTGTTTATCTAAATGTTTGTTGTTTTTAATGTTATTGTTATTTTTTGCTAGTTTTTAAAAATCTTATTTATTTATTCATTTATTTATGAGCGTGTTGTGCCTTTAAAAATAAAATAAATGAAAATAAATCTTGTTTCAAGTCTAAAAATAGAACAGTAATTCCAGAAACTTTGGCATCAGTTTTTTTTTTTTAGCAAAAATCAAACCCATGCGGACGTAACTCTAAACAGACCACATGATTCCAAAAACCACATCTTCCAACCAATAGCAATGAAAATCCAAAGATCTGAAAATTTGATCGAGCTGAGCCTAGTGAATTGATATATATATGGTGATTGCCACTTCTTGACAGAATAAGGCCATTTCTACAAGTTCGGCGGTGATTGCGCGGTGCCCAGGCGTTCAGCTTTGTTTTTATTTGCTGTTATATATATGAGCCTCTTCCCCGGTTTCCTCTCGTGTGCGACCGTACATGACTAAGAAACCCAGCCTTTGTCAGGCAGGCCCTGCAACACGCATCACATATATAGTCCGGCTTAAATGTAGGAAATGTATCCATGACGTTTGTCATGTGCCATTTGCGTAGGGACCGCTTCAGGATGGAGTGTTCGAGCCGTTTTACCTCAAAGCCCTTGCAGCTATCATAGACAAGTTTTCTCCATCCTGCGCGATTCATAGCTATTTTCTCCCATTCATGAACGTTTATGTTGAGAGTTTTGATGTTGTTTTTGATAGCATCCCTAAAACGCTTTTTGGGCTTGTGCCTCGGACGCTTCCCACATTGCAGTTCTCCGTAGAACAATTCGGGAGTCTGCTGTCTTGCATTCTGACAAGATGCCCAGCCCAGCGCATCTGGTTACGTATAATGCGCATTTCTATGCTGGGCGTTTTGGCTTGTTGCAGAACTTCAGCGTCTGAAGTGAGGGATTGCCACCCTGTGTTTATTATCTTTCTGAGACACGTCTGATGAAATCTCTCCAAGGCTTTGATATGTCGACGATGTGTAGTCCACGTTTCCGAGGAATACAGGAGTATAGATAAGACACATGATTCGTACACACTGAGCTTCGTCCTGATGGTAATACCTCTATCCGACCATACTCGTTTTTCGAGGTCACCAAAGGCTCTGCTTGCTCTCTCGATCCTTAGTGAAACTTCAAAGTCAAGGGTTCCACATCTGGAGAGTGTGCTGCCAAGATAGACAAATGAATCAACTACCTTCAATCTGGTTCCGTTAACGTAGATGTTGGGCTCCACATACCCTTGTCCAGGTGGTGGAGTGAGCATCACCTTCGTTTTCTCCAAACTGATGGTAAGTCCAAAGGCAGTACATGCTTCAGAGAAGTGATTCATTATTTCCTGTAGGTCTTCCTCAGTGTGGGCAACGAAATCTGCATCGTCGGCATAGAGCAGCTCACGGACGAGGGTCTGGAAGGTCTTCGTCCTAGCCTTGAAACGGGCAAGATTGAAAACCTTGCCAGTGGTACGGAATCGTATAAGGACACCGGAATCACAGTTTTGGAAGGCGTATGATAGAGTCATCGCAAAGTAGATAGAGAAAAGTGTTGGTGCAGGGATATCACCCTGCTTAACACCGTTGTCGATGGGTATTGGCTCCGAGAGGGACCCGTTAAAGTGAAAGCGTGCCTTCATGCCTTGATGGAGTTGTTCAAACATCTGAACGAATCCCGAAGGGCATCCGAGTTTCCCGAGAATAATCCATAGCGCGGTTCTATTCACCGTGTCAAATGCTTTTGTTAGGTCCACGAAGACCTGGTAGAGTGCTATCTGCTGTTCGAAGCATTTCTCCTGAAGTTGCCGAGCGGAAAAGATCATGTCCATCGTTCCACGGCCAGGTCTGAAGCCGCTTTGGCATTCTGGGATAGCCACGGGACAGATCCACTTAGTGAGCCGGTTGAGCAGGAGCTTGGCAAAGACCTTGCCCACTGCCCCGAGAAGGCTTATGCCCCGGTGATTGCCACATACCGACCGCACACCTTTGCCCTTGTGTAGCGCGACCAAGATTGCATCGACCCAGTCCTGAGGTACAGGAGCACCCAACCATACATCAGAGATAAGGTGATGGACCTCCGCGGCGATCTTGTCACCACCGTAGCGGAGAGCCTCAACGGGTATGCCATCATGGCCAGGTGCCTTTCCAGTATTTATTTTAATTGTTACGCGGACCTCACCGATGGTGGGGTGATCCATCATTTCGTGGATCGTTTCCCTTTGAGGCAGGCTGTTGATGACGCTGTCGTCGACTACTGAGGGGTTGTGAAAGAGGTCTGTGAAGTGCTCTGTCCATCGTTTCATGATGCCCTCAGTACTCTTATGGAGAAGAGACCCGTCCTTTGATTTGAGAGGAACCATTGTTGATCGTTGTGGGCCGAAAGCCTGTCTGATTAGATGGTAGAGAGTTTTCGTGTCCTTGCTGTCGTAAGCCTTCTGTATCCTCTCCGATATGTTTAACCACCACTGGTTTTTCATCCTTCGTAGGCTCTGTTGAAGTGACGATCGTGCACTTCTGAATGCCTGTCGTGAGGGTTCACAGTCTTTAACAGATGCACCGAGAAATTTCTGATGTAACCTGTCCTTCTCTTCCAGAAGTTTGTTGATTTGTTGATCATTTTCATCAAACCAGTCATGATGTTTCCGTTTCTTGAGGCCAAGGACCTTAACGCTTGTCTCATAGGCCGTTCTCTTGAAGTTATCCCATGTACCGTCGAACTGCTCCTCTTTGAAAGCCTTCTGCAGATTCTGCTGTACATGCATATCTTTAAGTTTGGATACATCGATGCGTTTAGGGACTTTCACTCCCGGGGCGCGAAACTTGCGCCTGACATGGAATTTCAGTTTACTGCGCACAAGCTTGTGATCCGAGCCACATTCTGCGCCCCGCATAGCCCTTACAGTGCATACATCCTGGAAGTCACGTTTGCGGGTTATGACATAATCGAGCATATGCCCATGTTTGGATCGTGGATGAATCCAGGTCGCCTTGTGAGATAGCTTTTGGCGAAAGAATGTGTTGCAGATAACAAGTCCGAGTTCAGTACAAAGCTGGAGGGGTGGAGTCCATTTTTATTCATGTCTCCAAGTCCATACTTACCTAGAGCTGCCCAGGTTCCGTAATCCTGTCCCACTCTGGCGTTAAAATCGCCAAGCAGTAGGATTTTATCAGCTTTTGCGATGGATGTTATGACTGACCTAAGGCTCTGGTAGAAGGTCAGAGTTACCTCTTCATCGCTATCAAGAGTGGGAGCATAAGCTGAGATAGCAGTCATAAAGCGGTTGCCTGGTAATGGGGCCCGAAAGTGCATGATCCTGTCATTAACACCGTGTGGCTGCTCGATATGTTTAACCAGTTCTGTTCGAATTGCAAAGCCCACTCCGCCAGTCCGCCTCTCTCCGATTGGTCTACCTTTCCAGAAGAAAGTGTACCCAGCCCCTAACTCTGTCAGCTGATCCTCGTCGCTGAAGCGGACTTCCGAGAGTGCCGCGATGTCTACCCCGTATCGAGACAATTCCTTTGCCACGATACCAGTTTGTCGTTCGGGGTTTCCTGATCCCGCGTGATCCAGGAGTGTCCGAACATTCCAGGTGGCTATTGTAAGCCTAGGTCTTTTGTTGTAGTGTTTTGTTTTCATCCTGATACGTGACCGGGTATTTGTTTAAGTCACCACTTCTAAACCCCTCTCAACTGTCTGGGTGAACAGTGCTACCCAAGAGGCTGTTCAGTCAGACAAGCTTGCCGAGGCACGTTACTGTTTGATCAACGATGCAGCGCCGTGAACCGCGTCAAACCCGCACCTGTCGCAATTCCTCCACCGCCGTATAACTTATAGAAATATCTGCACATGTTGACATGTTGTGCGCTTGTGCGACACGCACCGCATGCTCTCCTTCCCCAGAAACCAATATCAGTGACAAGCCGAAGCAAGATGACTGAGAGGCTTTGGGGAGCGCAGGTGAATGATCTGAGATCTACGGGTCCACCACACCGAAAAAAAAAAAGTCTAAGTTTTAACTTAGTATAAGTCCACAGGTACCATTTTAAATTATCGACAAGCAAGATCAGTATGCAGATGAAGATTAATGTCTTTCAGTGACGCTGGAGTTATGGCTATTGAAATTATGATATATGAAATTATAGTTTATATATACCTTGCTTGTTTAAACAAACACAAAAATAACACGAAATTAGTTAATATCTTCAATAAAATTGGACTTAGAATTTAGTAGTAACAATAGGGTTAAAAGAACAGAAACAGGTTTTAAAGAATATACCTTTCTACACTTCAGAAATAGTATTTTAAAATTTTACTTAGCTGAACGGCGTCTGCGACTTTCAGATAATATTTACTCTTTGAAGAAAACCACCAACTTGACTGAGGTGACGTTTTTTTTTTTTTTTTTTTTTTCCTTTTTAGGGGAAGAGAGGGTCTATAAGAGACGTGATAGCAGGTTATCCTGAAATTATGGTTTATATATACCTTGCTTGTTTAAACAAACACAAAAATAACACGAAATTAGTTAATATCTTCAATAAAATTGGACTTAGAATTTAGTAGTAACAATAGGGTTAAAAGAACAGAAACAGGTCTTAAAGAATATACCTTTCTACACTTCAGAAATAGTATTTTAAAATTTTACTTAGCTTAACGGCGTCTGCGACTTTCAGATAATATTTACTCTTTGAAGAAAACCACCAACTTGACTGAGGTGACGTTTTTTTTTTGTTTTTTTTTGTTTTTCCTTTTTAGGGGAAGAGAGGATCTATAAGAGACGTGATATATATATATATATATATATATATATATATAAATGGACTCTCTCATCGATTTTCGACGGATGAATGTTCATTCAATGAACAACCAACACAGTGATTTGTTTATAGTGGTGAAGGCTTGTGTAGGACCATTCCGCACTTTTTGGTACAGTCGATAGGAAAGAATTGGTGCATCAAGGAATGCCACGAACCCAATCAACGACCGATTTTGAATTCAGAGTTATCCCTCTCCTAGACTGGTTACCTACCCAAGGTTAAAGAGCCCAGTCTGCCCTACTATTTTGCCAATAGCTGGGGGGAGAATATATGGATTCATACCTTTCCCAAGGGTATTAGCGCTATGTGAAATGCCAATAGCTTCGTCTAGGAATTGAACTCTAACCGACGAGACCATTTTCCACGACTCTAACCACTAACCCACGTGATATATATATATATATATATATATATAATATATATTATATATATATATATAATCTTTTAAAAAATAATCTATACATTAATACTGGTGTTATCACCTTGCAACACCCTCTGATTAAAAATGAGACCGTCCAAATTGTTCTAGATGAAATGCAAAAATGTAAATCCTGATTATCTGGTATTAATTATCCGCTGAATTCCTATTTCTTATGAGTGTCGTCATCTCGGCTAGATAGTGGATCATTCCGTTTGTATTATAAATGAAGAAAGGGAAGGAAAAGGACATGCTACACAGAAAAACTATTAGAAAGAAAGAGAGTAGGGGAAAGATAGAGAGAGGAATGAGTGCGCGGGATTGATTCTTGGTATCCATGGTAACATATATTTAATGAATAGAATTAAGATTCAATTATCATTAACGAAAAATCCTGTCCTGACCGAAGTGACCCGGATGTTCACTAGTTAGTGTAGCGAGAGAAATTACTTACGTGGGAGTTCAAAGCGAGCGTGAACGTGTCTGGCGTGCAAAATGAAAAGAACAGGGTTAGTGTACAGGGTGACTTCGGAGATTGAACTCGCAACCCCCTAATCATGGGTCGTGGCTCGAAGTCAGGCAACTCACTCTCGTTAGCGCGTATGCGTATCGAACAAGAAACGAATAAACTTTGGCGGATTGATTGAAGACTACTTAAATATCGCTGCAGGCGGAGGGACTTTGTCTGTGGACTTTTGCATTTGGGAAAATGATTAGTTGGTTAGCACCTTTCCCGTCCACTAAGGACGATGGCGTAGTGTCCAAAAAAAAGTTATCTGAGCAAGTAACTTTGCAGGCCAATTCTTGAGTGACAGTCTTTAGTGCACTGAATGCAGACAAACCGTGATGCTTTCTGGGGCTGCCGTCTTTTCTTCTTCTTTCTGGATCTCTTTGCTGTCGAGGCTACTCTCCTCTTCGCCTCACCTTTCTCCGTGCCTTGCTTAACATTAAGGCTCCAGGCCACTCTATTTTTTGCATCTACCTCCCACGTGTTTGTGTCAATATGGCATATCCTCATAACTCTCCTGTAGACATCTTCAAATCGTAGGCGTGGTCTACCAACCGAATTTTACTAATTCGCCGTACAAAAGATGCGGCCATTTTCCCGACATGTCCAAACCAGCGAAGGCGCCTCTCGCAGAGAATGGAGAACATGCTGTTCATGTCGCAGTGTTCATGATTACCGTGGTTGATTTGAAATGATGCTTTACAAAAACGATTTTTCTGTTAGTTTTAGTATTGCTATGTATTTATTGGAAGGAATTTTATTATCTGATTCAATATTTCATTCATAATAACTTTTCTCTATTTTATAAAAGAATAATATTGAAATCGAAAACATTAACAAAAATAACCCAACCCCACCAACCCTATCTCTCCCATCTAAAAATAATTCAAGAATTAAAGAACACATAGCCTAGTATATAAAGGAGTTAGGTTAAAACAGTTCTAAGTGACAGTTATCTCTAGACTGCAGTTTCAATCCTGGTCAGGGCAGCAGTAACATAGAATGATAATTAACACAGCTTAACACCTGAACCCCAGCTATGGTTAGCGGAATGAGAACAGGATACAACCGTAGACTGAATAAAAGTTCAAAGTTCCGTGATGGGTCCTGATTACGACAAGAAGGTTCCCGAGCCCGAGAAGGTTCCGAGAAGGTTCCCGAGCCGAGAAGGTTCCGAGAAGGTCCCGACCCGAGAAGGTTCCCGAGTCCGACAAGAAAACCTGAAGAAGGCCGAAGGGCACATCGTCCGAAACGTTGGACAAATAACAATGAAGATGAGGACAATAGTCCGAAAAATACAAATAATACTAATTATCAAGCCTCATCTAAAAAATTCAGAGAAATAGAATTAAAGGTGGGTTTGAATATTTAGTCTAATGATTATTTTCTCATATAAGTTGGTGGAGTGACCTTATTGTCGGTATCAGCCTTACTACGAGGGAGTTTATCTCCTTTTCGCTAGCGCTAGACCAGGGAGATTGTTTCTGCTAGAGTGGGGCGCCACACCTACCGTCAACTCCCTACTTTTCTGCACAGATTAGATTACCTAATCTGTGCTACTCATGCGCTGAGTTAGCGGAGACCAGTATCGAACCAGGAACCTTGCGATATCTAGGCGGGTACTCGTATAAATTGTACTAAATACTGATAAATTAATTATATTTTATAGTTTAATATTCAATTTATTTGGGTGTGAATAGAAATTGAATTTGGTTAAAAGGAATTTTTATAGCATGCATTATTTATTAGTATAATTAAAATTAAAATAATTAAAATAACCTCTTAATTAAAATTTGAATTTAGAAAATAGTACACTCTGAAGTGATTTTAGTCACCACCTCCTCACACTTCCTAACGCCCCCTAAGAGGCAGATCGGCCCCCCGTTTGGGAATCACTGATACAAACGAATCGGATATATATTGCCAAACAATTGAAAAATCAAGAGTCTCTCCAAACACTTATAATTAGAAAAAAAGTCGTTAAAAATTGTGTCAAACTAGTGAGAATGGAGGTTGTTGCCTCATATAATCCCGTGTCTCGTCAAAAACTTCTAATCAGAAAATATCGAAAATTGACATACAGGCACCGATTTCCGACAGAAAATCAAACTCTCGCGGATGTAGTTGTAAACCAGCCACTTGATTAAAAAAAAAAACTACATTTTCCAACCAATTGCTATAAAAGAACAAAAGTCTGAAATTTGGCTGGGGCTACTACAAAAACAAGAAGCACGCTTAGTATAACGGCTATCGTTGTAGGAAATGGACCCAACAACCCGAGTTCAAATCCTGGACTAGGTTGTTTGCGTTTCCTTTTGTGCTAATGCTCTTGGGATAGTCACGATTTCGAAATCTTGTGTTATTGTTGCTTTTTGGATGTTTAAAAAATAGATACTTTAAACCATATAATCGTGTATAAAATATAAGTATTTAATGGGAATACTTGAAATCATCCAACTGTTTGTAAATTATTTGTAGTAGATAAGAATAATTGATAATATAATCCCGCTCTCACCAAAGAAATCTTCACTTGTTAAGTCAGTTTAAGTATTGACAAATATTTGTAGGTGGGGGTGTTATCATATAATTCAGTGTTCTATTTATAATAACTTTTTTGTATTTCTTTCTGACCCGTAGTGGTAGTACGTATTAGGGTCCTATCTATAGGTCAAATACATATGTTTGTAAGTTAATGATAATTATTTCTACCATTTTATTAATACACATGAAGTTAATTAATAACAAATTATTTTTACCAGTTTATGAAACCAAACCAAACCAAACTAAACCAAATTATTCGCTTACAAATAAGTAAATTGTCCGAGTGATCTAAAGTCGGTATCAGCCTGATCGCGAGGAAATCTATCCCCTTTTCACTAGCGTTAGGCGAAGGAGATTATTCCTTTCTTTACCGCACAGATCCCTGTGCTACTCATACGCTGTGTTAGCGAGGGCCGGTAACGAACTCGGAAACTTGTTGTTCCAAGGCGGACTCTCTACCGACTGAGCTAAACCGGCCCAAATAATTAATTAAAAAAAAAAAAAAGGACAAAAAAAAAATAAACCAACAAAATTTGGCATTAAATAGTCCACAAGCTTTGAAATGCCGTTAAACCAACAACTAATTAACCAACTATTTCTTTACAAAAGTATTATTTTAAATCCCGTTTCGTGCCAGAAGTACTGGGTAAATACAAACTTTCCGTGATGTGCAAGTGAACATAGAAACTGATGAGCATTTTACCCACTTCTTTCGAGCAGGTCTCCCCATTATACACGCGGGTTTGGGGATCATATGCAAATTTTTTATATTCCCTTGATACTCCTTTGACAAATTCACTTACAATCTCGAATACGACTTCTGCTACACCTTCCACAAAAACTGACACATTGGTGCGAGTGTCAAATTAGCAAGCTGGGATGTGCCCTCACAGAGAATTTCATTACTTCGCATGCTGGAATGTCCGAACACTAAAAAAAAAGAAACACAAGCTCTTACGATGCGCTCCATTCTGTTAGAATCTTTTGGGCCATCGTGGAGGCCTTAAACAAGAGCGCTTATCTTATTAAATTCACTTACAATCTCGAATACGACTTCTGCTACACCTTCAGCAAGAACTGACGCATCCACTGCAAGCTGGGATGTTCCCTCGCAGATAATTTCATTATTTCGTATGCTGGAATGTCCGAACACTAAAACTTGAAGAAACACAAACTCTTATTATGTGCTCCCTTCATCAGTATGGCATCAATGTCGTCTACCTCACAGATATACGGTTAACGGATAGCGGCTGCCGCACCATCAACATCCCACAGGCTGATGTATCCTATCATCTTTATCACAGCGACCCTACTGACAACTCTGGATGTCATGGTGTAGCGTTTCGAGATACGGTGAATTCGTTGGGCGGAGCTGGCTCAACCGACCTAGGGTGAATACCGCCGCAGTAACGGTGTTGCATACTGGCGTCAAATTCATATGTTATGTAGCGGCTTCTTCAAACTCACGCTGCTAAATCGTGTACGTATCGTAGCGGGTATCGTCACTAACCCTAGACGATATATGTAGTTGTCGTTTAATAAAATCACAACACATGCTGTATAGTAGGAGATTTGACTTTATTTCTCTCATCAGCTGTGGGTGACGAGCGTGACAATGGGAACTGCCCAAGGGTTGACGATGACTACTACTACTGCTGGGATGGTCTGGTCATGTTGAGGTAAAGGGGTGGACGAACCTCACTGCCCGCTGGCAGCGATCGACCGTGTCGACGGTCGCTCCTTGTTCGCCGTCCGTCCGCTGTCTGACTGTCTCTAACTGACTCGACCCTCTGGCTTTTGTATTGACGACACACCTACGCATCTTTATATTTTGATCGGATAACGGACCTTTGTTATATATTTCTTTATCTTCTACCTGCTTCTTTGACCGGAAAGCCTTGCTTCCGTTTTTTAACTTCTTTGTTCATTTTACCGGGAAAAAGTCCTTTGTTATTTTTGTCGTCTTTTCTTTGTTTCGCTCGTACAATATACAACAACGGTAAGTCTCTTCATTTCCTCGATAGAATTACGAATGTCATCGTAGACATCGATGAGCTGCCTTGTTCCACTGTTTCAAAATCGTTGAAGCACAGCCATATTTTTTGTGGAGTCATCATCGAGCAATTAAATAGAAATTATTTTATCATTTCAGAATTAATCACAAAGCAGCCATTATGCTCAAAAATCTATTGAGATGAAGTGGTTATTTTGTTTCTTTAGAATTCGTTTAATTACATTTCTTCTTAAGAATGAATAGTTTAAAATGCACCATAAAAAATATGCACTCAACATACCAACGCCAACATGGATTTTTCGTTTGGTCTCTTTGTTTAATGTCATATCAACCTTCATGGGTTATCTAATGCTAAAGCCATCCTTGTAGAAGAACAGTTTGGGTATTAATTGATACATAGCTGGAGGATGAGGGTATTCATACCTTTTTTTAAAAGGGTATTGAGACCCTTCCCAAGGAAATTATAACATCAGCTTGCTCCAGGTTCCGGAGCATGATTGAGGCTGTGATCGACGCTAATGGCGGTTATTTTGAGTGAAACTTGTTGACAGTAGTGTAATTTCCGTGCCTGTTGAATTTCTTTTTGAAAATCCCATAATTTTGTTTCGTTTGAGCATGTCTACAACACTCAACCACACCTTACAACACCCAACGGTCATTTTCGGAGTGAGGTGGGGTGGGGTGGGGTGGGGTGGAGTGAGACGATGTGGATGTTTAAACAGTTTGAAAATCCACCTCAGCTTTTTTGTGCCGAGTCGCCAAACTGACTCTATCTTTTTCTGTCAACAATGTACAATAATATCAAATGTATTGGAAAGGAAAATAACGAACACAAACAATTCAATTCAATTGATATTTCGTCTCTGTTGATTCTGATGGAGTCTCTGACACCAATGGAGACGAAAAATTAATCGAATTGAATTTTTTGTGTTTGTTATTTATCTTTCTAATATTTCCACACACACACACACACACACACACACACACACACACACATGAGGAGTGAAAGATTGAATAAATCCGACAAAATGTGGTTGAGAGTAAGTGGAAAATATGGATATAACAACACAAGCGACTATGTTCAATTGATATTTCGCCTCATTAATTGTTGAGGCTTCTTCAGAAGTTTATTGATTTAAGTGTGTTTATAGTGAAAAGGTAAATGGGTGGGGGGAGGGAGAGAAAGGGGATGGGTTATTGCTGGGTGAGGCGAAATATTAATTGAACATAGTCGTTTGTGTTGTTATATCCACATGTTCCTCTACACACACACACACACACACACACACACACACACATATATAATATATATATATATATATAAGTAAGCGTAGTGAAGACATGGAGTCAACGACTCTTGGTAATTGGCAGTTTCTCGCCTATGCAATTTTCAAACCACTTGGTTTGAAGATCCCATAGTTTTGTTTTGCCTGAACATATCTACAACATCTAACAACACCCCTTCAACACCCATTTTCGGAGGTGGGGGTGGGGTGAAACGATGTGGGTGTTTAAACCTATCGTCAGTTTGAAACCCCAGCTCAGCTTTTTTTGTGCCGAGTCGCCAAACTGACTCTGTCAACCAATATACAATAGTATCTTTTTCTTTACTCTTTCGGTTTATTTTTCGTCACGCAATTCACAAGATTTTTAACACCTAATTCAACCCCCACCCACACACCGGCGCATCCCGTCCCGTTAGGTCGTGCCCGACACCCGCGCGTTTTAAACTACAGCGAAAATGGCGGGGAGCCGTTTGCCTCGAAGTGTCGAGTGATTTTGACGTTGGGGGGGGGGCAGGTCGACCGTATATTTTCGTTTGAGTTTGCTTGTTTGCAACAATTGACACAAAAAGGAACATAATCTTCATTTTTAAATCACAGCACATTCTCCTCCTCCCTCTCCTCTCTCTTCTTACTCTCCCCATTCATCTCTCTTTCAACTACCCCTCTCTTTTGTTCTACCTCCCTCCATCCCCCTCTTCCTCAGTTCCCTCTCTTACCTTCACCTCTCTCTTTCTCTCTCTCTCTCTCTCTCTCTCTCTCTCTCTCTCATATCCGTCCTTCTCTCTTCCTCAACTACTTCGATCTCTTCCTCCCCCTTCTCTGTTCCTCAACAACTTTTCCCTCCTTCAATTCATTCTTCCTACTCCTCTCCCCCTCTCTCATTTACCTCCATCCCTCTCTTCCTCACACCATTCCTCTTCCTCTGTTTTCTTCCACTCTCTTTTCTGTCTCTCCTATACCCCTCTCTTCCTTAAAAACCTATGTAACTCTTTCTCCTCATTATCTCTTTCGCCTAACCTTCACCCTTCTCTCCTTCCCCTCCATACTTCTCTTCCTCAACCCTCCTCTATCTTTGCTTAACACCCCCCTTTCTCTTCCTCCTTCTCCCACTTCCTTTCTCTTACATCTCCAACCCTTTTTATCTCAACTCCCTCCCTAATTCGCTTCCCAGCTTTTCCCTTCCTATATCCACCTCACTAATATCCTCTCTCTCTCTCTCTCTCTCTCTCTCTCTCTCTCTCTCTCTCTCTCTCTCTCTCTCCACCAATCCACCCACACATTCACGCACAAGTTGCTGCAGAAAATCCCGCCAACAGTCCATTCATAATGTACAGATAAAGTTAGAAGTGATCCCGTCGGCATTCTCCTCAAGGGTGTGTCTCAGGCATCGGGCAATAAACCCAGCCCTGTCTCTTTAAATCGAGGGGGCAGGTGTTGCCTGGTGGGATGGCCCCCTGGGATCAAGGATGTTAGCTTGTAAGGTCCAGGGCCGAAGCCACTGAACCTCCTGGCTCCGAAAAGCTAGAAGTGTCTTGAAGTCTTATTTACCTCTTTATTGTGCTATATGTTTCGGTAATCATTATCATGTCGCGCTAGTAGCACGGATATCCTTGACAATCTCTCGACAACCGTCCCTATCATTCATTGCCCTCGGAGGTCCTCTGCACAACATACAGTATCCATGCAGAGCTGGTCAATGTTGAAATGTTTTCTGTATATAAGGCGTGCTGTAATCCACCACTTAAACTTGTAGACTAAACGAGGTCACGTAGTTTAAACCCCAACCAATCAACAGCCCGAATACGTGACTAGTTAACTATTTAATCGCTGATATTGACAGCCGTTCATTTGCACTTTATTCGACATTGACGAACGGACCTGCAACACGAAGGGACACCAAGGAACAACCAAAGGGTTATACCCAACCAAGAAGCAACCAAAGGGTTATACCCAACCAAGGAATAACCAAAGGCATACCAAGGCCATACCCAACAAGAACAACCAAAGGGTCATACCCAACAAGAACAACCAAAGGGTCATACCCAACCAAGAAGCAACCAAAGGGTCATACCAACCAAGAACAACCAAAGGGTCATACCCAACCAAGGAACAACCAAAAGGGTCATATCCAACAAGAAGCAACCAAAGGGTCATACCCAACCAAGAAGCAACCAAAGGGTCATACCCAACCAAGGAACAACGAAAGGGTCATACCCAACCAAGGAACAACCAAAGGGTCATACCCAACCAAGGAAGGGCAAAGGGCCATCCAACCAAGGAACAACCAAAGGGTCATATCCAACCAAGAAGCAACCAAAGGGTCATACCCAACCAAGGAACAACCAAAGGGTCATACCCAACCAAGGAAGGGCCATACCAACCAAGAAGCAAAGGGTCATACCCAACCAAGGAACAACCAAAGGGTTATACCCAACCAAGGAATAACCAAAGGGTCATACCCAACCAAGAAGCAACCAAAGGGCCAACAAGAACAACAAGAAGCAACCAAAGGGTCATACCCAACCAAGAACAACCAAAGGGTCATACCCAACCAAGGAATAACAAAGGGCCATACCCAACAAGAAGCAACCAAAGGGTCATACCCAACCAAGGAACAACCAAAGGGTTATACCCAACCAAGGAATAACCAAAGGTCATACCCAACCAAGAAGCAACCAAGGGTCATACCCAACCAAGAACAACCAAAGGGTTATACCCAACCAAGAAGCAACCAAAGGGTCATACCCAACCAAGAACAACCAAAAAGGGTCATACCCAACCAAGAAGCAAGCAAAGGGTCATACCCAACCAATGAACAACCAAGGGTTATACCCAACCAAGAAGCAACCAAAGGGTCATACCCAACCAAGAAGCAACCAAAGGGTCATACCCAACCAAGAAGCAACCAAAGGGTCATACCCAACCAAGGAAAACCAAAGGGTCATACCCAACCAAGGAACAACCAAAGGGTTATACCCAACCAAGCAACAAAGGGTCATACCCAACCAAGGAACAACCAAAGGGTCATACCCAACCAAGAAGCAACCAAAGGGTCATACCCAACCAATGAACAACCAAAGGGTTATACCCAACCAAGAACAACCAAAGGTCATACCCAACCAAGAAGCAACCAAAGGGCCAACCAAGAAGCAACCAAAGGGTCATACCCAACCAAGGAACAACCAAAGGTCATACCCAACCAAGAAGCAAGCAAAGGGTCATACCCAACCAAGGAACAACCAAAGGGTTATACCCAACAAGAAGCAACCAAAGGGTCATACCAACCAAGAAGCAACCAAAGGGTCATACCCAACCAAGGAAGCAACCAAAAGGGTCATACCCAACCAAGGAACAACCAAAGGGTCATACCCAACCAAGGAACAACCAAAGGTTTCTGCACTAAGAATCGCGCTTTGTTTGACACAAGGGATTTCCGCTGGACAGTGTTCTTGCTTGAAGCCTAAGGATGGCCACACAAATCGTAACAGGTCTTTGCTGTGCGACCCACACTGACGTGCTCATGTGTTGATTTCCACACAACATAACTTTTGAGTTCTTCCTTGCTTCTCCAGTAGTGTCCAACATGTCTCATTCGCCTCACTCGGAGGGTTTGTGTGACAGGAGGCAAGTGGTTGTACAGCTGCTTTTTTTTAGGGGGGTGTTTCCACGATTTGTTTAACATTACCTGCAACATTTTTGTGCAGCTCTCATCGAGCTTATTCTCTTGGTGTTTCGTTAGGGTCCAAGTAGTGCAGCCCTACAGTAACACTGATGCAGCTATGGTTTGGAAGTATTGTCACTTTATTTTGACATTGAGATCGGATTTCCATATAACATATTTTTTCTATGGCAGACTATGCCTTCCCTATTCGTGCATTAACATCCTTTATGGGGATGAGATAATATTACTACCGAGGTATGTGAATTGTTGAATTTCGGCGATACTTGTACTGAATAGAGGGGTAAGTAAAGTATATATATATATATATATATATATATATATATATATATATATATATATATAAAAGGTGTGTCAAAAAAGTATCAAGATTTTTTGTTATTTTTGACACATCTTGTATTCTGAAAACATTAGCGTTCCATTCATTGTTCATTTCTATCTTGGTAAATACAGCTTCAAACTCGACACTTTTATGACACACCTTGTATTCGGAAAAAAATTAACGCCCCATTCATTGTTCATTTCTATCATAATAAATACAGCTTCAAATCATCACTTTCATGACACACCTTGTATATATATATATATGTGTGTGTGTGCATGTGTGTGTGTAATGGGGAAATAATTTCCGAGAAAAAAACCACAGGGTCTAAATGATTCTTACTGACTCTCATCTGAGGGTAAAGCTCCACCAACTTTTCGTCAGTCAGACCCTCGCAGCTGACAAGGGGGGGGGGATGGGGTGAAGAGGGAGGGGAGGTGTTAGAATTAGGTGGGTGGTGGTGGAGGTGTTTTCAAAACCATCTTGAAATTAGAGAGGCCAAATGTTTTGGCGTTAGATGAAAAAGTGTCCAATTAATCAATGATTTTCTCTCTTTATATTTACTCTTTTTGTTTTTCACTTCTGTCTCTTTCTGCCACTTCACCCTCTTCCTTGATTGGTAGATTCATTTTCTTGTCATTGCTGACGTCATCATTCATGCCATTTTACACGCCCCTCCCACCTCCCGTTATTAAGGTTGCTTTCCACAGTTCGTTCTGGCTCGATACTCAGGCCCCATAAATCTTACAGTAACGCAAAGATAAAATTACACTTTTGACCCCTAAAAACACGAGCATGTTGGGACTTATCAGTGTTTAGTTTACCAGTGTAACATGTTCGAGCTTCGTCTATCAGCAGTGGGTAATGGTCCTTGTAAATATCATTAACCCACCGACCTTATTTAGACTAACAGTATTTAGCCACTCGTACAGGTTGTAAAATGAACATTACTAAAAATAAAGGAAGAAGAGTCACTTTTATTAAAGTTTAGGAGAGTTATTTCGGCTTAGCTCAATTGGTAGAGCATCGGCCCCAGAACCACAAGTTTGCAGGTTCGATGTAAGCGGCGCATGAGTAGCACGGCTTTCATCTGTGCGCTAAAGTGGGGAGCTGGTGGTAGGCGTGGCACTCCACCTCAGAAGTAAAAACAATCTCCGGCCAAACTTGCAAATCGTCGTCAAAATTAAAACGGAAAATTTTGACGACGATTTACAACACATCAAACTAAATTTTGAAATTGAAATTAATTTTAAAAATCCGATTCAAAATACTTGACTTTTTTTTTTTGGTAAGTCAGGTTAGTAATTGTTTTATTTCATTTATTTAACGAATCTTGAAATATTTTCTAAACTAAAATATTTATGTGCAGTTTAGAAAATATTTCAAAATTCGTTAAATAAATGAAATAAAACAATTACTAACCTGACTTACCTGACTTTAGTTTGATGTATTGCAAATCGTCGTCAAAATTTTCCGTTTTAATTTTGACGACGATTAGCCCAACCTCCCTGGTCTAGCGTTTGTGAGAAGGGAACAGACTCCTTCACTGTCCCGCTGATACCGACAATAGGTCACCCTGTCTTGTATATATATAAAGGTAAAAGTATCCAATGTTATGTTGGGGATAATTCTATTTGGGATCCTCAATATCTCCCGTACATCCATAATGCATGCTCCTGTTGATGCACACATATAGATTTATACAAGGATTTTTATAAATCCCTAAGAGAGCTCAATGTATAATTAATAAATTAAATGTATACAGAGCAATATCTACACTTTCAACAAGAAAGAAAAAAACTTAACAAACCGTCATTTGGCTATTATATATTTATTTTGACCAGAACTAAATAACACCCCCCACACACCTATATATATATATATATATATATATATATATATTATTTCGACCAGAATTTATTAAATGAGCCTAAACTATTGTTATATTCATTACTGGTATTATATTAAAAAAATATATTATTGATATAAAAATGAAAAATAAAAAATAGAATTAAAAGATTAATCATTATTATAATATATACATCACTATAAAAAGTTTTGGATTATTATTCATTATTATTACCATTATTATCATTATTATTATTATCATCATCATCCCCACCACGTCATTACCGTTACTCTTAGATATAAATTATAATTACGAATAAAAGTAAGAATATTAACAATAATTTTATAAAATAAAAAAATACCGAAAAGATAGACAAATACCTGGATCTTGCCCGAGAGCTGAAGAACCTTTGGAAGTTTTTTAAGAGTAATGTATTAATAACATTAACAATAACTTTGTAGAATAAAAAAGAAAGCGAAAACATTGACAAATACCAGAATCTTGCTCGAGAGCTGAAAGAGCTATTGAACATAAAATCTCTTAAGAGTAATGTATTAATAATATTAACAATATTTAATCCTGACCAAAACAAATATATTAGACCCATAAATGGGATCTTAAGTGGTACTACCACATCGGATTAGAGGGGACATTTGAGTAATGACAACGAAGAGGGGGGGGGGGCTTCATACCCCCTCTTGACATCTGGGTGTAATAATGATAATTCCTTATCTCAGAAATTCAGAGAAAACTAATGTCTTTAACAAATGAGACGAAAGCACCAATCATTTTTACTTACGTGGGCATTAGGTTTAACTTGTATGTATCAAAAACCCTTTAAATTGTACACTATATATATATATATATATATATATATATGTGTGTGTGTGTGTGTGTGTGTGTGTGTGTGTGTCAGTGTTCTGTTGATTTGGTCTCGTTTTTTTTCTTCCTTTGACGGCAAATGACAAATGCGGGCCATCATTTGTTGAGTGTTATTAGTTAAGGGAAAAAAAACAAAACACACACACACACATGAGAGAGAGAGAGAGAGAGAGAGAGAGAGAGAGAGAGAGAGAGAGAGAGAGAGAGAGAGAGAGAGAGAGAGAGAGAGAGAGAGAGAGTGTGTGTGTTTTTTTGTGGCGTAGGTTTTTTTTTTTGCTTTTTAATAGTTTTATTCTTGTTTTTTTGATGATGGGTAACAGGTCTGTATGTTTGACAAATCTTGACATTGCTGTGCGAGGACTGAAAGCAAGAAAGAAGAAGAAGAAGAAGAAGAAGAAGAAGATATAGAAGAGAATGAATAATGGGAATAAATGAACGCGCTCATCCCCATTCCCTATCTTTCTCCTACTCTCTTTCTTTCTTTCTTTGTTTTTTCTTATTATATCTTTTCTCTCTATCATGTCCTTTTTATTCCCTTTCTTTCTCTATAATAAAAAGCAGAATGGTCTGTTATTTAGCTGAGGTGACGACACTCAGAGAGAAATGAAAATTCGGTGCATAATCAACATTCGATAATTTGGATTTACTTTTTTGCTTTTTATCTTGGCCGATTTGGATGGTCTCGTCTTTAACCAGAGGGTGTTGCAAGATAATAACGGTCGTACAATTAAGGAACACGAGTACTGATATATAGATTCTTGCTTTTTGTTGATGGGTAACATGTCTGTCTGTATGAGAAATCTTGGTTTTGGTGAGTGGGGATTGAATATAAGAAAATAGGAAACAAATTAACGAAGAGGAAGAAGAAGAGAAAAAGGCGAAAAAAGTAAAAAGAGAGGGAATAAGCTGCATGAAGGAACGAATGTTTTATTGATTTTAATGGCATGTCAACTCATCTAGGGTTATTTTGTGTATAGAGGTTAGGGAATCACATTAATTGTAGCTTGTTGTGTAGTTGTTTTTAGACTTTTTAACATTTCCTATCTATACATGGCGCAACGGATATAGGGGTTGAGTTAATACTGTTCTAAGTGACAACCATCTCTAGGTTGCCGGTTCAATCCCTGGCCAAGGGCGATAATAAAATAAAGTACTTAACATAGTTTAACACTTGTACCCAGTCATGGTTAACGGAATGAGAAAGGTCTACCCCGGTGGATTGAATAAAGGGTTCGGTTCGAAGTTCCGTGAAGGCTCCCGATCACGAAATGAAGGCTCCCGCGTTCGACAAGAAGGTTCCCGAGTTCGAAGAGTAGGTATCCGAGTTCAAGAATTTTCTCGAGTTCGACAAGAAACACCCGAAGAAGGCAGGAGGGCACATCAGTCGAAATGTTGAGTATATAACAATAAAAATGAGGACAATAATCCGAAAAATCCAAATAATACAAAAGGCGTCTAGGGTTATTTTGTGTCTAGATGTTAGGGAATCACGTTCATAGTACTTTTTTAAAATGTTTTTTTTTTTGCATTTCCTATATAATCTTATTATAATGGAGATTGTGTGTTTTTCTGTCTATAACCGAAACTATATTACTAATCGAGTCACAATTAACATAGTTGTTTTCATCACATTCTTCATGATTTTATTTATATTTAAACCTCAATTATTAATAAAATTGCTTCACCTTTTTATTAGTGTTGTCCACATCTACATACAAATAACATACTATTGTATTTATATATATACAACAAAATAGCGGTTTGCAGTGTGAACGGGAATGCTAATTTGCATATTGATATTAAAAATGTGATTTTATTAAATATGTGCTTAGTATTATTGATTTCTAACTGTTTGGTTTTATTTTAACGAATATAAGCAAAAATCTCTCCAATGAATCTTAAATGAAATCCATTAACAAGAAAAAATAAGTGTAATTTTATTCTTTATTTCCTAATTTAACTAAATAGTTAAATAAGTAAAATTCAGCAATGAAAGACGGCAGTGATGGAAGAGTAAGTTTCATTTCTATTTTTCTATTATAACCCCACTCTGTTTCAAATCTTTTTATCTGTATTCTTATTAGACTTTCTAATTTAATACGATATTTCATTACATTAGAACTTAAATACTTGCACCCGGAGGGTAAATATATTTGCTAGTACTAATATGGTTTCAAGCAATTAAATAATAGTTATTTGTTTGCACACACTTATATGGTTTAAAGTAACTATCATAAATAATGATAATCCTTGGTAAAGAATTATAACTTAACTATAAGTAAATATTCTTAATCTATTAATAATGGAGATTCGCTTCCGGTTTTTGTCTGTAACAAAAACTACGTCACTGCTTATGTCACATTACCCAAAATCGTCATAACATAGAATAAATACACTCAAAATTTGAACATGCAACATTACACAATCCTCATTGTTTTTAAAATTTTTTTAATAAATACATGACTGGTATTATATATCTATATATAGTTTGTTTTATTTCAATATATATCTAAAGTTTACATTTCAAATTGTTTTATTTTTTAATCCTTTAATGAATTTGATTTTACTTGCTTAGGGTACAAACTCGCTGACATCGAATTTCTAACTCCCACCCCTCAGGCAATATGTTTCAAAAATCTATTTTTACATCGCCCGGAGGGTGTTTTTTATTTTGCTAGTACAAATAATCTAGTTATATGGCATCAATTATTGCAGTTATATAATTCGTGAAATGCCTACGAATTATGGTTGTAAGTGTACTAAAATTTCAATAAAGGTGTGGTAAAATAATGGTATGGTAAATGGAAAGTTACCATTAACCGTTGTAAAAGTTATTGACAGCAGTTCACCTTTCGTTGACCTAGCCGCTGGTTATACCCAACCCCTCCGTACAAGCAGGATGCGATACCAGGTCAATTTTTTTCAAGCGGATTTTAACAGGTTTAAATTCAGAATTTACGTTTTCCTAGACCGATTGCCATACCAAGGTTAAAGAGCCCAGTCTGCCCTACTATTTACCCATTTGTTGGATTTATACCTTTCGTCAGGGATGGGGACCCCGTCGTGGAGTAATGATCAGCAAGCTAACAGTGCAGAAACAATTATTTCTGAATAGCGTGTTCAATCCTTACTAGATGCCCCATACTTGCGACCTTGAGTCCATCTTACCCGTGACGAACCGTTGGGGTAAATATATACCTTTTCTATGGGTTTTAGCGCTATGTGCATTACAAACAGTCTCATACAGGATTTGAACTCGGACCACCGCATCATTTCCTACAACGATAACCATAATCCAACAAGCGCCCATTGACTATTGTGTATATGTTAGATATACAGGGTGATTGAAAGTAACTCTCTATTTTAAAATATTTATAATTTTTTTTTATATGCAGTTACATTTTTCTAAATTCTTTAATGTATGTTCCTTGATATATGACAATTAAATTTGTATTGTTTTTGGTGGTGGTGCTCCTCCACATTTTGCTATTGTTGTTCATGATGGCTGAATCACCATTTTCTTAGGTGATAGATGGGTAGACATAGTCAGCACGAGTGGCCGGCCAGAAGCTCTGATTTAACATCCTGCGACGTTTTTCTTTGAGATTGATTGAAGGAGCAAATTTACTCTACGAAACCAAACACTTTGGAAGAACTTGGTGGACAATACAAGAATTTATTTCTGCCATTCCACAAGAGTTCTTAGAAATATCAATTGATGCGATTCCCGAGCGGCTTGAGAAGCTGGAGGCGAATGCTGATGCCTATATAGAATTTCAAATAAAACTCCATGTTATGTGTATACTTCTCATATTCATCTTTTGTAAAGATAATGATTCAGAAATAAATTATAAGATTTTTTTAAAATAGGGAAGGGAGTTACTTTACAATCACCCCGTAGTCAACAGATTTAAGGTAGAAGGACTTTGAGCTACTTCATCTAAAGGAAAGCGTTTTCTTTTTCACATCGTTTTATTCATCAGTCAGTATTATTTTTATTGAGCAATTATTGTATTGTATTTTTAAATAAGTCATTTCCCCTTGATTTAGATGCGCCTTATTCTATTCTAATAAATGTTTCTCTTTTGGCGTCTTTATTGGGAGAGAAAAAAAGTGTTTATCTGCCTGTCGAGATCCGACATGAACCGAGGAGTGTTCAACGAAAAGAAACAATAAAACGAGTGTATAAAGGGAGAAAGATAAGCCTGGGAGAAAAGTAAGAACAACAACAAAGAGTAAAAGGAATAACTGCACATGTGCCTACGCATGCGCTCTAGCGACAAAAAAAAAAAGGTAGAGAAAAAGTGAGGGGATAAGTGAGAGGATGTGAAGGAGAAGAGAGAAAGTGAGGAGATGTGAGATGAAGGTAAATGAGAAAGAGCGAAAGAAGTAAAGAAAGACGAAAAAATAAAAGATAGATAAAAAGAAAGAAAAAGAAATAAGTGAATGAAAATATATGGAAATGAAATTTAGAAAGAAACGTAGGAAAATATTGTATATGTAAAAATAATTAGGGGTTATTTTATGAGGAAAAAAATGAAGGACATGTTTGTAAATACAGAAATTAATGTAGGAGAGAAATTAATTGAGAAAGAAAGAAAGAGTGAAAGAGTGAAAATGAAGAAAAACAATGTCAGAAGAAGAAATTAAAGGCAAACGAAACAGTGACAAGAAGAAAAAAATGAAAGAAAAAAAGAAGAAAGAGAATAAAAGAATGCAAAGAAAGAAAGAAGAAGGAAGGGGGGGGGACAGCAAGTGAGAAAGAAATAGCAAAAGAAACAAAGAACCGATGAGAAGGAAAGAAAAAGGAAAAGAAAGAAGTTAATATGAAATAACAAATAAATAAGAATAAGAATTAAAATAATAATAATAAGAAGAAAAGAATAACAGTAAATATCAAAAGAGGTGATAGGGAGAAAGAATAAAATAAGAAAAAATTAAAGACGCAACGAGGAAAAATAAAATGAAAGAATGTAAACAAAAAGGGAGGGGAAGGGTGAAGAAGAAAAAAAGGAACAGGATATTGGAGAAGTGAAGAAAGAATGACCGGAATAAATATAGAAAGAAAGAAAGACAGAAAGAAAGAAAGAAAGAAAGAAAAGGTTTTGGAAAGAAAGACAGAAAGAAAGAAAGAAAGAAGAAAAGGTTTTGGAAAGAAAGAAAGAAGAAGAAAGAAAAGAAAGAAAGAAAGAAAAGGTTTTGGAAAGAAAAAAGAAGAAAGAAAGACAGAAAGAAAGAAAAGAAAGAAAAGAAAGAAGAAAGAAGAAAGAAAGAAAGAAAGGTTTTGGAAAGAAAGAAAGAAAGAAAGAAGAAAAAGAAAGAAGAAAGAAAGAAGAAGAAAGAAAGAAAGAAAGAAAAAAGAAAGAAGAAAGAAAGAAAGAAAGAAAGAAAGGGTTTTGGAAGAAAAGAAAGAAAGACAGAAAGAAAGAAAGAAGAAAGAAAGAAAGAAAGAAAGAAGAAGAAAGAGAAAGGGAAAGAAAGAAAGAAAGAAAGAAAGAAAAGAAAGAAAGAAAAGAAAGAAAGAAGAAAGAAAGAAAGAAGAAAGGTTTTGGAAAGAAAGAAGAAAGAAAGAAAGAAAAAAAGAAAAAGAAAGAAAGAAAGAAAGAAAGAAAGAAAATGTTTTGGAAAGAAAGAAAGAAAGAAAATGTTTTGGAAAGAAAGAAGAAAGAAAAGAAAATGTTTTGGAAAGAAAGAAAGAAAGAAAGAAAAAAGAAAGAAAGAAAGAAAGAAGAAAGAAAAGGTTTTGGAAAGATAGAAGAAAGAAAGAAAGAAAGAAAGAAAGAAAGAAAATGTTTTGGAAAGAAAGAAAGAAGAAAGAAGAAAGAAAGAAAAGAAAGAAAAAGAAAGAAAGAAAGAAAGAAAGAAGCGATGTTAGATAAAAAATAATGAGGATTTAAGGTTCCAATAAAAAAAACAAAAACAAAACAAAACAACAACAACAACAACAACAAGTAAAGATATAAACAGAAAAGAAAGAAATAGTAAAGAAAGATGAAGAAAACAATGTCAGAAGAAGAAATTAAACGCAAGCGAAACAGTGAGAAGAAGAAAAATAGAAAGAAATTATAAAGAAAGAGGGGGAAAAAAGGCAACGTGAAAGGAAAAAAAGGAATACGACATTGGAGAAATGAAGAAAGAGTGACTGAAAATAGATATAGAAAGAAAGAAAGAAAAAAGAAAAGAAAGGCAGTCAGAAAGAAAGACGGAAGGAAAAAAATGAAGAAAAAAGCAATGTTAGATAAAGAAGAAATATGAGGTTAGGTTCCACTCTACAACAACAACAACAACAACAACAACCAAACAAAAATATAAACAGAAAAGAAAGAAATAGTAAAGAAAGATGAAGAAAACAATGTCAGAAGAAGAAATCAAAAGCAAATGAAACTGTGGGAAGAAGAAAAAAAAGAAGAAGAAAAAAAAAAAAATCAACAATAAAAAACGCATGTAGAACGGAAAGCGAAAATAGATGAGAAAAGCGGACCGATTAGTTAGGGGAAAAAAAATGAAATGAATGAAAGAGCAATCAAGGAAAAAGCCGGAATGAAAAACGAGGCGGGGAAAAACGAAAAACGAAAAACGCCAGCAAACATGGCTACGAAGCATTGTGTCACGTGATCGTGCTATTTGCTTGTCTGAATGTTTACAAACTTAGATACTTGCGTTCCTCAATTTATTTACTGAAGCCTTTTCCACCCATTGTTTTTTTTTTTTTTCTTCTCTTCCTTTCTTTGTTATTCTTATAGTTTTTAGAACCCCTTTATTTTAATTCTATCTTTCTTTCTTCCTTTCGTTCTTCGGCCATTTTTCTCCCATATCTATTTTCAATATTTACAGATATTTTCTTCATTTTTGCTCATAAAATATCTCGGATATTTTTACACGTTCGCACTTATTTTTCATTTATTCAACTATATATTATTCACTTATATATTCTTTTTTTTTAACCTTTGGTTTATTTATCTGTTTTATATATATATTATATATATATATTATAATATATATATATATTCTTTCTTTCTAAACTTTTTTCTGGTTTATTCTCATCCAGTGTCAAGTAAATCGTCTTTTATTATACCATTCTTTCTTTCTTTCTTTCTTTCTTTCTTTCATGCTATTTTTGCTTCTCCTACACCCTCACTTTCTCTCTCGTTGTCTGTCTCTCTCCGTGTATCTATCAATCTATCGGTATGTTCGCTTTCTTTCTTCTTTCTTTCTTTTTTCTTTCTTTCTGTTTTCTTTGTTTGTTTGTTTATTTCCTGTCATTTTCGATCTATCTATCTATCTATTCGTTTTCTTTCTTTTCTCTCTCTCTATTTTCGCTGCAATTCTTTCTCTCCTCTTTCTTTCTTCTTTCTTTCTCTTTCTTTCTTTTCTCTCTCTCTCCCCTCTCTCTCTATCTATTTATTTGCTCTCTCTCTCTCTCTCTCTCTATCTATCTATCTATCTATTTGCTCTCTCTCTCTCTCTCTCCCCTTCTCTCTCTCTCTCTCTCTCTCTCTTTATTTCTTTCTTTCTTGCTTGCTTCCTTTTTATTTCGCTGCAATTATTTCTCTCTCGTTCTTTCTTTCTTTCTTTATATATATATATATATATATATATATATATATATATATATATATTGGCTTTCTTCATCAATTCAACTTTCTTTTTTCTTTTATACCTTCATCTTTTTAAAAAAAATCTTTTTATTAATTTCTATGTCTGTCTGTGTCTCTCACTGTCTCTGTATGCATCTAGCTATCTCTCGATATGTTAGGTTTTTTTTTGCTCCCATCACTTCAATTTTCTTTCTTTCTTTCTTTCTTTCTTTCTTTCTTTCTTTCTTTCCATCTATTTTCGCAGCAACTCTTTCTCTCTAACCCCACTTTCTCTCTATCAATCTTTTAATATATTCGCTTTCTTTTTTTCTTTATCTCTTCAATTTTCTTTCTTTCTTTCTTTCTATTTTCGTTGCGACTTTATATCTCTTTTTCTCTCTCCCCCCTCTCTCTGCATCTAACTATCTATCGATAAGTTAGCTTTTTTACTCCTATATTCCTTCAATTTTCTTTCTTTCTTTCTTTCTTCTTTCTTTCTTTCTTTCTTTTCACTCGATTGTCCTTGACGTTTTACATTAGACTTTCTTTTTTATTCTTTTTCTTTTATTCCACGACGCCCATCCATTTTCTTTATCCATCCTATAAGAAATCTTTTTGCTATTTATTCTGCCCATTCATTTCTGTTATAGTTATTTTCTTTCAGAATTTAGGGACATTTCACCGTTGATGTTGTTTTGGTTATTCGGATGTCATCAAAGGAGGAACAAAAATGAAAAGAAAAAAAAAAAGGAAAAAAAAAAAAAAGAAACAGAAAAAAAAGAAGAGAAGGCAAAGATGGCGAACTGAAAAGCCACCATAACTGTTCGTCATGTGACCGGAAGTGCTACTTGTTAAGGTTAACGTTTTCATGTCCTGCTAAAAGCCGAATATAGAATAATGCTATTTGGATGGGAGGCCTTCACACACACACACACACACACACACACACACACACACACACACACACACACACTATATTTGCTATTTAAACAAGAGACATTCACAAAGAATCACGCATACACGCACGCACGCACGGAGAGAGAGAGAGAAGAGAGAGAAGAGAGAGAGAGAGAGAGAGAGAGAGAGAGGGAGAGAGAGAGAGAATATTTTGCTATTTGGATGTGAGGTCTTTACAAGGACACACACACACGCGCGCACACACACACACACACACACTATATTTGCTATTTGAATGCGAGGCCTTTACGCACATATACATATAACTTCTTACGCATGAGAGGCCTTCACATAGACATACAGACAGACATATACATACATACACAATATGCACATCCACACAATTTATCTTTACTTACACATACACTCGTTTTCTCTCACATGTTCCCGCTTAACACACAACACACACACACACACACACAACACACACACACACATACACAATTTGTTACACACGTATACACATTCATGTACCCATTTCCTCTCTTACACACATAAACACGTATAAGTTTCACGGCATATCACTCTTGTTGGTTTGTTAAATTTTTTTCAATCGATTTATGGATTCACTTAACTATTCCAGTTAATAATAATAACCATTTGCGTGCACACACTTATATGATTTCAATATGAAAACGCGTGGCGTAATGGTTAAAGTAATGGGAAATGGAGTCGTCACCCCGAGTTCAAATCCTGGATATGGTAATTGCATTTCACTTAGCGCTAATACCTTTGGGAAAGGTATGAATCCTACTCGCCCTCCACCTATGGATAAATAGTAGGGCAGACTGGGCTCTTTAACCTTGGTTAGGCAACCAGTCTAGGAGAAGGAAAACTCTGAATTCAAGCTGTTAAACTCCGCATCAGCAGGATGTGACACTCCTTGTGTCACATCCTGCTGATGCGGAGGGGTTGGTAAATATACATATGATTTCAATACGTGGAGTTGCTCGTGGTGTAATGGTTAGAGACATTGGAAACACGGTGACTGTGAATGGAGTTCAAATCCTGGGCGAGGCTATTTGCATTTCAACGCTATACACTGCCGATGAGACCTAATAGGTTTAAACAGCTGTCTAGCGTTTCCATGTGCCTCATACGGTAATTGCCAGATTTTCTGGTCATACATTTTAATTCTGTTTTAAATGACTACGAGTTCCCTGACCTCCCACAAGCGCGCAACATGTAAAACAAAAAACCTGTGCAGATATTTCTACAAGTCCCCGAGTGATGTAGGAATGGTGTGGTATGCAGGCCTGATGAGATGGAAGCATGCAGATGTGAATCTACATACATACGGCGTGATTCGTGGTGCACTTAACGTCACAGCTTTGCTGATTGAACAGCAACGTGCCTCAGCGAGGTTGTGGGTGAATGAGCAGCCCCTTTGTTAACACTGTTCACCCAGCCATTTGGGAAATGTCTAGAAAAAATAACCTAAACAAATGCCGGTTCACCTATCAAGCTGGCCAGAAACCAACATTTCGAAGGTTGTCCACATTAGCTGGGCGAAAACTAGAAAATACTACAACACAAAACAAGGCTAAGAATAGCCACCTGGAATGTCTGGACACCTCCCGATCTTGAGATTGGGAAACTCCAAACTACATACTTGCATCGTGACAGGGAAGTATCTCGATAAGGGACAGACACCGATGCTCTTGCGGAAATCAGCGCCAGCTATAAGGTCCAATTGACAGGAGGTCTGGATACACATCCTCATGGAAAGACAGGCCGATGATAGCTGTAAGAAGTTTGAGGTAAGGTGACTCGAGCCCTCCATTCTGAAGCGACACATGACGGACACCATGGAAACATTTCCTACATTGAAGTCTGACCTGTATGGCAGCGCCTGTATGTCGAGGATTTCATATGTGTGATAGGGTACATAAAAAACAAGCTGGATCCGTGGGCCATCTGTGCGCTCACAACTGCACACATCTGGACTACTTGTAGAAATGGCCTTATTCTGTCAAGAAGCGAAATCACCAACATATATATATATATATATATATATAATATATATATATATATATATATATATATTAATTTCCTCTATAAATACAGTCTAAAAATGTACAAGATATCTGACAAGATCCTAAACTTCACCACAAAAGCCATGGAAAACTTGAAAGTAGAATTGACAACTGGAGGACAAACCCTAGTAGAGGTGAAAATCCAAAGAGGCATCTTCCAAGGAGATTTCCTATCACCACTGCGATTTGTTTTAGCAATGTTGCTGTTGCATAATCTATGGTAGCATAGATCATTGACAACACTGTGTAGTGAAAATGGAAAGTTACAGACCGTTGGGGAACTTTGAACCCGGAAGCGGGAAAGCCACAAATCACGTGAAGTCACGTGAGATCTAGTTAGACCCTCAGTTCCAGGCAGGATTTTGGGTGAGAGAGATGTCTCTTGCCTTAGCTGGACTCACCTGCGTGTGAGCTGTGTTAGTTAGTTAAGAATAAAGTTTTTTTTAAAAAGCAGCATGGCGTTGTTGGTTAATGAATGCCTTAGATAGAAAATGAACGAACCAGAAGAACTAGACGTAGACATCACGCTGAAGTCGACTCAGAGATAGAATTCAACATGGCGATCTGGAGAGAAAGAATAGAAGACGTAGACGATCACAAATGGCCAGAAGAGAAAGAAGAAAGAAAGTAAGTTATGCAAGTTATGCATCTCATCTAAATATCTATCTGTCTACTCTGCTGATACCTCTCCTCTCCTCTCCTTCCTCTCTTTACAAAAGAACATTGTGTATATACCTAAGAGGGGTATATAACATTCATCTCAACTACATTTTTAGGAAATTTACTAATGACAACAGCCAGTAACAGCAATTGCAAAATATGGACAAACAGAAAAAAAAAAAAAAAACAGAATTGGAAAGAAAAACAACTATATATATGGATTGCGACGAACTGAGAAGAGTGCCACACGAGAAGACCTGGACATAGCAAAAAAAAAAAAGAAGAAAAAAAAAAGAAAAGAGAACCCCAAGAGAAAACTGAATATCTCATAAGTGCAGCACAAAATAATGCCATAAGGACTGAATATATGAAAACGAATATAGTTAAGACGCAACAGAATAGCAAATGTTATGATGTGTGGAGACAGGACGAAACGGTTAATTTCTTAAGAAGCGAATGCAGCAAACAAGCACAAAGGAGTAATAGACTATGCACGATTGGGTGGGAAAGGTGCTCCACTGGAAATATGCAAGAAATTAAATTTTGCCAATACAACAAGATGGTATATGCACAAATCAGAATCCGTTGTTGTGAATGATAGGGATAAATTTACTAGGTTTGAGATATAGACGGATCACCAAATCCCGGTCAGAAGACCAGACCTAGTGTTAATTAACAAGAATAAAGAACTTGTCATCGAGTTAATTTTGCCCTTCAGGCTGACCACAGATTGAAAATGAAAGAAAACGAAAAAGATATATAATATATATATATATATATATATAATATATATATATATAGAAGAGAGAGACGAGAGAGAGAGAAGAAGAGATAGTTAATAGCATAGCCGACCCCCGACGTAAACGCAAAGAAATCCTCGAGCGCAAGAGGTTAATTTACATAACGGCTAGCCAAACTTGAATAAAAGCATGTAGTTGTTCACACTGAGACAGAACGGACCAGGTGATGGGAGGAGTGACTGTGTCGACAACGGAGAAAATAGTGTATATTTGTGCGTTTTAAACAATTCAAGAAATAAATTGAAATAGATCACTAAGTAGACCTGAGTTTCTTGTATGGCACCATCCCAAGCGGAGATTTAGAGGTTTAAATTCAGAGTTTCCTTCCCTTAGACTGGTTGCCTAACCAAGGTTAAAGAGCACTGTTCTGCTCTACTATTTTTCATAGCTGCGAGAATAGTTGGATTCATACCATAGCGTTATGTGAACTGTGGCTTCGTCCAGGATTTGAACTCGGTTGACGATCCATTTCCTACGACTCTAACCAATACACACCGCACTCTCTCTCTTTTTAAAAACTATTTAAAAAAAGAAAATTAAAATAAAAGGATTTGAACCAGCAAGTTCCGAGAATTCGAGAAGAAACGGTGTTTTACTGAGAGTCCTGTACCCTGTTAAGAAGATTGTCCCGGACTTGTTATGCGTTGCTTTTCTTCAGATAGAGAAATATTTGGACTCTTTGGCTGAGAGTTGAAAAACGGCGGAACATGTGTGTGTGACAGTATAGTGATTGTAGTTGGAGCACTTGAAAAAAGGCTTGTAAAAGAGACTGAATATTGAATAACAGAGGGATGGATCGAACCATATAGATATCATTATTGAGATGACTTAGAATACTCAGAAGAGTCCTGGAGATCTGGGGGAACTTGTTGCATACTTAACTATAGTGAATTACACCAGCTACGCCGGCGTGGGAAATATATATATGGTGTAATGTGATTCTTTGTTGAGCTTCCAGCAGACAATTTCAAAGATTCGTATATATATAATATATATATTATAATATATTATATATATATATATATATTATGTATATTTCGTTTACCTGATGAATGCTTCTAGCAGGAAACCATTGGTAGTAATATCGTTCCAAATAAATTGAATAAAAGCTAAAACACTTTTATTTGTCACTTCAATCAACTATATATATTCGATATATATATATTATTATATATATATATATATATAAATAAATATAAAATAAAATGATATCTTATATATAATATATATTTAAAATAAAATGATAAATTATATATATAAATATAAAATAAATGAATTTTATTTAAATTATTTACTATAATGCTTCTGATTATTTTCAAAATGAAAATGAGATTTCATTTTATTTTTAAAATAAAATTCATTTTATTTTATATTTAC
>CM042151.1:64050549-64055549 GCA_023376005.1 Doryteuthis pealeii | reverse complement strand
ACGAAAATATAACAGTTAACGACAAAGTAAATATATATATATATACATTAAATACAACAAGTTATAGATTTTTGTGCAAAAATCAAATAAAATAAATTCATGTCAAAAATATTTTAGAATTTAAATATCCGAAGAAATAGCATTGAAATTCTACTTAAGATGTCCAGCATTCGGAAATTTAAAAAGTAAACAAGTTTCTCCTCTACCCAGGCGATGCTGGGTAGCCGCTTCTAGTATTTATATATAGCTATTTCTCCTCCCCCTTTTTGTCCATTCCTCTGAATTGGTGGGAGTGTTCCTTTTTTATTAATCAGCCCAATTCATACATCTATGAGTGTGTGTGTGTTTTAAAAAATACACACATGCACACATACAGACACACATACGGACATACAAAAACAACAAGATAGGAGAACAAACAGTTGCAGACATACACACACAACCTATCAAATATCAAAAACCTAAAAATATACACAAACAATGGAAGAACATGATCTCACACACGCATACACACACCTATGAACAACTAAACAACATTTTTTTAAAACAAAATTTATTAAAAAAAGTCTGCCGATTAGATTTAATTAAAGATAATACAATAAAACTACACCTACACATACACATATCTATCTATCTATCTATCTATCTATCTATCTAATGAGTCTCTCTCTCTCTCTCTCTCTCTCTCTCTATATATATATATATATATATATATATATATGTGTGTGTGTGTGTGTGTGTGTGTGTGTGTGTGTGTGAAGAAAAGGAAGTGAATCCGACGGTATGTAGTATATTAAGAAAGAATGAAAAAACACAGGTTTAAATGAGTTAAGTGGTGAGTTTATTGGCCGACGCTGCACTGTTTCGATCTATTAATTAGATCATTTCAGGGCATTTGTTGGTATATGAAAGGTAATAAGAAATTTTTTATCACAGAATAACGAGAAAAGCGAGTGGTAGTCCTTGTTATTCAGTCTGTTTAAGATTTGATATATATATATATATATATATATATATATATATATATATATATATATATATATATATATATAACACACATATATATGTATTATATAATCTATATTATATATATTTAGGAAAATAATTGCACCTGCATAAAAAATGTAAACACACAAAACCAATAAAAGCAATAGGGTAAGAAAAAAAACACAATGTATGAATTGGCTATCTTTGATAAATAAAAAAAGAACACTCCCACCAATCAGAGAAATGGACAAAAAGGAGGATATATATATATATATATATATATATATATATATATATATATTGTCCGGTTAGACATTAGATTACCCATTGTTTATCTTCTTATCGGCTCTTTGTTTTTTTTATGTTAGAATTGTCTCTGGGACATGACTTCCGGTTTGTCACCCTGACGCAACACCATGAAGCTAAGAGGTACAGATAAAAGCAGCGCAACAAAACAGCGGCACATCAACATCTTCAGGGAAAGCCTTCCAATGCGACATCTGTGGTCGAGAATGTTTTTCAAACATCGGACTTCACAGTCACAGGAGGCACTGTAACTTCAGGGGCATAAAAAACTTTATTATAATCTTCTGAGACTGAAATGCCAATATATATATATATATATATATATATATATAGACATTAGATTACCCATTGTTTATCTTCTTAGCGGCCCTTTATTTTTTACGTTAGAATTGTCTCTGGGACACGACTTCCGTTTGTTTAGCTTCCTCCTTAGGGAATCCAATTATTTGGGCCATCATAGTAATTGAAAATTAACTCCCCTACTTTTTGATTACCTCCTCTTTGGATAACTCTCTAGGAAATACTAGATTATATAAACTCTTAATAAGTGTACCAATTATTCTAAGTATAATAAAGCTTTACAAAGTCTATCGGTTTTATCGTTTATCATTACACATGGTCAGAATCTTCGTCTTCTGAGCATAGAACCACCGTAGTTATCTAATATTTTCTGATTTTTCCCTCGATGTACATTATTCGCGGGTATTTTCTTGTTATAACGTGTTAACCTTAATTTCGCTTCGCTCAAACCGGCTCTTACTTAAATGTAATATCTACTCTTCTCTTAATAGTGTTATTTTTTTTCTCTATTAAATAACCTCATTTTTATCAATGAACTGCTACTAGGCAATTTATTAACATTAGACTAAGTTATATAAGTTACTTCTACTTTCTAATTGAACACATAGCCTAATGGATAAAGGAGTTGGGTTAAGACAGTTCTAGGTGACAGTTATCTCTGGACTGCAGGTTCAATCCTGGTCAGGAGCAGCAGTAATATAGAATAATAATTAACACAGCTTAACATCTGTATCCCAGCTATAGTTAGTGGAATGAGAACAGGATACCCCCGTGACTGAATAAAGGGTTAGGTTCAAAGTTCCGTGATGGCTCCCGATTACGACAAGAAGGTTCCCGATTACGACAAGAAATACCGAAGAAGGCCAGAGGGCACATCGGCCGAAACGTTGTACAGATAACAATGAAGATGAGGACAATAGTCCGAATAATAGAAATAATACTAATACGGTTGTTCTTAAATCTTCCGTCCGTTATCATCCCGCAACACCCTCTCGTTTAAAATGTGACCGTCCAAATCGATGCAATGCAAAAATGTTAATACAAATTATCTGGTGTCGCTTAATGTCAGATTTCTTATTTGTCTTATTTTATTTCACCCAATTTTAAAAAATAAAACATTCCAAGTGGTCTTGCACCGCTTAAATGCCCAACCTAAAATTAAAATGAATTGAAAAAAATAAGAAGTTACATATTTATTTTATTTTTCATACTGAAATTGTGAATTACGGAAGATATTTTTGTAATTTTGATCTTATGTCGTCCAGGCCTCCGGGCATAATTTACGCTGTTTTAGCAAGCCAGCGTCAGGCGAATTTCCAGCTCAACTTTTTTTCCAAGTCACTTTTATTTTTGTATTATTTATTGCAAAGACAACAGTCAGATTTATATGTAATGAAATAGCAAATCATCGTTTCTGGCTTAAATAGCTCCTCTTGATTTTTGTTTCATTTCGTGGAAATTCTACGGGTACGCCTTACCGTAGCCAGTGGTTCACTGAGTGACAACAATTCTCCTCGGGTTTCCAGGACTCTTCTGAGTATTCTAGCCGATCTTAACAGTGCTGTAGTTTGAATTGTCTCGATTCTTCCTCTGATTTCCAATTCCTCTGATTTCCAATTCATTTAAATTCTTTTCCAGACCTTTGGGGACCGTTCCAAGGGCACCAATTACAATCGGTAATCCTTCCACAGTTTTCTCAAGGTCCAAATATTTGTTTAGCTTTCGCTTTCTTTCATTTTCACTCAGTGGTCGGCCGGAACGGCAAAATCCACCAGTTGACAGATTATTTTCTTGTTAATCACCTGGACGACATAAAACCAAAATTACGAAATTATCTCCCGCAATTCACAATTTCAATATTACAAATAAAAAAACATGTGACTTCTTTTTAACTAGGTCTGGTCTCCTGGTCGGGATTAGGTGGTCCGTCTGTATCTCGAAGTCCCAGAGAATTTATACGTCTCATTCTCCAGGACAGGTTCAGGCTTGTTCATTTAGTTGTATGGTGAAAATTGAATTTCTTGCACAATTCCCAGTAGATCAGCTTTCCCACCCAGTCTTGCCAAGTCTTGTACTCTTTGTGCTAGTTTGCTGCATTCGCTTATTATATGATTAACCGTTTCGTCCCTGTCGCCACACATTCTGCACTTGTTATTCTGCTGCGTCTTATCTATTTTTGCCTTTATATAGTTTGTTCTTATGACATTGTCTTGTGCTGCGATTATAAGAGATTCAGTTTAATTCCTTGCGAGTTCCAGTGGAGTGAAAATAAAAGAAAGCGAAAAACTTAGCAAATACCAGGACCTTGCCAGATGACTGAATTGTTAAGAAAAATAAACGTGATAGTAATATCAATCAAGTTGGGCAAGGAAAAGAGACTGAGGGAACTGGGGATCAGAGGAAGAATAGAGATCGTCTCGACCACAGCACTGCTACAATCTGCCATAAAGCCAAGTATCTTGTAGTAGTAGTAGTAGTAGTAGTGGTACTACTACTACTGGGAAGATTTGGCTCAGCGCCGCCCTCGGTGGCAGCAGTAGAGGACTGTTCATGTCAGAAGTCACCCTGACGCAACACCACGAAACTAAGAAGCCCAGAAGAAGCAGCGACAACAAAGCACCGGCACATCAACATCTTCAGGGACGACCTTCAAATGCGACATCCGTGGTCGAGAGTGTTTTTTCAAACATTGGACTTCACAGTCACAGGAGGCGCTGTAACTTCAGGGGCACAAACTATATTATAGTCTTCCGAGACTGAAATGCCAATAGTAGTGGTAGTAGTATTAGTGTTGGTATTATTATTATTATTAGTAGTAGTAGTAGTGGAGGCGGTAGTAGTAGTACTACTGAGACTTTTTACTTATATATATATACTAGTAGTAATAGTAGTAGTGGGAGTGGTAGTAGTAGTACTACTACTACTACTAGTAGAACTACTACCACTACCACCACTACTACTACTACTAGTAGTAGTAGTAGTAGTCAAAGTGGTAGCAAATAGTAATAAAATACTTGTAGTGTTATGAAACATAAAGATGTACTTTTGCAGAATAGTTCTGTACGAAAAATAAAAATCAAGGAAAATAAAAAACGGGGTGGGGGGAGGGGCATGCATTTTGGGCCTTGCGTAATTTATATCGACCGGAAGAAGAGATGTTTGCTCCTTTTTCTTTTTCTTTTTCATTTCGTTTCGTTTTGTCTGCCGAGGTTAGAATTTCGGCTATGTCGGCTGCAACGTCCACTTCTGCGCATGCTCGGTTTGCTCTGATTTTCTGATCCTGAGTACATATTAATAAAACTGGGACATAAAAACAGGCACTAACATCGTCGCCTGTGTTTAGTCGTCATTGCCGGGCGTAATTAACACGTGAAACGTATAAATACCTCTCTTCTATTTCTCTCCAT
>CM042151.1:64018049-64040549 GCA_023376005.1 Doryteuthis pealeii | reverse complement strand
TTGGCGGGAAAAATGAAAACTGCACGGGAAGATTGAAAGTACACAAAGTGGGAAATCTAAGTAAACAGCGACGTTTCGGGGGGAAAGCGTTTGCCACTTCAGTAAGTGTCAGCACAAACAAACACTCCAATCAAAATTTATGGGTTGCGATCGTAGGGGCGGTTAAGCACAATTAATACAAGTCTTCATTTTGATACTTGATGACTTTTACGAGAAGAGAAAATAACTATTGATCAAAGTGTTGTATAAGTACTCGAAGAAATTCGAAAAAAATGTTGTATGGTTAGATTTTACGGCATGAGGTTTTTGTATTATTTATCCAAAATATTTTATTTATTAAAAAATATTGCAAAATAGTCAATATATATATATATATATTATATATATATATATATATTGGTTAGGAGGTTGATTTAGAAGGCCATCACAATGCAGTTTGGAATAAATAAAAAATAATAATACGGTAACAATGGTGTTGTGTGTTGACCTGTATTTTTTTATTATTTCTTGAATTTTCGAGGTAATACCTCTTTATCAAAAGAATTGAACTGAAGCATACAGCTATGGCATTTCTTCTATGAATTTTTTTTTTGAAAATGACGTTATTTTTTGAAATAACTGTATTCCCGTGTGAGCGTGAATGCGTTTATTTTTATTTTTAATTTTTTTGTACGTGTGCGTATGTTGTAATGCGCGTGACATTGAAAATGCGTGTTGGCTGTGACGTTAAGACTGTATCCTAGCGCGGATTTTGTACGTGGGTATGTGCGAATGAAAAAGTGTATTTGTGTTTAGTGACGTTTCCTGTTGGATTTACATCAATTTAATCATTTAATATTATTAATATTATTATTATTATTAATATTATCATATTTATTTGCTTATTTACTTATTTATATCTAATTCAATTTATCTTTATATTTTATAATATTTTTAAATATATATATATATATATATATATATATATATATATATATATATATATTTAATTTATTTAATTTTTTTCCTTAACAACTAGTGTGCAATGGCTTGTGTGTTTGTATGTGTGGGCGAGATGTTGGGCTATAGATTTGAGTGTGTGTTTCGTATTAGTCTTCTCATTGTAGATTTGTTTCATTAGTAATTCTCCATTGTGCATGTGGGTATGTGTTTTGTGTGTGTGTGCATATACTGTTACATGTGTGCGTTGGTTGTGGGTTTTATTGTATGATGAACTCTGCGCTGAGTTCACTCCTGTTATTGATCTCTGGGTGTAATCTAGCGATAGCAAGGCCTCTTAATTCTGAGATTACCCAAAATTTGGAAATATATATATATATATATATATATATATATATATATATATTGTTCAAAATAAATTTATTATGGAATAACGGTGTTGAATTTTTCCTTCCTTTCAAAGATAAATATTGGTCTGTATATAATCTAAAAAGTTTATTATACATTGAGCTCTCTGTAGTGATTTAAAGATTCACTGTATTTATACATACTGGATCATACAATAATAATACAGTGTGTCTTAGAAATCACATATAGAATCATCCCTTACTACCAAGTTTTGGATACCTCACACACACACACACACACACACACACACACATATATATATATATATATATATATATATATATATATATATATATATAAATAAAAGACGTCGAGGTGGCCTAAAGTCGGTATCAGCCAGGCAGCGAGGCAGTCTGTCTCATTTTTACTAGCGCTAGACCAAGGAGATTGTTTTTTAGCTTTTGAGGTGGGGCGCCACACCTACCATAAGCTCCTCACTTTACCGCACAGATCCCTGTGCTACTAATACGCTGAGTTGACGAGGGCCTGTATCGAACCAGGAACATTGATGTTCCCAGCCGAACACTCTACAGACTGAGCTAATATATATATATATATATATTTATATATATATATATATATATATATATATGTATGTGTGTGTGTGTGTGTGTGTGTGTGTGTGTGTGTGTGAATAGAGGAAAGTGTGGATATAACAAATACAGACAGTTAAATTCAGTTGATATTTCACCTCATTATTGGATGAAGCACAATTAATACAAGTCTTCATTTTGATACTTGATTACTTGAAGAGAAAATAACGCTTGATTAAAGTGTTGTATAAGTACTCGAAGAAATTCGAGGAGACGAAAAAAATGTTGTATGGTTAGTTTTATGGCATGAGGTTTTTGTATTATTTATCCAAAATATTTTAGTATTATCTGCGTTATTCGGACTATTGTCCTCATCTTGTTATCTGTACAACGTTTCGGCCGATGTGCCCTCCGGCTTTCTTCAGGTATTACTTGTCGGACTCGGGAACCTTCTTTTCGAACCCGGGAACCTTCTTGTCGTAATCGGGAGCCATTACAGAACTTTGAACCTAACCCTTTATTCAGTCCATGGGGGTATCTTGTTCTCATTCCGCAAACCATAGCTGGGGTAGAGGCGTTAAGCTGTGTTAATTATTATTCTATGTTACTGCTGCCCTTGACCAGGATTGAACCTGCAGTCTAGAGATAACTGTCACATCGGCTGAAACGTTGTACAGATAACAATGAAGATGAAGATAATAGTCAGAATAACTCAGATAATACTAATCATCAAGCCTCATCTCAAACATTCAGAGAAATACCAAAATATTTTATTCATTAAAAATATTACAAAATAGTCAATATGTAAAAAGTATATATATATTATATATATATATATATATATATATATATATGTGTGTGTGTGTGTGTGTGTGTGTGTGTGTTTTGAGAATAGAGGAAAGTGTGGATATAACAACACAGACAGTTAAATTCAGTCGATATTTCGCCTCATTATTGGATGAGGCTTTTTCAAAACTTTATTGACATAAGCACATTCTGCTTTTATAGTGAAAAGGTAAATGGGTGAGGGGGTGAGAGAAATTCGGGTGGGGTAGGTGTGTAGGGAATGGTACCTAAGTCAACCGACTGACCCCATGAAAATAAAAGTACCATTCCCTACACACCTGTGTTGTTTTATCTACACTTTCCTCTATTCTCAACCACATTTTGTCGGATTTATTCAAATCCTTCACTCATATATATATATATATATATATATATATATATATATATATATATATATATATATATATATATATATATATATATATATATATATATTTAATAACCACTAAATACACGCGTACTTAATCAATATCTTGATTAATTTAGTGGATTTAACCCTGAATATCCTTATGGTGAAACTCGAGTAGGTTATTCCTGTGCATACCATTATAATAATAAATTTGCTCTACGCACTTTATATTTGTTATATCACTGTCTTATCATTGTGAAACTTGTATCAATTAACCATTGTGGCCAATTTCAACGGTTACTCACCATTTTCATATATAAAATCATATATATATATATATATATATATATATATATATATATATATATATATATGAAAAGTTTATTAACAGTACTAAATTTGAATAGGACGCGTAAAAGCATATGCATGTTGATAAAAGGAATATTTTCTTAAAAAGAAAAGTGAGGGTACCCTTATTAGATTTAAATCTAAAATAATATGTTCTTTTTTTCGTCAATGCTCGTCAGAGAAAAGTACATTGATAAATGGTGTTTGTTTTTTTTTTTTTTTTTTTTTTTGTAAACAAGATGGAATAGTTAAAGAGAAAAAAGAGAAATGGATTTTTTTCTTTTCTCAATAAAACGAAGAATTCGTGAGAGAAAAAAATTACGAACCATGAGGAGGTGTTCGAAAATTGCGAGTCCCACCGTTGGATAGGTTTAGGCTTGAGGTGCCGAATAGAAGCAACTGGTGAGACTGCTTTTGGACGCACAGGAAAGGTTGGGTGCGAGAAATAAATAAGGACTCAACGATCTGCAGTTGTAGCTCGCTGTTTGAACTGCAGAGGACCGAAAACATGGCTGGGTGGTATGATCGAGCGCAAGTAGAGTTTCTTAGTAAATGTTGTCCAATGGTGGACGGAGAATTTATATCTGCTGCTGTGGGACAGTCCACGTTGTCTGAACGGATGTTGGAGGGTATGTGCTGCTTGATCCGGGATTCCAGTCTCAGGGTAGTACGGCCAATATAGCAAATTTCACACTTGCATGTGTACTTATAAATCAAGTGGCTTTTGTGGTGGGGGGCCACACTATCCTTAAGATTGGGGGAGGGGGAACAGCACATTGGATTTAAGGATAATCCGAGGGTTGACTGCATTGTAGCAACGATGGATGGATTTTTTAATCTTGTCAAGTAGAGGAATTGGGATTTGCCCAGCTAAGGAAGTCTTAGGTAGACTGGGCATTTCTCGGGACCAAATTTAGGAAGCGTAGAGAGTTGCGCACATTTGTATTTAATTGTGGCATTGATTAAGTTCTCTGGGTAACCGTTCTTAATTAAGTTTGTTTTGATGAAAGAGAATTCTTTCATGAGTTTAGATTTGGAGCAAATCATAAAAGCACGATGGATTAAAAGTTTTAATTAAGTTGATTTTACGTTGGGGGGGGGACAAAAAGAACCCCAACGTGTGTAGGGCCCAGTAAAAGTTGGTTTACGGTAAATTGAGGTAAGAATTGTGTTATCTGTTCGTTCAACAAGAACATCAAGAAAAGGTAAACAATTATTAGACTCAAATTCACACCTAAAAGTGAGGGAGGGGTGTAGGTTGTTAAGACGATGGAAGAATCGTCTGCATTCAGACCTGGTGGAAAAAATAGCGAAAGTGTCATCCACACATCATTTATAGAACAATGGGAGTTGGTTATTTTGAGTTGAATAATAGTTCCTCTTTGGAAGCCCACGAATAAGTTCGCCCATGGCCGCTCTCGAGGGGACTCCCCATCGCTATACCATCAGTTGTTAACAGCCGCATTTACCAACTGTACTAGAAGCAGCTACCCGGTGTCGCTTAGGTAGAGTAGGGAGTAAAAGGATAGTCTCGCAGATCCATTATTGTTGAATCACGGGTTGGATCCTCGCAGGAGGCCCCATTAAAATCCCTATGTAAAAAAGACCTTGCCTTGATCCAGCCACTATGAAAAGAAAAATTATTTCTCCAATTTAAAATATTAAATAAATAAAAATCTAGTCTGTTATCATCTAAATTAATTTAAAAAAAATTATCTTCACGAATATAAATCAAACCTTCATTATTTTTGCTCAAAAACCAAGCCCTGGTAATAGTGAATGTGTATATATATTTACTTTGTTATTAATTGTTTTATTTTTGTAGCTTTCCCAGACATACATACATACATACATACACAACTGCCCTTTATATATGTATAGATAGATGTTGGTTTAAAAGATATAGAAATAATCAAATACCAATAAATAAAAATAAAAAATAAAAAAAGAGATCCAGTCTCTACTGTATATTTAAAATTAATAACCTTTGGTCTTCTTTAAATAATTATTTATATCTGTTAAAATATTCTAAACTTATTTAAACCTATGAAATAGCAGAGGTGGTCACTACTAGAATAAGCTCAGTCCTAATTAGTGATCATCCTCCACAAATTAATCATTTGTTGTGTTTTTGTTTTGTTTGGTAAAAAATGTAATGCGTGAAAATAAACATATTTTCTGTTGCTTAAGTATTGAACAGGTTCATCGCTGCTTAAAAATAATTATGGTAACTTTTAAAAATATATATCTACGTGGGTTGCCAACAGCGGAGAGATGCGGGGTGGAGATTATCTGGGTGGTTTTATTTTCTCAATATTTGTTTAGCTAGAGTACATCCCGGCGGCACTGGGGTGCTCACGTTCGATTACTGACACCTGGGTTTGTTATATTTTTTATTATTTTAACGAAGTACGCTTTCTCACTGCCCCTGTGCCACAAATCTCCCAACACGATCATTTCTTGGTCAAATGCGTGATTTACTTTTCGTGGGAGGCTCCGTGCTTCTGTGCGCACCTGCTGCAACGAAGAGGGTTAAAATATGTACAAGTGTTCACAACCGAGATATGCCCTCGCTGTCCGGCTGATACCGACAATAGGCCACTCCGCCTAATTAACTCTCTCTCTCTCTCTCTCTTTCTCTCTCTCTCTCTCTCTTTCACACACACACACACACACACACACACACACACACACACACACATATATATATATAATATATATATATATAGTATGGTATTTAATGAATACATTATATATAATAATTAGCAGGAAGGCTCAAATTCAAATCGGGTCATCTTCTAATTTACACATACCGACATTTATTTGCCGCTCATGTTCTAGAAAAACAAACCGTTAAAGAAAACAAAAAGCCGGTTCACGAAGCCTCACCGACCTTTAAGCCACTTGGCCTACCTACTTTAACCTTTACCCGGCAGCAGTGTTTTGCTGCGGATGGTGGGTGGGTTGGGGGTTGAATGGGCAAACCCTTAGGAGGCGTCGGTGATGTAAACAGACTAGAGTCAATACAGAAAATAAAAAAGACCTGATCAGGAACAAACTACACCCACCCACTCCCATCACTCACGTGTGTTTTTCGACAGTATATGACCTTGAGCTCTTCAGCCCCAAGGTCAGGACATAATTCATTTGTCCTTAGAAACCGGAATTCCCCACCCATGTTCATCCATACTTTCATATACTCATCTTTACTCATCTCCACTCCCTCGTCTCAACCGTCCAATCATTCCTACCTGTTCATCTCCCACGTTGGCATACCATGGTGACACTTGGTAGAGTGAGGGTCAGTTGGGTTCAGTTTAGGGTTAATCGTAATAAAAACAGGGAGAGGGTCCTAGATAAGGGCTCATCAGTTGAAACTCGAACAAAACACGTGACAAGTGACAGTTTTTTGTCAGTTTATCTATCTATCATGTTCATCTCTCCTCTCTCTCTCTCTCTCTCTCTCTATCTATCTATCTAGTAATGAGTACGTTTACACCCACACAGACAGACACACACACACAACATATATATATATATATATATATATATATAATAGACGTACTCATATATATATATATATATATGTATATATATAGTATTATATATATATATATAGAGAGAGAAGAGAGAGAGAGAAGAGAGGTGAACATGAGAGACATGAGAGAAGTGAACTGATGAGCCCTTATCTAGGCCCTCTCCCTGTTTTTTATACGATTAACCCTAAACTGAACCCAACTGACCCCCACTCTCTCTCTCTCTCTCTCTCTCTCTCTCTCTAATATATATATATATATATATATATATATATGTACGCGACATATATATCCCAGTATGTTCATCACTATCTATCCATCTAATATCAGTATGTCATATCTATTATCTATCAATCCCCAGTCTGTTCATATCTATCTATCTATCTATCTATCCAGTCTGTTCATATCTATCTATCTATCTATCTATCCCAGTCTGTCATATCTATCTATCTATCTATCTATCTATCCAGTCTGTTCATATCTATCTATCTATCTCAGTCCTTCATATCTATCTATCTATCTATCCAGTCTATATCTATCTATATATCTGTCTATCTGTCAATCCCAGTCTGTCCAGATCTATCTATCCCAGTCTGTCCAGATCTATCTATCCCAGTATGTTCAGATCTATCTATCCTAGTCCGTTCAGATCTATCTATCTATCTATCTATCTATTAATATTTATTTGCTCATATCTATCTATTGTAAACATTGCACAATTTTCCAGTCAAAACTTAGTACATGTGACATTCAAACGAGAAAATAATTATTTTTTCTCAGGCAGTCGAAAATAGAAGAAAATAGAATGTATGAGTATAAACTGTGGCATTAATCAAGGTTAGGTAATAAATGATACAAGATAAATTTGATGACATGTATACACTAAAAACTAATTTGTCTTTTTTTGTTTAGTATTTTTTGTTTCAGTTTGATCTAGGATTTGCAGTTATATTAACCTTCTTGTGGTTTTTTCCTCCCGCAATATCCCATTTTATAAATGGTCGTTTGCATGCTACGTTTTTTATTTGGCCTACATCTGTCTGTGACGTTATACTGTTGGACTATCCTATGTTAGATCAGCCTTTCCCACTTTTCTCATATATATATATATAGATATATATATTAATATATAATATATATATATATATATATTATATATATATATATGAGAGTGCGTGGTATGAAGTATGAAAGTCTGAGTTGTATGAAATGAACTAGTCAAACCCGAGTTCAAAATCCTGGACGAGGCTGTTTGCATTTCACGTAATGCCGTGGGAAAGGTATGCCATCTAACAACTCTCTCTCTCCAGCTATGGGTAAATAGTAGGACAGACTGAGGTCTTTAACCATGGCTAGGTGACCAGTCTTAGGAGAAGGAAAACTCTGAATTAAAACTTGTTAAACTCTGCTTAAAAATTGACCTTGTGTCACATTCTGCTCGTGCAGAGGGGTTGGGATATATAATATATATATATATATATATATATTATATATATATATACGTAAACGACTGCATCCCCTAAAGAGCGGTAAGGACCCCCCCCAAAAAAAAAGGTTATTTTAGGTCTGACATTAAACTGCTTCCGATTGTGACGCTCTGATTCTAGAGCTCTATAGAAAATGGAATCACTCCTTCGTTGCCATTACTCCCAGGTTCACTCTGACCCAAAGTAGTAGTACGTTCAAGGATCAAATATATCTGTTTGAAGTTAATGCTTTAAAATGACCAGAAAAAAAGACGACCTCCGGGCGCTATTAAGATTAATATTTGATAGTTATTGCTTGTGGGGGTGGGATTTAAAAATTAAAGTCAGAGAGTAAAATCATCAAATTTATTAATGGAGTAAAAAAATAAAACAATTTGAAATGCAAACTTAGTTCTGATAACTTTAAATGAATATAAAATAAAAATAAATACATAATGCCGGACATGTGTTTATTAATGACGATTTTGGGTAATGTGACGTTCAGCAGTGACGTAATTTCCGGTCACAGGACAAATAGAGACCCTAATCTCCTTGTTAATAGATAATGAATTACTGAGATTTAAGCATTGATATTGTAAAATATGAAGTGTAGCTGTTTTAAAATGTTTGAAAATGATCAGTATACATTGGAATTCTCGCGGAATAATTTAACTGCGAATTATTTGTTTATTAAGAATAGTTAGTTAAAGTTTTTTTGTTTACAATCCATTGATATGATTAAATAGGAACTGTTACTGAAGATATTAATTGCTTAAATTGGTCAACCAAATAAAAACAATAAAGCTAAACCAGTCAATTTTCCTAGGCACACACAACACGCACACACACACACACCACACACACACACACACACACCACACACAACACACACACACACAGAGACATGCACACACAACACACGCACATATTCACTCTGATACTCGCTGCCCGACCTCTGACGCCTATTGATACAAAAAATCTACGCACTCCATGCGACACCATATACATGCACATATATCCATTCTCTACTCGTGATAGAAATAGAAAAAGAAGACTCGTCATCAGTCGTTTCCAACTATTTATCATTATATCTATCTATGAAATATTTTTCTTAATCTATCTATCTATCTATCTATCTATCTATCTATGGCCTATCTAAGTTTTATTCTATCTATCAATACTATCTAAAGTTAATCTATATATCTATCAAAACTATCTAAAGTTTATCTACTATCTATCTATCTATCTATCTAAGTTAATCTATCTACCTATTTAAGTATAATTATCTATTCTATGTTTATCTATCTATTCTAAGTTTATCTATATATCTAGTTATTATATCTATGTTTATCTATTATATCTAAGTTTATCTATCGTATCTATCATCTATCTATCTATCTATCTATTCTAAGTTAATACTATCTACCTATTTAAGTATATATTCTAACTATGTTTATCGTATCTATTCTATCTATCTATCTATCTATCTAAGTTTATCTATATACTATGTTTTATATTATCTATGTTTATTATATATCTAAGTTTATCTATCTATCTATTTATCTATTCTCAGTACTGTTCATGTCAAATCTATCTATCTATCTATCTATTTTATCTATCTCAGTCTGTTTTCATATCAATCTATCGGAATCTATTTTATCTATTCTCAGTCTATCTATTTATCTATCTCAGTCGTTCATATCAATCCTATCTATCTATCTATTTATCATCTAATCTATTTATCTATCTCAGTTCTATCTATTTATCTTATCTTCAGGTCATGCTTCATATCTATCTATCTATCTATTTATCTATCTAGTCTGTTCATATATCTATCTATCTATCTATTTATCTATCTTCAGTCTGTTCATATCTATCTATTCTATCTATTTATCTATTCTCAGTCTGTTCATATCTATATATTCTATCTAATTATCTATCTCAGTCTGGGTCTGTTCATATCTATCTATCTATCTATTTATCTATCTCAGTCTGTTCATTATCTATCTATCTATCTATTTATCTATCTCAGTCTTTCATATCTATCCTATCGTATCTATTTATCTATTTCTCAGTCTGTTCATTTCATATCTATCTAATCTATCTCATTATCTATCTCAGTCTGTTCATATCTATCATATCTATCTATCTTATCTATTCTCAGTCTGTTCATATCATCTATCTATTCTCAGTCTGTTCATTATCTATCTTGAATTGGCGTTCAAATTCTAGTTGAGCCAATTATTTACTTTTATTTTATTTCTAATAAGCAAATTTTGTTGCTGTTAATTCTTTTTTAATTTTTCAAACTTTGGAGATAGTTACAGTTTCCAAAAATCGACCTGCCTTATTGTTCATACTTAATAAAACAACTTACTATGATTTTATTAGATAATCCAATGTTGTATTTATTTCGTTATAGATCCAACGAAGAACTCTGGAAAATGCAGCTGGTTTTTTTTATTAAAGCGAGATTTGAGCTTTGCGTCATTATCATCGCGCTTGCAAATCTCCCGTACAAGAATCTGCTGACAAAGGTCTACAGCAAGTGTGTTCAGCAGAAACACAAAAATTAGCACAACAGGTCCAATTGCTCTTCAACTTCTAGTGTTACAAACCAGGGTAAGTTAACCTTTTCCTGGAAATTTTTTAATCCCAGTTCTTTTTTCTTTTATTTTTATTTAAAGAAATATCTAATTATTTTAAATAGATTGTAAATCAGGTCCTATATAAATGATAGAATTTAAGATATGACATTATAAATGATAGAAATGACCACCATATTTAATGAGCATAAATATTTAATGCAATGAACACATATTGATTATAGAAAATTGACCATACATGATATTAGAAAATTTACAACTTCCACTGTACACACCCCAGTCCCTCCCATATAGATGTACAATTTAGAAAAATAAAATATAAAAGAAGAAAAAAAAAGACTGAATTAGCGAATGAACAACATCCTACCATCACATGACTACGTATCTATCTTATAAATAACATTATAGAATGGCGAGAGAGACAAAAAGAAATTGAAAAACAAAATACAAATTTTTTAATAAGTATGTTCTTAAGAAAATATATAATACTTTTTTTATTAAACGCGCTCGCAAAAATAGAACAAAACCCTCAAAAAAAACATTAATAAGAATATTTAAATAAGATGTGAGATAAGTAAACACAAATGTTAATAGACAAAATGAAATAGATTAACTCAAATATAAGAATCTCTAAAAGAATGAACTTACAAAATATAGGCATAAGATAATGTCTTATATAATCTGGGATATAGGATAAAATATAGTCTTTTTCCTATTATATAGTGATTATTATTTGAAATCGATCTAACTTATGAGGTGAGTGATCTCTATATATCTACATTTAATAATCAGGATTATAGGCAACACACCCCTTTCACCCTGCAGGTTTATGTTTGTTTATACGCCATAATATAGAGCATATCAGTGATGAAGTATTATAATTTAATGCAGAGATCTCTCATAAGTTTTGAAAATTGCAAATTACATGTTACTATAATGAATATTCAATTATTATTTTAAATTATAATTATACCATGTTTATTTCTATTCAACCCATAGATATGGGACTCTAACAGCGTTACTACCACTCCAGGTCAGTGTAGTGACCAAGGAGGCAATGGTGGCCCATGACAGAGGTTGGACTCACACATTCCTAATTAAGGACCATCTCAAAATACATGAGAAAATCTTACCACCAATTAGAGATAGAGTTTAACATCATTTCCCAGGACGTGAAGACCCTCAGCCATTTTCCCTTCAAGCACCCGATAAAAGGTTGGGGACTTACCATAAGGAGCAAATGTTCAACGACTCTTAGGTTTGATTACCTTATTAATAGGGTATTTGAACATACAGCCAATGATTTTTGAATTCGCGCAGGATGCCCCACCTGCAGACAAATATAAATATGCTAGCGGAAATTTTTAGTGATATATTGTACCAATTATAAATGATTAGAAATTTATAAATGACATGCAATGAAGAAATTTAGTGAATGAACTTATGAAATGATAGAAATTAGTGAATGACGTATAAATGATAGAAATGACACATGGAGTGATAAAGATGTAATGAATGGCTCATAGAAATGACATAGAAATGTAATGAATGCCAAATAAATGATATGCATTTTTGATATAGGTCTATTTCGTGCTTGAAGTGTACATCAAGTTGTGATTTCTAATAAATTTGAAATTATTTTCATCACAATTATACTCCCCTTGTCTGTTGCTAATGCGTTTCAAGATCTTCAGTGAAATATCTGAAACCGTGTTATAGTACATACACTCTGTATACATTGTACTTATTTTTTATATACTTAATCCAAATGTATAGTACATACACCTTATACTTTACTTATTTTTATATATATATATATATATATATATATATATATATAATCCAAAAATCCTGAGAAGAAATCTTTTTTATGACAGGATTTTTTTTAAAAAACATGTCAGTTTGCAGAACTCAATGTGTGCTCTTATTGTTAGAGTCACAGAGCAAATTTATAAGTAAAAATATAACAGAAGACTTTGATTTTTTGATTCATAGCCTATTTCAGGAAGCTTAGACAAAGCGTCTAACACCCCCAAATCATCAGATGCAAATGATGAATTCTTTATTACTTTTAAGGCATTTGAAAACAGATTTAAAAGAAAAACACTGGGACGCATGGATATGATTTTACTGCGTCCTTTTAGATTTTTGTGCGTCAGGGACGCATGATGCATCAACGTCTCTTCTGTATTATCTTTTGTTTTTTTTTGTCAACTTTCATTGGTAGTGATTTCACTTCCGAAGGTTGAAGAAGCAAAAAACAACCTACATGATATAGTATAAAGTGTCTACTAATTAAGTGTTCAATTTCAAGAATATTGATAAAGATTATCCTCTTTGATTTTGCAATGCAATCTAACGACTAAAATTTAGGCTCAAAAAAAAAAAAATTAATATTTTTTGTTTTCGGCTGTTTGAATTAAAATACGGTTTTAAATTGCTGTAAAAAATAGTTCAATTGATTTTTCATGGAAATTACATATTTAGAGAGATTATTTTTTATTTTATTTTCAACCATATAAATATTTTTAAGATTGGATCAGAAATACTTGAGAAATTGCAAATTTAACTGATTAAGGTCACAAATTTGTCAATGTCCACCGATTTCAGCTAACTGCTTGCAATGCTACCAATACCTAAAACTTTAAACCCCCACCTGGCAGGAAATGTACATATGAGTATCCCTGTATTATCTTTTGTTGTATTTTTTTTTTTTTTTTATAGGCTGGAGAAAAGTTGAATGGACAGATGAAACAGCATTGTGTTTCATCGCAGGCCTTACAAGACGCCAAAAACGAAATCCTCAACCTTCAGTTGGTTATCCAGCAGAAAGATGAAATGATGTCCCAACTCGTCCAGAAATTGTCCCAAGTCAACGAAGACTATGTCCAACTGCAATCGTCTACGGCCATTGCCGAACAGCAGATGATTGACCACCAGGAGCTTTTAAAACAATTAAATGCCTTAAAGGATCAGTCGGATTTATTGTCGGCAGGATTTGGACGAGGAAAGACTGAAGAACAAACGGTTAGAGAAGCAACTGAAGGATGAACACTTGACATTAATGCACAATACACATGTAAGTATCGCCATTACTTCCCAGGTCCACTCTGACCCGGAGTATTATCATTATTAAGGGTGTCGTAACTTGGAAAATTTTCAGATGTTACACACTATTGACATTAATGCACAATGCACATGTAAGTAAAGTTATTAGTGTATTTAAATCCTGTAATGTGTCTTATATATCACTAAGAGATAAAGGTTTACATATATATATTGTGGTTAATTTGCATAACAAAACCAGGTTTAATAAATAATTACTTGGTGTTATTTATCTCTGATATCATTGTTCTATTCCAACGTATTAAAATCAATCCTATGTTAGTATTGAAAATTTATTTAAAATAATTTAGTTAAACTATAATATAAATAAATTTTATCTTTTTATATGCGTTATTTAACTTCGTTAGTTTTTCTAATTGGATATATTTTATTACATTAAAATTTAAAAACTTATGCCCAGAGGACATATATTCTTGTAAATATACCTTGTTTTTTTTTAAATGATTTATTGCCATTACTCCCAGGTCCACTCTAACCCGGAGTTATTCACTATTAGGGGTATCCTAACTTGGAAAATTTTCAGATATTACACACTACTGACATTAATATACACTAGCAAATATATGCACCCTTCGGTGCAAGTATTTAGGTTTTGATGTAATAAAATATTATATCAAATTAGAAACTATTTAGAAAATGATAAACTGAGGGGGGGGGTATAATCGAAAAATAGAACAGCTTTAAATCTAGCTCTTCCATCATTTTCCATCACTCCCGTCTTTCATTTTTCCTAATTAATCTATTTAGTTAGATTATGAATTATTTAATAAAATTACAGTTCTTTCGTCTTGTTTATGGATTTCTTTTAAGATTTATTCCTCAGATTCGTTAAGAGAAAACCAAACAATTAGAAATCAATAATAGTAAGCATATATTTATTAAAATCAAGTTCTTAATATCAATATGCAAATTAGCCTTCTTGTTCACACTGTAAACTGCTATTTTGTTGAATATATAAATATACTTGCATGTTATTAGTATGTAGATCCAACAGTATTAATAAGATATAACAATTTTATCAATAATTGAGGTTTGAATAAAAAATAAATTCATGGTGAATGTGATGTCAATAACTAAGGGAATTGTGACTTGAGTAGTGATTTAGTTTCGGTTACAGACAGACAAACACACAATCTCCATTATAATAAGATGTAAGTAAATGTACCTCATTTCTTATGAGGTATTGCCATTACTCCTATCGGCTGGGGCAGAAGAATACAGCGACTGCACCTCAGTAGGATACCCCACAATGGGGCCATTTGTTGGCCATCAAGTCCCAGCACCTATATGATTGTCTTGACCTTATTGCCCTTATGACAAAGCCCCAAACTTTTTCATCATATATGTGTTAGAAAGTGGTGGTTGAGGGTCTTAGTGTCCTGGGTATGATGTTAAACTGCATCTGTTGGTGAAGTTTCAATTCTGGAGCCTTGGAGTGTGGAGTACTCTTTCATCACCATTACTCCCAGGCCCACTCTGACCCGGAGTAGTATTATTATTAGTATCCTAACTTGGAAAAATTTCATATGTTACACACTAGTGACATTAAGGCACAATGCACATATAAGTATCAACATTACTCCCAGGTCCACTCTGACCCGGAGTATTATCATTATTAAGGGTGTCGTATATTTTGTCCAGATGTCGACTATGTAAACGTTAGACAATTTCCCAAATTTAAGCTTCTAATTGGCAGAGTTATGTCGATTTTTAGCTCTCCAAATTTGAAGGGGTTTTGCTAAAAATGGTGACATTTTGTAATCTATTTTTGTCTGTAAAATGTGTTCTAGAGCTTCATAATGGGGCCACCTGTTGGCTGTGGGTGTTAAAAAAAAATGTTTAAAAAAAATTGAATACCCATGAAGCATGAATAAAACAAAATGTCTGGTTGACATGCCGTAAACCAACCCCTCTGGATAACTGTGTAGCACAACACTCACCTATTATTTAAACAAGATCCTGTATAAATTTCTATATCAAAATAATAAACATTATCATTATACATCTCTATATCAAAATAATAAACATTATCATTATAAATCTCTTTATCAAAATAACAAACATTATCATTTTATTTACTTTATACTCTTTCTAGGATGAACCTATTGCTGTGGAAGACCATATCTTGACAGACAGTTCCAGTGTCAACTTGAGCCAACCAGGCAAAGAATCAACCCTGATCCAAGAATTAAACTGTGAGAAATCCAAGAACCAGGCTCTAGATCTCCAACTCCAGAACCAGTTCCACTTGATCCAGAAATTTGTGTCCCTGTACCGTTCGGATCACTCCGTCGGATCGACGAGAGAGGAAATCGACAGCGTCTTGCATCAACTCACCGAACTCATCGCAAAACCTTTCCAAAAACGACCGCGCTGAAGATTGGTCTCAGCATTTGCCAAATTCCTTAAAACCTTCCGCTTTCCAAGACTTTGAGTGTCAGGTTGACCTGAGGTCAAACGATACAGCCAAAAACAACAACAACACCTCAAGTTGGTCCGATAACGACAATGTTCATAAATTTTCCCATACACAAGAACTGGAAGAATTGCGACGAAAACTACAAGACTTGGAATCTGAAAACCAGGATCTTTCAACAGAAATGGCCAAATCAAAATCGAGTTTCAACGCCTTACTAGCTACCAAAGACGAACTTGAGAGACAACATCAAGCGGCTGAAGAATACCGGACCTCCATGGCCGAAACCATACAGGGTTACGTGGAGGAACTTCAAGCACTAAAAGAAGAGAACGCTGGTTTGTCTGCTTCAATAAGTAACTTGGAGAAGTCGCTCAGTGCACAGTCTGAAGAAGCCCGTCGTGCGCTCGAAGCCGAAGCTTTGTTGCATAATGAACTTGCCCTGCTAAAAAATCTGAGAAAGATGCGCTCAACTGAGCTTCCAGAAAAAGGACGAAGACATCCAGATTCTGTCAGAGAAGCTCGAGCTGAGCCATCAGGAAGTGATGAATTTGAAGAATATGAAGAGGACCCTGGAGCAGGAATTGTCCGGCAGTCACGGGGAGAGGAATCAGTTGAAGGAACAGCTCGATTCCAGAATGGCAGAGACGGATCGGCTGAGGGCGATGAGAAAGCGCTGGCCGAAAAGCTGGCAGCATCACAGGCGGAGGTGAACAGGCTTAAAATCGAAATCGAATCTGTGATAGACGAGAGCAGTAAGCATCAGAAGACGGTTGAAAATGAAATGGTGAAGTTGAATGAAGTTATTAATGATTATCGACATCAAGTTGGTAAGTAAAAGTTTTGATATTTCAAGTTTTAGGCTGCTCTGTAAATTATTATAAAATTTATTGATAATGGAGATTTGGTCTCTATTTGTCTGTAACCGAAACTACCTCATCTTTTTAAACTATACAGTTGTGTATGAATTATTAGTATTGGATAGGAATACTTGAAACAATATAATTTTGAAAACAAATTATTATTGAATAGAAATAGTTAGTATTATTTGTATTATTTGGACTATTGTCTTCATCTTCATTGTTATCTGTACAATGTTTCAGCCTTCTTCAGGTATTTCTTGTCAGCCTTGGAAACCCTCTTCTTGGATTCAGTAACCTTCTTGTTGTAACTGGGAGCCATCATGGAGCTTTGAAGGTTCCCGAGTCTGACAAGAAATGCCTGAAGAAAGCCGGAGGGCACATCGGCCAAAATGTTGTACGTTGGATAGGAATTCTTGTAACCAAATAACTGTGTGCAAATTATTAGTATTAGATAGGAATACTTGAAACCATATAACTGTGTGCAAATTATTAGTATTAGATAGGAATACTTGAAACCATATAACTGTGTGCAAATTATCAGTATTAGATAGGAATACTTGAAACCATATAACTGTGCAAATTATTAGTATTAGATAGGAATACTTGAAACCATATAACTGTGTGCAAATTATTAGTATTAGATAGGAATACTTGAAACCATATAACTGTGAAAACAAATTATTATTGAATAGAAATAGTTAGTATTATATGTATTTTTCGGACTATTGTCCTCATCTTCATTGTTATCTGTACAATGTTTCGGCCAATGTGCCCTCCAGCCTTCTTCAGGTATTTCTTGTCGGACTCAGAAACCTGAAGAAGGCCGGAGGGCACATCGGCCAAAACGTTGTACAGATAACAATGAAGATGAAGACAATAGTCCAAATAACACAAATAATACTAATTATCAAGCCTCGTCTCAAAAATCTTGAGAAATAGAAATAGTTACTTGAAGTTATAATTGTTTACTAACTTATTAGTTAGAAAATTATTTGTATTTGAATTTCTATTTTTATTAATAATGGAGGTTCATTGTCTATTTATCTGTAACCGAAACTACATCATTGCTTACGTCACAATACCGAAAATCATCAGAAGAAATATAAGCAATATAAGTGGTTTTTTAGGGTTGTGTGGTTGTTGGTGGGTCTAAAAGAGTATGCATTTGGGTGGGGGGCCAAAGTAGGTGTACAAATAATCAAACATTGACAAAGCTTAAACAAACAAGATTAAATTATTCAAATTAATGGTATGCTTTTTCAAGAAGCATTGACTTACGTGTTTAATTCATTCCACTCGTAACTCAATTTCCTCGTATATCAAATCAATTTTCTCCATTGAAATAAACTGAAATGCTATTAATCCGTTCCAGTGTTTAATTCATTCCACTCGTAACTCAATTTCCTCGTATATCGAATCAATTTTCTCCATTGAAATAAACTGAAATGCTATTAATCTGTTCCAGTGTTTAATTCATTCCACTCGTAACTCAATTTCCTCGTTTATCAAATCAATTTTTTCCATTGAAATAAACTGGAATGTCATTAATCCGTTCCAGCCAACCCAAAATACATCATAATCTTTTTATTACATTTAAAAAAAAAAGAAAAATAACATAGAATAAAGAACAAACCCTGTAATCAGTTTTAAAAATTATTTATTTTACTGTCGTCCTTTTTTCAGTAATAAGAGGTTAACTAAAAAGTTTGCAAACAAATAGATACCTATAATTTTACTTCTTGGAATTTTTGAGATGAGGTTTAATAATTAGTATTATTTGTACTAGCAAATATATGCACCCTCCGGGTGCAAGTATTTAATTTTTAATGTAATAAAATATTAGATATAAATCAGAAAGGCTAATGAAACTAATTAAGAATTCAAATAAAAAGATTTGAAACGGAGGGGGTATAATCGGAAAATAGAACAACTGAAACTTACTCTTTCATCACTTCCGTTTTTCAATGCTAAATTTTCCTAATTTAACTATTTAGTTAAAATAGGAAGTAAAGAATAAAATTACAATTATTTCTTCTTGTTAATGAATTTCTTTTAGGATTTATTGAAGAGATTTTTACTCGTATTCAATAAGATAAAACCAAACAATTAGAAATCAATAATACCAAGCACATTTTTATTAAAATCATTTTTTTAATATCAATATGCAAATTAGCTTTACGTTTACACCGAAAACTGGTATTTTGTTGTATATATAAATACAATTGCATGTTATAAGTATTTAGGTAAAGCCAACAGTATTAATAATGTCAAACAGTTTTATTATTAATTGAGGTTTAAATAGAAATAGAATAATGGAGAATGTGATGTAAATAACTAAGGGAATTGTGACTTGAGTAGTAATATAGTTTCGGTTACAGACAGAAAAACACACAATCTCCATTATAATAAGATTATTCGGACTATTGTCCTCATCTTCATTGTTATCTGTACAACATTTTGGTTGATGTGCCCTCTGGCCTTCTTCAAGAAGGTTCCCGAGTCCGAAAAAGTTCCCAAGTCCGACAAGAAATACCTGAAGAAGGCTGTAGGGCACATTGGCTGAAACATTGTACAGATAACAATGAAGATGAGGACAATAGTTCGAATAATCCAAATAGTACTTATTTTAATGTTATTTCAATATAAAATTATATATAGGATTGCTTTTAATATGTTTGAGAATAACAGTATTAGAAATCAGTAACAGCAAATAATTATTTATTTAACCCAGTTTTGTTGAAATCCTTATGCAAATTATTCCCACCATATACTATGTAAATCTTTGTTTCTTAGAGATATATAACACATATTTCCAGACTTTCAATGTATTAATCATATGGGCAGTTTGGCGGTAAATATAACTCAGCTAGACTATAATATAGATCATGGCCAATAAATAAGATGCTAATTAAGATTAAATAATGCCCATTTCATAATCATTGAGAATATAACTTAAATATCTAAGGAAATTATGATTTCAGTGGTGACATAGTTTTGGTTACAGATAGACAGTTAAATAATCTCCATTATGATAAGAAGTGGTACGTTTTGTTTTATTATTTATTATTTGGATTTTTTTCTGTAATTAGTATAAAATGTTTGTGTTGTCAAATGTGTGTAGTTAAATGTCTCTATCAAATGTGTGTAACCTCCCCTTGTTTATTTCACTTTGAGGAAGCCCTATGTTTTGGTCGGCCATTTTCATTTCACTGTAATCAATACAACTGCATGTTTTAACACGAAAATATCATAAAATGTGTTCTTAATAACAATTAAGTTCATTTCAAATAATGCACAAGCACAATTAAGAACACATTTTATGATATTCATGTGTTAAAACATGCAGTTTTATTGATTACGGGGTAATTTATGAGGAAGTGCGTCCTGGTCTCCTGCCTCAGAAATTGCCACCCGGTGACTATCAACATAACGTCCCCAGCTATGTCGTCTTGGCGGTGTTACTTGAAAGAAAACAACTAAATTAGGGTGTTAAATGTATTTTAGGGGGGAGGGGCTTCTCTTTTTTGATATGAACAAATGGAGATGGGTGGATAGATATATATAAACAAAGTAAAAAAATGAACAAATTGAGGTAGATAGATAGATATCCATCTTCATATCTAAACAAGAATTATGACAAATTTCTATAAATAAATTTCTAGACTAATTACGATAAATAAATAAGAATTACGACAAAAAAAAAAAAGCGAAGCCACCTCCATTAAAATACATTTAACGCTCTAAGTTGGTTGTTTTCTTTCAAGTAGCACCACCGAGACGACATAGCTGGGGACGTTATTTTAATAGTCACCGGGTAGCAATTTCTGAGGCAGGAGCCCGGGACGCACTTCCTCATAAATTACCGATTACGGGGAAATGAAAATGGCCGACCAAAACATATGGCTTCCTCAAAGTGAAATAAACAAGGGGAGGTTACTCTCATTTATGTAGCTAATGTTCAGATTACCATAAATCTATTTATAAGGATCTCACTTACTTATAATATTTTTCTTATTTCTTTTAGCTGAACTGGAAGAATCAAATTCCAAACATCTGAATAAGGCTACAACTCTAGAAAATCGTCTCCTGGAACTTCGCCAAGAGATCGTGTCACTAACCGACAATGTTAAAACGTCCGAATTGAATAACGAAAAACTGTCAGAAGAGAAGAATGCCTGCAGCCAGAAGACACTTACCCTGGTGCAGTACTTCTCTCATCTCCAGTCTCTTCTGCTGTCCGTCAGTAACCCTGCTCAGCAGGTGGATGCTACCCACCAGCTATCTGCAGATGATGACCCTGAGAAGTTTGGGGGAATTATTAACGAGGTTTCTTCCGTGTTCGGAAAGCACAGAGAGAGGATCGACCAGTTAGAGTTAGAAAATAACTCTCTGATGAACGCTTGTATTCAGGAGAAAGAAGACATTGAAAAGACGATAAAAGAAAAATCTAACGAGATTATTATTTACCAACAGACGATCGACCAGACCAAACAGACGATCGAGGCCCTGCAGTCGGAGAATCAAAACTGACTGACCAGTTACAGGAAGTAACGGCTAATGCCAGGAAAAACGAAGCTGAACAGGAACGTCTCCAAGCTCAGGTTGACTCGCTCCAAATGGACGATGCCGAACGTGAGCATTTTTAACAGCTTGACCAGCTTCTGGTCAACCGTGAACAGGAGATCGAACGATCTGAAGACAGAAATGGACTCTTTCACCAGCAAACTTTGAGAAGGAGAATGAAAATCAACGCCAGGTCATCTCTGAACTTAACGAACAGATTTCAAAGAAGGAAGAAGTCGAACAACAGACAAGTGAGACTCGAAACAACAACTAAATCAGATTAATTCTTTGCAGAGATTACTGCAGGACGAGGCTGAAGAAGCTCAAAGATTAAGGACAGAATTGTCAAGTTTAAGAAATATTGAAGGAATCATCTAATTATACACAATCGAAAAATACCGAAATCCAGAACCTCCAGAGAATTTGACGATTTCTCAACTCCAAGTACCAAGAACAGCTCACGAATCCAGGGACCTCATAAAAAGAATCCTCTGCTCTTTT
>CM042151.1:64004406-64017949 GCA_023376005.1 Doryteuthis pealeii | reverse complement strand
CCTCACGTCGTTTTTATTATAATATATATTATATATTATAATATATATATATATATATATATGTGTTGTGTGTTGTGTGTGTGTGTTGGTGTGAGTATCCAAAAACTGGTAGTAGGAATGATTTCTTATATGTGATTTCTAAGACACACTGTTATTATTATTGTATGATCCAGTATGTATAAATACAGTGAATCTTTAAATCACTACAGAGAGCTCAATGTATATAAACTTTTTAGATTATATACAGACCAATATTTTATCTGAAAGGAAGGAAAATTAAACACCGTTATTCCATAAATAAATTTATTTTTGAACAATATATATATATATATATAATATAATATATATATATATAAGAGAGTTTCCAAATTTTTGGGTAATCTCAGAATTAAGAGGCCTTGCTAATCGCTAGATTAACCCGAGAAATCAATAAACAGGTAGTGAACTCAGCCAGATTCAGTCATACAATAAACCACAACCAAACGACACATGTAACAGTATATGCACACACACACCAAAACACATACCACATGCACAATGGAGAATTACTATGAAACAAAATCTACAATGAAAGACTAATACGAACACACACTCCAAATCTATAGCCCAACATTCTCGCCCACAACATACAAACCACACAAGCCATTGCACACTAGTTGTTAAGGAAAAAAAATTAAATAAATAAATTAAATATATATATATATATATATATAATATAAATATATAAATATATTTAAAAAATTATAAAATTAAAAGATAAGTTGAATTAGATATAAATAAGTAAATAGCCAAAAATTAAAAATATGATAAATAATTAATAATAATAATATTAAAATATTTTAAATGATTAAATTTGATGTAAAATCCAACAGGGAAACGTCCTAAACGAACAAATACACTTTCATTCGCACATACCCACGTACAAATCCCGCGCTAGGATACTCTTAACGTCACAGCCAACAACGCATTTCAATGTCACGGCGCATTACAAACCAACGCACCACGTACAAAAAAAAAATAAAAAATAAAAATAAAACGCATTCACGCTCACACGGGAATACAGTTATTCAAAAATAACGTCATTTTCAAAAAAAAAAAATTCATTAGGAAGAAATGCCATAGCTGTACTGCTTCAGTTCAATCTTATAAAGAGGTATTACTCGAAAATTCAAGAATAATAAAAAAAATACAGGTCAACACCACAACCCATTGTTACCCGTATTATTATGTTTTATTTATTCCCCAAACTGCATTGTGATGGCCTTCTAAATCAACCTCCTAACAATATATATATATAATATATATATAATATATATATTGACTATTTTGCATATTTTTTAATAAATAAAATATTTGGATAAATATACAAAAACCTCATGCCGTAAAATCTAACCATAACAACATTTTTTTCGAATTCCTTCGAGTACTTATACAAACACTTTATCAATAGTTATTTCTCTTTCTCGTAAAATTTCATCAAGTATCAAAATAAGACTGGTATTAATTGTGCTTAACCGCCCCTACGATTCGCAACCTATAATTTTGATCTGGAGTGTTTTTTGTGCTGACACTTACTGAAAGTGGCAAACGCTTTCCCCCCGAAACGTCGCTGTTACTTAGGATTCCCACTTTGTGTACTTTCAATCTTTCCCGTGCAGTTTTCATTCGCCAAAATAAATAGTTGCAAAATATCGGCCATAAATCTTTTCTTCACAAACACCCACCAAACCGACGACAGTTATTTGAATATGCCTAATATTTCCTTTGCGTCTAGTTTTTGTTTTGTTTTATTTTATGGGGGTTTTTTTTGTTTTTTTGTGTTGTTTTTTGGGGGGTCACTATTTTCGCATTGGGGGTGTGTGGATTTTATAATAGAGAAATAAACTTACAAGATTTTTTAAAATCCTTAGTTCAAAAAAACAATCTTAAATTTTAGATTATAGATGAAGCACAGTCAATATTATTCACTGCCCCCCCCAAAAAAAAAGCCTCGGTCGGTGTAAAAATTAATTTTACCACGCTCTTTCCGTAAAAAGAAATGTAAACAGATCTTGGAATCTTTTTTTTTTAATGATAGACATGAACAAATATTTGCTGTCAAAATTAAAAATTTTCTTTCATAATAAACAACTTTCAAACAGATTCAATATAATTAAAATATTTAAGATTTTTCTTTAATGGATTTTAAAATCACCAACTTCTAAAAACAGCAGACCTAAAAAAAGAGGATGGTTACGAAGCCTCACCGACCTTTCCTACGTGGCTTTAACCTTTTCCGGTAAGCAGTGTTAGTCGAGATAACTAAGCTCTTAAGTATCGAAGATTTTATAAACATATCGTGTCGTCATTACCCAACTTAAGCTTAGTTTGGCACAAGGACAGAATCAATCGAGATACTAGATGAGGAATCGAACTCACTAACAATTGTCTGAAAACATAATCTGTTTATATTCACTATCAGAAGGTGCCATCAATATATCTAGAGTCAATCATGGGGTGGTGCGATTACGTTCTTCATTCCGAATTGAACCTTGGGAAATGTATGAACCCCCCTCCTCCCCACACTATGGGTTAAATAGTTTACTACTGTTGTTCTCAAGGATAGTTGTATTAAACAATCGGCGAAAGTTGAATGCAATTAACCAAACCAATTATTCACAACAAAAATGTTGAACAAAATTTTAGTGTGGAGATTGTTTAGTTAATTAAATGGGATAATTTGGATTTTTGTGTTATTGTTCTTGCTTGGGAGGAGGTTGGGAGGTTGTTTTTGTTGTTGGAGGGGGTGAGAGTATTGGTTAATTGGATTTTACGCATGGCACACTTGTTGGGTTATTTCATGCCGAAGACATGTTCTTTTATTCATTCTTGATGGGTATGAAAATTCTTTTACTTAAACGCAATCTTTTTTTAAAGACAATCTTCTAAAAACTCAATTTTCTATTTAACCCATAGATGGACCTTAAACAGATTACTAATCACTTTTCATAGACTTTTTCCTAATGAAGTCCATTCATTTAGTAGGTCAGTCTTAATGTTAGTTAAAACTGTTACATACACACACACACACCACACACACACACACACATATATATATATATATATAGTTTAATTAGTTATATATTATATTAATTTTATTAAAATAGAGGAAATTACATTAATAAATGATATTTAATTAATTTAATTCAATTATATATATATATATATATAAATATATATATATATATTATTATATATAAGTTGTTGTTTATTGTTTATGAATTTCTGCCATTGTTCTGTAATTGATTTTCAGGAATGCCTATATTTCGATCAACAACCGATTGTTACTGTTATGTCTTTTTCTGTTTCATTAAATTTTGTGAAAGAAGATGCCTATGTATGAACAAGTGTTCTTTATCGTAATGTGCAGGCGTCTATGGTGCTATTATATAGTGTGGTCTTGCATATTATATATATAGTATACCTATATAGAAATTTAAAGATCTCATACGATATATATATAGTATATATATATATATATATATATATATATAATATATATATATATATATAATATATATATATATATTATATAAGCGTGTGTCAACAAAGTATCGAGGATTTTTTTATACTTTTTGACAATACCCTTTGGATCTGAAAAGAAATTACGGTTCTATTCAGTTTGTTTTTGTTTTTTTTGTTGTTTTGTTTTTTTTTTTTTTTGTTTTTTTCAGAATACAGGTGTGTCAAAAAATACCAAGTGTTAAAGCTGTATTACCAATATTAGGAAATGAAAAATGGATGGAACTTTTTTTTTCAGAATACAAGCTGCATCAAAAAGTACAAAAAATCTCGATTCCTTGACCACACCTGTATATATATTATATGATGTATGTACAGTTAAATGTTTCGCGAACGAATGATTCTTCTGTAGACGTATGCATTTCTACACCAACGATTTTGAAAAACATTAATGTCACATACATCATATATATATATAAGGTGTGCAAAAGGAATCGAGATTTTGTACTTTTTGATGCAGCTTGTAATTCTGAAAAAAAAAGTTCCACCATTTTTCATTTCTTATGCGTAAAAACAGCTTTAAACTTGGTACTTTTTTGACACACTTGTATTCTTGCAAAAAAAACAAAAAAAAAAAAAAAAAAACAAAACAAAAAAAAACAAAACAAAAACTGAATAGAACGCTAATTTCTTTTCAGAATCCAAAGTATGTTCAAAAAGTATAAAAAAATCTCGATACTTTGTGACACACGTATAGTATATATATATATATATATATAATATATATATATATATATATATATATAATAATATATATATATAATATATCGCCTATGAGATCTTTAAATTTCTATATAGTATATATATATATATATGCAACCAACCCTATATAGATAGCACCACTAGACCGCTGCACATGAAGATCAAAGAAACACTTGCTACATAGGCATCTTCCTTTCACAAATTTAAATGAAAAACAGAAAAAGACATAACAGTAACAATCCAGGTTAGTGATCGAAATATAGCATCTGAAAATCAATTACAGAACAATGCAGAATCAATAAAAACAATAAACCAACAACTTATATATAATATATATATATAATAATTTATTATTTTAAATATATTATATATATATATATAATTGAATAAAATAATTAAATATCAATATTAATGTAATTTCCTCTTATTATAATAATTAATATATATATATATATATATATATATTATATATATATGTGTGTGTGTGTGTGGTGGTGTGTGTGTAGGTAACAGTTTTAACTAACATTTAGACTGACCTACTAAATGAATGGACTTCATAGGAAAAAAGTCTATGAAAAGTGATTAGTATCTGTTAGGTCCCATCTATGGTTAAATAGAAAATTGAGTTTTAGAAGATGTATTTAAAAAAAAGATTGAGTTTTAAGTAAAAGAATTTTTCAATACCCATCAAGAATGAATAAAAGAAAATGTCTCGCATGAAATTAACCCAACAAAGGTTGACATGCGTAAATTCCAATTAACCGAATACCTCCACCCCCTTCCAAAAAAAACAAAAAACACCCTCCCCAATCCTCCCCCCAAAGCAGAACAATAACACAAAAAATCCAAATCTATCCCATTTATAACTAACAATCTTCATTAAATTTTGTTCACATTTATGTGTGAAATAATTGGTTTGGTTTAATTGCATATCAACTTCGCCGATTGTTAATACCAAATCTATCCTTGCAGAACAACATAGTAGAACTATTTAACCCATAGCTGGGAGGGGGGTTCATACATTTCCCAAGGTATCAATTCGAATGAGAACGTATCGCACCACCCATGATTTGACTCTAGATATATTTATAGGCACCTCATGTAGTGGAATAATAAACAGCTATGTTTTCAGACAATTGTTAGGAGTTCGATTTCTCATCTAGTACTCGATGATTCTGTCCCTGTGCCAAACTAACTAAGTTGGTAAATGACGACAACAGATATGTTTATAAAATCTTCGATACTTAAAGAGCTTAGTTATTCCTCGACCTAAACACTGCTACCGGAAAAAGGTAAGCACGTAGGACAAGGTCGGTAGGCTTCGTAAACCATCCTCTTTTTTATCGGTCTGCTTGTTTAAAGTTTGATTTTAAAATCCATTAAAGAAAAATCTTAAATTTTAATTAATTTTGAATCTCGTTTGAAAGTTGGTTTTATTTTTTGAAAAAAAATTTATTTAAATTTGACAGCAAACTATTTGTTCATGTCTATCATTAAAAAAAAAAAGATTCCAAAAGAATCTTTACATTCTTTTACGGAAAGCGTGGTAAAAATTAATTTTTACACGACCGGAGGGCTTTTTTTTTGGGGGGGGGCAGTGAATAATAATTGACTGTGCTTCATCTAATTAATCATAAAATTTAAGATTGTTTTGAACTAAGGATTTTAAAAAATCTTGGTAAGTTTATTTCTCTACTTATAAAATCCACACTACCCCCAATGCGAAAATAGCTGACCCCCCAAAAAAAAACAACACAAAAAAACAAAAAAAACCCCATAAAATAAAACAAAACAAAAAACTAGACGCAAAGGAAATCATTAGCATATTCAAATAACTGTCCGTCGGTTTTGGTGGGTGTTGTGAAGAAACGATTTATGGCCGATATTTTGGCAAACTATTTATTTTTGGCGGAAAAATGAAAACTGCACGGAAGATTGAAAGTACACAAAGTGGAAATCTAAGTAAACAGCGACGTTCGGGGAAAGCGTTTGCCACTCAGTAAGTGTCAGCACAAACAAAACACTCCAATCAAAATTTGATGGGTTGCGATCGTAGGGCGGCTAAGTACAGTCTTCATTTTGATACTGATACTTTTACGAAGAAAGCATCAAAATGTTGTTAAGTACTCGAAAGAAATTCTTACGCATGAGGTTTTGTATTATTTATCCTTGATTAAAAAATATTGAGTCTTAGAACCATAAGCTAATGTAACAATGACCTGTAAAGTTCTGAATTTCGAGTGAACTGAAGCAGCTACAGCTATGCTATTTCTTCTAAATGTTGAAAATGACGTTATTTTTGAAATAACTTATTCCCGTTCGTAATCGATTTTTAATGTCGTAGTTGTTAATGACATTGAAAATGCGTGTTGCTGTGACGTAAGACTGTATCCTAGCGCGGGATTTTGTACGTGGTATGTTGCACGTTTCCGTTGGTTTTTTGTATTTATTTAATAACAACTAGTGTGCAATTGTATGTGTGGGCGAGATGTTGGGCTATAGATTTGAGTGTGTGTTCGATTAGTCTCTCATTGTAGATTTGTTTCATTAGTAATCTCCATTGTGCTGTGGTATGCATATACTGTTACTATGTGTGCGTTGGTTGTGGTTTATTGTATGATGAACTCTGCCTGAGTTCACTCCTGTATATGATCTCTGGGTGTAATAGCGTATTAGCAATTAATTCTGAGATTACCCAAAATTTGGAAACTCTCTTATATATATATATATATATATATATATATATATAATATATATTGTTCAAAATAAATTTATTATGGAATAACGGTGTTTGAATTTTTCCTTCCTTTCAAAGATAAATATTGGTCTGTATATAATCTAAAAAGTTTATTATACATTGAGCTCTCTGTAGTGATTTAAAGATTCACTGTATTTATACATACTGGATCATACAATAATAATACAGTGTGTCTTAGAAATCACATATAGAATCATCCCTTACTACCAAGTTTTGGATACCTCACACACACACACCACACACACACACACACACAACATATATATATATATATATATATATATATATAAATAAAAGACGTCGAGGTGGCCTAAAGTCGGTATCAGCCAGGCAGCGAGGCAGTCTATCTCATTTTCACTAGCGCTAGACCAGGGAGATTGTTTTTTAGCTTCTGAGGTGGGGCGCCACACCTACCATAAGCTTCTCACTTTACCGCACAGATGCCTGTGCTACTCATGCGCTGAGTTGACGAGGGCCTGTATCGAACCAGGAACATTGATGTTCCCAGCCGAACACTCTACAGACTGAGTTAATATATATATATATATATATATATATATATATATATATATATATATTATATATGTGTGTGTGTGTGTGTGTGTGTGTGTGTGTGTGTGAATAGAGGAAAGTGTGGATATAACAACACAGACAGTTAAATTCAGATGATATTTCACCTCATTATTGGATGAAGCACAATTAATACAAGTCTTCATTTTGATACTTGATTACTTGAAGAGAAAATAACGCTTGATTAAAGTGTTGTATAAGTACTCGAAGAAATTCGAGGAGACGAAAAAAATGTTGTATGGTTAGTTTTATGGCATGAGGTTTTTGTACTATTTATCCAAAATATTTTAGTATTATCTGCGTTATTCGGACTATTGTCCTCATCTTGTTATCTGTACAACGTTTCGGCCGATGTGCCCTCCGGCTTTCTTCAGGTATTACTTGTCGGACTCGGGAACCTTCTTTTCGAACCCGGGAACCTTCTTGTCGTAATCGGGAGCCATTACAGAACTTTGAACCTAACCCTTTATTCAGTCCATGGGGGTATCTTGTTCTCATTCCGCAAACCATAGCTGGGGTAGAAGCGTTAAGCTGTGTTAATGTTACTGCTGCCCTTGACCAGGATTGAACCTGCAGACTAGAGATAACTGTCACATCGGCTGAAACGTTGTACAGATAACAATGAAGATGAAGATGATAGTCAGAATAACTCAGATAATACTAATCATCAAGCCTCATCTCAAACATTCAGAGAAATACCAAAATATTTTATTCATTAAAAATATTACAAAATAGTCAATATGCAAAAAGTATATATATATATATATATATATATATATATATATATATGTGTGTGTGTGTGTGTGTGTGTGTGTGTGTTTTGAGAATAGAGGAAAGTGTGGATATAACAACACAGACAGTTAAATTCAGTCGATATTTCGCCTCATTATTGGATGAGGCTTTTTCAAAACTTTATTGACATAAGCACATTCTGCTTTTATAGTGAAAAGGTAAATGGGTGAGGGGGTGAAAGAAATTCGGGTGGGGTAGGTGTGTAGGGAATGGTACTTAAGTCAACCGACTGACCCCATGAAAATAAAAGTACCATTCCCTACACACCTGTGTTGTTTTATCTACACTTTCCTCTATTCTCAACCACATTTTATCGGATTTATTCAATCCTTCACTCATATATATATATATATATATATATATATATATATATATATATATATATATATTAATAACACTAAATATATGCGTACTTAATCAATATCTTGATTAATTCAGTGGATTTAACCCTGAATATCCTTATGGTGAAACTCGAGTAGGTTATTCCTGTGTATACCATTATAATAATAAATTTGCTCTACGCAATTTATATTTGTTATATCACTGTCTTATCATTGTGAAACTTGTATCAATTAACCATTGTGGCCAATTTCAACGGTTACTCACCATTTTCATATATAAAATCATATATATATATATATATATATACATATATATATGAAAAGTTTATTAACAGTACTAAATTTGAATAGGACGCGTAAAAGCATATGCATGTTGATAAAAGGAATATTTTCTTAAAAAGAAAAGTGAGGGTACCCTTATTAGATTTAAAATCTAAAATAATATGTTCTTTTTTTCGTCAATGCTCGTCAGAGAAAAGTACATTGATAAATGTGTTTGTTTGTTTTTTTTTTTTTTTTTTGTAAACAAGATGGAATAGTTAAAGAGAAAAAAGAGAAATGGATTTTTTCTTTTCTCAATAAAACGAAGAATTCGTGAGAGAAAAAAATTACGAACCATGAGGAGGTGTTCGAAAATTGCGAGTCCCACCATTGGATAGGTTTAGGCTTGAGGTGCCGAATAGAAGCAACTGGTGAGACTGCTTTTGGACGCACAGGAAAGGTTGGGTGCGAGAAATAAATAAGGACTCAACGATCTGCAGTTGTAGCTCGCTGTTTGAACTGCAGAGGACCGAAAACATGGCTGGGTGGTATGATCGAGCGCAAGTAGAGTTTCTTAGTAAATGTTGTCCAATGGTGGACGGAGAATTTATATCTGCTGCTGTGGGACAGTCCACGTTGTCTGAACGGATGTTGGAGGGTATGTGCTGCTTGATCCGGGATTCCAGTCTCAGGGTAGTACGGCCAATATAGCAAATTTCACACTTGCATGTGTACTTATAAATCAAGTGGCTTTGTGTGGTGGGGGCACACTATCCTTAAGATTGGGGGAGGGGGAACAGCACATTGGATTTAAGGATAATCCGAGGGTTGACTGCATTGTAGCAACGATGGATGGATTTTTTAATCTTGTCTAGTAAAGGAATGGAAGATTTGCCCAGCTAAGGAAGTCTTAGGTAGACTGGGCATTTCTCGGGACCAAATTTAGGAAGCGTAGAGAGTTGCGCACATTTGTATTTAATTGTGGCTTTGATTAAGTTCTCTGGGTAACCGTTCTTAATTAAGGTTGTTTTGATGAAAGAGAAGAGTTTAGATTTGGAGCAAATCATAAAACACGATGGATTAAAGTTTTAATTAAGTTGATTTTACGTTGCGGGTGGGAGGACAAAAAGAACCCCAACGTGTGTAGGGCCCAGTAAAAGTTGGTTTACGGTAAATTGAGTAAGAATTGTGTTATCTGTTCGTTCAACAAGAACATCAAGAAAAGGTAAACAATTATTAGACTCAAATTCACACCTAAAAGTGAGGGAGGGGTGTAGGTTGTTAAGACGATGGAAGAATCGTCTGCATTCAGACCTGGTGGAAAAAATAGCGAAAGTGTCATCCACACATCATTTATAGAACAATGGGAGTTGGTTATTTGAGTTGAATAATAGTTCCTCTTGGAAGCCCACGAATATGTTCGCCATAGCCGCTCCGAGGGGACTCCCCATCGCTATACCATCAGTTGTTAACAGCCGCATTTACCAACTGTACTAGAAGCAGCTACCCGGCGTCGCTTAGGTAGAGTAGGGAGTAAAAGGTAGTCTCGCAGATCCATTATTGTTGAATCACGGGTTGGATCCTCGCAGGAGGCCCCATTAAAATCCCTATGTAAAAAAGACCTTGCCTTGATCCAGCCACTATGAAAAGAAAAATTATTTCTCCAATTTAAAATATTAAATGAATAAAAATCTAGTCTGTTATCATCTAAATTAATTTAAAAAAATTATCTTCACGAATATAAATCAAACCTTCATTATTTTTGCTCAAAAACCAAGCCCTGGTAATAGTGAATGTGTATATATATTTACTTTGTTATTAATTGTTTTTTTTTAGCTTTCCCAGTCATAATACATACATACATACACAACTGCCCTTTATATATGTATAGATAGATGTTGGTTTAAAAGATATAGAAATAATCAAATACCAATAAATAAAAATAAAAAATAAAAAAAGAGATCCAGTCTCTACTGTATATTTAAAATTAATAACCTTTGGTCTTCTTTAAATAATTATTTATATCTGTTAAAATATTCTAAACTTATTTAAACCTATGAAATAGCAGAGGTGGTCACTACTAGAATAAGCTCAGTCCTAATTAGTAATCATCCTCCACAAATTAATCATTTGTTGTGTTTTTTTTTTGTTTGGTAAAAAATGTAATGCGTGAAAATAAACATATTTTCTGTTGCTTAAGTATTGAACAGGTTCATCCCTGCTTAAAAATAATTATGGTAACTTTTTAAAATATATATCTACGTGGGTTGCCAACAGCGGAGAGATGCGGGGTGGAGATTATCTGGGTGGTTTTATTTTCTCAATATTTGTTTAGCTAGAGTACATCCCGGCGGCACTGGGGTGCTCACGTTCGATTACTGACACCTGGGTTTGTTATATTTTATTATTTTAACGAAGTACGCTTTCTCACTGCCCCTGTGCCACAAATCTCCCAACACGATCATTTCTTGGTCAAATGCGTGATTTACTTTTCGTGGAGGCTCCGTGCTTCTGTGCGCACCTGCTGCAACGAAGAGGGTTAAAATATGTACAAGTGTTCACAACCGAGATATGCCCTCGCTGTCCGGCTGATACCGACAATAGGCCACTCCCGCCTAATTAACTCTCTCTCTCTCTCTCTCTCTCTCTCTCACACACACACACACCACACACACACACACACACACACACACACACACACATATATTATATATATATATATATATATATATGGTATTTAATGAATACATTATATATAATAATTAGCAGGAAGGCTCAAATTCAAATCGGGTCATCTTCTAATTTACACATACCGACATTTATTTGCCGCTCATGTTCTAGAAAAACAAACCGTTAAAGAAAACAAAAAGCCGGTTCACGAAGCCTCACCGACCTTTAAGCCACTTGGCCTACCTACTTTAACCTTTACCCGGCAGCAGTGTTTTGCTGCGGATGGTGGGTGGGTTGGGGGTTGAATGGGCAAACCCTTAGGAGGCGTCGGTGATGTAAACAGACTAGAGTCAATACAGAAAATAAAAAAGACCTGATCAGGAACAAACTACACCCACCCACTCCCATCACCCACGTGTGTTTTTCGACAGTATATGACCTTGAGCTCTTCAGCCCCCAAGGTCAGGACATAATTCATTTGTCCTTAGAAACCGGAATTCCCCACCCATGTTCATCCATACTTTCATATACTCATCTTTACTCATCTCCACTCCCTCGTCTCAACCGTCCAATCATTCCTACCTGTTCATCTCCCACGTTGGCATACCATGGTGACACTTGGTAGAGTGAGGGTCAGTTGGGTTCAGTTTAGGGTTAATCGTAATAAAAACAGGGAGAGGGTCCTAGATAAGGGCTCATCAGTTGAAACTCGAACAAACACGTGACAAGTGACAGTTTTTTGTCAGTTTATCTATCTATCATGTTCATCTCTCTCTCTCTCTCTCTCTCTCTCTCTATCTATCTATCTATATGAGTACGTTTACACACACACAGACACACACACACACATATATATATATATATATATATATATATATAGACGTACTCATATATATATATATATATATATATATATATATATATAATATTATAGAGAGAGGAGAGAGAGAGAGAGAGAGGTGAACATGAGAGAACATGAGAGAAGTGAACTGATGAGCCCTTATCTAGGACCCTCTCCCTTTTTTATTACGATTAACCCTAAACTGAACCAACTGACCCCCACTCTCTCTCTCTCTCTCTCTCTCTCTCTATATATATATATATAATATATATATATATATATGTACCGACATATATATCCCAGTATGTTCATATCTATCTATCCATCTATATCAGTATGTTCATATCTATCTATCTATCAATCCCAGTCTGTTCATATCTATCTATCTATCTATCTATCCCAGTCTGTTCATATCTATCTATCTATCTATCTATCCCAGTCTGTTCATATCTATCTATCTATCTATCTATCCCAGTCTGTTCATATCTATCTATCTATCTCAGTCTTCATATCTATCTATCTATCTATCCCAGTCTATATCTATCTATATATCTGTCTATCTGTCAATCCCAGTCTGTCCAGATCTATCTATCCCAGTCTGTCCAGATCTATCTATCCCAGTATGTTCAGATCTATCTATCCTAGTCCGTTCAGATCTATCTATCTATCTATCTATCTATTAATATTTATTTGCTCATATCTATCTATTGTAAACATTGCACAATTTTCCAGTCAAAACTTAGTACATGTGACATTCAAACGAGAAAATAATTATTTTTTCTCAGGCAGTCGAAAATAGAAGAAAATAGAATGTATGAGTATAAACTGTGGCATTAATCAAGGTTAGGTAATAAATGATACAAGATAAATTTGATGACATGTATACACTAAAAACTAATTTGTCTTTTTTTGTTTAGTATTTTTTGTTTCAGTTTGATCTAGGATTTGCAGTTATATTAACCTTCTTGTGTTTTTCCTCCGCAATATCCCATTTTATAAATGGTCGTTTGCATGCTACGTTTTTATTTGGCCTACATCTGTCTGTGA
>CM042151.1:63969406-64001906 GCA_023376005.1 Doryteuthis pealeii | reverse complement strand
TCCCACCATCGCCACCACCACCACCACCTTCCGTCCAGGATCCACCTCATTTTATTTTGGTCACGGAAAGATTTCATGAGGTTGGGGCTGAATGCGAGAATAATGGCCCTAAGCATAGGGAGCGGCGAGCGTCGTGTGTACACACTCGGCCCCGGACCGGCCAGCCTGTGTACACATTTGCACAGATGTGTAAAAAAGGGCTTAGCGAATCTGGAGAATGGCGGACGGATTGAATGGTGCGTGAAGTGCGAATGTTTTTTGTGTGCCATTGAGTGTGTCAATATGAAAAAAAGAAACAGGGAAAAATCTTCTTTTTTTTTAAATGTCGGAATTTAATATATACTATGTAAAGATGTCGGCCAATGGGTCATATTAAAAAAGGGGACGATTTTCTAAGATTATAAAGAAGTGCAGTTCAACCAATCAACTGCCTAGATATGTCTTAGTCTATTCATATGTGTCAACCTGCCTGTTTATATCGATCTATTTCAGTCTGTTCTTAGCTTCCCAATCCCTCTCTCTAGGTCTAGTTGTTTATCTGTCTGTCTATCTATTTATCTATCTATCTATCTATAAACGTTTTCTTTCTTATCTATCTATCTATCTATCTATCTATCTATCTATGAACGTTTTTTTTTTATCTATCTATCTATCTATCTATCTATCTATGTTTTCTTTTTTATCTATCTATCTATCTATCTATGAACGTTTTCTTTCTTATCTATCTATCTATCTATCTATCTATCTATGTGCGTTTTCTTTTTTATCTATCTATCTATCTATCTATCTATCTATCTATCTGTGAGCGTTTTCTTTTTTTATCTATCTATCTATCTATCTATCTATCTATCTATCTATCTATCTATGAACGCTTTCTTTCTTATCTATATATCTATCTATGTGCGTTTTCTTTTTTTTATCTATCTATCTATCTATCTATCTATCTATCTGTGAGCGTTTTCTTTTTTTTATCTATCTATCTATCGATCTATCTGTGAGCGTTTTCTTTTTTATCTATCTATCTATCTATCTATCTATCTATCTATCTATGAGCGTTTTCTTTCTTATCTATCTATCTATCTATTTCGTCTATTCATATGTGTCAACCTGTCTGTTTGTATCAATCTATCACAGTCTTTTCTTATAGTCTGGTAAATAACGTGGGCCGGGAAAAATTGTTACCAAACTGAATTTGGTATTTTTTGAAAGCTTAGGGTATCCTCTTTTGAAATTAAAAAAAAATCATCTTTTTGACTCCCTGGGGATTTTTTTAAATTGGGGGTGGGGTATGCAAACCACCCAATCCCTCTATGTCTGTCTATTTCTCTCTCTCTCTTTGAATTCCCCCCCCCTTATCTATCTATCTATCTATCTATCTATCTATCTATCTATCTATCTATTAACGTTCTGTTTCTTATCTATCTATGAAGTTTTTTTAAAAAATCTATCTATCTATCTATCTATCTATCTATCAACGTTTCGGTTTAGTCGGTAGAGCACGCACCAAGGAACCGCAAGGTTCCTGGTTCGATACCAGTCCCCGCCAACTCAGCGCATAAATAGGTCAGATTGGGTAATCTGATCTGTGCGGTAAAGTGGGGAACTAACTGTAGATGTGACGCTCCACCTCAGCAAAAACAATTTCCCTGGTTTAACGCAAGGGAAAAGCGGATATACCCCCTCGTTGTCCGGCTGATACCGACAATAGTCCACCAACTTTATTTTAATTTTTCTATCAATGTTTTCTTTCTTATCTATCTATCTATCTATCTATCAACATTTTCTTTCTTTTCTCAAAAATAAGACCTACCTGCAATATAAGACTTAACTGGATTTTTCAAGATGATTTAGACATAAACTCTCTCTTTAAAGTAAGTCCTACATACATACATACTGTTGGAATATTTTTGGTATATAAGGTGTGCTCTAATTCCCCACCTGGATTTATAGACTAGCCTAGGTCACGTGGTTTACTCCTCCGGCCAATCAACAAGCCATACTGCGTGGCTGATACATTACTTAAACACTGATACTTGCCACAGTTCACTTGCAATCATTGAGGAGGAATTTACGCCCATCGACGAACGAACTGAGGACTCTTTACCAGAAGAACCAAAGGATTCATTATCGGAGGACTCTTTACCAAGGATCCAATTCCACTGGTCGAGCGCTCTGACTTAAGGCCCAAAGGATGGCCCATAAAAACTTAACACACGCACACACACACACACACACACACATACACACACACACACACACACACACACACACACCAATACATACATTCTGGTAACTCATCGATATGATCCAACGATTTTTGCTCTCCTATCATAAAGGGATTTTTGAAAAAATGCAAACTACCGTGTTTCCTAGAAAATAAGACCTACCTGCAAAATAAGACTTAACGTGATTTTTCAGGATGATTCTGATATAAATCCCCCACTTAAAATAAAGCCCTAGTTGAGAGCAATAAAATTCCTTCGGATGATGAGATAATTATTTTTGAATGAATAATCATTAATGAGGTTTTGAATAAAATAACCATTTAATGGTAAATAAATGTAGATCGTTTTTCGTAATTTCTGTTTATTTAGAAATTTCGCAATTTTCTAATTCTTAATGTCGTTTTTCGATATATGAAGAATAAGACGTCCCACGAAAATAAGCCTGAATGAAAATTAATATAAGCCCTGTCTAATTTTCGGGTAAACACTGTATCTATCTATCTATCTATCTATCTATCTATCTATCTATCAACTTACGTTTAAGTTCCGTTGAAAACACTGGTTCGCGCGAACTTAAGTAGCAATTGTGTGTTCAAATCCTGGACGAGACTGGTAGCATTTCACATAGCAAAAATACCCTTGGAAAGGGTATGCATCGAACGATTCTTCCTCCAGCTATGGGTAGATAGTAGTGTAGATTGGGATCTTTAACTTTGGCTTGTCAACCAGTCTAGGAGAAGGAAAACTCTGAATTTAAACCTGTTAATCTTCGATTAAGATATTGACCTTGTGTTATATCCTGCTCATGGGGAGGGATTGGTGAATATTCATATGTATATTAAGAAATGTCAAATATTAAGGAACGGTTCCATTTAATCTCCCCCAGCAATGGGTAACTAGTAGGGCACTGGGTTATTTAATCATTGGGTCATTCCATGTCAAATCATCCTGAAAAAAAAAAAAAGATTGTAGCTTCGGTTCTGAGCAAAAATCTTTTTGGTACAAATAATGTTCAATATTTGTGAAATAATAATATATTTTTTTTTGTCGTAGATGAAGTGCCACATCGCGATTTTGATCTTGATATGAAAAAATCAGAAATCATCAATAACTTAAAATCGATTAACTTTAAGATTGTTTGATAGCATTTTTGGATTCTTTGGGCTAAAATGCTTTTATAAACCAATTTTTAGGAGTAGGGAATCTCTAGAACTCACTTCACAGACAAAAATAGGTTACAAAAAGTCGCCATTTTTCGCCACCCTCTCAAATTTGGAGAGATAAAAATCGACATAACTCCGCCAATTTTTGGAATTTGAAGCTCAAATTTTTGGGATTGTCTAACTTTATCATAATCCACACTTGGACAAAATTGAAGGGGGTGGGTGACATGGCCTGGATGAATTGACATGGAATTACCCCATTGTAAAGCAACCAGTCCAGGAGAAGGAAAATTGAATTCAGACCAATTGTAATCCGCTTAAAAACTGACCTTGTGTCTCACCCTGTCCGTGGCAGATGGGTTGGGCAAATACATACTTAGAAGAGGGGGTATCTTTGGTGTAGTGGCTGACGTGCTAGACAGCGACATCGGAGAGTTCGAACTCCAGTCACGCTCTGGCGTTCACTTTTGGACTAATACTCTTGAGAAAGGTGTGAATCTACCCCCCCACAGGTATGGGTTCAATAGTACCACTACTATCCTTAAAACACTCCACTTTGGTCTATATTTAGGCTAGATGGGCGGTCGGAGGAGCCTCCTCCGATCAATCGGTTGTTTACGTCAAGCCCTTGCACCTATATGATTGTCTCAACCCTATTGCCCTTATGACAAGATCAAATATAAAAATGTTTTAAATGTGTTTAAAATATTGAGTACCCATAAAGAAAAAATAAAACAAAATGTTTTCGGCATAAAATAACCCAACAAGGGTTGACAAGCCGTAAAATCCAACCAACCAACAGTTTCACTACATTTCTTCTACAAGGATGGCTTTGGTATTAAATAACCCGCGAACGTTGATATGCCATTAAACAAAGAAATCAAACCAAACCAAAACATACTTAGACATGCAATATGAGATAGGGTAAAAAATGAAAGAAGAAAGAAAAAGTAATCAGTAAAACAATTTCTCAAATCCGGGTACCGGCTACTTAGGCGTCCCGTCTGTTTTTATTAAATTCGTAATATTGGGTATCTGGAACGGCGTCGGGTACCGAATACTGACGTAAAGTGAACTGGGTGGATATTAAGGTGCAAAGTACATAACTAAAGTGTCGGGTGGCGGTGTGCGTCAAATAACTCGCGCCTGGGCACCAGGAAAATCGAGTTATGTTTTTTCTGGGTAAATGGGTAACGGTCGATGTTTTGGGAAAGGCCAAAGGAAATAGGAGTTGAAATGTACACTATTCGGATTGTTCAACTTGCTTGTGTGTACAAATCTATCTTTATGTGTGTACACACACACACACACACACAGAGTCCTCTCTCTCTCGCCACACAGACACACGAATATATATATATAGTTGTGTGTATGTACTGGCTCCTTATATATATATATATATATATATATATATATATATCGCTATATATAGCGCTAATACCTTTGGGAAAGGTATGAATCCATATATTCTCCCCCCAGTTATGGGTAAAATAGTAGGGCAGACTGGGCTCTTTAACCTTGGGTACATAACCAGTCTAGGAGAAGGAAAACTCTGGATTCAAAAATCCTGAGGTCAGTCGTTGATTGGGTTATGTGGCATTCCTTGTACACCAATTCTTTCCTATCGACTGTGCCAAAAAGTGCGGAATGGTCCAACACAAGCCTTCATCAGTATAAACAAATCACTGTGTTAGTTGTTCACTGAATGAACACTCATGCGTCGAAAATCGACGAGAGACTCAATTTATATATCTATATATATATATATATTATTATTTATATTTTTGCTTGAAGGCAATTATAAATGCATGTATCGTATAAAATTCGATAATTATAGAAAATAAACTTGACAAGTAAATCCCGCAAAGGATGGCTCGCCATGCAGAACACCGTACAGACTGTTTCGACTTTATTAAGTCTCTTCAGCGATGTATACTAACGACTCCCCTCCGACAGGAATCGAAACGGGACTTCACAGGCATAGTCAGAGACCATATCCGTTCGGCCGCCGGTACATAGCGAACAATCCTGCGAAATTAACCTTGTCAAGGAAACTATTACACGCCCTGCATAGCAGGCAAGTAGACGTTTGTTCGCTATGTACCGGCGGCCGAACGGATATGGTCTGACTATGCTGTGAAGTCCCAGTTTCGATTCCTGTCGGAGGGGAGTCGTTAGTATACATCGCTGAAGAGACTTAATAAAGTCGCAGTCTGTACGGTGTTCTGCATGGCGAGCCATCTTTGCGGGATTTACTTGTCAAGTTTATTTTCTATAATTATCGAATTTTATACGATACATGCATTTATAATTGCCTTCAAGCAAAAATATAAATAATAATTTATTCAACATTGCTTCTAAAAACAAACATCCAAAAATCTTATTCACTTCGCCGAAGAGCTTAACGGCCGGGTTTGTTTACTAAATAAACGTCTACTTGCCTACTATGGCAGGGGCGTGTAATAGTTTGTAAAAAGGTCAAAAGAAAGAGAAATAAACTCAAAAATTCAGAAGAAACGGAACAAGATAAGAAACAAAAGAAGGAAACAAACAAATAAAACAACAAAAATAAAGAAATTAACAAACAGACAATCATTCTCTAAGAAAAAGAAAGATACAAACCACAAATATATAACTTAAAAATAAAAGTAAAAAAGTTTGTTCGAATATTTATAAACACTACTGTATACATATGTTACATAATCATAATCAGTTTATGATTCATGTACGTACCTGTAGTTAGAATATTTTGAATAAGGTCCGTTAGATTAAAAATGACAGGATCCATGGAAAGTTACCGGGGCTGATGAGTGACAACGGTGATATTCAAACTGACCTTCCGGTGGGGCGCCCAATTGGGCACCGTGAGAATAAGTTTTAGTTTCGTTGAGATTCGGCAGAGATTTTAAGGCGAGCGTACGTGAAAGTCGCCGCTCCGAGCCGGTCTCCCTGCGGCGGAATCATGAGCTGGGTTTGGAAATAAAGCTTTATTAAGAAACAACCAAGTCTTGTTTGTTAATTGAATATTAAAAACAAGAGATGACAGCCCAAAGAAATCAACAAAGAAGATAAAACACCAACAGAAGCTCTGAAGAGAAGTCAGCCCAGAGAAAATGGCCGGCGAGTTAGAACTAGAAGACGAAGTAGGCTGAGATAAATAAGTAGGAACCATCATTTATCATCTATCATCTCAACTCTATTCTCTCCCTCTCACTCTCCCGCCCGTCCACTGAGGCGTTAGAATGCACCGACTGCACCTCTGCAGAGGGGTAAGATTCCCCCAAATGGGGCCACCTGTTGGCGACCCGTGATGTTTAAGGACGGTGTCTTGGGGGATGAGCAGTCCATGACCTGCAACACTCCACTTAAAACCTTATTTAGGCTAGACGGGCAGTCGGAGAGGCCCCCTCCGATCAATCAGCTGGTCACGTCAAGCCCTAGCACTCATATGATTGCCCCAACCCTATTGCTCTTATAGCAAGCCCCAACACTTTTTATCACATGGGTGCTAGAAGGCGGTGGCTGAGAATCTACATGTCCTGGGAATAACGTTAAACTCTATCTGATGAGGTTCCAGCTATGGAAGTTTGGGGAATGTGGAGCACCCCTTCATCACCATTGCCCCCTGGCCCATTCTGACCCGGAGTGGTAGTACCTGTTAGGGTCCCATCTATGGGTTAAATAGAAAAATGTATTTATAAAAAAATTGTATTATCCATTAAGAATTGATTTATTTCAAAACTTTATCGGCATTAAATGACCCAGTGAGGTTGATATGCCGTAAAACAAACCAAACCAAAACCAAAATCTCTCTCTCTCCCATTATATACCCGACGTATGATGTGGGTATATGTGAGTATACAATAGATACATCAGTAGCTCTATCTGCTAATGATAAAAGAAATAAAAATATTTATTTATTTTACACAATAGATATTTATTTTCTAATGTAATCTTGGCACGTGTTTGATCCCTGGTAGAACTATGTATTAAAATGCTGATTTTCAAGGCAGTCAATTTGTTCCAATTGGAAGTGTCCTGGGTATGACGTTAAACTGCATCTAATGGCGAAGTTTAAATTTTGAAGTTCTGGAAGTGTAGTGTGTCCTTTCATCGGTATTACTCGCAGGTTCACTCTGACCCAGAGTAGTAGTACCTGTTAGTGTCCCATCTATGGGTTAAATAGAAAAAATGAGTTTAAAAAATTGAGTAAAAAAAATGAATGCCTATCAAGAATGAATAAAACAAAACATCTTCGATATAAGATAACCCAACAAGGGTTGACATGCCGCAAAATCTAACCAACCAACCAACCAACCAACCAACCAGCCAACCAATTTGGAAGATATTCACATTACAATCTCCATCACTTCCCACTGACAAACTTCCTTCCTAGTTGACCTGGTGCTAGACTCGGCTAAACTTTGCCAGTATCTAAAAAAAAAAAAAAAATAGAAAGAAAGAAAAAGAGAAAAATTGAAAAAAGAAAAGAAAAACAAGAATACTTATATATGTGTGTGTGTGTATTTTTGTTTGTTTTTATTTTTATTATCAGATTACGTTTAGGCCGGAACGAAATTTGATCGCCGTTTTTGGCGGTAACAAGATAAATCCAAACTGATTAAGTATTTCACTTTGGCAAAATGGCGGCTACTAAATCCTTGAAAATCTACGAGCAGATAAAGTGCGGACAGGCAAACGGTTTGTAAAAATATAAATGTTAGAGGGTGGAATACTACAAAAGAAGAAGAAGAAGGAGGAGGAGGAGGAGGAGGAGGAGAAGAAGAAAGAAGAGGAGGGAACAGTAAAAGAAGAAGGACGAGAAGAAGAAGAAGAAGAACAAGAACAAGGAAGAGGAGGAGGAAAAGGAAAACAAGCAGATGAGAGAGGAACAGAATAATATAATAAGAAAAAAGGAATAGGGGAGGGGAGAAACAGAAGAAAAAGAAGGAGGAGAATAGGAAGAGAAAGGAAAGAAAAAACATAATAATAATAATAAGAAGAAGAAGAAGAAGAAGGAAGAAGAAGAAGAAGAAGAAGAAGAAGAAGAAGAAGAAGAAGAAGAAGAAGAAGAAGAAGAAGACATAACCTTTTCCTAACTAATCCATGAGATAGCCTTTTCGGGACCCAGAAACGAGAAATATCTCACATCTGGCGTTGTCGTTAAAAAAAAAAAAAAAAAGAAATGGCACCCCCCAACCACAATTACATTTTCCCCCTCTATCCAAACTGATGATCCCTTAATCAGTCGTAACACTGTAAACACCCCCCCCAATACAGTAAACACCCCAACACTGTAACCCCTCCCCTCCCCAAACACATCTTCACCCATTGTGTCATACTAAGCTTCTCCGTAAATAAATACCAAGGCGAAAACAGCCAACACATTTTATAATTGGCAGAGTTTCCCACATTCTTAATCAGAATCTGGACTTCCTATCTGCGAATCTCTCATAGTTTAGAAGATTGTAGGATATGAAGATTTTAGAAGAATGTAATTTACCCGGATGGAAGAAGAAGAAGAAGAAAAAAAAAAGAGGAGCGATACATATCTAAAACAATTATCTTTCGTATTGTTAACAAAAATGGCGTTAGAGTCATTCGATATTCACGCATGCGCAGTACTTTCATACATCTATCTCGCAGTTTATTTTTTTGAAAAATATAACTCAACTGTTTTTTCTTTTAGTTTGTGGGGTGGAAGCGGTGTTATTTTTTGTCTAACCAAGGTTAAAGAGCCCAGTCTGCCTTATTCCATAGCTGGAGAGAGAATTGGATTTATACCTTTCCCAAGGGTATTAGCGCCATGTGAAATGCTTACAGCTTCGTCCAAGAATTGAACGTCGTGTTGATGAGTCGTGTTGACGAGTCGATTTCCTAAGATTCTAACCATTAGACCACGCGCCTTTTTGTCTATATGTGTTCGTTTTTGTATATGACTTGTATGTGGTAAAATTCTTCCAGTTTTGTAAAACAAAAGGTGAATGAGTCAGTTTGTGTTGAGCTGAGAGAGCAAAAACGAAACGAAAAAAGAGACGGACCTGATATAGGCGTTTGTCGTGTCTGCGGAAAGTTTCCTCTCTCCAACTGAATCTTTCAACTGTTGGGCCTTTTTAAAAAAATAATCTTTTTGTTATGCACACGTCAGCATTTAGTCAAAATTGATATCAGCTGATTTCATGATATATGTAAAAAAAATCCAATATCGAATAAAGATTTGGGGGTTCTCTGTTATCAAAACTATGTCACTGCATACGTCACAATACACTCAGCAATTACGAAAGTTTATCAATGAGTGTTTGAATTATAGTCAAAATCATTAATATGTCGAATAAATCTTATTTATTAACGAGGTTTTCACGAAAATCTGAGTTAGATGTACCTCAAAACAAATCTTGTTATTATGGTGTGGTTAATTTGCATACTGGTTTTAACAAGACCGGGTTTAACAAATACTTACTTGGTGTTATTTTATTGTTTCATTCTCCAGCCAATTAAAATCAATCTATGAATGATTTATATAGAAACCAATTAAAGTATAATTAAAATAAGTAATCTTTTTATTTGCTTTTTATTTTGTATTATTTACATAATACGTGAACCGTTGGCTTGGGATTATTTACATTCTAGCTATTGTTCTAAAATATTCATAAAACTATTTTCCTTTCTATTCTCTTTTGTCTACATAATTCAAAACCTAAATCATAATATAAAATTGTAAAAATAATTGTTTAAGAAAACTTAATTATTTTATTCCACATGCATGTAAAAATGTAGCAGTTAATCCTATTAGTTTTCTTAAGAACATTTCAATTTACTAATCAGTTGATTGTTTTTGTTTTACGGCATATCAAGCCTTTTTGGGTCATTTGATGCCGAATCAGGTAATTTTTGATAAACAAAGGATTCAGGTTGTTTATATGTTGGTTATTTTGTTTTATGGCATATTAACCCATTTTGGGTCATCTAATGCCGAATCAAGTCATTTTGATAACGTGTTTTCCCGAAAATAAAACCTACCTGCAAAATAAGACCTAGCGTGTTTTTTTAGGATGATTTTAATATAAGTCCTCCCCTTAAAATAAGTCTTAGTTGAGAGCGGCAGATAGACAAAAGAAATAGACATTCATCACAATCACATCATGCGACGCAAACATTCGATATACGAAGAATAAGACAACCCCCGAAAATAAACCCTAGTGCTATATTTCGGAATGAAAATTAATACAAGCACTTTTTGTGGAAACACGGTATTCGGTATCTATTAGTACCTGATGTTTCTTAAATAGTCACCCATCTAATTATTGAACAAGCACACCATTGCTTAATTTCGGTGATGCTTGACCGTAAACCTTACTAATAAGTAAATCTCAATTATTCTTTTACTGGTCGAAGAAAATGAAAAGTATAATTTCATTTAAATGTGTTCGTTTAAGTGACAGGATCGGGTTGAATTTCTCGGGTTCGATGTGGGGTTGGGGGAGTCCCCATAGCGTAGAGGCTAACGTGCTGGACTGTGACATTGTAGTAAAGCGAGTTCGAACTCCAGTCGCGTTATTACGTTCAATAAAAGAGTGGTACACTTCGGCTAGAATCCACAAGGTTCCTAGTTCGATACCGGTCCTTGCCAACTCAGCGTATGAGTAGCACAGGGATCTGTGTGGTAAAGTAAGGAGCTGATTGTAGTTGTAGCTATCCACCTGGGACGCAAGAACAATCTTCTTGGTCTAGCGCAAGTGGAAAGGGGATAAACTCCCTCGTTGATTGGCTGATACCGACTTTAGACCACCCTGACGACTTTACTTTACATACACCTGGGGAAGGTATGAAGCCCCTTATCTTCCAGCAATGGGTTAAATAGTACCACTACTGTTCTTCTACAAGGATGGTTTTGGTATTGGATAACCCTTAGTTAGGCAACCAGTCTAGGCGAAGGAAAACTCTGAATCCAAACCAACTTTACTCTGCTTAAAAAGTGAGCTTGTATCGCACCCTGCGGAGTGGTTGGGTAAATACATACAATAGCTACATGTTCTAATGCTGGTCACCCACGAAAGTGCTGACCCGGTTTTTCGCACCTTAACTTCTGTAAACGGATAAAAGATCGATGTTGGGGGGGGGGGAAGGGCGTTTTCAGGATGACTTGTCCCTATTGCAGTGCGTGAACAGACCCCTTTGGTCTATAGACTTCTTTATCAGGCCCCTCACGTTTTCTATGAGATATTTCGCTGACAGGGGCCAACGGTCACGGAAAACCCTTTCGACTTTTATTTATTTATTTTTTCGGATTTCTGTTCTCACCCCCCTCACGTCGCTTATCCCTACGCCCATCCCCTGTGACCTAACGAAGAATTTTTGGAAGGTTCCTGGCCGGGCGTTGATCGAAAGAGACAAGGTGCATCATGGGAAATGTACGAGATTTTATAATTTACTGTTATTGTTTGTTTGTTGAGTGTTTGGAGTGGCACAAACAAATATATGAGTGTGTGTGCATGTGTGTCAGTGAAAGAGATAGATAGATAGATAGATAGATAGAGAGAGAGAGAGGGGGGAAAGAGAAGAAAAGATAGGGAGAGGGAGTAACAAGGAAGAGGGGGAAAAAAGAAGAAAGCAGAAAGTGAAAATGTAAGTGGTAGGGGGGAACGTGTGTGTGTGTGTGTGTGTGTATGTGTGTGTGTGTGTGTGTGAGAGAGAGAGAGAGAGAGAGAGAGAGAGAGAGAGAGAGAGAGAGAGGGTAGTTTTCACTCTCTCTTTTGTTCATATCTATCTATTTCAGTCCGTACTTATCCATCTTTGATTATATCTATCTCTCAAAAAAAATTGCAGCACACACACACACACACACACACACACACACATATATATATATATATATATATATTTGTTCTTTTCATATTTTTGATTGCACTTGAAATAATAAAATCAAGGGATCTTTCTCTCCACACCTCACTAATAACGAAATATGTATACGAGTTTCAAATGAAAAACTTTTTGCTATTATCCAAAATGTTTTTTTATCTTCTCATAGAATTTGTGATTATAAGTTTCACTAACAAGGGGTGACGAGGCGGGGTAGTCCCTGTTGTGGAGTGCCTAACGTGTTGGACTACAATGTCGTAGTAGTAATGTCGCGTTATTTGGTTCACTTTCGGGCTAATATCTTGGAAAAGATATGAAACCCCAACCTCCAGAGCTATTAGTTAAATAATGTCACTACTGTTCTTCTACAAGGACGGCTTTGGTATTAAATAATCCTCGAATGTTGATATGCCTTTAAACAAATAAATCAAATCAAACCAAACCATGGGTTATCATGTTTTAAAGACCAACCAACAACCAACCAACCAGCCAACCAACCAACATATTCCTCTTAGACTTAAAATAGAGAAAAAGAAAGAAAGAAGGAAAAGAAAGACAAGCAAAATAAAAAGATTGAAAGAAGAAAAAGGAAAGAAAAGAGAAAGAAAAAGAAAGAACGAAATAGAATGAACGAAAGAAAAGGAAGGAAAAGAATAGGAAAGAAAAAACTAACGAAAGAAAGAAAGAAAAAAAAGAAAGGAGAACGAATGAAAAAGAAATGAAAAGAAAACTAAAAAAGAAAAAGAAATAAAAGCAGAAGAAAACGAAGGAAAAGAGCAAGAATACTAAGAGAGAAAAATAAAAGGAAAAAAATAAAAATAAAAAGGAAATATATACAACTAAAAAAACAAAAAATAAAGTAAGACACAAAAAAAAGAACAAGAAGAAAAAAGGAAGGAAAATGAAAAAAGAAAGAAAGGTAGAAATAATAGTTAAGATTAAAATGAAAGAATTAAAAGAAAAGAAAAAGAATGAAAAAAAGAAGAAAGTAAACAAATGTAAAATGAAAAGGAAAATACATCAGAGAAAAAGAAAGAAGAAAATAAAGAAGGAAAAAAAGAAAAAGTAAGTAGAAAGAATCAAAATAAACAATTGAAGAAAAGAATGAAAAAAAAGAAGAAGAAAAAGAAAAGTAGAAAAAATACAGAAAAAAAGCAAAGAGAAAAAAAAAAAAAAAAACAGGAAGAAAAAAAAGAAAGGGATGAAGAAAGAAGAAAGAAGAAAATAAATAAGGAATCAAAGAAAGAAGAAAGAAGAAGAAAGAAAGAAAGGCAAGAAATAAATTTTAAAAAGAGAGAAAGAAAGAAACAAGAAAGAAGAAAAAGAAGAAAGGAAAGAAGAAATAAGAAAACAAGAAGAAAGAAAGAAACAAGAAAGGAAGGAAGAAAGGAAGAAATAAATAAATAAAAAGGAAAGATAGAAAAAGACAAAAATAAAGGAAAATAAGGAAGAGAAAAAATAAACAGAAATAAACAAGGAAGAAAGAAGAAAGAAGAAGGAGAAAAAAAAGAAGAAAAGCATAAAAAAGGAAAGAAAGAAAAAGAAGGAAAGAAATAAACAAGAAAGAAAGACAAAAAAGGAATGGAGAAAAAAAGATGTTTAAGATAGAAAATGAAGGAAGGAGAATAATAAACAGAAAGAAACGAAAGAAAGAAATCCAGAAGAAAAAAAGAAGAAAAGAAAAACAGAAGGAAAGAAACAAGAAAGAAGGCAACACAGAAATACAAATAGAAAAGAAGGAAAGAAAAAGAAAGAAGGAAAGAAACAAGATAGAAAAAGAAAAAGGAAGAAAGAAAAGACAATAAGAAGAAAGGAGAAAAATAATCAAGAAGAAATAAGAAGAAAAGAAAGAAGGAAAGACAGAAAGAACGAAATAAGAAAAAAAGCAATGAAAGAAAAATAAGGAAAGAAACAAACAAACAAGAGAGAAAGAAACAAGAAAGAAAGAAAGAAAGAATAAATATTTTTTCGGCGGAGCGGCCTAATGTCGATATCAGACAGACAGCGAGGGAGTCTACCCTTTTCCTAGACCAAGGAGATTGTTTTAGCGTCTGAGGTGGTGCACTAGACCTAGCATCAGCTCCTCACTTTACCGCACAGATCCCTGTGCTACTCATACGCTGTTGGCGAATGCCAGTATCGAACTAGGAACCTTGTGATTCCAAGATGGACGCTCTACTGACCGAGAAATAAAGTAAGAAAGAAAGAAAGAAGGAAGGAATAAAAGAAACAAATAAGGAAGAAAGAAAGAAAGACAAAAGAAGAGAGAGAGAGAGAGAGAGAGAGAGAGAGAGAGAGAGAGAGAGAGAGAGAGAGAGAGAGAGAGAGAAAGAGACGTGGTGGTAGTGGTGGTGGTGGGGAGAAACAATAAATAAATAAGAAAGAAAGAAAGAAAGAAAGAAAGAAAGAAAACCACGATAAGTAAAGCTTTGTTCAAACATTTTTATCCACAGTTTCTCGACTCTGACGTCGTAGTCTGAACCTTTAACAGGAAAGAACCAGAAGGCCAATTCCCTGGGGGAGGAGGGTTGAGTGGGGGTGGGGGGCGAGATAATGGGACATTCTTCTCCCCGGCAACAAACCAATGTCATGCTTTATCACTTGAAGTGGTTCATGTTTTCTATCGTTGTCCCCCCTCTCTCTCCCCCCACTCTCTGTTCACTCGATGCAGCTGTGGTCATCATGCGAAGAATTCAGGTCAGGAAGTGACCCCAACAGTCAAGTGCAATATTTGCAAAGGCACATAGATTTGACTGTGTGCACCTGCAAGCTTACTAGTTAGTAGTTGGTAATGGTTAAACGATGCAGAAAATATAATCGGCGATCAAAGCTCAAATCTCGACCGGGGCTGTCTGCACCCACTTTGCACTAATAAAGTAAAGTAAAGTCATCGGGGCGGCCTAAAGTCGGTATCAGCGAAGGAGTCTATCCCCTTTTCAATAGCGCTAGACCAAGGAGATTGTTTTTTTTTGGCATCTGAGGTGGAGCGCCACACCTACCATCAGCTCTTTACTTTACCGCACAGATCCCTGTGCTACTCATACGCTGAGTTGGCGAGGACCGGAATCGAACTAGGAACCATGTGATTTCTAGCCGAACGCTCTACCGACTGAGATGGAAAAATACGAGGTATGTCAGAAAAGTTCCAGGACTGATGTCACAAAAAACATATTTAAAATCCAAACTACAAACTACAAGTTATCCCCTTCAAAGTAATCCCTCTGGAGTCTGATACACTTTCTCATCCTTCTATGTCCCGCTTGCATGCACTCCTGGAAGGATTCTTCCAGAATATATATGTATATATATATTTACCAACCCCTCCGCACACAGATACTATTTATATCTCTCTCTTCCCTCGGTCATCTAACTCTTCTCTCATCTCTCCCCACTATTCATTTCTCTCCCTTCTCATCCTTGCTCTCCCATTCTCTCATCATCCTCCATATCTTTGACCACCATTTTCTCCCCATCTCTCTTTCCTTTCTCTTTCCTCTTTTTGTTCTTACCCTTTCACATTCCTCTCTCCTCTTTGTCCGTCTATCTCTCCTTACCTCTCTCTCTCCTTCTCTCCTCTAATTTCTCTCTCTCTCTCTCTCCCTCTCTCTCTCTCTCTCTCTCTCTCTCTCTCTCTCTCTCTCTCTATATATATATATATATATATATATATATATATATATAGACACTATAATAATATAGTGAAACCACATCATTGTCATAAACCAGTAAAACAATAGCAGAAAGCGGATTTCCAATAATGTTATATTTTGATCTTGAGAATATGCAACTGCTGCTTTTTTGAATTTTTTGAATTTTCGAATCTTGAATCAGCGTTCTTTGACCGCGGTCCTGTAACCAACCGTTTATCGCAGAAAAATACATATGTGCAATCAACTGCAATTATTCTTGTTTAATCCAGTGGATTTAACCCTGAAGATCCTTATGGTGAAACTCGAGTATGTTATTATTTTTGATAATATATATATATGTGTGTGTGTGTGTGTGTGTGTGAGAGAGAGAGAGAGAGAGAGAGAGAGAGAGAGAGAGAGAGAGAGAGAGAGAGAGAGAGAGAGAGAGAGAGTGTGTGTGTGTTGTGAGAGTATACGATCTTAAGCGAAATTTGATTTATAATGATTTCAGAATAAGACATTTCTAAAATTTGTAAACAGTTCGGTTTTGGGTAACTACCCTAATTCCCTCGTATCCATTCTACCCGGAAATAACCGTCTGTAGATCCTTACAAGCATCAACCATTTTCATGGCCAGTTAGATTGGGTGTGGTTCGCCGCCTCTATCTCCCCCCCCCCCACAACTGCCAACCCGTTTTAGCGTCGATAACATTGTTAAGATAATTCTTTTCTCCCTGTCCGTTGCACTGGTATTATCAAATTCGGGAAGCACCAAAGGAAGCCAAACATTTAAATGTCAATTGGGAGCTTCGAAGGGACTTGGGGGCAGAGGTAAAGGATCCATTGGAGGGTTCGTATCGAGGCTAGGGTAGTCAGAAAGTTTGTTTTGGTTTGATTGTTTTGTTTTACGGCATATCAACCCTTTTAGGTTTATTTAATGCCGAATCAAGTCATTTTGATAAAAGTTTCTGTTTCAAGTTCTTGATATCTTCGAATTGGTATAAATGATTTTCATTAATTTCATTTGGTTTTTTTTTGGTTTGGTTTTTTTTGTTTAATGGAGCAATAGCCACAAAAGGTTTTATGTCCCAAGTTCTTAATATCTTCGAATTGGTATAAAATTTTCATTAATTTCATTTGGTTTGGTTCGGTTTGGTTTGGTTTGTTAATGGAGCAATAGCCACAAAAGGTTTTATGTCCCAAGTTCTTAATATCTTCGAATTGGTATAAATGATTTTCATTAATTTCATTTCGTTTGGTTTGGTTTGATTCGGTTTGATTTGTTTAGTGGTGTAATAAACCTGTGTGTCATTTAATGCCAAAATCTATCAGAGCGTGAGACAAAATTTGGTACTCAAGTTTCCTTTACTGGGGTAATTTTTGCAGATGTATTTCGTGGATGTATTTTATATCTGATTCCTAATTTTCGATATTTTTTTATTTCTCCCAGAAAGGATAAAATGTCATCCATGTTAGTATTCTCAAACAGACCCCTCATATTATTTACGTTGAAATATTTCAGAAAAGGGATTGCGAAAAGAAATGTGAGTATCTCAAATAAAGACAAATGAGTACAACGACCCCAGCAAAGAAAAGTGAAACAAAGAAAAATAAAAAAAAATACAAGGACAGAGAGAACAAGTGTGTGTGGTGTGTGTATGTGTGTGCGTGCGTGTGAGTGTGTGTGTGAGTATGTGTGTGAGTGTGTGTGTGTGTGTGTGTGTGTAAGAGGAGAGAGAGAGAGAGAGAGAGAGAGAGAGAGAGAGAGAGAGAGACGGGGTGAGAGAGTATGAAAGAGGGTAACAGACAGACAGACATATAGAGACAGGGACAGACAGACATAGTAAGAGTTAGAAACGAGAGAGAGAGAGAGAGAGAGAGAGGGAGAGAGAGAGAGAGAGAGAGAGAGAGAGAGAGAGAGAGAGAGAGAGAGAGAGAGAGAGAGAGAGAGAGAGAAAGCGGGGAGAAAAGAGAGAAAAGAGAAAGTGAATGAATGTGAAAGAGTGAAAAGCCAAAAGGAAAGAAAACAAAAAAGGGAAAGAAAACAAAAGAGGTAAAGAGAGAGAAAAGAAAACAAATCAAAACTGAAGTAAGAGAAAGAGAAAGAGAAAAAGAAAGAATAGGAAAAGAAAAGGAAAAAGAAAGAGAAAGCAAAGAAGAGATACAAACGTTAAGAAAGAAAAGAAAACACACACACATATACACACAAAGACACAAACGTAAACATAAGTACGTATATAGCTTCTCGCCCAGTCTCCTTCTCTCCGGTGCTCGGAACGTTTTAGCTTAAAATTGATCAGGATGGTCTTATTCGTTCAAAAATAGTTCTTAGAAAAATATGATCTGCTGGAACACTTGCGAGGGGACTGCAACTTTGTTGAAAAAAATTAATAAGACAGAAAGTAAATACAATTTACTTTTGTTTAACAAAACATGTTGTGTTATATCAGTTTTATCTCGGGCAACGTCGGGTTATTTGTATGTTGCAACAATACGAATAAAAATCCTAACAGGTGTTATGGCTTCTAAGACTAGCTTGCTAAGCTTTAGTCCACAAAAAGAACTTACCTTTATATATATATATATATATATATATATATATATATATATATATATATATATATATATATATGTATATATGTTTTTAAAAGCGAATGTTATAAAATGTTCCGACTGCAGTTTCTTGCCGTAGCTATTCTGAAACACACACATGCGCGCGCGCACACACACACACACACACACACACACATATATATATATATATATATATAAAGGTAAGTTCTTTTTGTGGACGAAAAGTTAGCAAGCTAATCTTAGAAGCCATTACACCTGTTGTGATATGTATTCGTACGGTTGCAACATACTTGAACCTTTGTGTCAAACTAAGTTAAAACTTAGTCTGGCACAATTGAATATTCCTGTATATATATATATATATATATATATATATATATATATATATATATATGAGCAAAGTATAGGGTCCGTGACCGGACTAAAAGGATTTTAGGAACACTAGGGAGTGACAGAGAAAGCGCGAAGAGAAGAATAAGAAGAAGGAGGGAGGAAAGAAGGAATGAAATAAGAGGAAAACAGTTTAGCAAATTCCTTATCAAGTTAAAAAGAAATTGGCTAGGAATTTGTGAATTACAATGTTTGTTCATTTTAGGAATTGTTTCTTTTTGTTTACATTTAAAAAATATTTCTAAAAAATGCAACCGTTAACTCATGAATATTTTGAAACATATTATTTTTCTAAAAACTTTTTAGTACATATGAATAAATTTAAATTCAGTTTTTAATTGCTTGTTGAATAAAAGTGATAAAATTGTATTCGTTTAATTTATTTTCTTATTTACTCATAAAAATATAACAATGAGAAGAAACAAAGAATTTAATAAAAAACACCTCCCCCCAAAAAAAACAACAATTTGCGTATTAATTAATGAAAATTATTCGTTCATTCTGTTAATAGTTTATTTCTTCTTTGTAAAAAAGGTTTTGAGTTGCACTGACTAAAATTTAACATATTTTGGTTTGGTGGCTGGTTTTGAAGGTTGTCATAATGCAAGTGTAAAGAAAAATAAGGTAACTATGATGTTGTTTGTTTACCTTTGAAGGTAAACAAACAACATCATAGTTACCTCATTTTTCTTTATACTTGGATTGTGATAGCCTACAAAACCAACCACCAAACCAGTATAAACACAATGCTTCAAGCAAATTATGAAACACTTTTAACATATTTTAAGAAATAAGTTTTTATAGGACAAAGATTTAAATTCAGTTCTTAATTGCATGTTAAGGTACAGTGAAAAAAATGAATTAGTTTTTACAAAGAAGTTAATGATTCGAAATATGTCCTTATTTGTAGGTAGGTAGAATAAAAGAAGCTAAGAACGACAAATGTGTCCTTACAATAAAAAACAACAACGAATTAGAAATGTACAATTTTTCGTAATACAATTCTTATTTTTGGTTTAAATTTAAAAGAGACCTTTAGAAATCGTACCCCTATAAACATTTTCATGATTTTTTTTATTTATCCAAAAAATTAAGGATTTTTTTCTTTACAATCAATTCTAAACTAAAAATAATAATTTTCGAAAAATATTTAAATTCAAATTTCGCCCATTGAATCTGTGTGATATTTAAACATGGCGGGGTTTAAGAAAAACTGCTTTTTGTACTTACTTTTGGTGAACTTTGAAGAGTGCTACAAATCGATACGTACATACCAAAACAAACGTGAATCGTTTATATATATATATATATATATATATATATATAGTCTCGATACTTTTGACACACCTCACCTTATATATATATATATATATATATATATATATATATATATATATGGCCGAAATATGAGGAGGTTCTCCATATATATATATATATATATATATTATATATATATATATATATAAAGATTTTTGGATGTTTGTTTTTATAGAAGCAATGTTGAATAAATTATTATTTATATTTTTGCTTGAAGGCAATTATAAATGCATGTATCGCATAAAATTCGATAATTATAGAAAATAATCTTGACAAGTAAATCCCGCAAAGGATGGCTCGCTATGCAGAACACCGTACAGACTGTTTCGACTTATTAAGTCTATTCAGCGATGTATACTAACGACTCCCCTCCGACAGGAATCGAAACCGGGACTTCACAGCATAGTCAGAGACCATATCCGTTCGGCCGCCGGTACATAGCGAACAATCCCTGCGAAATTAACCTTGTCAATGAAACTATTACACGCCCCTGCCATAGTAGGCAAGTGGACGTTTATTTAGTAAACAAACCCGGCCGTAAGCTCTTCGGCGAAGTGTATAAGATTTTTGGATGTTTGTTTTTATAGAAGCAATGCTGAATAAATTATTATTTATATTTTTGCTTGAAGGCAATTATAAATGCATCTATCGCATAAAATTCGATAATTATAGAAAATAATCTTGACAAGTAAATCCCGCAAAGGATGGCTCGCTATGCAGAACACCGTACAGACTGTTTCGACTTTATTAAGTCTCTTCAGCGATGTATACTAACGACTCCCCTCCGACAGGAATCGAAACCGGGACTTCACAGGCATAGTATATATATATATATATATATATATATATATATATATATATATATATAAGGTGAGGTTTGTCAAAAGTATCGAAATTGAAGTTGTATTTACCAAGATAGAAATGAACAATGAATGGAACGTTTTTTTCAGAATACAAGGTGTGTCATAAAAGTTCCGAGTTTGAATCTGTATTTACCAAGATAGAAATGAACAATTAATCTCGATACTTTTTTGACACAATTTATATATATATATATATATATATATATATATATATATAGAGAGAGAGAGAGAGAAGAGAGAGAGAGAGAGGAGAGAGAGAAAGAGAGCGACATGGAGGGGGTGAGAGGGAGGGTGACAGACAGACAGACAGACAGATAGATAGAGATAGAGATGGAGACAGAGAGAGAGACAGACAGACACAGTAAGAGTTAGAAACAGGAGAGAGAGAGAGAGAGAGAGAGAGAGAGAGAGAGAGAGAAGAGAGAGAGAGAGAGAGAGAGGGAGAGAGGGAGAGAGAGACGGCTGATCTGTAAAATGAAACTACACAGATAGGGAATGAGATGTAAAAGGTTTGCAAGGGAGGTAACTCGAGGTGGTTGTGCCGGTCGTCGAGTGGGAATAAGGCAAGAAAAGAAAAAGTGGGTTGCGGGTTGGAGAGGTTCGAAGTCAAAATCCCCAATGATCACACGGGGCTTTTTTATGATGTACGAAAATGTCAGGGTGGTGTCGAGTGGAAATGCGCTCAACGAGATTATCGTCCAATTGCGAGATTATCGATATCGCATGTGTCAGCACTCGGGGGACTGGTTGCAATTTGGCGGGAAAATAAAAAGTGGGTGTGGTTGTGTATGCCTATCAGGTGTGGAGAGAAGTATGTGGCGGGAGTTGGGCGTAATGAGGAGATGAAGAATGAAATATGTGGTAGAAGAAGAAGAAGAAGAAGAATGGTGACGGAAAGAAAGAAAGAAGAAGAAGAATGGAGACGGAAAGAAAGAAAGAAAAAGAAAGAAAGAAAATCATTGACAGTAGGTATAAAAGATTGGAGGAAACGAAACAAAGGGATTGGTGAATGATTAAAACAAAGAAAGAAAGAGTAGGATAGGAAAAAGAGAAAGAAATAACGAGAGAAAGAAAAAGAAAGATTTAAAAAAGTAAAGAAAGAAAGAAAAATCAAAAGAACGAACGAAAGAAAGAAAAGAAAAGAAAGAAAACAAAGGAGAAAGAAGGGAAAAAAGAAAGAATGGGACAGGAAAAAATTAAAAGAAAGAATGAACGAAAGAAAGAAAAAATGAGACAGGTAAAACGAAAGAAAGAAAGAAGAAAAGAAAGAAAAAAGTAAGAAGCAAGAAAAGAATAAAAAAGGAAAAAAAAAATTAAAAGAAAGAAAGAAAGAAGGAAATAAAGATAGAAAGAAAGAAAGAAGAAAAGAAAGAATGGGACAGGAAACAAGATTAAAATTAAGAAAGAAAGAACAGAAAGAAAGAAAGAAGAAAAGAAAAAAAAAAAGAATGGGACAAGAAAATATTAAAATAAAGAAAGAATTTGCTCCTCACTGGCTCTCAACTTTGTAAAACCTTTTTTTTCTGATTTTTTTTCGCTCGGTTTTTTCTTCTACTTACTCATTTTCTTTTTCTTTTCAATATTAATGTTAAATGTTATAAGTTAAAAATTCTATAACAAAATCGTTATTCTTTTTTTTTCATTTTTTGTATCGTAACGTAGTGACGTAACTATATTTTGAAGTGGAATGTTATTAACGATCATTTTTCTTTTTATCACTGACATTTGTAAGACTATAGGATGGGATGAATGTTGTGGCGAGGTTGCTATTAAATGAAGCACACATCATTTTAGGTTGGATTTTTCTTTATGCTATTTAGTTATTTTAGAGCCGTAGGACTGAGAAGCATTACCACACACCCAATGACGGCATTGGTTGAATTTTTCCATGCAGGTGCCGACGCAAAATTCTATCCATTACCGGATTAATAATAATTTAGTTCTAGTTTGCTATGACAATATCTATGTTCTTGTGCGTATATGATGTCTATGTTCCTATCAGCTGCAGACGCTGGATGCCCGTGAAGTTGATTTATTGTTTTTAATGTTTTAACGTTAAAAGATGCGATGTTGGATTTTTTTTGCCTCTAAGTATTTATGGAGTTCAGTGAGATATATGAACAGAGATAAAATTATAGGTAGATAGATATGAATGGAGATAAGCTGATAGGTTAGATAGGTAGATATAAAGAGAGATAGATAGATAAATAAATAGATATGAACAGGGCTAAAAATATAGATAGGTAGATAGATATGAGCAGAGATAAACAGATGTATAAAAAGGTAGATAGGAACACACACACACACACACACACACACACACACACACACACACACACATATATATATATATATATATATAAAAGTTAAGAGTAAGGAAATGAATCCGACGGTATATGTATAGATAAAAGAATATGAAAACATACAATATTGTCATTTGTACATCCGCTGTGTGTTTTTCGCTAACGTTATGAACGTGTTGCTACAATGTATTTCTTCAGTGTAACGAAGCAATCGCATAGCTTACACGCTTTTTGGAACAACAATGCTTCCGATTTGAATTTAAATTATTTTCTGCTTCTCACTTGATGAGTCCGGATTAAAAACATGCTCTGATGATATATTTTTTTAATAAATCGAAATATTGTTCAATATTAGCTATGAAAATGATATAAAATATATTCATTTTAACAATATTGTGTGTTTTCATACACTTTTAAGTCTGAGTTCGACCCTAGCCAAAGATAGTTGTGTCTAGCCACACTGAAGAGGCGTGAAACGCCGAAACACGTGTCTGTGGATGACTTATTAATATATATATATATATATATATATATATATATATATAATATGTAAGGTAATCCAAATGACTGGTTGTTAGGGATGATTCTATCTGGGATCTTCAAAATCTCATTGTATAACCATACTGTATGCTCTTGTAGGTGGAAACATATATAATCATACAAGGATTTTTATAAATCACTAAAGAGAGCTCAATGTATAATAATCAATAAATTAGATTAAATACGGAGTAATATTTAACTTTCAAAGAAAGTCATTCCGTAATAATTTATTTCGACCAGAAACTCAAAAGATTTTTAAAATTAAAAAAAATTCTTAAGAGCCAAGCCTCATCAGACGGATTTTACAAAAATAATATATAAGATGAGATAGATTGATAACGAACAGAGGTAGAAAGAAAAATTGATAGATACATATTATATAATTATATATATATGTATCTCCCCCGCTCTCTCCCCCTCTCTCTCTCTCTCTCTCTATATATATATATATATATATATATATATATATATATATAGAGAGAGAGAGAGAGAGAGAGAATATGTTTACCTATTCGTATGAGACGAAATAGTCGTCACTCTATTTCGCCCCACCTAGCGTTACACGGTGCTAAGCAAATATGAGGATGTTAGTTATGTGAGACCATCTCCAAATGTAAAACAATCCCCAATGAGGTTTGGCACGATCCTTTTAAAGACACAAACATCTGCTCTCCATTAGAAACTCCTCTGCTCATCATGCTAACAGTCACGTGCAGAAAAAAAACCGGCCAAGCAGGTCCGCGTCACAAAAAACTGTGACAATGTCTCTTCACATCAGAAAATGAGTTTCTGAGGAGAGGGGGGGGCTTATATATTCAGGGCAACAAGAGGTCACCTGTGAGGTGAGATTTTTTGATTATCAAATGAAAGTGACATCCGATAGTGCAAACAAATGTTTCCTTGTCTTTCTATCTCTTAAGATATCCCTCCCCCCCACCACCACTGTGCTCTGCAAGTAGCCCCCGAAATCGCGGGGTGCGGCTGAAAAGGACACTTTTATTAGGTGCTAACTTAATTGTATTGAGAGAGAGAGAGAGAGAGAGAGAGAGAGAGAGAGAGAGAGAGAGAGAGAGAGAGAGAGAGAGAGAGAGAGAGAATGGCCCACCTTATTCTTCTTTCTTAAGTGCTCTAGCCACTGAGACAGAGACCTTGCAAAGGAGAGAAGGTATTTATGTCCGGTGAATGGGCAGGGTGGATTAACTCAGCCGATAAACTGTTTGTTTGTTAAGTTCGTTTACGACAATAATCTATACATATATAAAGGGCAGTTGTGTGTATGTATGTCCGGAGGAAACTACGAAAATAAAAAAAATCATTGGCAAAGTAAATGTATATACACTTTCACTATCACCAGAGTTTGGTTTTTGTGCAAAAATAATGAAGATTTGATTTATATCTGGAAAGATATTTAAAAACTAATATTTGAATAGTAAGAGGAGGGAAAGTCATTGGTTGCTTTCGTGATAAAAACATTTTTTTAGTGTGGGGAAGGTCTGTGTAGAATCAGCCACACTTTTGATAAGAGAAGAATGGTACAATAATGTAATACAAATTCTCTCGAATTCTTCAAGTTTTGAATTTTTCTTCCATCGGTTGTCCAAGCAAAACTAGAAAGCCCAGTACACCTTACTATGTGTGTCAGCATGTGTGTGAAAGGGTGTGAGCGTGTGTGTGTATGAGAGAGAGAGAGAGAGACAGACAGACAGACAGACAGACAGACAGGCAGACAGAAACGAGCAAGATAAAGATCTACTCTAAACATTTGAGAGAGAGAGAGAGAGAGAGAGAGAGAGAGAGAGAGGAGGGAGAGAGACAGACAGACAGACAGACTTGAATAAAATCTCTCGTCTATTTTTTTCTCTCTCTCTCCCTCCCTCTCTCTTTCTATCTTACTCTCTCTTTCTCTCTCTCTCTCTCTCTCTCTCTCTCTCTCTCTCTCTCAGACAGACAGACAGACAGAGATTAACCGAGCAAGATAAAGATCTACTCGTATAAACATTTGAGAGAGAGACAGACAAACAGACATGAATTAAATCTCCCCCTCTCTCTCTCTCTCTTTCTCTCTCTCTCTTACTCTCTCTCTCTCTCTCAGACAGACAGACAGACAGACAGACAGAGATTAACCGAGCAAGATAAAGATCAACTCGTCTAAACATTTGAGAACTGTTTTCCAAAAGAACAAGATAAATTCTCGAGATGGAACTGCTTTTTTCAACCTCGACAAAATTAAGAGCCCGGATCAATTGCAACCCCCTCCCAATCCCCTTCTTGTTTTCCCATTCACCCCCCCCCACCACTAACGCTCAACTAGCATCATCATCACCCCCCACCACCACTAACCCTCAACTAGCATCATCATCATCACCCCCCACCACTAACCCTCAACTAGCATCATCATCACCCCCACACCACCACTAACCCTCAACTAGCATCATCATCATCACCCCACCACTAACCCTCAACTAGCATCATCACCACCCCTCTCACCCCCACCCCCAATCTAAGGTAAGTTTGTCAGAGGCTGACACTTCTTAATTTTCTATTTCCTCTCAAATTCTTTTTAATCTCAAACCTTCAAAAACCAATCTCAACAACTCATTCATTTCCTCAATCACACAGAACCCCCAACCGCATTGCAAGATGCATAGATTATTTCGAATAAGCGCCTTGCCGATGTGCAATGGTTAGCATGCCAATCTGAAAAAAAAAAAATTTCTACCAGAGTGAATTTAATGGTCGAACGATTCTCTTGTCCCAAACTAAGTTAAGTCACCCGATAGTATATTCGAAATAATGCTTCCTATTTATTTCAACGGAAAATTAAACAGATACAGGGATCACCAAGACACGGTTAGAGAGAGAGAGAGAGAGAGAGAGAGAGAGAGAGAGAGAGAGAGAGAGAGAGAGAGAGAGAGAGAGAGAGAGAGTTACGCATATAGAAAGTTAGCCACCGTCGGAGTTTTCTGCAAGACTCAAAATTGACATGACTCTCATCTATCTATCTCGGCAAAAACAATCTCCCTAGTCTAGCGCTAGCGAAAAGCGGATAGACTCCCTCGTGGTCCAGCTGATACCGACAATAAGCCAGTCCGCCAACTTTACTTTAGTTTATCTATCTATCAACGTTTTCTTTCTAATATATCTATCTATCTATCTATCTATCTATCTATCAATTTATCTATCTATCTATCTATCTATCTAAGTTTAGCAGCGACGAGCTTGTTCAATACTTAATTAGATGATCACTTAAGCAACGACAGGTACTGTAAGCAAACTAAGTCCTTTGTTTTAAGCAGAGGCTGGACCTTAGCGAAGAAACTCTTGGTTGTTCCTTAATCCTTCCGTTGAGCAAAGTCTTTGGTTGCAGGTTCGATCGTCATTGGCGCACACGTGTACATAAACAGTTTTCTATATCGGTGATTAAATAGTTAACTAACCACGTATTCGAGCTGTTGATTGGCTGGTCTTAATCCACGCACCTACGCAGAGTCTATAAGTTTAGGTGGTGAATTCACCTTATATGCACAAACATCTACAAGGATGGAATAACCCACGAAATTTGATATATCATTAAACAAAGAAACCAAACCCTTAAGGATGGAACCCTGGTGGTTGAGCTGTCCATGACATGCAACACCCCACTTCAACGGTCCTTACTAAGGCTAGACAAGCGGTCCGAGAGGCCCCCTCTGATCAATCAGTTAGTCCCGTCAAGCCCTTGCACCTATATGATTGTCCGGACCCCATTGCTCTTATGGCAAACCCCAACCCTTTTTATCATATATTTGCTAGAAGGCGGTGGCTGAAGGTCTTAGTGTCCTGAGTATAACGTTAAGTTGCATCTAATAGTGAGGTTCCGATTCTGGGGATCAGAGGAATATGGAGTACTCTTTCATCACCATTACATCTAGGTCCACTCAGACCCGCTGGGGAAGTACCTGTTAGGGTCCGATCTATGGGTTAAATACATTTTTTATATGTGTTTAAAAATTGAGTTTAATTTTTTTTAAATACCAAATCAATAACACTGGCCTGCGATGCTTTCACGGTCGAATATATAATAGCTGATTTTAAGGCAGTTTTTTTAAAGTTGAATCCAAAAATCATACTTATTTTTTCTAATCAAATAAAAGTTTTAAGATACAAGCTCTAACTTTAATAAAACAGTATTATAGCTTTTGAATGAATGTTATTATTGTGTACAACGTGTTGTGAAGTATTCAAGTACATCTTAAAAAGCAGACCTGACTAGACACAATGAATTGTATTTTTGAATTCAGCATAAAAGGGCGATCATGTATCATTTGATAAACCTTTCACCTTAAAATCCAGACCTGACCAAACACAATGAATGTTATTTTTGAATTCAGCATAAAATGGCGATCACATATCACTTGATAAAACTTTGATCTTTAGAAAAATTTGTTAACGCAGGACAATGTAATGAATAAAACAAAATGTCCTCGGCATCTAATAAACCATCAAGGGCTGAAATCCAACCAATCAACTGACCAAATCAAACGAAATATATTTGTATGATATATCGATACCAAGAGGCATCTGATTCGCAGGTGATTCTGTGTGGAATATATGATGTGAATCATCTGCTGATCGTGAGCTTGGTTTATTGATGTGTCTTCGGATCAGACAGAACACAATCGTATTAGCTTGGTAAGGATTTAAAAAAAAAATCTGAAACACGAGTTACGCTTATTGTGAAACTAGAAATGGCTACCCGGCCTAGCCTGGGTAGAGGGGGGATTTTTTAAAAGTTAGTCTCGCAGATCCATTATTACTTATCGCGAGTAAGATCCTTGCTGGTTGCCCCATAAAAATCCCCACGGAAATATATTACAATATAGTAAGAAATTTCCATTCAATGATTTACAACTAAAAAAAGAAGAAGATATAAATGATGAAATTAATTCAATCAATCAATATTATATTTCAAAAAAAAAAAAAAAGCATACAAAAAAAGATAAACAAAATAACATGCAAATGACTTTCCTTTTTGTTACTTTTCAAATTTGAATTTTTAAATATCTTCCCAAATATAAATCAAATCTTCATTATTTTTGCTAAAAAACCAAGCCCTGGTGATATTTAATGAATATATATATTTACTTTGTCGTTAATTGTTTAATTTTCGAAGTTTCCTCCGGCCATACAGATACACACAACTGCCCTTTATATATGTATAAATGGAAATAGAAAAAAAAATAACAAAATTCAAACCACTTTTAAAAAATATCTACTTTACTCATGTTGGATTTGACCCCCCTCCCCTAGACACACTTGCGCGCGCATATCAGTCGGTAAAGCGTGCGCCTAGGAACCTAGGACTATTCCTAGTTCGATACCGCCCCTCGCCGACTCGGCGTATAAGTAGCACAGGGATCTGTGCGGTAAAGTAAGGAGCTGATGGTAGGTGTGGTTCTCCATCTCAGATGCACAAACAATCTCCTTGGTCTAGCATTAGAGAAAAGGGGATAGACTCCCTCGCTGTTTTTAGGCGACCCCGATGACTTTATATATGTATAAAAATTATGAAAAACGTAAGTTAAATCCAAAGTTGACATTTTTACAAGCCTAGGCTATAGCGTTTCGGTCTTTATTCAAACCATCAATTATGTAAAAAGAAACCTGTTGAAAAGAAAAAGTTTGTAAGCCTTTGTTTATAGTGTGTATAGGTCTTTGTTGATATAAAAAATATAAGAAAATATACTAATTAAGATGTCACGTAACGTTAGCGTTCCGATTCAATCTGTGTGACGAAAGATCCATCTCAGTAATCATTGGTTCTAAAAGAACTTCAGGTGTGTGCGCCTTTGGAAGTCCGTAAATTGTTAAATATATGTCCTTGGGAAAAACATAAATACATTTGTTCTCCTCCTAGCCATGGGGAATTAATAGGACAGACTGGGTTCTTTAGCCTTGGTTAGGCATCTAGTATAGGAGAAGGAAAACTCCAAATTCAAACCAGCTGTACTCCTTTTAATAAATTGACCTTGTGTCTCATACTGTTCGTAGCGGAACGGTTGGGTAAATACACAAGCCAATATTTCACTTTTATTCCCCTGCCGAAATGAAAAAAAAAAATGTTCTGATTTTCTGACTTGAACATTAATGTAGGTCGATTTTCCACTTTTTAAAAATATGAAATTATCCATGTATGCGAAAGTTGTGTGCTAGTATACAGAATAAGGATACAAAAAAAAATAGATCTTTTAATTGCACCATTCTGTGAGGAATTAGCATCAAACATCGTCTACTAAAATGCACTAAAAATCCTCGTTTTCGCAAAATTTAGCCTTTAGAAAACGAAGATTTTTTTGTGCTTTTTTGTATACGATCTTTGAAATGTTATTTTATTTTACTAAAATGAAACGAATTAAATATTATAAATAGAATTCAATTTGAAAATGTGTCCCCCCCCATTACCACCGACACCTCTGATATGCTGATTTTTACCTCATTAATTAAGCTGTAACAGTCAATCTTTGATGCTATTTCCTCAAACAATGGTACAAGTAAAAGATCTAATTTTTGGTATCAGTATTCAGTATACTAACACACAACTTTCGCATAGATGCACAATTTGATATTTTTAAAAAGTGAAAAATCGACCTACCCTATTGAATATATCGCCCGACTTTGGTCATTTTTGCCACGGTCGTCTTCAGTCGCCAATGTCACCCTACTACGCTTACCTAGTGGTAGGTTAGTTGTTATCAATTGATAATTGGGCCAAGATGGGAGAAATAGGCGCACACCCCTGCTTCTCAAAATTAGACCCACCCTAATTAGACCAGAAACAAGCACCTGCTGCACACCAGGTGCCTCTCGTCATCAAGACGATCTAGATATTCACGGAGACGCCCTAAATATTTTCTGTTTCCTTTCTTATCAGTATATCAGATAATAAAAGGAAGAGAAAACACTGACAAAAAGACAAACTGGGAGTTCTTGTTAGCTTCTCGTTTGGGTTGGCTGGCTGCCTGGTTGGTTGGATTTTACGGCATGTCAACCTCTGTTGGGTCATTTTACGCCGAAGACATTGTTTTATTCATTCTTGATGGGTACTCATTTAAAAAAAAATTAGAACTCATTTTTTCTATTTAACCCATATATGGGACCCTAACATGTACTAACCCACCGGGTCAGAGTGGACCTGGGAGTAATGATCTTTAAGTTTCAAAACTAGAAGATCATCATCAAATAGAGTTTAACGTCTTACCCAGGATACTAAGCCCCTCAGCCACCGGCTTCTAGCACATATATGATAAAGATATTGGAGCTTGCCATAAGGGCAATAGGGTTGGGATAAAGTCTTGACGTGACCAGTGGATTGATCGGAGGGGGTCTCTCCAAGCGAGCAATATAGCCTAAGTAAGGACCAAAGTCGAGTGTTCATGTCATGGACTGCTCAGTCATCAGGATTCCATCCTTAAGTATAACAGGTCACTACCGACAGCCAACATACGGCTCCATTGGGGGTGGTCTTACCCCTCTGCAGAGGTGCAGTCGGTGTATTCTGAAGGCGCAGCCGATAGGACTGGTTCTCGGTGGTATTTTATGATGATACTCGTCACTCTATTTCGTCCCACCTAATGTTAATGTGTGTGTGTGTGTGTGTGTGTGGGAGAGAGAGAGAGAGAGAGAGAGAGAGAGAGAGAGAGAGAGAGAGAGAGAATATTTTAAGAAGGAACAGAAAGTAAAGTGAGAGTTAATATAACAAAAATAGAACAAAAAATACAATAAATCAACTGAATTGTATTTATTTTTCTTTTACAGATTTAAAAAAAATCCTAAATCTCAAAACTCGGCTTTTAAAACCAGAAGTGCAGAAAGAAAAGATGTCACTCTGATGTAAAAACAAACAAACGAATAATAAAAAAAATCTTATTTAATTTTATTTCTTGCACGGTGATTGGCTTAAAGCATTTAATGGGTGCGTTCATTTAACCCCTTGACAACATCGTGACAATTTTAAACAGTGACCAGTCAATGTGTGATTAATCCGGTTCGTCTGTTGTCTCAGCAGTTACGCATGCGCAAAACATGTTCATGTATTCGCGCTATCACGTGTTCAATTAGGGAGAAGACGATAATGAGAAAACTTCTCTTAAGGATGAATAGGTGACTATTGGATGAATCTCTCTCTCTCTTTCTCTCTCTATACCGAATACCGAAATACTTAAGTATAGACACATAAAATTGTTTCCTCTGATCATAACATCCTGTGTTTGTTATATATATATATATATATATATATATATATATATATATATATATATATATATATATATATGTGTGTGTGTGTGTGTGTGTGTGTGTGTGTGTGCGTGGAGGCGCGTGGGCTAGCGGTTAGTCATGGGAAATGGACTCGTTGATTCGAGTTCAATTCCTAGACGAAGCTGTTGGCATTTCACATAACGCTAATACCCTTGGGAAAGGTATGAATCCATATATTCTCCCTCCAGCTAAGCGTTAAATAGTAGGGCAGACTGGGCCCTTCAGCCTTGGGTAGGTAACCAGTCTAGGAGAGGGATAACTCTGAATTCAAAATTCCTTCCAGCTATGGGTTAAATAGTAGGGCAGACTGGGCCCTTCAGCCTTGGGTAGGTAACCAGTCTA
>CM042151.1:63931906-63964406 GCA_023376005.1 Doryteuthis pealeii | reverse complement strand
AATCATTTACAGTATGGCAGACAATCGATTTTCGATGACAGTGTCTGATCACGCTGATGTGGTTTCAGAGCAAAAAACAATTATTTTGGTTTTATCTTTTTTTTTTTTTTTTTTTTTTTTAAATCGAGAAATCGACACGTACTGAAAACACTGGGTACTTTATTAATCATTAGTACATAAAGTATAGCAGACAATCGATACTCGATGACAGTGTCTTAGCACATGGAGGTCGTTTGAGAACAGAAAATAATTGCTCAAGTCATCCCAAGATTTTGGAAGGGGGGGGGGCTTCCAAAATCTTAGGATGGGCACGTATCTAAATCGGTGGCGGTTTTATTACACACTTAAATCATGGTAGACCATCGATGTTCGATCACAGTGTCTGATAACACAGCGGACGTTTTAGAGCAAATAATAGCCACTTATGTTTTTTTTTCATTTTAGAATCCATGAATGAACTAGTTTCCGAACTACTGACTTTATTTATTAACTATCTAAGGTGTGGCAGACCATCGATTTTCGATATCAGTATTTGATCGCACAGGGGATATTTAGACTAGAAAAAAGATTTACTTTGGCTTTCTCGCTAATATCCAAGAATGGACAAAATCGTTGTTTGACTTATTTCCATTCACCGTGTGGTTGGCAATGGATAATCGATGACTGATCCCGGTGAAGATATTTTGGAATAAAACAAGAATTAGGTTATACTAGAAGCAGCTACACGGCGTCGCTTGGATAGAGGGGAAAATATGGTTTAATGGTTAGCAAACTGGTCTCACAAATCCATTACTACTGAATACCGAGTTAGTTCCCCGCTGGATGCCCCCATAAAAGATCCCAAGTAAAAAAAAAAGGCCTTGTGTTAATCCGGCCTGGTGAGAGACCAGGAAAATATAGCTCAGTCGGTAGAGCGTTCGGCTAGAAACCACAAGGTTCCTAGTTCGATACCGGCCCTCGCCAACTCAGCGTATGAGTAGCATAGGGATCTGTGCGGTAAAGTAAGGATCTAATGGTAGCTGTGGCGCTTCACCTCAGACGCAAAAACAATCTCCTTCGTCTAGCGCTAGTGAAAAGGGAAAGTGGACCCTCGCTGATTAGCTGATACCGACTTTAGGCCACCCCGACGACTTTACTTTTACTTTATAACAATTCAGTATAAAATTTTAACTCAATGATTAAAGCAAAATAAAACGAGAATCTGTTTTTGAGAAAAACAGCCGCTCAATTTGAATGTTTGTGGTGGGAAAAAATTTGAAAAATATACAAAAATCAAAGACATTCACTACTATATATAATATATTAAAAATAATTCAAAATTTACAAACTGGCGAAGGAAGAATGTTACTGAAAACCGGAAGCTAGTATTGAAAGTAGCTTTTTAAGAAATAAACTTAAACGATGTATGAATAATTATGATATTTCGAACTTACTGTTATCTTTACTATTTTCTCAAATTTATTGCGTATAAACACAACGCCCAGGCTACAGTAAACGCGTGCTCTGATTTAGATGTTCTTACTTTAATGACCCTCAAATAAGTTGTTACATAATTCATAAGTAGTTTATGAATAGTGTAACGTAGCTAGAATTTGAATTGAGTTCGTTGAAAATTCAAAATCGGGGGGATTTTCTATAAATGGTTATATACATATGTTATCTTTTGTTATTGTTTGTTTTTAGTAAAGGACACAAGTCTTTGTTTTTCTTAGAGCTACGAGGATGTGTCAAAAAGTAATGCCATTACTATAGGACAGGTATAATTATCAACACAGAAACATGCATCATATATAAAAGATGAAGCTGGTCCTCTGTGGATCACATCCCTACTTCTCCAGATAAGTCACCATTTCTCTCAATAGCAATGTTCCACCTTCGAATAAGAGCATGTATCCTTGCACCGTAAAATTGTGTTGATTTAGAGCCACTTCTTCACTACAGATTTCACTTCCTCGTCACTGGAATAATGTTTGCCTCTCAAACCCTCTTTCATGGGATCGAAGAGTTGATAGTCTGAAGGTGCTACATCTGGTGAGTATGGAGGATGCGGTAAAGATGTCCACCAGAATGAGGAGATTTTCTCCCTTGTCCTGATGTTTGTGTGTGGTCGCTCATTGTTATGCAGAAGGAGGACATTGTCGATTGGCAAGTTGGGTTTTACTTGTCGGATTCTTGCTCCGGGCCTTCTTAGAGTCTCAATGTTGACCTTAGTTTTATAAAAAAAAAACACATGAAATTAAAAAAAAAGGTATTACTTTTTGATTCACCCTCGTATTTATTATTTTATAATATCCAGATCAACAAGCACGTATATGAGAATTTAGTTTCAACGGACAGTTCACCATTGCGACTGTCCTCTTCAGCACCCAGCTAAAATCTGACTTTCCTAAACTCTTTCTCGTGTTCGCACTGGTGAACTGGAAGAGTAGATCAACATAGGATTAAAAAATGTCAATCATTTTTCCTGAGTTCTTTCCACAACCGTTAGTTTGAATTTAAGCTACACTTATCGTACATAATCAATAGGCTACCTTTTAATCATGGAACACTACTATTTAACCGTAGTTGGAGGCAGAAGAGATTGATACATTTATTTTCCAAGGGCACTGGCGCGAAGTGAAACACAAATAGCTTCATACAGTATTTGAACCTTTGCAAAGAGGTAAAACCCTCAATCAAAAACAGAACATCCTGGGTATAATACTAAACTGCGTCTGGTGGCACCAATTTAAGAATAAAGCAAGGAGAAAAAACGTTATTGCTAAGGCTCACCTGACGATCGATGCCGTGAAACTCTGAGCAGTGAGATTAGAGATATTTATCATTTTTGATATAATTATATTTGCTTAGCACTTTTGCGTATTGAGCACTGTTTTTTCTTTTCTTTTCTTTAATCATTTTTTTCAAATTTGATTGTATATCTGCCTTTAGATATACCATCAAGTTTAAATATATATATATATATATATAATATATATATATATATATATATATATATATACATGTGTGCGTGCGTGTGCGTGTGTGTGTGTGTGTGTGTGTGTGTGAGAGAGAGAGAGAGAGAGAGAGAGAGAGAGAGAGAGAGAGAGAGAGATATGGGTAGAGGAGAGGAAAAGATAATCCTAGTAATCTTATCATGAGCGTCCTTCGAGGAAATATTATATATATATATATATATATATATATATATATATATATATATATATATATATATATAGTCACTAAGTAAGTATGAAGCATTACATTAAAAAAGATATTTGAAAAAAAACTGTTTGGAGGTCTTCTATAATTACTTAGTTAATTGACACCATTCTGTTAATCAGTTTTGGTATCCTTGTAATTCTCATGAGACTGCCAATCAAATACTTTAGTTACACATTCAACGATAAGGTAATTCCACTCTTTTTTTTCACCTTTTTTTCTTCTTCTATTTTCTTTTTTCCCCTTTTCTCTCTGTCTGTCTGTCTGTCTCTCTGTTACTCAATTCCTTTCTCTCTTCGCTATTCCTGTTTTCTTCTAGTTTTCGATTTTACTTTGGTGTCTTTCTTTATTTTTCTTTCTTTGGGTCTTTCATTCTTCTTTTTTTTTCTTCTTTCTTTCTTTCTTTCTTTGGCTTTTTTTCTTTTTCTTTCTTTCTTTCTTTCTTTGGCATTTTTGTTCTTTTTTTCTTCTTTCTTTGGCATTTCATTCTTCTTTCTTTCTTTCTTTCGTTGGCATTTTCGTTCTTTTTTTCTTTCTTTCTTTGGCATTTTTGTTCTTTTTCTTTCTTCTTTCTTTGGCATTTTCGTTATTTTTTTTTTCTTTCTTTCATTCCTGCATTTCTTTTTTCTTTCTTTCTTCTTTCTTTCTTTCTTTCTTCTTTCATTCTTTGGCATTTTCATTCATTCTTTCTTTCTTTCTTTCTTTGGCATTTTCAATTTTCTTTCTTTACACTTTCTTTCTTTCTTTCCTTGTTTTTTTTTCTTTTTTTCTTTCTGCTCCTTGCCCTTTCATCATTTCTTAGTTCTCTTTTTTCTATTCATTACTTTTTACTTCTTTTTTCTTTTTCTTTATACACCAATTCTTTTTTTTTTCATTCTTTCTCTCTTTCATTCTTTCTTTTATTCTTTCTTTCTTTTTTGGCATTTCCTTTCGTTCTTCCTTTCTTTCTTTACAATTTCTTTCTTTCTTTCCTTGGTTCTTTCTTTCTTTCTTTCTTTCTGTTCCTTGCTCTTTCTTTCTTTCTTTCTTTCTTACTCTTTCTTGCTGTTCTTTCTTTCTTTCTTTCTTTCTTTCTTTCTTTCTTTCTTTCTCTTTCTTGCTGTTCCTTACTCTTTCTTTTCTTTATCACAAATTCTCTTTTTTCATTCATTCTTTCTTTCTTTCTTTCTTTCTTTCTTTCTTTCTTTCTTGGCACTTTCTCTTTTCTTTCTTACCTTTGCTATTTCTTTCTTTCTTTCTCTTTCTTGCTGTTCCTTGCTCTTTCTTTCTTTCTTGCTGTTTCTTGTTCTTTCTTTCTTTTTTTCTTTCTTTAATTCCATTCCTTGTCTTTTCTTTCTTTCTATACATTAATTTTTACTCCTTTTCTGTCATTTTTTTCTTTATTCACAAATTATCTTTTTATTTCTTTAATTATTGCAATATTTAGCTTCCTTCATTATTCTCTCTTTCATTCGCTCATTTTTTTTAATCCTCGGAGCTTTCTACCCCCCTCTGGACCCTTTTTTATGTCTTTTCAAACCTAACATGACACATGACAGATTTTCATATAAAACCCTCCGAACAAAAACAACAATTACAGAATACAGGAAATGTAAATAAAAACCTCTGACACCTTCAGTAAACGATTACAAAAAAAAAAAAAAGAAAAAAAAAAGAAGAAAAAACAAACAAAGACCCGTTCTTTGTTTCTTTTTTTTTTCTCCAAAAAAAAAAAAGAAGAAACGATAAAATCATTGACAGAAATGAACACTGGAAATAAGATTGCGCATGCGCACGGACGAGCAATCGTGTGCTCGCACACACGTAAAAACACACGTAAGTAAATCAATAAATCCGTAGCCTAAAAAACTTTAATTTCACAAATATTTATTTTTCAAAATAATCTCCCCCTTGTCAATATATCTAATATCGATGAAAAACCCAGAGCCAAACTTTAGATAAAAACGTTATGGAGTAGTGACATTGGTTCAGCTTTATATATATATATATATATATATATATATATATATATATATATATATATATATATATAGTATCCAATTGCCGCTTTAACATTTCCCTCGCAGTAGCATCAGTAAATAATCCAAAATCCAAAATATATTAAAAATACAGAGCAGTAATAATGATCCATAGTTAACTATAATTAAATTCCCGGATAAGAAAAATCCTTTTAAATAATAGATTTGAATCGATCTGCAATTGTAGACATAGGTTGGGTCGGTCACTAAAATATTGTTAGAACTACATTACTAAATTTAACTAAATAAATTGGAATTTTTCTTAAATAGTCATTCATTTTAGATAGGATAAATACAAAAAGATCAATAAAAACTATGAATTAGTAATATTAAACCCCTAAAATATAATTAGAATTAGATTTTAACTGCTTTTACTAGCGATTATTTATAATTAGAATTAAATTAATAACAATACAGAAATGAGAATTAAGGAATGAATACACATGTGGAACGATACATTGTTTTTTTCTTAGTTTTCGCGTGAAGGCCGCACGCAAAGATTGAGAGAAGAATAACGTAGCGTTCAACCGTTATTATCCGAAAAATATCTTCAATTTAACTAAGGAATTACATCGAAAAAAATCATTTCAATTTGATTGAAACCATGGTAGACCCTTTATTTTTCTTCTAATAACACACACACACACACACACACACACACACACACACACACACACACACACATATATATATATATATATATACAGTGTGAACAAAAAGTATTAAGACAATCAGGAATATTTCTTGTATGTTGTTTAATCTCAACTAGTTTTGACCTTAGGTCATCTTCAGGAGAAAATTTCTTATTTGAAGAAATTGTTGATAGATTATTAGAAAGGGAGCATTATAGAAGAATTATAAAAGTTCAAGTGTTTTATATATATATATATATATATATATATATATATATATATATATATATATATATATAAGGTGTTTCAAACAAGTATCAAGATATTTTGTACATTTTGACACACCTTGTATTCTGAAAGACATAACGTTCCATTCATTCTTCATTTCTATCTGTAAATACAGCTTTATACTTGGTACTTTTTTGACACACCTTGTATTCTGAAAAAATTAATAAATGGAATTTTTTTCAGAATACAAGGTGTGTCAAAAATTACAAAAATCTCGATACTTTTTTGACATACCTTGTATATATATATATATATATATATATATATATATATATATATATATAATTTAGTGTGGACATGGAGTCAATTTTGTCTGAAGATCGTATAGGCGAGAAACTGCCAGTAACCAGATGCCGTTGACTCCATGTACACGCTACATTAACTTATATATAAATGCTCTATCAATGATAGTGAGCACCGTTTACTTATAAATATAGCACCCATATTATCTCTCTCTCTCTCTCTCTCTCTCTCTATATATATATATATATATATATATATATATACGTATATATCATGTGGTATAATATATATATATATATATATATATATATATATATACGTATATATCATGTGGTATAATAGTTAACAAGTTAGACAAGCTAGACATTACTAATGAATTCGTGTCTAACTGGGTGCCCCATACATCCGGCTTTGTGCCACAACTAAGCAAGTAAAGTATCAGTAAATAACAATATATATATATATATATATATATATATATATATATATATATATATATAAACTTCTCATCAATAGAGGAGGAGGGAGGGTCCGTTAAAACCGATAGTCCGTAGAAGAGAAGGGATTATTTTTGAGCCATAAAACCACTATAGTAAATATAATTAACTAGCAGTTGCAACCTGGCGTCGCGAGTGTAGATGGGGATTTTTTAAAGTTAGTCCCGGAGATCCATTATTACTGAATCATTAATTGAATCCTCGTGGGATGACCCATTTAAATCCCTATGTAAAAAAAATAGACATTGCATTGATCCAGCTACTCTGAAAAGAAATGTTAATATCTACTATCTAAAATATTAAATGAAAAAAAAAATCCATGCTGTTATCATTTAAATTTTATTTTTTTAATTATCTTCACAAATATAAATCAAATCTCTATTATTTTTGCTCAAAAACTAATCCCTGGTGATATTTAATGTGTATATATATTTACTTTGTCGTTAATTGTTTTATTTTCGAAGTTTCCTCCAGACATACACATACACACAACTGCCATTTATATATGTATTGAAGATAGATTATGATCATAATGTAAGTGAAAAATCTATTATTTGTTTTATATTCTGAATAATATATTAATTGTTAATATATTAAAAGTAGTTGACAAAGGCTAGGCCTTGGCCAACTAATATACCTACAATTTCCAGCTGCGACCTTTTGTCTCAGTTTGGCTCTCGGAGATTCACATGAGACGCTCGTATATATGGTATCTAAATAAACCCTTTTCTTAATACACTAGGTTTACAGATATAGTGGAAACTTTTTTCTTGTTTTTAATCAACAAAAGGATTTTTTGTCTATTTCATACTCAAGGGAGATAAAAGTTTCATCTTACTTCAGTGGAGATGTGTTAATATCTATGTTCTGATTGTAAAATCTGCCGTATCTATTGGGTTGGTGCAAAAAATGATTGATGTTTTTAACCAACTTTAAATTTGTATATCTCAGAATGAATTTAAACAAACAATATATGCTTCTATTTTCCTGATTGTTAGTTAAAATGAATCCTAAATTTCTGGGATTTAAAAGTTCTTAAGATTTTTTTATATAAACTTCAGCGTCATTTCAGCTGGTATATATATATATATATATATATAATATATATATATATATATATATATATATATATATATATATATATACCAGCTGAAATGACGCTGAAGTTAATAATTACTTATATATACAAGTACAAAATAAAAAACACCCTCCGGGCAATGTAAAAATAGATTTTTAAAACATATTGCCTGAGGGGTGGGTGTAAAAAATTCAATGTCAGCGAGTTTGTGCCATAAGTAAGTAAAATCATCAAATTCATTAAAGAATTAAAAGATAAAACAATTTGAAATGTAAACTTTAAATATGTATTAAAATAAAACAAACTATATACGGATATATAATAGCAGTCATGTATTTATTAAAACTTGTTTAAAAAACAATGAGGACTGTCTAATGTTGCATGTTCAAATTTTGAGAATATTTATTCTATATTATTCTATATTATGACGATTTTGGGTAATGTGACGTAAGCAGTGACGTAATTTTTGTTACAGACAAAACTGGAAGCGAATCTCCATTATTAATACTAGCAAAATAAAAAGACGTCCTCCAGGCGATGTAAAAATTAAATTTTTGAAAGATATTGCCTGAGGGGATAGGAACTGAAAATTCAATGTCATAGAGTGTGTACCATAAGTATGTAAAATCGTCAAATTTATTAAAGGAGTAAAAAAAAGACAATTTGAAATGGAAACAGTTTCGATAACTTTAAATATTATATTAGAATAAAACAATGTATATATAAATATATAACGCCAGGCATCTATTTATTGAAACAATGAGGATTGTCTAACGTTGCATGTTCACATTTTGAGTATATTTATTCTATGTTATGACGTTAGATTATGTATTGGGTGATGTGACGTAAGCAGCGACGTAATTTTTGTTACAGACAAAAACCGGAAGCGAATCTCCATTATTAATACTAGTATGAAACAAAAAACATCCTCCCGGCGATGTAAAATAGATTTTTGAAACATACAAGTAAGTAAAATCATCAAATTCATTAAAGGATTAAAAAATAAAACAATTTGAAATGTAAACTTTAAATATGTATTAAAATAAAACAAACTATATATAGATATATAATACCAGTCATGTATTTATTAAAATTGTTTTAAAAAACAATGAGGACTGTCTAATGTTGCATGTTCAAATTTTGAGTATATTTATTGAATAAATACACTCAAAATTTGAACATGCCAAAAATCGTAGAATAAATTTTATTCTATGTTATGACGATTTTGGGTAATGTGACGTAAGCAGTGACGTAATTTTTGTTACATACAAAAACCGGAAGCGAATCTCTCTCTCTCTCTCTCTCTCTCTCTCTCTCTCTCTCTCTCTCTATATATATATATATATATATATATATATATATATATATAAAAGTAATTATTTATTAAACCTGGTTTTATTAAAACCAGTATGCAAATTATTCACACCATATTTTATGTAAATCTTTATTTCTTAGTGATATATAAGACACATTCCAGGATTTTAAACGCACTAATAACATAGGCTGTTTTGAGGCAAATATAGCTCAGATATTCATAGAGACATCTTTAATAAGATTCCTTCTATCATATTTAATAATGATTTTGACTATAAATTAAATACTCATTGATAAACTTACGCAATTCCTAAGAGTATTGTAACGTAAGCATTGACGTAGCTTCGGTTACAGACAGACATCGTATCTCCATTATTATAAGATATAAAGACCCTTGTTTTTTTGTTTAAGCTACTATTTGTTCAGTTTTCTTTTGTTTTCTTTTTACTTGTCATATATTGTAGAGTTCATGATGATTTTCATGGTACCAAGTTGTCCAGTTTTTTGATATTCCAGTTCAGAGTAAATTCATGACAAATCTACACTCTCGCACTTGATGGCTTCTTGCTGACTTGAGTAAAAATGTTTTTTGGAGGTGTCCCACTGTAACAACCAAAGTAGGACCATTATCACTGGTATTTATCTAGATTGTTAAATGAATGAATAAATAGATGAATATATGTTTCGAATAAATTATGGAGGTACTTGGACTAATGGTTAGAATCGTAGGAAATGAACTCGTCAACCCGAGTTCAATTCCTGGACAAAGCTGTTGGCATTTCACATGGCGCTAATGCCCGTGGGAAAGGTATGAATCAAATTCTCCCTCCAGCTATGGGTAAATAGCAGGGCAGACTGGACTCTTTAATCATGGCTAGATAACCAGTCTTGGAGAAGGAAAACATTAAATTCAAACCTGTTAAACCTCCGCTTAAGAAATTGACCGTGTGTCGCATCCTGCTCGTGCGGAGGGGTTGGTAAATATATATATACGTTTCGAATAATCCAAATGATCAAGCCTCATCTCAAAAATTCAGTCAAATCGTTGTTAGACATTTCAAAATTCACTGGTCTAAGTACATTCACTTTTGGGCTAAGTTCTTTTTGATATGCTATTAAACAAAGAAACCAAACCAAACCTCATTCTATCTATCTATCTATCTATCTATCTATCTATCTATCTCGACCTAGGGGAATTTCCGTAGCGTAGTGGCTAATACATCTTGTAAATACGCCTGCTTATATATATATATATATATATATATATATATGAAAAATAAAGCGAAACAAGGACAAAACAACGGTTATATATTATAACTCTGTTTTTTGTCCACTTTTTATATATTTCATATGTTTCCAATATCACAGAAAACGTTCACAAGAACAATAAAATGATACACAACTATATATATATATATATATATATATATATATATATATATATATATAAAGTGTTGTTCTGGTTCCAACGGGAGAAAATTAAATATTTTATAAAAAAGAAGGTCCGCAAAATGGATTATGTTTTTAGAAAAATTATTTTTTATCTTACATTTGAGATAATTTTTTATTATTTTTTATCTTACATTTGTGACACGTGTTTCAGATCTTCTGAAACACGTGTCGCAAATGTAAGATAAAAACAATAAAATTTTTTTCTAAAAACATAATCCATGTTGCGGACATTCTTTTTTATAATATTTATATATACATTCTTTTCTGTTTTTAAGATAAGTTACAGAAATTGTAAAGGCGAACTAACATTGCAGTTCGTGATTCACGAACCTTACGTTACCAGCTGTTATTCAATGGTCACCCATTTAAGTACTGACCAGACACATCTCTGCTTAACTTCTTCCTTCTATTTCTTGTTATTCACTAAACTTTACTTATTCTGGCTCATAGGCTTTACATACAGTACTTGTTACTAAATAGTCACTCATCTAAGCAGGGCCAGTGTAGGGTCATGCCTTCCTCCCACCGAATCTATGATACGCCACACAGAATCTGTGATACAGGGGCTCCACTCTACTACAAGTCAAAGTAGAATTCATAGAAAATATATGAAATCAACCCCAAATCAGGTTCAGAGGGTCGGGGGTCATGTCTTCCTCCTACCAAATCTATGATACGCTATCCAGAATCTATGAGGTATGTCAGAAAAGTTCCAGGTTGATCGCTTTCTTCCATGTGAGGGGCATCGTCCACTGCGAGTTCTTGCCACAGGGCCAGATGATCAACCTACAAAGGGATACTGCGGCGTTTGTTTCGTTCAGTGCGCGAGAAGAGGCGAGAGATGTGGCAGGACGACTCATGGGTGCTTCACCATGACAACGCACCTGCCCATACTGCCCTGAGTATCCGAGAGTTCCTGGCCCAGAAGAACATCACTGTACTGGAGCAACCTCCCTACTCGCCCGACCTGGCTCCATGTGATTTTTTCCCTCTTCCCTAAGCTCAAGGGGGTCATCAAGGGAAGCCGTTTTGAGGATGTGTTCAACTTCAAAAAGGCCGTGACGACAGGGCTACGGAGAATCCCGGAAGAATCCTTCCCAGAGTGCATACAAGCGTGGCAGAGAAGGAGAGGAAAATGCATTAGACTCCAGGTGGATTACTTTGAAGGGGATAACTTGTAGTTAGGATTTGAAATAAATGTTTTGAGACACCAGTCTTGGAACTTTTCTGACATACCTCGTATTAACCCAGACTCTCCACCACGAGCAGGATGTGACACAAGGTCCATTTTTAAGTAGAGTATTGCTGGTTTAAATTCAGAGTTTTCCATCACGGAGACTTGTTGCCCTACCAAGGCTAAAGAACACAATTTGCCCTACTATCTACCCATAGCTGGGGGGAACAGATGGATTAATTCATTTCCCTATGTCATTAGCGGGAAGTGATACATCGACAGCCTCGTCCAGGACTTGAACAGAGCCTCCACTCTACTAAATGTCAACTTTCATAAAGTAGAATTTATAGAAAATATATTAAACTAACCCCAAAGCAGGTTCAGAAGGTCGGAGGTAGTACTTGTTATTAAATAGTCTCTCATCTAATCAGGGTCGGTGATTAGATGAGAGACTATTTCCTCCCACCGAATCTATGATACGCCACACAGAATGTAGGATGCAGGGTGTTAGGAACACCTAACGAAATTAGACTTAAAACAAAAAATAGAGTTGTTTCCCTTTGCTTTGTCAAAGCGTTTGTTGACATTTTTGAATGTTGGAACGCTCAACGTTCTGAGTTACTGGTTAAGTCGTTTGAGAGTTAGAAGAATTTTCTACTTTGTGTTTTAATAAATCGTTGTTAATTTACCAATAACCTGTTCTGCATTTATCATTCCTATTTCATATAATTTCATCTGTATGTTAAAAACATAACGCAGGGCCTCCACTCTACTACATGTCAAAGTAGAATTCATAGAAAATATATGAAATCGACCCCAAAGCAGGTTCAGAGGGTCGGGGGTTAGTACGCGCCAGCTCTGTATCTAAGTACTGAACAAGTTCATAGCTACTTAGAATTGAGTGATGTAATGTGAACCAGTGCTTTCAATAATCCCTGTACACGTGGATGCAAAGGAAAAACTAAATTATACGAAGCTAATATTCTTGTAAAGTTATTAAGTTTTCCATTAGTGCGTACAACGTTGTAGGGACAACGTTGAATGAATCACAAAACAGGAAAATAATGTTTATTTTCCCCCACAGCTAATATATTAATACTCGTGTTCATTAATTGTACGACCGTTATTATCTTTCAACACCTTATAGTTAAAAATAAGACCGTTCAAATAAAAAGAAAATGTAAATTCTGATTATTTGGTGTTTCTTCTCCGTCAAATTCTTATTTCTCATGAGTGTCGTCACCTTGGCTAAATAATGGACGATTCAGTTTTTATTATAAAGAAATAAAGAGAAGAAAAAAGGACATGCTATACAGAAAAACATGATAAAGAAAAAAGAAGAAAGAAGAGTAGGGGGAAGATAGAGAGAGGAAGTGAGCACGAATATAATGAAAAGATGAAAAGAAGTTAAATCAAGATCATTATACTTTTTACATATTGAACTATTTAGCAATAGCTCTTAAGTAAACATATAAAACGTTTTAATAATCTTTCTTTAATGTGCTTTCTTCATTAGTACATCCGCTACGCGTTTCTCGGTTAACGACATAATGTATATCTTAGTGTAACAGTTTTTGAAAGAATTCAAAAATAGACAAATTCTCTTTTTCAAACAGTTTTAACCCGTTCATGAAGAAACGATCGCATGACGCTTTTTGGAACATCAATGTTTTCGTTTTGAATTCAAATTATTTTCAGGTTCTCTCTTGAGGAGTCTGGTTTAAAAACAAGCTCTGAAGATGATTTTTATAAATCAAAATATTGTTCAATATTAGCTATGAATATGATATAAAATATTTCCATTTTAACAGCATTGTGTGTCTTCATATCCTTTTATCTATACTTATACCGTCGGATTCATTTCCTTATTCTTAATTTATATATATATATATATATATATATATATATAATATATATATATATATATATATATATATGTATATGCAAGGTGTGTCAAAAAGGTATCGAGTCTTTTTGTACTTTTTGACAGACCTTGTATTTTGAAAACAAAAATAACGTTCCATTCATTCTTCATTTATATCTTGGTAAATACAAATTTAAACTTGGTACTTTTTTGACACACCTTGTATTCTGAAAACAAAATAATTATCTATCCTAACTTAGCTCAATACATCATAAACATAGAACTATAATAATTGTAGAATACTTATGTGTTTACCATAGTTAAGACCTATACGATCTCTTCAGGACCCTAGATTATATTTGACTACGTTGATGTTATTATTTGTCTCAATCGTATAGATCGAACCCGTGCTAGACCCTTAATTTTTATTGTACAATTATATATATAATATATATATATATATATATATATATATATATATCTGTATTTTCGCACTTTAGGAACCGTATGTTAAAGATATGTAAAATAAGGAGATTATATAACGAAGACGGGTAACAAGCATGTCTAAAATTTAAATAGAAAATCATTTGGAAAACCTTAAGAATAGAAAAAAATATTCTCATTTGGTCTTCAGTGAGTCTTTTTTTTCAACAATCTAACCCTCATGCCACTAAAAAAAGACCCCACCTTTGTTTACCCCCACCCCTTTTCCACTCTTTTATTTTTTACTTTACTTACTAGCTAGGTAATAACTCCGTAATTTAAGAGCTTAAAAATCACAAATACTATTTTTTGTAAAAGTTGATTTTTTTCTCTCTTCTCTCCCTTTATCAAGAGTTGATTACATTTTCTTTCTTGTCATCTGTCATTTTTTTTTTACTTCTCTTGTTTTTCAGAATTTCATTTCTATTTTTATTTACACCCTTTCTTTATTTCATTTCATTTTATTTTATTTTATCTTCTTTCTTTCTTTCTTTTAATAGCACCCTTAATGAAAAGTTATGTCGTTGACACTGAATGATGGACGAGTCTTGTGTAGGAGGAGATGGGGGTAGACAGGTGGAGGTTACACAGAGAAGTGATATGGAATCGGGGGTGGGGAGAATGGAAACACTTTTACATGTCAAAAACGCTAACGTGAAAAGATTCATAGAAATACCCGTCACCCCCACTAAAACAAGTAACTTTATAAATTTGTATATCTTGTCACGGGCATGTGTTTCCGTGAATCAAAGATAAAATATCTGTACATTACTAGTTGACGTACCCGTCTACGATTTCCATGCACTTATCTTTGAAATAGCGCCAAAATTCTGTTTCAAAATTCGGGGATCGTTGAGGCTTTTGTGCAAGGTGATATAAAGTAATCTTGAGAACTCTTCTTTATAGCAACTAGCAAGAATATGCACCTTCCGGGCGTAAGTATTTAGGTTTTAATGTAATGAAATATATTGAATTAAAAAGACCAACAAAATGAAACAAGAACGCATATAAAAAGATTACACTTATCTTAATTATATTTAATTTCTATATAAAATCATTCATAGTATTGATTTTTATATGTTGGAGAATAAAACAATTGTATTACAGGTCAATAATACCAAGAAATTATTTATTAAACTTGGTTTTGTTAAAACAAGCATGCAAATTAACAAAAAAATATATTACGTAAACCTTTATTTCTTGGTGATATATAAGACACATTGCAGGATTTTAAACACACTAATAATATGGGCTGTTTTGAGGCAAATCTAACTCGTTAATAAATAACATTTATTCTACGTATTAATGATTTTGACTATGAATTAAATACTCATTGATAAAATTACGCAATTTCTAAGGGAATTATGACGTAAGTAGTGACGTAGTCTTGGTTACAGATAGACAGACACCGAATCTTCATTATAATAAGATATGAGTTCACTTCCACCCCACCACCAAAACAAAAAAACAAACAAACAAACAAACGAATATTTTTTTCTTTCATTCAAGAATTTAATTCTATTGAATATTCAGTTATTACTTGATGCATATATTCGTTCATTTAAATCAGGGATCACAGAACTTTTTTTCACCGTGGGCTGGATAATTGAAAAAATAACGAGCACAAGCCGCATTATTGTGTTCAATATTTGCTAGCCAGAACGAAAGCTCCGAGAAAAAGATTTAAAACAAAATTTATATTTCGATGTTATATTCGTGGATGAGTAGCGTAAGATGCACAAAAAACAAATTTAACCAACATATTTATTTTCAAAACATTATCAAAGAACACAACATTTCAAATACCGTCGGCGGGTCTGATAAAAATGGAAATACCTTAGGTTGGTGACCCCGGGTCTAAAATATATCAAAAGTCTTTTAATCAATAATATGTTGTTGTTTTTTATAAATATAAACTACCATGCGTTGTTTTGACATATTGTGACTATTGCTACTACGTCTATTCAGAGAAATAGAAATGTTTAAATATCTGAAAGATACGTGTATGAAACTTGTTAGTTTTCACAACGTGTACTTCCGACCTACCTACAAAATAAGACCTAGTGTTATTTTTCAGGATGATTTTAAATCAAGCTCTCCCCTTAAAATAAACCCTCCTTGAGAACAATTAGATTCCAGAGGATGATGATATGATTATTTTTTAACGAATTGACGTTAATGAGTTTTGAATAAAATAACTTGTTAATGGTAAATAAATATACATCATTTTTCTTAATTTCTTTTTATTTAGAAACTAGAAGCGGCTACCCAGCGTCCCCTGGGTAGAGATGGGACAAAATACATGGAGTATTGATTTGTTTACTTTTGAGATTCACAAATGCAAGACATTTTCAAGTAGAATTTCAATGCTATTTCTGTGTATATTTTAATCTTTAAATATCTTCGACAATAAATTTAATCTTCATAAATTTTGCACAAAAAGCAAGAACTGGTATTTAATGTGTATATCTATTTACTTTATCGTTAGTTATTTTATTTTTGTAGTTTCATCCGGACATACATACACACATACACTAACTGTCTTTTATCTAAGTATAGATTTCGTAATTTTCTACTTCGTAATGTCGTTTTCGATTTATGTAGAAGAAGATACCTGCCGAAAATAAGCCCTTGTGATATATTTCGGAGTGAAAATAAATATGAACCCTGTCTTATTTTCGGAGAAGCACAATAGCAAATCCCCCCCCCCATCAACCCCTATTCTTTTATTCCCCCTGTCAAAATGTACAGACCATTTTGGGAAGCCCTGTGCGATAACTAGCAAGTTCCCTACATGATCCAGCGATTTCTGTTCTGTCATAAAGGGATTTTTAGATGATAAAACGTAAATTCACCGTCTGTGAACCCCAATTATTTTATTCACCCTGGCAATTTTTTTTGCACCCCCAGGGATTCATAATGAAAACTTTGTGAAGTTCTGTGCAAGGTGTGCGATATCTGACAACTAGATGTTCTGCGTGATGACTTTAAACTGCTTCTAATGTGGAAATTCCAGTTCTGGAGCTCTGGGGAGTGTGAAGTACCCCTTCATCGTCATTACTCCCAGGTCCACCCTCACACGGAGTGGTAGTTTCTGTTAGGTTCCCATCTATTTGTTAAAAATGTGTTTTAAAAAAACTGAGTTAAAAATAGCCATCAAAAATGAATAAATCAATGTATTTGGTATAAAATAACCCAACAAGGATTGACATACCGTAAAATCCAACCAACCAAACTGGAAACTAGTCTACATAATCCAGCGATTTCTGTTCCTATCTGGGTGGCGATACGTGATGCTTAAGGACGGAATCCTGGTTGCTGAACAGTCCATGATATACAACACTCCACTTTGGTCCTTAGGCTAGGCGGGTGATCGGAGGTACTTCCCGATCAATCGGCTGGTCACATTAAGCTCTAGCATCGATTTTACCAACCCTATTGCCCTTATGGCACCCCAACCTTATATGTGCTAGAAGGTGGTGGCTGAGGGTCTTAGTGTCCTGCATATGATGTTAAACTCTGGAACTCTGGGGAATGGGGAGTACCCCTTTATTGCTATTACCCTCAGGTCGACCTGACCCGGAGTGGTAGTACCTGTTAGGGTCCCATTTATGTGTTAAATAGATTAAAAATGGACATTAAAATATGTTTAAAAATGAGTTTGAAAAAAAATTGAACCCCCAAAAAGAATGAATAAACAAAATGTCTTCAGTATAAAATAACCCAACAAGAGTTGACATGCCGTAAAAACCCAACGAAACAACCAACCAACCTGAACACGCCATCTTTAACTATACTAGCAAGTATTTAAATTTTGGTATAGTTTAATATAATATTGAATTAAAAAAAACACAAAAAATTACACTTATTTTTACTTCATTCTAATTGATTTCAATCTAAAATTATACATAGGATTGCTTTTAATACGTTTGAGAATAAAACAATAATATTAGAAATCAATAACACTAAGTAATTATTTATTAAACACGGTTTTATCAAAACTGGTATGCAAATTGTTCACATCATATACTATGTAAACATTTATTCTTAATAATATATAACACACATTGTAGGATTTTAAACACATTAATAACATGGCCTGTTTTGAGGCAAATCTATCTCAGCTAGACTTTAATAGAGGCATTGTTAACGAATAAGATGTTGATTAATATCAAATAATGATTATCTAATAACCCATGGGAATATAACGTAAATAACTATGGGAATTGTAACGTTGGTGATGGCATAGCTTCGGTTACAGACAAACAGGCGCATAATCTCCATTATAATAAGATATTTTGTTGTTAAGCTTCGTTGCTGAATATATTATTACATTAGTCTGAGTCTCCAAGATTAGCTAGCTCGGCGGCAGATGCCTTCATTAAGAAATAAAAACAAGTTTTAGTTTAGTTATTTTCATTTTCAATGTTGAAAAAAAAAAACTTAGTGAGATGTGAGATTTATTGAAGAACGCCCGTATATTAATTGAAGCCCCCCTCTTTCTACTCCTATTGCTTTTACGTGTACAGATATTTGTCGAGATGGCGGAGGTGCGGGTGCAGGATGAAGACATCAGTCTTCTTTGGGGTATTTGTGTGGCTGTCTATGTGCATGCGCATGCGCGTCTGAATCTCTGTGTGGCATAACAGCGTTCGTGTCCGTGAGTAATTTGAGGTGCGCATTGAAAAGCAGCCATGTTTATTAAGGGTCGTTAATAAACAGCCTCGTTTTCGCTTCGAGCCAATCAGGTTTTTACTTGAGTTTTTCTTGCTATGTTTTCTTTAAGGATTTTTTTTAACTCTCCCATCATTCAGTATCGAATGTTTGTTAAAAAGGCGACATGAGAGAGAAAGAGAAAAAGAAAGAAAAAAAAAAAAAAAAAAAAAAGAAACAGAAAACGTAAAAGAAAAACAAAAAAACAGAAGGTACATTCTCTCTCTTTTTCGTTGTTTTTTTTTCTCGTCTTTTTTTATTATTACTAGCAAAAGTATGCGCCCCCAGGGCTCAAGTATTTAAGTTTTAATGTAACAAAATATAATATTAAATTAGAAAGACTAACAAGACTAAATAAAAACGAATATAGAAATATTACTTATTTTAATGTTATTTTAAGTCATTTCTATATAAGATTATATATAGGATTGCTTTTAATACGTTTGACAATAGCATGTTAGTATTAGCAATCAGTAACAGCAAATAATTATTTATTAAAGCCAGTTTTGTTAAAATCATTATGCAAAATATTCCAACCATATACTATGTAAATTTTTAGGATTTCGGGATTCTAAATGAATTAATGACATGGGCAGTTTTGCAGCAAATCTAATTCAGCTCGACTTTAATAGAATCATCGTTAATATAAGATGCTAATCAAGATTAAATAATGACTATTTCAAAAATCGTTGTGAATATAACTTAAATAACTAAGGAAATCGTGAGGTCAGTGGTGACGTAGTTTCGGTTACAGAATGTCCATTACAATGAGATTTATTATTCGTTTCTTCCCCTTCGGGATTATTCTTTCTTTTGAATTTTAATTCCCTTCTTCTTTCATCTTTTATTCTTTCACTATTTCGTATTTTCTTCACCTTCTGTACTTTTTTCTCGCTTCATTCATTCCTTTCTTTCTTTCGTTCATTCATTTACTTCGCGACATGAGAGAGAGAGAGAGAGAGAGAGAGAGAGAGAGAGAGAGAGAGAGAGAGAGAGAGAGAGAGAGAGAGAGAGAGGGGGGGTAAATTATCTTCCTTTTTCGTCCTTTTATTTTCGTCTTTTATGATTCGTTTCTTCTTATTCTTCAGGATTTTTTTTTCTTTTAAATTTTAATTTCCTTCTTTCATCTTTTATTCTTTCACTAATTTTGCATTTCTTTCAACTCTTTCCCCGCTTCTATTTCCTTTTTTCTTCACTTCAAATATTTTTGTGCTTTATTCATTCCTTTCTTTCATTCATTTACTTCATTATCATCATATCGCACTAGTAGCATTGGTATCCAAGACAATCTCTCGCCAACCGTCCCTATCATTGATTGCTCTTGTGAGGTCTCCTATGCAACATCCAGTATCCGGATATTGGATTCATTCATTTACTTCTTAAATATTTAATTTTTCTAAAATATTTAATTTTTTTAATATTTAATTTTTATTCTAAATATTTTATCATTCCTTTAATTTCTTTTCAAATATTTATTTTTTGCGATTGTTTTTGTTTTTCTTTTATCAAGTGTTCCTTTTCCTATGCCTTTATTTGTGTCCTTTTCGTTGACATACTTTTTCTTCTGCACTTGTATTTCTTCTTCTTCTTCTTCTTTCTTTTTTTTTCATTTATTTTTTCACTATTCCCTTTTCTTCTCTTTCTTCAGTCTTTATTTGGTGTTTCCTTTTGCCCTCTTCTTCCTTTCTTCCTTTCTTTTCTTTCTTTATTTTTCTTATTTTTCCATTTCATCTTTACATTTTTTCAATTCTTCTTCTTCCATTGATTAATTCAATTTTTTCTTTCTTTTTCCCACTTGTTTCTTCTCTTTCGTCAGTCTTTATACGCTATCTTTTCTTTTGTTTCTTTCACTTCTTGTTCTTATTTTTCCATTTCATCTTTACATTCTTCTTCTTCTTCTTCTTCTTCTTCTTCTTCTTCTTCTTCTTCTTCTTCTTCTTCTTCTTCTTTTAATTAATTAATTAATTAATTAATTTATTTTACTTCTTTTTCCCCATGTCTTTTTTAATATTCTTTTTTTTTTGTCAGACTTTATTTGCTATCTTTTCTTTTGTCCTTTTCTTCATCCCTTCCTTCCACCGCTTCTTTCTTTTTCATTTCATCTTTACATTTCTTCTTCTTCTTCTTCTTCTTCTTCTTCTATTAATTAATTTATTTCTTTTACTTCTTTCTTTTCCCCCTAGCCTTTCTTTTTAGTATTCCTTTTTCTTCTCTTTCGTTAGTGTTTATTTTACTATCCCTCCTTCCCCCACTTGTTGTTATTTCTTCTTTTTATTCTTCTTTTTTTTCTCATCTTCTTCATTCACTACTTTTATATCTCTTCTTTTTTCTTTTTAAAAAAAATTCAATCTTCTTCTCTTTCTTCAGTCTTTATTCGCTATCTTTTCTTTTGTCCTTTCTTTCCTTCCTCCCCTTTTTTCTCCTTCCTTGGATTGCAGCACGAAAATTCCTTCTCAATTTAACTTTCGTAAAACCGCCAACATTCACTGAAATTGTTTGTTTCCTCAACAATTTCTCTCAATCAAATCTTTTCTTTTTTCCAATCCCATGATAATTCTCCATTCGTTCCGTTCCACAGTTTATTTGTATTAAAAGAACAGAAACCGTCTCTGTCCAGACGAGAATCAACCCCAACTCCATACTAAACCCTCCACTTCACCCCCCGCTATTTTTTCCCGATCGACAGGACGAAATTCGGGTGGTCCATTTTTTTTTTAATGCGGTCGCCTTTCACAATTATCAACATGTTATTTTATTTTATTTATTCTGTTTTATTTTTTGCTCGTGGGTAGTTGGAGAAAAGAAGGAAAAAAGAAATAGACGAAGGATCTTTGTGGTGATGTTGTGAGAGAAACGTGAGGTAGAGGTTCTCTGAGGGGTGGGGGTGATGTGAAGGTTAAGGGTCAAATGCCTTTGGGGGGTAAAAAGTAAATTGGGCTGAGTGGTAGAGATAAGAGGGAGAGGGAGTCGAGGAGAGGGGTGTCCACTGCACGTCGACGTCTACTTCGGCGTCATATATCTAGTTTTAAATCATCAAAGGGAGAGTTCAAATTTACTGTCATTCAATTGATCCCAGTGAAGAATATATATATATATATATATATATATATATCGGCTGGAGGTACTTTGCTAAGTCTAGCCACACTGAAGAGACGTGAAACGTCGAAACATGGTGTCTGTGGATGACTATATATATATATATATATGGACCCTAACAAAGCGCTTGGAGAATAAACTAGGTCGGAACTGCACAAGGATGGCGCCTTAAACAAATCCTGGAAGCACCAGTGTTAGTCAACCAGCAAAAACGTATATTAATCTGTTCTGTGTGGATTCTGTATACCCTGTAGAAGACATACTCGCAGCAATGACCGACAGAGACGTTTGGCGAGCGAAAGTCATGGGAATCCGTGTGAACAGCGTAACCTGATTATGATGATGGTGATTTTATATATATATATATATATATATATATATATATATATATATTACCTTCAAGTAAGATGAACAAGACATGCTGCACACTGTTGGAGTTGGAAAGATGAATTCATAAGTGACGTTCTCCCGTTGACATATCAGTGTTGGCCGACAAGTAAAAACTTACGTACAATAGAACCAAAGAGAAACTGTTATGGGGTGTGAAGAATTAGATGAAAGTGATATTCAGTGAATGATATTGGAACTTTTCTATGGTGCCGTTCAAATGAAACATATGTAAAGATGCCTGCTTCTGACTGAAGACAACAAGTAAATTTCCAAAGTTATTCATGATGTGGGACTTCATGTCATTTTGCCAAACAAATTTCCCCACTGTATAAACTTTTGTTGGTATTTTCCTGTATGATGTGATATTTCAAAGTTCACTATCTATTCACCTCAGAACTCATTATATTCAAATAAAGTCTTATTATTATTGTAATCTGAGTCCTTTTGCTCAACTAGAGTGGCCGGTTTAGCTCAGTTGGTGGAGCGTCCGCCTGGGAACCACAAGATTCCTGGTTCGATACCGGCCCACGCCAACTCAGTGTATGAGTAGCACAGGGATCTGTGCGGCAAAATGAGGAACTGATGGTAGGTGTGGCGCTCCATCTCAGACGTTAAAACCCAATCTCCTTGGTCTAGCGCTAGAGAAAAGGGGATAGATTCTCTCGCTGACACGTTGGTACCAACTTTAGACCACCGCGACGACTTTACTTTTTACTTTATACTCAACTAACCATCAATTTGTGTAGTTTACTTATGTGTGGTATGAGAGTAGCTGTGAGCGGTTTATGCTGGGTAAAAAGTTAAAAAACATATTCTAGATGAAGATTGGTCAGTCATTATGATTGTTAGGGGGTGATTTATGGAGGCGCGTGGCATAATGGTTAGAGTCGTAGGAAATGGAATCGTCGACCCGAGTTCAAATCCTAGACAAGGCTGTTTGCATTTCACATAGCTTTAATACCCTTGGGAAAGGTATGAATCCATATATTCTCCATCCAGCTATGAGTAAAATAGTACAGGATATACTGGGCTCTTTAACCTTGGATAGGTAACCAGTCTAGAAGAAGGAAAACTCTGAATTTTGGAACGTGAGGCCAGTCATTGATTGGGTTTATGGCATTCACTGTGCACCAATTCTTTTCTATCGACTGTGTCAAAAGTGCGGATAGTCCAACGCAACCCTTCACCATTATAAACAAAAGAGTGTGTAGGTTGTTCATTGGATGAACCCTCGTGTGTCGAAATCGACGAGAGAGTCCATTTGGGGGGGATAACTCTTCCCTAAGAATGATATCTCTGTAAAAGGGTTGTACAAAGACAGTAGCATATTGATCAAGCAAGAACACAATTATCTAATCCTTATAATTCATCTATCGCTTTGTCCCGATAAGCGGTTAATACGCTGGTTTGAAACCAATGGTAACAATCGGCTTTTAATTATATCGTACACTATAACAAATAAATATAGTTCTTACGCCATTTTCATTTCTCCAATACAAAATAACTATATATATATATATATATATATATATATATATATATATATATATATATATATATACTTTTTAACATGCCAGAGAAACTCAGCAATGCTGTTTTGTTTCTTTTAAATTAAATTTGCCAATTTTCAGTATTGGATTTTCGAAAACAATAGCCCTTCATTTAGGTGTAAGTTCAACTTTATCAAAAACACTGGCAATTTTTTTTTATCCATTGGTCAGTGAGAAATAAAAGTTTTGTTGAGTTAAAAATACATTTAACTGTTTTGTATTATTATTTGTCATTCCTAACATTTTTTTGCTTATAACAGTGATTAATAACTTTAAATTAATTCTTATTATAATGGAGATTGTGTATCAGTCTGTCCGTAAACGAAACTATGTCACCACCAACGTCACAATTCCCTTAGTTATTTACGTTATATTCTAGTTAAAAACGAAACCCTCCAAATCGTCCAAGATGAAATGCAAAAATGCAAATCCTGATTATCTGGAGTTACTTATCCGCTGAATTCTTATTTCTTATGAGTGTCGTCACCTCAGTTAAATAATGGACCATTCCGTTTTATTATAAAGAAAGAATGTGTCTAATGGTTATCGTCGTAAGGAAATGGACACGGCGATACGAGTTTAAATCATGGACAAGGCTGGTTGCATTTCGCATAGCGTTTATGACCCTTTTATTTATTGTTTCTATATTTAACTAGGCGGCCTAAATCAGTCGATAAGAATTGTTGGATTTAAAGGGTATTATAGTTGATTGGAAGGCTTAATGACCTTCCACGTGGGTACCAAAAGTACCATAAATATTCCGACAAAGGAGTTGTGAAGTATAACAAACGGACTTTAATACATGAGCACATAGAACTACATTTAACAGGAATACATATACAAAATACACGGTATACAATATAGTAGATATAATGAATACATATAAGAATAGAAGGTATACAAAGGTGTATAAGGAAGATACATACATGTATTACAAAGAAAGTAGGACGTAGGCTTTCGTCCTATAGAAGTGGTACAGAGTACATGAAGTAAAGTCACTTTCTTAGGCTGGGTACGAAGCCCCCCCCACCACACACACATAAAAAGGTATAGACGTAAATGTCTAACCCATGTGTGCTATTTGCTGTCCCGGAGCGAAGAGAATTCAAACTGGCGCTTCCCTGATTAAATAGTCAGCACCCATAGCGGTCAAAACCTGAAAACAAGGGAATATAACTGTTGTGATGTTAGTCCCAACAGTAAAAAGAAGTCAAGTCGAGATGGGGTAAAATAAGACAAGTGTATTTACAATTAATGGTACATGTACGACTAGCTTGTCGTTAACGGGAACAGTGCTCCCTTTCCACTCGGTGTCTCACTATTTATAGTGAGAACCGGTGCATGTTCTCCACTGTAGGAACGGCCGGTACAACAATAACTCTTCCAGACCAAACAGGGGCAGACGATCGCTACAGTTGCTTTAAAATTGTATTTAAACATGAAACTAGTTAAATAATAGTCTCTACGAAAATACGCAACAACAAAGTTTTAAAATAAGAAAAAATCGCCTTTAACCCCCGACCCCCTTCCGCCACGTCCGGACTAATAGATTTCTATTGGTAACGTTGTTACTCTTAAAACTAAAATCAGTTTCATCAGTAATTTGTACACTCGTCATGACTGGCAATATTTTATCGTGGGATCTTCAATCAGGCAAAGAGTTTGTAGGGAAAAATTGATTGATGATTTTAGAACTGGAAATGGAAATGGCTTTTAAGGTAAAAGGCAGAGAGAGAGAGAGAGAGAGAGAGAGAGAGAGAGAGAGAGAGAGAGAGAGAGAGAGAGAGAGAAGACCACACAGAAGCGGGCTAGCCACGGTCCACTTGTCAGATTTGAGGGCCGATAAAGTGACCAGATGACCACGTACATTTGAAGATTGCTGGTCACCTATTAATTGTTCTTTGGCCGTCCGATCGATCGATCGTCTCTTTTGAAAAAGCTCCTGTTGTTGTTGCTAAATGTTCCGGCAGTGTCACTTGGCGTTGCCTTGGAACTAATGGCTTTTTGTGATAAGCGTTTTCAAAATCAAACATGTGCTCTTACGAGAGGGCACTCTTAAGTCTCTTAGGCTGACACAGTTATTAGGTTGTTTGATTTTAAATATCCGCCGTCATTTATAAAAACAAAAACAAAAACAACAAAACACACTAGCTGCTCTACCTGTCTGAATCACGTAGAAGCATTGGGTTATAGATGCATAGACAATTCAGACTGTGTTAAGAAAATGATATTTGTTTATTAAGACACATAAAGTTAATGAAAGATTTAACAAAATCATTGTACCAGTTTATTGATATACAAGAAGTTAAAGAAACCACACACACACACACACACACACACACACACATCGTCTATTCAAAGACTGGATCTCTCTGATGATCGTAAAATATATAAACAAATTTATATATTTAATATTTTAAACCCCCCCCCCCCCTTTACGGCTGCTTTTTTCAAATGGTTGAGAGGTTAGGAAATCGGGTGGACAAAAAGTCAGTCGGATTTCGCTCCTGGTCTAGAGGTAGTTGTTGCACCTAACCACACTGAAGAGGCATGCAACGCCGAAACACGTGTCTATGTATGACTTATATATATATATATATATATATATATATATATATATATCTGTGTGTGTGTGTGTGTGTGTGTGTGTGTGGTTTTCTTTAACTTCTGGTAGAAATAATCTTTTATGTTAGATCTTTCATTAACTTTATCTGTATGGATCATGTTTGCTGATTATTTTGTTTAATGCCATATCAACCCTTGTGGGCTATCTAATGCAAAACTTGTTTTTCGTAAGAAAATAGTTTGCAGGTAAATATTTTTGTTGGATTTGGTTTTACAAACTAGTAAAAATAATTTTCCTTAACTTCATGTGTGTCAATAAATAACTTCATGTGGATTAATAAACTGAAAGTTGACCCTCAGCCACTGCCTTCTAGTATCCATATGATAAAAAGGGTTGGGTGTTTGTCATAAGAACAATGTGAAGAATACGGTCGAGACAATCATATAGGTGCTAGGGCTCGACATGAGTAGCCAATTGATCGGCCTGGGCCTCTCCGACCGCTCGTTTAGTCAAAGTAAGGGCCGAGGTGGAGTTTTGCGTGTCATGGGCTCAACCACTACGATCATGTACCAGGCGCCAACTCATAGTCAGCAGGTAGCCCCATTGGTGAGAGTGTCTTTCCCCCTCTGCAGGGGGCGTATTTTACAGCTCCAGATGACAGGGTGGTGGTATCTCTTTTGTAATTTAATAACTTGACCAATTCCTGTTCAAATGATTTCAAATCATAAAAGTCAAATGTAATCTTATAATTGTTCTTTGGTTGTTTGCTGATCGGCCTAACTGGTGTGTCTATGGGTAGTTGTCCACAGGAGAAGGTCACTTGCTTCTTCAGCAGTGTCCAGCGTATCTTGTTCGTCTTACTTGGATGGTTTGTGTAATAGGAGATAAGTGGCCGTTTTTTGGTGGGACGTTGTTTCCAAGATTTGTTTAAGACAGCACGCAGCACAGTACCCATCTAGCTTTGTTTCTAAATGTTTCGTTAGAGGCTAAGTGGTGCAGCCATAGAATATTACTGACACAGCTACAGCTTGGAAGAATTCTCACTTTATCCTATCAGAGATATAAGATTTCTCTATATATAAAACCTGGAGTAATAGTGATGAAGGGGTACTCCATATTCCCCGAGCTCCAGAAATGAAACTTCACCATCAGATAGAGTTTAATGTCATACCCAGGATACTGAGACCCTCAGCCACTGCCTTCTAGCACATAAATGATAAAAAAGGGTTGGGGCTTGCCATAATAATAGCGTTGGAACAATCATATAGATGCTAGGGTTTGACGTGACCAACCGATTGACCGGAGGCGGCCTATCCGACTGGTCGTCTAGCCTAAGTAAGGACCAAAGTGGAGTATTGCACGTCATGGACTAATCAACCACCATAGATCCACCCTTAAGCATCACGGGTAGCCACCCACGGACAACAGGTAGTATTACGCCTCTGCAGAGTTGCAGTCTGTGTATCCTAAAGCCCTAGCCGACAGGGCTACTCTCTTTCGGTAGATGAGATATTACTACCTAGCTATGTAATCTGGTCTACTAATTTCAGAGGCTTAGATTTCTCAACATTTTTTAAACGCAAGGCGGAAGAGACTAATGTAGAATTCAAATTGTACACATTTGTATGGAATATATTGAAGGGTAGGATTGGTTAAGGGGTCAATAACCCTTTCTCCCCCGGGGAGATCACTGACTCTCAGTCCACTCCTGGTATTTAACCTTACCCACCGTTATGGATAGATCTCGAGCCAAGGGCGTTTTTTTAAACGGAGACTCTTCTGCCTTTGGCTAGGCAGTGCCAAAAATAGCCTATCTCCGTCGGCATTCCGTTTTAGGGTACTGAACCTCTTTTAGATGACAGGGGTAGGATCTGCCTGCTGTGGATGGCCACGTCAAGTCCATGATTGTGATTCAGGAACTTTTTAGATGTTGGGACATTTGTTGGAATCCATTAGCAAGCATCCTTTCCCCGACCCCCCCTACAAAAAAGGGGTCTCTGGAAATGGTGTTAGAAAAGATGTCCTGCCAGATGGCGCGCCATAAATGTAGGGCCCATCGGGTCAGTAATGGTGAAAGCATGTCTTATTTTCCCGCCTATCATCAATTATGGGGCGCCGAACGTCGAAAGCATTTAGACCAAAATGGCCGATGACAGATTCTCGGCGTCCCCCTTCCCCTCCGCCCTATTCTCCCATTTGGCACGGGCATAATATGATGTTCTTTCTGTACATACAAGACCCCCTCCCCCCTTTTTTTTAGAGTCGAATATCTTCATCCACTCCAAAACACTTACAAAATCTACCATTGGTCAATGCATATCTTTCTTTCTTTATGAATTTCTTTCTTTCTTTATGAATTTCTTTCTTTCCTTATAAATTTCTTTCTTTCTACTATATATATCTTTGTTCTTTTTTTGTGTATATTTTTATATTTCTTTCTTTCTTTCTTTCTTTCTTTCTTTTTTGTGTATTTTTTCTTTCTTTTTTTTCATTTTTTCTTTCTTTTTCTTTTTTGTGTATATTTTTCTTTCTTTTTTTTTGTGATATTTTTTCTTTCTTTCTTTCTTTCTTTCTTTTTTGTGTATATTTTTCTTTCTTTCTTTCTTTTTTTTTTTTGTGTATATCTTTCTTTCTTTCTTTCTTTCTTTCTTTTTTGTGTATATCTTCTTCTTTTTTTGTAATATATCTTTCTTTCTTTCTTTTGTGTATATATTTCTTTCTTTTTTTGTGTATATCTCTCTTCTTCTTTCTTTTTTGTGTATATCGTTCTTTCTTTTTTGTGTATATCTTTCTTTCTTTCTTTCTTTCTTTCTTTCTTTCATTTATGCATATCTTTCTTTCTTTCTTTCTTTTTTATGCATACCTTTCGTTCTTTCTTTCTTTTATACACATATTCTTTTTTTATCGATATATATATTATTATTTCTTTCTCGCTTTCTTTTTATGTATATCTTTCGTTCTTTCTTTGTTTCCTTTTTGTGCATATCTTTCTTTCATTTCTTTCTATTCCTTTCTCTTTGTTTACAAATTTCTTTCTTTCTTCTGTCTGTTCCTTGCTCTGTCCTTCTTTCTCATTATATCTCATTTATATGTATCTCTTTCTTTCTTTCTTTCTTTTTCTTTTGAATATACTTTTCTTTCTTTCTTCTTTCTTTCTTTTCTTTTCTTTCTTTCTTTTTTCTGAATATACTTTTTTTCTTTCTTTCTTTCTTTCTTTCTTTCTTTCTTTTTTTCTTTCTTTCTTCTTTCTGTTTCTTTCTTTCTTTCTTTCTTTCTTCTTTCTTTCTTTCTTTCTTTCTTTCTTTCTGAATATACTTTTCTGTCTTTCTTTCTTTCTTCTTTCTTTCTTTCTTTCTTTCTTTCTTTCTTTTCTTCTTTCTTTCTTCCATTGCTTTCACACTATGGAAATAAATTTGTTTAAATCATTTTCATATGGTATTAATCTTCATGAATCATATTGGCTGAGTCGCACAACAAGAATAATATCTATCTATCTATCTATCTATCTATCTATCTATCTATCTATCTATTCTCTTTTGTCCCCCTTATCTTCAGCAGCAGTCATAAATAAGTACATAAAAAAGAAGCTAATTTTCTCCTAAACTAAAGATACCAGGATGTTATGTCTCGTGGAACATAATGCAATAAAAACGAATATTATTAGGTATTCTTTATTACCAAATTCTTCAGCATTGAAACTCTGTAACCAATCCAGACCCAAAATAGGTGCACCTCTTACAGTTATGCAATTTTATTTTTAATTACAGAACTGTTGCAATTTCAGTTGGTTCAATGATGTAAACTTTGATAAAAAAAATCATAGCTCATGACATTATTTATGATTGTTTAATGTTCCACTAGAAATACTAAATTGCTGGTGTCTTTGGTTGAAAAGAAAATTAACTTTTTTATAAATGTTTCTTAGAGGTGTACTAACTTAAGGATTGATACTATAAATAAGTCGGCGGATCGGCCAAATGTCGCTCTCAGCAAGGAAGCAAAGGAGTCTATCCCATTTTCTCTAGCGCTAAACCAGGGAAATTATTCTAGCGTCTGAGATGGAGCGCCACAACTACCCCCCCCAAAAAAAAAACACCCTTTTTTGTTACGTTTTCTTTCAATAAGAAAAATAGTACTGGGTTGTATAAAGTAAAAATAAAGTCGTCGGGGTGGGGTAAAATTGGTATCTGCCAGACAGCGAGGGAATCTATCCCTTTTTCACTAGCACAAGGAGATGGTTTTGGCGTCTGAGTTGAAACGCCATACTTAACATCAGTTCCTCACTTTACCGCACAGATCCTTGTGCTACTCATACGCTGAGCTGGCGAGGACCTGTATCGAACCAGGTACCTTATGATTCCTCAGCGGACGCTCTACCGACTGAGCTAATGTAATAATATGGATAATACTTAATCATACGAAATAATATCCGTTTTGATTGTATTATGCTCCACTGAGTAAGTAAACTTGGTGGAGTTGCCTATTGTCGGTATCAGCCGAACAGCGAAGAAATCTATTCTCTTTTTGCTAGCACTAGACAAGGGAGATTGTTTTTGGCGATGCCGGGTAACCGCTGCTAGTACATATATAAATGGCAGTTGTGTGTATATGTATGTCTGGAGGAAACTTCGGAAATAAAACAATTAACGACAAAGTAAATATTTATACACATTAAATATCATCAGGGCTTGGTTTTTGAGCAAAACTAATTGAGATTTAATTTATATTCGTGATTATAATTAAAAAATAAAATCTAACTGATAACAGCATGGAATATTTTTTTGCATTTAATATTTTAAATAGTAGACTTTAACGTTTATTTTCAGAGTGGCTGGATCAATGCAAGATCTTTTTTTACGTAGGGATTTTAATTGGGCATCCTACGAGGATCCAATTCCCGATTCAGTAATAATGGATCTGCGGGACTAACTAAAAAAAAAACCTCTACCCAGGCGACGCCGGGTAGCCGCTTCTAGTACTAAAATATTGCTACCTTTGGTTTAAAAGAAAATGAGGATTTCACTTTAAAAAATGATAGGGGCTTACGTATTTATGTGCGATACTGTAATGCCTAATAATATCCTTTTTGAATGTATAATGTTCCACAAGACATAATAAACACATAGATATTAAAAGTGGGAAATAGATAGATACATAGATAATATCCTTTTTGATTATATAATACTGTAATACCAAATAATATCCTTTTTTTATGTGCATAATATTCCACTAGAAATAATAAAATCCCAGTATCTTTGGTTTAGAAAAAAATTAATTATACTTTTTAAAAAATGTTGCAGGTGAACTAACTTATGGGCGATGCTATAATATCCAATAATATCCGTTTTGATTGTATTATGTTCTACTAAAAATAATAAAATCCCAGTATCTTTAGTTTAAATGAAAAATAACTTAAAATTGTTATGGTGTGCTTATATATGGGGAATACTGTAATAGCTAACAATATCCATTTTGATCGCAAAATGTTTCACTCGAAACAATAAAATGCTGAGTTCTTTGGTTTAACATCTTTAAGAAGTCGGTAGAACACACAATTGGAATCGAAAGGTTCTGAGTTCGATACCGGTTCCCGTCAACTTAGCGTATGAGTAACACATATTGGGTAATGTGATCTTTGCGGTAAAGTGTGGAGATGACGGTAGCTCCACCTTAATAAAAAAAACAATCTCCCTGGTCTAGCGCTAGCGAAAAGACTTCCACGCTGTTCGGCTGATACCGACAGTTGGCAACTCCGCTAACTTTACTTTTAAAAATCTTGGATTTAGAAAAAAAAAAAAAGGAACTTTTTATTTTAAAAAATGTCAGGAGTGTAATTATTTATGGGCGATACTATTAAGGTAGGTCGATTTTTCACTTTTTAAAATATCAAATTACATGAAAACCGAAAGTTGTATATTGGTCGATTGAGCACTGATACAAA
>CM042151.1:63921906-63924406 GCA_023376005.1 Doryteuthis pealeii | reverse complement strand
GATTTTAGCAAAACAAAATAATTATTACAATATCTGGCGAGGGTGGAGAGTGCTGTGTTTCATTAAAAATTGCTGTTCAAAAAATATCGAGACTGCTTGTCAGAAAAGGTTTCGAGAGTGGTGATTAAAAAGTGTCGAGAGTAGTGATCAAAAAGTATCAAATCATCTAGACAAAATCTAAACCTCTAGACATTATTACTTCATTATATAAACTGCTCTCAATCACACATGCTTTCCTTTTAATCTAAAATTAAAACAAACTTAAAGCTTCTTTTTAAAAATTTGCATTTTGTTAACATATTTTTTGTATTAAAAATGTAATTATAGTGACTTAACACAATCTTAAAATTCCGCTCTATCGGCTGGGGCGTTAGAATGCACCGACTGCACCTCTGCAGAGGGGTAAGACTCCCCCAATGGTCGTGGGTGGCGACCCGTGATGCTTAAGGATAGAGTCCAGGTGGATGAGCAGTTCATGACATGCAATACTCCACTTTGGCACTATCTTGGGCTAGACGGGCGGTCGGAGAGACCCCCTCCGATCAGCTGGCCATGTCAAGCCCTAGCACCTATATGATTTCCCTAACCCAATTGCCCTTATGGCAAGCCCCAATCCCTTTTTATCATATGGGTGCTAGAAAGCGGTGGCTGCGGGTCTACATGTCCTGGGAATGACGTTAAACTCTATCTGATGGTGAGGTTTCAGTTCTGGAGGTTTGAGGAATGTGGAGCACCCCTTCATCACCATTGCTCCCTGGTCCACTCTTACCCGGAGTGGTAGTACCTGTTAGGGTCCCATCAATGGCTTAAATAGAAAACATGAGTTTATAAACGAAATTGTATTATCCATTAAAAATGAAATTATTTCAAAACTTTGTTAGCATTAAACATTTTTTGACCAATAGAAGTATTCGGCATAAAATAACCCAAGGGGCTAACATGCCGTAAAACCCAACCGACCAAACCAATCTTAAAATTTTATTGTCTTTCTTTGTCGTATCAGCAGGGCATTTTCGGTCAATATATTCGACCACCTACACCAGCCCTGTCGGCTGAGGCTTCAGAATGCATCAGCTGCACCTCTGCAGAGGAATGACCCCCAATGGGGCTTCCTGTTGTTCGTAGGTGGCAACACGTGATGCTTAAGGATGGAATTTTGGAGGCTGAGCGGTTTATGACATACAAAACCTCGCTTTGTCCCTTACTTAGAATAGTCTGGTGGTCGGAGAGGCTCACACCAATCAATCGGGTGGTCACGTCAAGCCATAGCATCGATTAAATCGAACTTAACGGACCTAAATTTCACCATCGTATGTCACTCCGTCAAAAGAAAAAAAATACCAAAATCAGGGAATTAACCGAATTTAATGAAATTTTCAGTGTTGATATATTAATGATTAAAAAATATAATGCACCAGTTATTTTATTTAAAAACTTCTACATTTTTTCAGGTCAGTTAACTTTGAACCACGGATCTTTGAGAATCTGTGCTACGCCTCAAAGATACGTGGTTCAAAGTTAACTGAGCTGAAAAAATGTAAAAGCTTTTAAATAAAATAACTGGTGCGTTATATCTTTTATTCATTAATCTATCAACACTGAAAATTTCATTAAATTCGGTTAATTCCCTGATTTTTGGTATTCTTTTCTTTCGACGGGGTGACATACGATGGTGAAATTTAGGTCCGTTAAGTTCGATTTAACCCTAGCACCTATGTGATTATCCTGACCCGATTGCCTCCATGGCAAGCCCCAAACGTTTTTATCATATATATGCTAAAAGGCGGTGGCTGAGGGTCTAGGTGTCTTGACGTTAAACTGCATCTAATGAAGTTTTAATTCGGGATCTTTGGGGAGTGTAGAGTATCCCTTCACCACCATTACTCCAAATTCCACCCTGGCCCAGACCTGTTAGGGTTTCATCTATGGGTTAAATAGAAAAAAAAACATGAGTTAAAGAATTGAGTTTTAAAAAGTTGAATACCCACCAAGAATGAATAAAACAAAACACCTTCGGCATAAAATAACCCAACAGGGACTGACATGTAAAATCTAAACCAATGGTTCTTAACCTTTTTTTACTCATGGATCTTTTTTAACCCTATCTTACTCGGGTGGACACTCCCATAGCCATTCGATGTTCAAAAATCCCATTGTAATTTTATAGTTAAATACATCTGCAGAGGGGAAGTTTGGTGTATTCCAACGCCCCACCGACGGGGCGGCCAAGGTTATGCCTCGTTTGTATGCGGCGTATGGTGCAACCAACTAACAGACTAAAGCGTCAGAAAGTCGCAAGATACGTGAGTGTATACGGTAGATTTTAGGGACCATATGACCTTTAGGCACCCCTTTTTGATCTCGATTCAGAAGGACATGTTTTTCATTTACAAAAATTGAGTTCTAGCCTTATCAGACAGGTTTTACAAAATAGAGGGATCTCATATATATATATATATATATATATATATATATATAATATATATATAAGGACCTACAT
>CM042151.1:63904406-63914406 GCA_023376005.1 Doryteuthis pealeii | reverse complement strand
TTGTTGTATACTAGATCATCCAATATTCAGTATACTAATACATCCAACTACAGTTTGCGCCAGACCTAGAGTAACTCGCAACAGAGTGCTAAAACATCGAGGTAGACGGTTCGCGTAATGGTTCCGTAATCTTTGCAGTCTCAGGTATTTGCCTCTCATCCCACTTACGAGGGCGTGACACAAGGACATTTTTATGTGGGCCCACCCACAAGCCGAAGCTCATGGGTGGTAGGCACAAAAATGCGTTGATCCCGTCGGCATTCCCCCTCAAGGGGAGCGCCTCGTGCACTGGGCAATAAACCCAGTCATGTCCCTTTAAATCAAGGGGCAGGTATTGCCTGGGGGATAGCCACCTAGGATTGACGCTATTTTACTTAGCCGCTCCTGAGGCCGAAGCACTCCGGAACAGACTTCAGTGTATTTGCCTCTCATCCCACTTACTAGGGCGTGACACAAGGACATTTTTATGTGGGCCCACCCACAAGCTGAAGCTCATGGGTGGTAGGCACAAAAATGCGTCGATCCCGTCGGCATTCCCCTCAGGCGCTGGGCAATAAACCCAACCCTGTCCCTTTAAATCAAGGGGCAGGTATTGCCTGGGGGGAATAGTCCCCTGGGATCAACGCTGTTAATTTTACTTAGTCGCTCCAGAGACCGAAGCCCTCTGGAACAAGCCCCGGGGGGGGGGTCTTTGCCGTCTAAGCAATCACTCCGATGTTCTCAGACAGCTGTGTATAAATTGTCATGGACCAGCGCATTCACTCTCTACGCAAGGTATGCTATGGTAGTCCACAACATAAATAATTGAAAGGGAACTATCGATTGTTTTAATAAAAGGGTAATTATTATGAATATAACAAGGCTACTTACGACTTCGAGTTAGCTCAGTTGATAGAGCATCCACCTAGGAGTCGCAAGGTTCCGGGTTCAATATCCCCCACCAACTCAGCGTATTAGTAGCACAGTTTGGGTAATCAGATCTGTGTTGCAGAGAAACTAGAAGTTGACGGTAGGTGTGGCGTTCCAACTAAGTAAAAAACGATCCCCATGGTCTGGATATAATTGGAGTCTATAATTGGACTTAGCGAAAAGGCGATAGACTTCCTCGTTGTTCGGTTGATACCGATAATGGGCCACTCCATCAACTTTACTTGTTTTATATTAATAATCTATTTTATTATTGGCATTTCAGTCTCGGAAGACTAAAGTAAAGTTTTTGTGACCCTGAAGTTACAGGGCCTCCCGTGACTGTGAAGTCCGATGTTTGAAAAACATTCTCGACCACAGATGTCACATTTGAAGACTGTCCTTGAAGATGTCGATGTGCCGGTGCTTTGTCGCCGCTGCTTCTTCTGGACCTCGTAGCTTCATGGTGTTGCGTCAGGGTGATTTTGGACATGAGAAATCCTCTACGAAGAGTCTTACTATACTTATAGATAAAGTGTTCAAGAAGATCCCAAATAGAATCATCCACAACTTCCCCATTTATTGGATATTTCTGTCTGTCTGTCTCTCTCATATATATATTATATATATATATATATATATATATGTGTGTGTGTGTGTGTGTGTGTGTGTGTGTGTGTGTTTGGATGATATCAAGTGTTTCCTTGATAGGATCCAAAATTCAGAACTCAAACGTACATATAAAGATTTGCATATATATTTTGTACATATACGGAGTGGTGCACCTGAGCACTGTACACAATAAATTTCATTATTCTTATTATGCTGCTTTGCGACTAAGGTAATTGTGAATTTCTTGCTCGTACCAAGGATCAATATTTAGACTCTGCTAAAATATCTGAATTTCAAATATTGAGGTAGTTTAAGGTAGTAGGTAGGCCCTTTACACTTGGATGACGACTGAATTTTCTCTACAGAAGACCAGATATGTGAGCATTTTCCTTAGAAATTGGAAAAAGTTGATATTTTTTAGATTCAGTAAAACAAGTCCCGATATAATATTAACACTGATATCTAAGTGATTAAAATATGCTGTTATTTTGAAAGATTATGTAATAATTAAAAGAAAAAATACTTAAGAAATCATTGTATTCGATATGAATAAAATCAATTTATCAAAGAAAAAATAAATAAATAGATATAAATTTATTTCAACGAGACAAAAAAATTTATATCCAAAACAAGGTATATATATATATATATATATATATATGTGTGAATTTGATATATTGAAAAAACAAATGATGTTTACAAATGCATGGGATCATCAGGAGAGAATGTGCACCGTTTCGGGGCCTTCCTCTCAACGGTTTTAAAAAAGCACATCGGGCCACCCTCACTGATGTGAGGTCCCTCAGAATATCTGTATCGACCGTATGTAATAGATCGGTCTTCAACAAAAATAAGACGGGATGACCGTTAGAAGAAGAATGCGCAAACAGAACGCTGTTAGTCAAAAGTTGGAATTTTTCAAAAAATGCGTTGTCTGTATTTAAAAATAAAATGAATTTTATTTTTAATTTAAAAAATCAGAAGCATTATAGTTTATAATAAGACTCAAAAGAGCCTGATGTATTTTATTTCACACACACACACACACACACACACACACACACACATATATATTATATATATATATATATATATATATAATTTGTCATTATTGATGGGTGATACTGTATACATAAGTCTATCTCTCTATTAGTCTGCCAATTTCTTTCTTTCTTTCTTTCTTTCTTTCTTTCTTTCTATGTATCAGTCTATTCCTTTCTATCTATCTATGTTCATTTTTTCCATTACAATCTCCACGTCAGCCTCCTCGCTCCACCGATTTTTGGTGTGTCCTTGATAACAACAGCGTCGCACAGGGTTAATATGCTGACTCATTTCGGGCCATCCGGCGGGAAACTCCAACTACCCCACCCCTGTTCATTATCATCAACCCCACCCCACACACTCACAGCCTCCCAATTGCAACCAACGCAACGGGGACACCCTCCAACGTCCGCCACAAATTCTAATTTTCGTCATCATCCAACCAACCAATCAGCCACCCTCCCCACCGCAGATCGCCTTGGCTATTATCGAAGATTCGTCATGGAACCCATAAAATAATAATCACCAACCACTTACTATTTTCAGCAAGGATTCAGTCTTTCCTTCTCCCCATTGTGTTGAAAACCACACCCTCACCCTCACCACCACCAGTCAATTCTACTAAAAGATTTCATCTACCACAGTTGTAACTAATTATAAACAGTTGTGGCGTTCCACCTCAGACGCAAAAAAACAACTTCTCCTTGGTCTAGCGCTAGTGAAAGTGGATAGACTCCCTCGCTGATTGGCTGATACCGACTTTAGGCCACTCCGGCGACTTGCTTATAAACAGTTATTGATATTACCGTGCCGAAGCTTGGGAGTCCGTATAGATACGGTTTTCATGCCTTTTTACATGTGTTCTATCGGTAGAGTGTTCTGGCTGGGAACCTCAAGGGTTCGATACCGGCCCTCGACAACTCAGCGTATGAGTAGCAAAGGTATCTGTGCGGTAAAGTGAGGAGCTGGTGGTAGGTGTGGCACTCCACCTCAGACGCCAAAAACAATCACCTTGGTCTAGCGCAAGTGAAAATAGACACCCTCGCTGTCTGGATGGTACAAATTTTAGGCCACCCCCGACGACATTTTTATATACCCACTTCATATCGGGTATATAAAAGGTGAGAGGGGAGGGAAGAGGATGTGTTCCTATTGGGTCTGTTTTGTCGCTGATTCCTTCCTTCTGCTGGGCTGGGTTGTCTGTGCTCATTTTGTTGTTGGTAAAAGGGTTGATAATAATTAAGCAAGACTTGGTTGTTGTACAAGACTTCTTTAATCTTTATTAAAAATATTCTGGGCTGGATTGTCTGCTAATTTCGTTATGATAATTAAGCAAGACTTCATTATTTTATAAGACATCTCCATTCTTTATTAAAAATCCGAAGCCCCAAATTGGTTTCAACCGTGCGGTGAGAAGTTGGCATCTTTGGAGCAAAATGCTCGCGTCTGCTCCCTTCAACTAACGGCCAAAATCTAACTAACTAAATCAGTTCCCTTCTCACGCTCGCCTTCAGTCAATCATCAATCGGCGTCCAGGTCAGAGATGGTGAGCTACCGTGTCAATTACTTATACAACTTCATACAACGATCAATGGTGACTTTCCATTTACCATACCGTTATTTGAATTTTATTACACTTACAGACATAATTTGTAGGCTACCCACGAATTATGTAACGCATGGAGATTAGTTGGATTCATACATTTCCCAAGGGTATTGGTGCTATGTGAAATGAAACAGTCGCGTCCAGGATATGAACTCGTTTCGTCATGTAGCAGAGTCCATCGTGCCTATTATACCACACGCCTCCAGTTCTTCCACTTATCAAAGAAAAATATTATTTATAAAAAATAAATACCAAAATATATTACGGCACATAATTCATTGGATTCTATTTTATTATTGTTTTTATACAATAGCGTGCCATTTTTCTTACTTAAAAAACGAATAAAAAATGGGGTGCTTTTTTGGTGAGGGTTGGAGGTTGGGCTGGAATGTATTAATGGCATTTCAGTTGATTTCAATTGATTTGATATACTAGGAAATTGAGTTACATGCGGAATTAATTAAACTCGTAAATCAAAGTATCACTGTATATATATATAAGGTGTGTCATAAAAGTATCGAGATTGAAGCTGTATTTATTAAGATAGAAATGAACAATGAATGGGACGTTATTTTTTTCAGAATACAAGGTGTGTCAAAAAGTACAAAAATGTCGATACTTTTTGACACAGCTTATATATATATATATATATATCTCATGAGCATCTACAGACACGTGTTGTGGCGTTTCACGCCTCCTCAGTGTGGTTAGACACAACAACTATCCCTGGCTAGAAGCGAACTCCGACTGACTACTTGCCAACCTGATTTCTTAACCTATCGGCCACATTGACAGCTGCTGTAACGGGCCTGGTATTTAAACTATTAGATACATAGGTTTGTTTACATATTTTACGATCACAGAGAGATCTAGTCTGCGAGCAAACGATCATTGCTTATATATGCTTGGTCGTGATAGTTAATTTAAATCATCCCTTAGAGAGCTCTACTGAATTTACGGGAGCATATATTAATAAGTCATCCACAGACACGTGTTTCGGTGTTTCACGTCTCCTCAGAGTGGCTAGACACAATAACTATCCATATATATATATATATATATATATATATATATATATATTCACGAAATGTGTTAACTCTTTGCCTACCAAATTTCACCCCGACCTATTTTGGTATGTTTTTACCTGTATAATGGGATATTTCAATGTTCCCTATTCAGCTCAGAACTTGAAGTTGTATTTACCTTTGACAGAAATGAACAACGAATGAAGCGTTAATTTTCTTCAAACTAGTCTCCGACTTCAGACTACTTAATTAATTATTTTCTAAAAACACAAGAAATAGAATAATGAATTAAATATAATAGTGTAAATAAATTAACAAATCACAAAATTAATAGAAAATAGTCACGTAAATAAGCACGCAGTATAAACTAGACCACCTTTTCCAGAATGTCCCCAACTAACTAGATTACCAGTTTTATTTGTATTATTCGGACTGTTGTCCTCATCTTCATTGTTATCTGTACAACGTTTCGGCCGATGTGCTCTCCGGCCTTCTTCAGCTAATTCTAGTCAGACTCGGGAACTCGGATTCAGGAACCTTTTTGTAATCGGTAGCCATCACGTAACTTTGAGTCCTCGGGGGTATCCTGTTCTTATTCCACAAACCATAGCTGGGGTACAGGTGTTAAGCCGTGTTAATTATTATTCTATGTTACTGCTGCCCTGACCAGTATTGAACCTGCAGTCTAGAGAAAACTGTCACTTAGAACTGTCTTAACCTAACTCCTTTATCCATTAGGCTATGTGTCCAATTGGAAATCTGGAAAAAGAAATACCTGAAGAAGGCAGAAGGGCACATCGGCCAAAACGTTGTACAGATAACACTCAAGATGAGGACAACAGTCCAAATAATACAAATAATACTAATTATCAAGCCTCATCTCAAAAAATTCATAGAGACTAGATTACCCTTCCCATTATGCACCGCACAACAGTATATAAAGGAACTACTTAGTCGGATGATCAAAAGCGAGAAACTGACAGTCACCAAGCGCCGTTGATTATGTTTCTGCGATATTGTAACTCAGATCTCTCTCTCTCTCTCTCTCTCTCTCTCCACACACACACACACACACACACATATATATATATATATATATATATATATATATATATATATATATATATATACACAATGCATACACCCATGCACACACGCACACAAAACAAGAGTATGGGTACATATCCCCCACACATACACCTACGGAAACATTGCACTTTCCCTCCATCACAACACATTTATTCTGTTTGCATTTCCCATATCGCTACATCCTGACGGTATACAATCATTAAAATTTCACACATTATATATGAAAATAATTCTGAGACTATTTTCTATTAATTATATAGTGTTCTTTTTTTTTTCTTATCTTATATTTTTTAAAGAAATATTCGTCAACTTTGGTCTGTATAATGCATTTTTCGAAGACAAAATACCATTTTAGCTCACTGTAAAAAATAATTCAATGGATAAAAACTCATACAAATTACATATTTAGAAAAATGATTTCCTTTTCTTTCCAAACATATAAATATTTAAAAAATTGGACCCGAAATACGCGAGTAATTACTATTCAAGCCTATAAGGCTAGAATTACGATGCCTGTTCAGAGATTGTGTTTACATTCGAAAATCGAGTACATTTGACGGTTTTCTTTTCAAAATTAAAACTTTGAGCAAAATCCCTGATGGAAATGTAGGTATTTACCCAACCCATCGACACGGGTAGGATGTGACACAAGTTCACAAGTGTGGAGCATCCAGCGCGGATCGAATTCGCTATTCAGCAGCAATGGATCAGCGATATTGCTAACCATTACACCACGATGTTTGCCCCCCCCCGGTTTTTTTTTACTAAACTTAGATTAGTTGTGGTACAAGGCCACATGTATGGAGTACCTAGTGAGATTACCCTTGGGAAAGGTATGATTCCAACTATTCTCCTTCTAGTTATGGGTAACTAGTAGGTCAGACTGGGAGCTTTAACCTTGGTATGTGTTGTAAGAGAAGATATTTCCTTTACAACAGTGGTTCCTAACCTTTTTCTATTTCCGAACCCCTTAAAATGTTTTGCTCTGACCTCACACCCCTACAATTTATACTTTTATTCAAAAATATAGAATGTGAATCCATACTACAGTTTTATCAAAAGATCATATATGTTTCACTCTCTAAATCTAATATGAAATGTAATATGTTCTTCGAAATGATGAAAGGTAATGATAATTTGAAATTAATCACAAAAGAAAAAAACATTTAATCTAAATTTAAACGGATACTTCTCGCACCCCCTGGAATGATGCTCACACTCCCTGGGGATGCGAGCACCCTTGCCCTACAAAAAAGTTGGAGTCGTCCAACGAAAAATACATAAATAATACGGACTACACGAGGGTGTGGTCGAGTCTTGCTACAGATATTTAATTACTGTTGTTAAAGAGCTGCACATTGGGCTATCTTATATCTTTTGCACCAAAAGGGTGATAAAATTATGTTAACTTTTCTTCCGGATTTCAATGTTGTTATTTGATAACTCAGACACTAGCTACTTGCTACAGAGAATTAATTACTGTTGTGGAAGCGTTGCGCGTTGGATTCTATTTTATCATATGTTTTGTACCAAAGATAACACACTACTATGACTTTTCAATGTTGTTATTTGATAACTCAGATACAACAGTGCGACAAGGAAAAGGAAAACCTTTAATTCAAACCTGTTTAACTCCGCTTTAAGAAAAATAGCATTGTATCGATTCCTTGCTCGAGCAGAGGGGTTGGGTAAATGCTATACAGATCCATTGATCAGAATCAGAGGTCTCCTGGCGACGGACAAATAACGACAAGCCTCCTTTAAATTCCCGCCGACTCTTTCAGTAATCGCGCTGATTTCAATCGTGATGTTGTTTGAAATTGTTCAGGACTCAAAATCCTTCGAGGGATTTATTCGGGAGCAATCTTTACAGCACATGGCTAATGAAATTCATTAAAATTGATTTCATTATAGAAATGAATTGTTAATGATTTCACTGTAGAAATCTCGCAGTGAATGATTTGCATTTAAATTGATTTTTTTACTATAGCAAAGCAAATGAAAGCCTCTTAGTTTGTGTTGATACTGTATTGTCCAAAATGGGGACATCGTGAATAATAAATGATAATTACTTATCTCAGATATTTAGTTGTTTGTATAATTCAAATACCATAATTATTTATTTACTAGTAGGAACTGTGGATATACCACAGTATGATGATTTAATTATTACAACTTTTGATATATTTACTTAAGAGCTATTGCTAAACAGTTCAATGTGAAAAAAGTATAATAATCTTGATTTAACTCTCTCTCTCTCTCTCTTTCTTTCTTTCTCTTCTGTTCACTTTTTCATTATGTTCGATTGAAATAGATTAGCGTTATCGCTTCCACGCTCTGACGCACTCTCTCTATCTTTCCCATACTTTCATTCTTTGTTATTATATTTTTTCAATGTAGTATGTCCTTTTTCTTTCCTTTTTTTCTTTATAATAAAAACGGAATGGTCCATTATTTAGCTGAGTATCGACACTCATAACAAATAAGATTTCGGTGGATAAGCAACACCAGGTTAATCAGAATTTACATTTTTGCATTTCATCTTGGACTATTTAGGTATAATTTAATCATTACAACGATTGATGTACTTACTTAAGACCTATTGCTAAATAGTTCACTATGTAAAAAGTATAATAATATTAATTTAACTTCCTCTCACTATTTTTTTCTTTCTTTCTCTCCTTCTTTTTATTATGTTAGATTGAAACAGATTAGCGTTATCAGAACTATAAGGATGGGATACAACCGGTGTCTTGCACCAGGGCTAAAGGGGGTGGCCTGAGAATTTCTTGTTTAGAATTTCACATAACAGTTTAATAAATGAATTTTGATTCATAGTCAAGTCGCATAAAACACTGGTTCCTACCAGGTCACTGAAGTTAAGCAGCTACGGGTAAATAGCAGTGCAGATTTGGCTATTTAACCGTGGTACGGTAACTGATATAGGAGAAGGAAAACTCTGAATTCAAATCGAAGAGGCTCTCTTCTCGTTAGTCAAAATGCTATTTTGAGAGCTACCTCACTATGATTCTGTATTTGATGGGAAAAAGAACAACAGTGCAACCATTTGTTTGGAGTTTCAATTCAGTCGATGAAACACCTGCTTCATATCGGTAAAATATACATCTTATGAAAATGGGTACCTTATGAAATTAATAAAAGAGTGAAAGCGTCCAATCATTATATATATATATATATATATATATATATATATATATATAGATGTGAGATATCCAAAACTTGGTAGTAAGGGATGATTCTATATGTGATTTCTAAGTCACACTGTATTATTGTTGTATGCTCCAGTATGTACAAATACAGTGAATCTTTAAATCACTACAGAGAGCTCAATGTATAATAATCTTTTTAGATTATATACAGAGCAATATTTATCTTTGAAATATATATATATATATATATATATATATATATATATATATATATATATGTGTGTGTGTGTGTGTGTGTGTGTGTGTAATTAAAGATTTTTGAAGGCAATTTACAATGCAATATGTGTTGAAAATTATATTTATTTAACTTTTGTTTTTTTTTCAAAACTAAATATTTTCGGAAGTAAAATTCTATCCTCAGAGTTATTGAAAGTATTAGGTGTTTTTTTTATAGTACTTATCCCACGGCTATATTGTAATCATCTGTTGTTTAAGAAGTTGAGGAACGCCGTATATTTGAAAAAATTTTTCCGTGATGTTAAATCGGC
>CM042151.1:63879406-63894406 GCA_023376005.1 Doryteuthis pealeii | reverse complement strand
TACATAAAATTGCTTTTAATACGTTTAAGAATAAAACAATAATATTAGAAATCAATAACACCAAGTAATTATTTATTAAACCCAGTTTTGTTAAAACCTGTATGCAAATTAATCACACTATTTACTATATAAACATTTCGTAAAAGTATCCAATTGACAGGTAAGTTGGGGATGATTCTATTTGGGATCATCTATATCCTCTGTATATCCACAATGCATGGCCATGCTGATACACTCCTTTAGGTTTATATAATGCTTATTTCAAATGCCTTAGAGAGCTGAAAGTATGATAACTAACAAATCAATTATATACAGAACAATATTTACACTTTCCCAAATAGAACCATCCCCAACTTACCTGTCAACGAAATGTTTATATAGTATATGGTGTGATTAATCTGCATACCGGTTTTAACAAAACTGGGTTTAATAAATAATTACTTGGTGTTATTGATTTCTAATATTATTGTTTTATTCTTAAACGTATTAAAAGCAATCCTATGTATAATTTTATATTGAAATCAATTAGAATACAGTAGAAATAAGTGTAATCTTTTTGTGTTCTATTTAATTTCATCTGTCTTTCTAATTCAGTATAATATTTATTAATATTAAAACTCAAATACTTGTGTCCGAAAGGTGTATTTTTGTTGGTGTTTATGAGAAAAGATACACAATCTATTTCTTGATGTTATATCCCAAGATGCTGGAATAACAAAATATAACAAAAAACAGTTAAATACGTTTAACATATAACAATATTTGTTTTATTTTTCTCTCCGACCGGGAATACAGTAGGATGAGCTTGGATAAACAGTTCAACTATATACCATGAGATGTGTTCATCAAGCAGCCATGTTCCTTTGTTTGTTGTATCGCATTTGCGACTGCGCATATCCGTTTCCACTTCATTTGGGAGAGGTTATCTCCCCCTAACACTTGATTTTTACTGATTAATCCATACTTAAAAATCAATTAATTTGTCTGGCTGATACCGAGTTTAGGCCACCCCAACACTTTTTATAGATATATATATTTAAATATATCTAATGATTATACATATATAATGTGAGTGTAATGGGGATCCGGGGGTAGAGTGGAGGGTAGTTGGGAGAGCACCATCACATGGGGGAAGTGGTGGCTCGTGCGTGCTGTGCTTGCAAGAAAAACTAAGAATAGCTGAAGGCAAGGGCCCAGATGCAATATTGAACTCACGATCAGAGTTGACAAACAAATTTAAACATGTTAATAAACATAGACTATGCCAAGTAGGTTCAGGCATAACGTAAGGGAAAAAAGGCATAACTTAGGAATGGGTACAACCCAGATATAAATACAAGTCGATGGTTGGACAAAGCAACTCCCTGAAGATTCGCTATACTGCGTGAAACTATAGTCGGAGGATTTTAACCCATTCGGTTTTAAAACATATTTAGCTCTTTTTATTGAGCACTTTTTAATCGATTTTGATTAATCCAGAAGTAAATATATTTGTTTGCTTCATGGATTGGCAATTAACTGTTATATATATATATATTGATCGTTAGATATCTATAAAATACATATAGCAAAGTAAATGGAGTAAGCGGAGTGGCCTATTGTCGGTATCAGCTGGATAACGAGGGAGTCTATCTCATATTCACTGGTGCTAGATAAAGGAAATTTTTGCGTCTGAGGTGAAGCGCCGCACCTACCATCAACTCCCGACTTTAGCGCACATATCCAAACTATGCTACTCATGCGTTGATTTGGCGAGGTCCGGTATCACACCCGAGCAATGCAAACGCTTAACTTGCTACTTTTTACTATACACCGGTTTATTTTAAAACCTTATTTTTTCAAATTTCTTCACAAACAAGTACAAAAAGCACGTGCCATATATTCCATAGACGAAGTTTGAATTTAATAGATTTTTAACATTTATTTTTAAAATTTTGTACTAATTGTAATAAACAATTCTTAATTTTTTGAGAAAAAAAAATGAAAATGTTTCAAACCAAGGCGTACCTTTTTTTTTTCCAAAATAATATTTTAATTATAACCACGCAAAAAGATATTGTTATACGAAAAAGATTACATTTTTAATTCTTAACTTCTTTTTATTTTTACATTCTTTAGAATAAAAAGAAAATAGATTAAACGAATACATTTTATCACAATAACTCATCAGGCAAGTAAGAACTAACGTTTGGGTAATTCCATGTCAAATCATCCGGAAAAAAGAAAATTATCACCCACCCACTTCGAATTAAAAAAAAAAAAATGACCGAGTAATGTCGATCTGTAGCTCTGCAAATTTCGCGGGTTGCGCGAGAAATAGCGACGTTTTATAATCTATTTTTGTCTGAAAAATGAGTTCTAGAGCTTCCCTACTCATAAAAATTGCTTTATAAAAACTTTTAGAACCAAATAAATCCACAAATACTATAAATGTCTTATATCCAATATTATATAGGATATATATTATATATATTTTTTGTAAGCAAACAAAAAAATTCAGGCGAGCCAGATTTGGAATAATAATAATAATAATAAAAAAAAGAACAGACACACACAAACACACATATAAACAAGTACCTCCACCCACACACAGAATTTGGAAAGCATGATGCAGAACAAAAAAAGAAAAAGAAATACACTATACATAGAATAAACGAGTAATTTACATTTTAATACGCGATATTTTCCATCTAAAAATTAGAGCACATTTAATTCTTAGCTTCTTTTTATTGTTACATTTTTAGGGGTAAAAAATAAATAAATTAAACGAATATTTTTTTTATCGCTTTATAACAACAAGCAATTAAGAACTGAATTGAAATGTGTGTCATAATTTAAAAAAAAAAAGATTAAAAAAATAAAATTGTTTCTAAATATTTACAAGTTTAGGGTTACATTTTTAAAATAACATTTTAAATGTAGATAAACAAGCAAAAAGCAATTCCTAAAATAAACGAACTTTGTAATATGCGAATTCTTAGTAAATTTTTGTTAATTTGCTTATTTTCTTTTACCCCCTCTCTACACTTTTTCACTCACTTCCTAAAATCCTTTTAGTCAGCTCATGGATCGGGACCCATAAATAACCAACCAAATCTGTAATGTTAATCACAGACACATATTAAAAAAAGGGATCAGATTGTCCTGTTAGCAAACCAAAAAATTCAGGTGAGCCAGATCTGGAATAAAAAAAAAGACAGACACACACACAAACACACACATAAACAAGCACACACACACACACACACACACACACACACACACACACACACACACATACACATACACGCATATATATATATATTAACTTTATTGTTGATATTGATATGTTTGCATGTGTACGTATGGGTATACAAGCATAAACAGGAAATTTCACCTTTTGATATTATACCCCAATGCTTAATTTACCTAAATTATTAGTTTAACCAAATGCTAATTCTATTGATGTTATATGTACATGTATGTTCAATTTAATTTGATTCTCCCCTAGTTTGTTTGAAACCTATATCCCATTTTATTTTTAATAATGTGAAATTTGGGTAATGCTATGTTAAAATGATTGACATTTATAAGGCTTTATGAAGGGAGTATTTCTGAAGGAATAAGGGAGTCGGTTAGAAGTAATAAAAAATCCAACTACCGAAGGAGCAAAGTGGCCGATCCTTCTAAGTAAGAATTTATTGAGGGGACAAAACCACCCAGAGAGCCAACATCACCACCACTTGGTTAACTAATTCCACAGTCATAAACACTACCCGCTAAGACGATGAAAAGAACTACTTTTCAATAGTTCCCACTAAATATATATATATATATATATATATATATATATATATATATATATAATTTTTTTGGGAGAATATGTGCTTAATTGAAGTCGTACCTAATTTTGAAAGTTAATTAATTAATAATTAATTAATTAGGCGGGCATACCTATTTAAATGTAAGGCTAAACAATCGAGAAAAATCAATCTCTGTATGTACATTTCGGCCTATTAGGCCTCATCAGCCGTATCATAAACACATCACTTGTGTATTTACTTCTCATATATATATATATATATATATATATATATATATATATATATAATTAAGTTTTTCAAAAATGACTTTTCAAACTGACAAAAAATTTAAAAGAAGGAAAGACCAGCACATCCGTACTTTCTGAATATATTCATCAGTACCGTATGTAGTGGCCAAAAGAAAAAAACACTGGAGGAGTTTTCTAAGTTATATATGTAAAAAGTGCTCAATACATTAAGTAGAGCATGATTATACCTAGGTTTCACCCGAGTGGTTTTCAGGATAATTCTGACTGAAGGAGGTTGTTACAAACGTTTTTTTTTATTATTATTACTGGATCGTGTATCTGATTGGGTAAAAATTAGGATAAAAGTTTGAAAAATTAATATATATATATATATATATATATATATATATATATATATATATATATATATATATATATATAAGTCTGTAGTAGATATGTGTAGCATATGTCTTTCTATTGACATTGATGAATCAATATTGGATGTGTTGTGATTCGCTTTCATGTAAATGCTTTCATAAGCATTACCATTTGTTCTCGTGGGGGATTGCTGCCATAATAGTCGTGATAAAGAAGACGAAGCTCCAAGTTCCAAATGCTCACCGTCGACCGCCCATCGACAAAAGCCTTTGTGCACAACTGATCACAGTCACTCAACCGCGACTCAAGCTTGGATGCAAGATATGACTTGCCATTGGTGATCCATCTGTCGATAGGCTACCAACATTTGTATTAAACCAGATAGCATGTAAGTTATTTATTTGGAAAAAAAGTTTTGAAAGATACACGTCGTTGCATTTTTGTATTTCATCAATGATTGAGTAAAACAAATTGACAGCCAGCCGTTAATTTTTGTTTCTTATATATATATATATATATATATATATATATATATATATATATATATATATATATATATATTATATATACTACCCAGCAACACCTAGGTAGAGGGAGAAACCCTGGTGTATTGATCTGTTTACTTTTGAGATTAACAAATGCTGGACATTTTTAAGTAGAATTTCAATGCTATATCTATGTATATTTTTTTTCAAATATCTTCGAATATAAATCAAATCTCCATAATGTTTGCAAATAATCAAGAACTGGTGATATTTAATGTGTATATATATTTACTTTGTCGTTAATTGTTTTACTTTTGTAGTTTCAGACAGACATACATTCATACAAACATACCAATTGCCCTTTATATATGTATCGATAGATTACATATATTTATTTCGCTAAAATATGTACCGCATGTATTTATGTTCCTTATATATATATATATATATATATATATATATATATATATATATATATATATATATGTATGTGTGTGTGTGTGTGTGTGTGTGTGTGTGTGTGGAAAGAGGATTGGAATGAATCCGACAGAATATGGTGGAGATGTGAGGAATGAAAGACCAAAAGTGTGTAGGATATATTTCGCTAGAGCTTTGAGCTCGGCATCATCAGTGGTTTTTTGACCTCATCTCCTATCCACCTCCTCCCGCCACACTACCCCTTCTATTAAACACTTGTACGATAATTTGATAATTCATTAAAACGACTGCTGATGCCAAGCTCAAAGCTCTAGCGAAATATATCCTACACATTTTTGTCTGAGTATGTATGTGTGTGTGTGTTTTATAATTTGCTTGAAGCATTGTAATTATATTAGTTTGGTGGTTGATTTTGAAGGCTATCACAATATAAGTGTAAAGAAAAATAAGACAAATATGATGTTGTTTCTTAACCTTTGGTTTATTCTTAATATTTCGAGATAAAGATCTCCTCCTCAGAAGATTTCTGAAACTCTGGAGGTGCTGCTATATAAAAATAATTAGTGAGAGAAAAAAATAGCAAGCGTGAAGCTGATTTTGCTGATCTTTTGAAAAATGTATATTTGTCGATACTTAGTTTTTCGATTGGTAATTCAGTGTCGAACAACATTCAAAATAAACATATATTAGACATGTATTTATTTTGGGTGTTTAAAGTAACAATCGAAACACTAAGTGTTGAGAAATATTATTTTTTTCAAATATCAATAAAATCATCCTCACACTTCCTATTTTCCCTCTCACTTATTATTCTTCAACGTAATGTTGGATTCATTTAAGTTTTTTCTCACCTACAACACCCAACCACCAAACATCCCCCCACAAACATATATATATATATATATATATATATATATATATATATATATATATATATGTGTGTGTGTGTGTGTGTGTGTGTGTGTATTTGGGCAGCATTTTTTCTTTTATACATGTGGAATTAAACAAAAGGCAGGTTTCCTGTTTAACGATTTTATTGGTGATCTTTTCAAGCTTTTCTGGCCAACTTTTTTATATTTGGATGGAATCCGTAGATTAGACCACCAAAGTTCATATCCCGAGAACTTTTCGGCACTTTGAAGTGCCATCATTAGGGGGTGATGTGTACTCGGAATATGAACTTCGGTGGACTAATCCACGAATTCCATCCAAATATAAAAATGTTGGCCAGAAAACTTGAAAAGATCACCAATAAAATCGTTAAACAGCCTTTTGTTTAATACCACACACACACACACACACACACACACACACACACACATACATATATATATATATATATATTATATATATATATATATAAATCAAATTTGATTGAACATAACAGAGCCTTATTGTTTTCAATAATTCTAGTGGCTGAGCAGTTCATGACATGAAACATTACACTTTAGTCCTTACTGAGACGAAACGGGTGGTCAGAGATATCCTCTCTGATCAATCGGCTGGTCATGTCAAACCCTAATACCTATATGTCCCGACCAATTGCCCTGATGGCAAACCACAACGCTTTTATGGCAAACCACAACGCTACAAGGCGGTGGCTGAGCGTCTTAGTGTCCTGTGTATGACGTTAAACTGTATTGTATAGGGGTGGGGTTCCAATTCTGGAGCTCTGGGGAGTGTGATGCACCCTTTAATTGCCATTATGCCCAGACCCGCTCTGTCCTGTAGTACCCGTTACGGTCCTATCTATGGGTTACATAGGAACAAATGAGTTAAAAATGTGTTTAAAAATTGTGTTAAAAAATTGAATGTCCAACAAGAAGGAATAAAACAAAAACGTTCGCTGGTTGACATTAGGGTAGGCCGATTTTTCACTTTTTAAAAATATCAAATGGTCCATCTATGTGAAAGTTGTTTGGTAGTATACTGAATACTGATACCAAAAATTATATCTTTTACTTGCACCATTGTTTGAGGAAATAACATCAAAGATTGTCTCCTAAAATACACTAAAAATCCTCGTTTTCGCAAAATTTAGCCTAGAAATTGGTTAGAAAATTTACCGCTTTCAATATCTAAATCAGAAATGTTATTTTATTTTATTGAAAGGAAACGAATTAAATATTATAAATAGAATTCAAATTGAAAATGTGTTGCCCCCATCACCACCAGCACCTCTGATATGCTGCTTTTTACCTCATTAATTTAGATGTAAAAGACGATCTTTGATGCTATTTCCTGAATCAATGGTGCAAGTAAAAGATCTAATTTTCGGTATCAGTATTCAGTATACTAACACGCAACTTTCGCATAGATGGACAATTTGATGTTTTTAAAAAGTGAAAAATCGACCTTCTCTATTTGATATGCTGTAAATCCAACCAACCAACCAACAACCAACCAACCTCTGCAGCGGATACAGTGGGCGTATTCTAAGCCCAAACCGACTGGACGGTTGAGATTCGAACTCCTTACCCCACCGAATTTAATTTGCAAGACTTGCTTGCTAATCACTGTACGAAAAGAAAGTTTTTGAAATTGCGAGAAGAGAAGGGCGTTGCCATTGCGACAGAGTTCACGAGTATCTATTCGTTAATGCGCGTTCGCCTACCATGTATACATGTAAATAAGTCGCTAAACCTCATTTATCATTGTCTTCAGGCCATCAAAATATTTTGGCTAAGGGACTGAAGATTGTATAAAGGGAGTGGGTGGCGCCGGAAGTCGTTCCTGCTTGACCGGTTCTGATTTTAGAACGACCCCAATTTCAGTTTTTTTGCTTTGCTGTGTTTTGTTTTTGACTATGCAACAATTTCGTTCGGTGGCGAGAATGTATTAAAAACTCAGAATCTAATATATTCGTGGTTAGCTGAAAAATCTGAAATGAAAGTGAAAAAAAAAAAAAAAAAAAAAAAAAAAAGAATAGAGAAAAAAGTAAAAGTAAAAATAAATAATTTATATAAATAATCTAAGAAACGTAATTTTAAAATGTCAGAAACGTGCAATTATATATTATCTACTTATTCTCAAGAAATGAAAGAAAAATCCAAGAAGAAATTTTGACAGAAATGACTATATAAACAATATATATAAACTATATATATATATATATATATATATATATATATATAAACAATGTGTGTATACATACATATATAAACAATGTGTGTATATATATATAACATATTGTTTATATTATATATATATACATTGTGTATATATATATACATTCTATATATATATGTATATATATTGTATATATATGCATTGTATATATATATACATTGTATATATTTATATATACATTGTATATATATATATATATTATATATATATATATATATATACATTGTATATATGTGTACATTGTATATATATATACATTGTATATATTTATACATGTACATTGTATATATATATACATTGTATATATATACAATGTATATTTATACACGCATTGTATATATCATATATGTATACACCCATTATATATATATATATATATATATATATATATATATATATATATATATATATAATCTTATATACTTAACTTACTTATTTTCAAGAAATGAAACGAAAGAAAAATCCATTGAGAAACAATTGTCGTGAATCAATTTTGGTATCTTATCCTCATCTTTATAAACACACACACACACACACACACACACACACACATATATATATATATATATATATATATATATATATATATATATATGAGGGTGTGTCTAAAAGTAATGCCATTTTGTTTAGGACAGTTATAATTACCAACACAGGAACATGCATCATACATCAAAATGAACCTGGTCCTCTGTGGATCACATCCCTACTCCTCCACATAGTCACCTTTTCTTTCAATAGCAATGTTCCAGCTTCGAATAGGAGTATGTATTCCACTTCAGTACAGTTCTGTTGTTCTTTGAGCCATTTCTTCACTACAGATTTCACTTCCTCGTCACTAGAATAATATTTGCCTCTCTTCGGCCCCATCAAAAGGGTTTGAGAGGGAAAATTTATTCCAGTGAAGAAGTGAAATATGTAGTGAAGAAGTGGCTCAAAGAACAGTCAACAGAAAACAAAGAAATATGAATACCCAATACTAATGAATAGCACAGTTTTTTTTAAATATAAAACTAAGGCCAAGTTCGAGGACGAACCGTAATGTTCTGTTCAATTAGCCAAATTCTTATACAAGTGTTTGTTGATCTGGATCTTGTAGAATGAAATATGAGCTCTAAGAAAAATCAAGTCTTGTGTTCGTTTACAAAAAAACAAACAAACGCCCAAAGCATAGAATACTTCGTAGAATAATGTCTACCAGATTAGATGCAGAGATATATCCAGCTAAGTATAACATATACCAGTCCCAGCTAAGATACTAACCCAGACATATATATCCAGCTAAAGGTAACATCTACCAGCCCAGAGAAGATAACAGAATCCAGAGATAACATCTATACATATAACAGATACAGAAGAAAAGATCCAACTATTCGGAAAAGAAAAATATAAAGAAGATAAGTATATCTGTATACAACCACGGATATGCAGGTATACTCTATACTCTACAATAAGCTACAACATACAATATAGGTATATATGAGAATGGTATACTCTATACTCTACAATAAGCTACAACATACAATATAGGGATATATGAGAATGGTATACTCTATACTCTACAATAAGCTACAACATACAATATAGGTATATATGAGAATGGTATACTCTATACTGTACAATAAACTACAACATACAATATAGGTATATATGAGAATGGTATACTCTATACTCTACAATAAGCTACAACATACAATATAGGGATATATGAGAATGGTATACTCTATACTGTACAATAAACTATAACATACACTATAGGTATGTATGAGAATGGTATACTCTATACTCTACAATAAGCTACAACATACAATATAGGTATATATGAGAATGGTATACTCTATACTCTACAATAAGCTACAACTACAATATAGGGATATATGAGAATGGTATACTCTATACTCTACAATAAGCTACAACATACAATATAGGTATATATGAGAATGGTATACTCTATACTCTACAATAAGCTACAACATACAATATAGGGATATATGAGAATGGTATACTCTATACTCTACAATAGCTACAACATACAATATAGGTATATATGAGAATGGCTCTATACTCTACAATAAGCTACAACATACAATATAGGGATATATGAGAATGGTATACTCTATACTCTACAATAAGCTACAACATACAATATAGGGATATATGAGAATGGTATACTCTATACTCTACAATAAGCTACAACATACAATATAGGGATATATGAGAATGGTATACTCTATACTCTACAATAAGCTACAACATACAATATAGGGATATATGAGAATGGTATACGACCAAAAGTGTTTGTAAATTAGATATGTTTTATCGACGATTTTATTGACGATTTTACACGATTTTTAGATTCTAAAACGTATATGTAGCTCCACCTCTTGCTGCTGTAAAAAAAAAAGGAAAAAGAAAGAGACAACACTGTCCAATCTCTGCGTCAGATATGTTTAATATGATTTGTATTAAGCTACCATTGTTTATTAAGGATTATCATGAGTTACTTTTGAGTTATTTAATATCAAAGCCATCCATATAGAAGAACAATAGTGGTACAGAGAAGAGTAAGTAAAGTAAAGTCGTCGGGGAGGCCTAATGTCGGTATCAGCCAATCAGCGAGGGAGTCTATCCCCTTTTCACAAGTGCTACACCAAGGAGATTATTTTAGCATCTGGGGTGAAGCGCCACACCTACTACCAGCACCTCACTTTACCACACAGATCCCTGTGCTACTCATACACTGAGTTGGCGAGGGCCAGTATCGAACCAGAAACCTTGGGATTCCTAGCCGAACGCGCTACCGACTGAGCTGGTTTTATAATTTTATAATTTGCTTGAAGCATTGTGTTTATATTGGTTTGGTGGTTGTTTTTTTAAGACTATCACAATGCAAGTAGATGTGTGTTAGCCTTCAAAACCAACCACCACACACACACACACACACACACACACACACACACACACACACACACACACATATATATATATATATATAGTAAATGAAGAAAAACTCTAAACCTGCTTCTTCTTGTGATTACCTGAAGATGCCGTATTAATACGGTTGAAATAAATTATTGTAATGAAGCAAGTTTAGAGTTTTTCTTCATTTACTAAATATCTTGCTCTGTCCTTTTACTCACTGGTATTAGGCACATTGAGCTCTCCTTATGGCCTACCTGCATCAGCTTGGTTAAACCACACATGGAAAGACCCTAACTACGGAAAAACTATATAATATATATATATATATATATATATATATATATATATATATATATATATTAGAACTTCCACATTAGATGCAGTTTAATATAACTATTTAGATAGATATACATATAGATACATAAGACTGTGATATTATTTTCAGAATGTATGTGAATGAATAAATGAAGGTAAATTTAATGAATTTAGAAATATTTTCGTTGGGATTGATCTGAAAAAAAAAAAGAGTTCCAAGAGTTCACAGCATCTGATAAAGTAAATTCTCTTCTTAAGTAATGATTCAACTTATGAGCAATCGGAGAGAGAGACAGAGACAGAGACAGAGACAGAGACAGGGAGGAAGGGGGTGGGAAGAAAAAGAAAAGAAAAGAAAAAAGGATTTAGAAAGATTGATTAAATGCATGACAGGAATCAACCATATCGGACCAAAGTTGCAAAAGGTTAGAAAACTCTTAATTCTTGGACAATTTCTTTCTTCAGGCACTCAGTCTCTCTCTCTCTCTTTCTATCACACACACACACACACACACACACACACACACACACACACACACACAGTAACACATAGACACACACACACACACACACACACACACTTAGAAAAATGAGTCAATATGTCTGTCTCCTGACATGTACAAGGTGTGCCGAAAAGTTCTTGGTCAAACAAAGGCATTACTATTTTTCAAATCTTTTAAATTCAGTTTTATTCAAGATAGATTATATATATATATATATATATATATATATATATATATATAGACAGGTTCATAGATCGATTGATAGATATCGAGATGAGCTCACACACACGCACACACACACACACACACACACACATATATATATATATATATGTACATACATAAGAGGAGCAAATAGGAATATTCCTTTTCTGTTATTTATTTTTGAAGTGTTCTCAACTAGTTTCGGCCTTAGATCATCGTCAGAATCAAATTTCTTGGGAAATAAATCGTTTTTAGAAATTCTATTAAAAAGTTTTCAAAGTATTTGATGGTCCACAAAAATAGGGAGAACATGTAATACACACACACACACAAATATATATATAAGCGTTCGAGATAGATTAATAGATATAAATATATCGAAATTAGTATTATCTGTGTTATTCGGACTATTGTCCCCATCTTCATTGTTATTTGTACAACGTTTCGGCCGATATGCCCTCGGGAACATTCTTTTCAAACTCGGGAACTTTTTTTGTCGTAATCGGGAGCCATCACGGGGCTCTGAACCTAACCCTTTATTTAGTCCTCGGGGGTATCCTGTTCTCATTCCACTAACCATAGCTGGGGTAGGAGTTGTGTTAATTATTTTTCTATGTTATTGCCTCTACTCAGGATTGAACCCGGGATCCAGAGATAACTGTCACTTAGAACTGTCTTAACCTAACTACCTTATCCACTAGGCCATGTGTCCAATTGGACAATTGAGTGTGAATTTTGGGAACTTATAAACCTAATGTCTTGTTTTTGGCTAGAATATCTACTTATTCATTTTTATGTATGATTTTTTACCTAATCATCAAGTCTCATCTCAAACATTCAGAGAAATAATATCAAAATTAATAGATATTTATTATTAAAAGATTATTAGTTACTATAAACAGGATAACTGTGCAAATAAATGGCTGTTATCAAATAGAAATAATTACTTGAAACCATATAATTATTAATATTAGATAGTATAATTATTTGTATTAGATACGGATACTTGAAACCATAAAATTGGGTGCATATTATTTGTATTACACAAGAATATAACACATATATACACATCATATAACTGTTTGCAAAACAAAAAAAAAAAAAGAAAAGAAGAAAACTCATAAGAAACAACTACACAAAACTATAAATATAAATGTACAATGAACTAGACTCCCTAACCTCGTGGCTTAGAGTAACAGATGACGGGATGACATGCCGTTAAAGTCAATCAATGAATCAATCATCGTAGATTAGTGAACTAGTGTGGAGCTCTTCAACGAAAAAAAAAAAAAAATAGAGAAAAATATAATTTTTTTATTTGCTTAAAGAAAAAAAATTAACAGAGGTTTCAATTCTAAAGTAAAGACGGTTGGTTGGATTTTATGGCATGTCAACCGTTGTTGGGTTATTTTATGCCGAAGACATTTTGTTTGATTCTACTGGTTGGGTATCCTATTTTTCTTTTTAAACTCAAATTTCTATTAACACATTTGGGTAATGTGACGTAAACAGTGACGGAATTGTTGTTACAGACAAAAACAGGAAGCGAATCTCCATTATTAATAAAAGATATTATTAGTTTTCTTATCGTCTTTATTGACATTGGTATAGTATTACTACTATTACAATGCTATTTGCTTCGTCTTAATTTGATTTCAAATAGTAAACTCGTAATGGAAAAGAAACATAGCAAATGGGTGGACTTTTAAATTACTTATAATTACTTTAATAATAGACGCAGGTTCCTTGTTTAAATAAGAAGGTAAGCTCCATTCTGTGTAGAATTTTCATCTTAATTGAAGCGAGAGATACATACAGAGTTTGGCAAGCAGTCCATTTCTAGTTAATTCAAATTTTCATTGGGTACTCCATACCTCTGACCTTGTATCAAACTAAGCTAAGATTAGTTAAATGATTTCTATTGTATAGAGATTTTCGCTAACAGACAAAAAAAAGAAGGGTTTTCAACAAACTGTAGCTAATGAAGCATTAAAAAAATCCTCATATTTATTTTTCTAAAGTAATCTGAAATAAATACAAAAACTAAAATTAGAATAATTTTTTTCCTCTTCCTCTTTTGATGGGTGAAGGGTAATTTCTTATTTTTTTATTTTAATATACTTGCTCGGATATTTTTAATCTCATTAAAAATATAACATTAATGTTTTTAAAAAACTGCGACATGTTATATTTATTAGCTTGTTCATTCCTATCTATCTATCTATGTATATATCCATCTATCTATCAATATATATATACATATATATATATATATATATATATATATATATATATATATATATATATATATACTGATAATATAGGCTGTTATATATACAGACACACATACACACACACACACACACACATATATATATATATATATATATATATATATATATATATGTGTGTGTGTGTGTGTGTGTTTGTGTGTGTGTGTGTGCACATAATCCCCCCGCACACACACACGCAGAGAATTTGGAATGTATGAGACACAAAACAAAATGGACGGTCGCTAACAACGGCTTCAGTTTCAGAAATCTTCTGTCGAAGAGATTTTATCTCGAAATATTAAGAAGAAATCAAAGGTTAACAAACA
>CM042151.1:63866906-63874406 GCA_023376005.1 Doryteuthis pealeii | reverse complement strand
CGAGGAAGGAAAACTCTGAATTCAAACCCGTTAAATTCAAACTTAAGAAATTGACCTAGTGTCACATCCTGCGAAGTGGTTGATAAATATCTTTTTATCCATCTAAACACTTAAATATATATATATATATATATATATATATATATTAACATTGAGAATATAAACTTTTATGACCACCTCTTTCCGTATTAGTCCATTATAACGATATATACAATATGTATCAATTTGTCTAACGCGCGCTCTCTCTCTATCTTGTTAGGGTAGCATGGACGTGGAGTCAAGGGCGAGTTTATCAGCATCTATTGTTAGCCCAGCGTGTCTAGTAGGTTCATATATCTTTAGCTGTCTTTTCCTATATCCATCAAATCTTATTATAATGGAGATTGTGGGTTTGTCTGTCTGTAACCGAAACTATATTAATATACAAGTCACAATTCCCTTTGTTATTTACACACATTCTCCATGATTTTATTTTTTATTTAAACCTCAATTATTAGTAAAATTGTTTTACATCATTAAGACTGTTAACAATATCTACATACTAATAACATGCAATTATATTTATATATTCAACGAAATAGCGGTTTACAGTGTGAATGGGAAGGCTAATTTGCATATTGATCTTAAAAAAATTGATTTTAATAAATATATGCTTAGTATTATTGATTTCTAATTGTTTGGTTTTATCTTAATAAATATGAGCAAAAATCTCGGGGATAAATCTTAACAGAAATCTATTAACATAAAGAAATAACTGTAATTTTATTCTTTCTTCCTATTTTAACTAAATAGTTAAATTAGGGAAATTTACCACTGAAAGACGGAGTAAGGGAAAATGGTGGAACAGTTAGTTTCAAAGTTGTTCTATTTTCCGATTATACCCCCTCTGTTCAAAATATTTTTATCTGAATTCTTATTCAGTTTCATTAGCCTTTCTAATTTAACATGATATTTTATTATATTAAAACTTAAATACTTGCACCCGGAGGGTGCATATATTTGCTAGTCCTTATAATATATTCTTGCTTTCGGCCGTATCCCATTAATAGCAGACCATTGTCTGTCTGTCTGTCTGTCTGTTTATTTGTTTGTTTGTCTCTGTTTTTATCAATCATTCCATCGGGCACAGTTTTCACACATCTATATGCACATAACTATCTGTAGACGTAACTGCGCCTTTAACTATTTGTTTATCTGTGAACTTCATCATCATCAAGTCGTGTTGACAGCACAGAATCCCCCCCTCTCTCTCTCTCTCTCTTCGGTACCCATCCCTATCGCTCTTAGCGGGTTTCTCCGCACGGCATCCAGTGCAGTTCAATGTAAGTTTTTGATGGTCGACCAAAATTGGTATTTTCATGTGTAGGTGTCCACAGGAGAACGTAACTTATGAGTTCGTCATCACTTCGTCAGCAGTGTCCAGCGTGTCTTGTCCGTCTTACTTGGATGGTATGTGTGATAGGAGGTGACCATACAGCTGCTTTCTTGTAACGTGCTGCTTAAAAAAAGCTACAGAAATATGTCACTATGGAATATAATCTCTTTCTCTCTTTCTCTCTCTCTCTCTCTCTCTCTCTCTCTCTCTCTCTCTCTCTAGCTGATGCAGGATGCTGCATAGAGGACCTCCCGAGAATGCTGAGCGATGGGGACGGATGGAGAGAGATTGTCATGGATATCCGCGCTGAAAGCGCGACATGATGATATATATATATATATATATATAATATATATATATATATATATATATATTATATATATATATTCGTAGGTGGGATACCAGGTAATTTAGTATTAGGATGATTCTAAGCTGGTCCTTTCTTCCAACGGTACGATGTTAGAGAGTTCAGGTCCGATATGAGGGTTCAATGTTTAATTTTTATAAACAGAGCAATATAATTAGTAAAGACAAAAGCTTAAAAATCGGGTATTATACGATTATGGTACCATTTACAACCTGTAAATGTAATACGTATCTGAATATACCTATGAGCTTCATTGGTTCGGGTTCTTTATTGAAAAAAAGCTAATTATATATATATATATATATATATATATATATATATATATATATTATAATGGAGTTTCGATGTCTGCCTGTCTGTAACCGAAACTACGTTACTGCTTACATCACAGTACCCTCAGGAATTACGTTTATCAATGAGTATTTAATATATAGTCAAAATCATTAGAATAAATCTTATTTATTGACGATGTATCTATGAACATCTGAATTAGTTTTGCCTCGAAACAGCCCGTATAATTAGTGCGTTAAAACCCTAAGAAATAAAGGTTTGCATAACATATGATAATTTGCATACTGGTTTTAACAAAACCGGGTTTAATAAATAATTACTTGGTGTTATTGATATCTAATATTATTGTTTTATTCTTCAAGTACTAAAATCAATCCTATGAATTATTCTATAGAGAAACCAATTAAAATATAATTAAAATAAGGGTAAAGTTTTTATATGCGTTCTTATTTAATTCCATAAGTCTTTCTAATTTAATATATTAAAACTTAAATACTTACGCCTCCTGGAGGGCACATATTCTTGCTAATACATATATATAAAAACTTAACAAACCGTCTCAAAAGACTTTTAACAATTTTTTTAAAGAAATTTAATTTCTGGTCGAAATGAATTTATTACGGAATGACGGTTTGTTAAGTTTTTTCTTTCTTTAAAAGTTAAATATTGCTCTGTATTTAATCTAATTTATTGATTATTATATATTGAGCTCTCTTTAGGGATTTATAAAAATCCTTGTATGAGTATATGTTTGCACCTACAAAAGCATGCAGAATGGTTATACAGTGAGATTTTGAAGATCCCAAATAGAATCATCCCTTACTACCAGTTTTGGATACCTTACATTTATAAAGATAGATAGATAGATAGACTAATACATAAAACAATTTTAACTGGTCTGGGCGGGAGATATGAATTAAATGTTTTTTGCTTTGTAATAATGTCTTTTCTTTTCTCCCATTGTATATATCTTATTATAATGGAGATTGTGTGTTTTTCTGTCTGTAACCGAAACTATATTACTATACACAAGTCACAATTCCTTTAGTTATTTACATCATATTCTCCATGATTTTATTTTTATTTAAACCTCAATTATTAATAAAATTGTTTTACATCACTTACACTGTTGATCATATCTACATACTAATAATATGCAATTGTATTTATATATACAACAAAATAGAGGTTTACAGTGTGAATGGGAAGGCTAATTTGCATATTGATCTTTAAAAACTGATTTTAATAAATATATGCTTAGTATTATTGATTTCTAATTGTTTGGTTTTATCTTATTGAATATGGGCAAAAATCTCTTCAATAAATCTTAAAAGAAATCCCTTAACAAGAAGAAATAACTGTAATATTATTCTTTACTTCCTATTTTAACTAAACTTTGATTAGGAAAATTTACCAATGAAAGACGGGAGTAACGGAAAATGATGGAAGAGTTAGTTTCAAAGTGGTTCTATTTTTCAATCATACCCCCTCTGTTCAAAATCTTTTTATCTACATTCTTATTCAGTTTCATTAGCCTTTCTAATTTAATATGATATTTTATTATAAAATTTAACTAAAATACTTGCACCCGGAGGGTGCATATATTTGCTAGTACATATAAAATATAACAAGCGGACATACAGTGTTTTCAAATTTAAAGTGTGAATTTAAAGTGAATTTAAAGTGTGAATTTAAAGTATCGGAATTATTTACATGTATAAATGTGAATTCCTGAGTGTCTCCGCATCACTGCTTATATCAAAATGACCTACGTTATGTTAAATAATATGACATTTGTCACAGTCATGGGCTATGGAATATGCATAATGATTAAAAAAACCTAACACCAAATTACTTCATATATATATATATATATATATATATATACACACCACACACACACACACACACATATATATATATATATATATATATAGTCAACGGGGCAGCCTAAAGTCAGTATCAGCCAGACAGCGAGGGAATCTATCCCCTTTTCAATTGCGCTAGACGAAGGAGATTGTTTTTGGCATCTGAGGGAGGAGCGCCACACCTACCATCAGCTCCTTACTTTACCGCACAGCTCCCTGTGCTCCTCATACGCCGAGTTTGCGAGGGCCGGTATTGAACCAGGAACCTTGTGCTTCCTATCCGGACCATATATATATATATATATATATATATATATATATATATATATATATATATTACTTTAATGGAAAAGTTATTTGCGAAATTTGTAAAAAAGTCGTTGGGCGGCCCTAATGTTGGTATGAGCCATACAACGAGTGGGTCTATCCCTTTTTACTAGCGCTAGACCAAGGAGATTGTTTTTTTTTTGCATCTGAGTTGGAGCGCCACACCTACCATCAGCTCCTTACTTTACCACACAGATCCCTGTGCAACTCATACGCTGAGTTGGTGAGGGCAGGTATCGAACTAGGAACCTTGTGGTTTCTAGCCGAACGATCTCACCGACTGAGCTAACGCGACGCTAATGAATTTTAAAAATCTCTTTTTACTCCTTTAATGAATTCGATGATTTTACTTATTATACAATCCCTTTGTCATTGAAATTTTTAACTACCACTCCTTCAGGCAATATCTTTTAAAATTTTATTTTTACACTACCCGGTGGGTGTTTTATGCTTTTGCTAGTTTATATAAAGTCTGAAACCGAAATCAATCGGGGTCGTTCTTTTTATTATTATGATTGCAAATTGAAACCCTACTTTGAAACCTCCCCCCCAAAAAAAAAAAAAAAAAAAAACAAACAAAAAAAAAAAACATAACCTCGAAGCGAAACATTAAGAAACGAGGGATGATTACTGAAATAAACTTGAAAGAGGACGCTAATATAAATTGAGAGAGAGAGAGAGAGAGAGAGAGAGAGAGAGAGAGAGAGAGAGAGAGAGAGAGAGAGAGAGAGAGAGAGAGCAGAAAACATGATGTACCAATTATAAATAAGATAATTCTGTCAAAACTGATTACCTAAATACTGACAGGCGTACATCATCGGATATATATATATATATATATATATATATATATATATATATATATATATATATATAAAGTCTAAGATTGGTGAATGATAGACAGATTGATAAAGTATGGCAAAGTGGGACATAATACAAGGAAATAGAAATAGTTATCAAAAGAGCCAGAGACACTGATAGACAAGAACAGACGTAGATATAACAAATTAGAATAGTTAATGACTAGAATAAGATAGATAGAATGATAGCGAGATTTATGAATAGATAGAATAAACAGTCTTAGATAGATAGATTGGGATAGATAGATAAAGAGGTAGATATAACAGATTGCGATTGATAAATGTATGGTCCAAGAATTTTTGCTACAAAGTAAATATTTACTGTCTGAGTTAATTAATCTATATAAGTATAGGAAGGAACAGTGAACGAACCAACGAATAAAAAAACAAAACAAACAGAAAGTTCATCATATATATATATATATATATATATATATATATATATATATATATATATATGAAATTTATTTATACATAGAGAGAAATTTAATAATTATAAGTGAAATAATCGTGACAAGCAAACTCGGCGAATACCGCGTGTGACGTGTGGAACACTGTACAGCTGTTTCGACCTAATTAGGTCTCATCATATATATATATATATTTATATATATACATGCTCCCCACCCATAATAGGTTGAGCACTCTAGGGGGAATATATCAGTAAAATTATCTCCCAGCTAGTGGGTGTGCTCATAGACCAGTGTTTAGGGACTCGATTGATTCGATCCCGGCTGAAGATAGCCTGCTAAGTCTAGCCGCACTAAGGAGACGTGATTCGTTGAAACAGGACTGTTTGTGAATGACTATATATATATATATATATATATATATATATATATATATATATATATAGTTTGATATATCTATAAAGTGTGTTCAATATCATTGATAGAGCATGTATATCTAAGTTAGGTTCATAAAAACAACAGTACGACATAACTAACAGTTTCTCGCCCCTGCGATTTTCAAACCAAGTGCACTTGGTTAGAATTTATATATACATATATAAAAAGAAAAGCTTTTGAGTTTTTTTCTTTAATTCTATTTTACGCTGTAATCTATTTCGAATATTTTCCGATATATGTATATGTATGATATATGCTATTAAAATTGAAGAATGGTTTATTCCTTAATCTTTACTCACATTTTATTGGATTTTACCCAATCTGTTATTTTCTTATATATATATATATATATATATATATATATATGAATGAGAGAGAGAGAGAGAGAGAGAGAGAGAGAGAGAGAGAGAGAGAGAGAGAGAGAGAGAGAAATAATACAGTGTGATGAGCGTGAGCATTGGAAAAATAATCGTCAAATCAAAATTCTTCTGAAGCTATTGATATCCATTTCGTTCTCATGCCATCAGGAAAGGCATGAAACCACATCCCTGCTCTCTGTGTCACTGATTGTCTACTTACTCTTGTCACAACCATGCCAAAGATATATCGTTAATGTTATACGTTGATGGCTGACAGAATACGAAGATGATTGAGACAAGCCACTCTCCCATGACCACTGCCCAGGCGGAAATGATTGCAAAAATTGTCACGTCCATTGGCAACCTTGTCAGTTTCCACCGCACACACAACACACACACACACATACACACACACATACACACACACACACACACACACACACACAATATATATATAATATATATACAATGGGAGTAAAAAAGGAAAGCAATCCGACAGTATGTGGAGAAAAATAGACAAACACGGAATATTGCACTGGATGGAAATTTATTACTTAGGGGTGATGTCGACGTTTCGGTCTCTCAGACCTTCTTCCGGACACGAACTGAGTTCTTGTGTTGAAATGAGAGAACTGAATCCTTCAATAAAAGAACTCAGTTAGTGTCCTGAAGAAGGTCTGATAGATCGAAACGTCGACATCATCTCTTGTAATAAATTTCCATTCAGTACAAAATCCCGTGTTTGTCTTCTTTTCTTATATATATCGGGAGCACGTGGCGAAAGATATGAATCCATCTCTTCTCTCTAATGATATGGGTATTTAGTAGGACAGACTACTAACCTTGGTTAGGGAACCGGTCAAGTAGAATAAGGCATTGTGACGTAACAATTAACGTCATCGCAAATGGATCCGGCTACTCGAGTTCAAATCCTGAACATGCCTGCTTGCAATTTCACAGGACCGAAAAAGTTTATGTGTGTGTGTATGTGTGTGTTTCTGTCTCTGACTGTCTCTCTGTCTATCTGTATGTGTGTTTGTGCATGTATGTTAATGTATGTATGTGCGGTTGGGTGCGTCTCTCCTTCTGAGAGTTGTGTGTTTCTCTCTCTCTCCTCTCTCTCTCTCTTTTCTCTCTGTAAGTCATTGTGCAATTTGTGTCTCTGTCTCACTTTGTGTAAGTGAGTGTAGTGGTATCTCCCCTCT
>CM042151.1:63831575-63866806 GCA_023376005.1 Doryteuthis pealeii | reverse complement strand
TTGGTCTTTTTTTTTTCAAAAAATTTTTCTTCCGGGTTGATGTCTGGTAGTATATTTTTACAATCAAACTCTCTGCCGGGTTTTCTCTCGCAAGGATCTACCAACACGCTTGTATATATATATATATACTATATATATATATATATAATATAATATATATAAAAGTACATTTTTGGCAGCATTTTTTCTTAACATGTTTGGTTGAACGCACAGAAATGTCTGTCGCGTCAACAACATGTATAAAAGGAAAAAAATGCTGCCAAATGTACTTTATATATACTATATAATATTATATCAACGAAACATGTATAAAAGAAAAAAGCTGGCCAAAAATACTAAGTACTTGGGATTAAAACTTGGGACTAATCACGATTCCATAAAATGTAAAAAAAAAAAAGATTGGCCAGAAGCTTAAAAATATAATGGATATTGTGCTTGTCTGTCTGTAACTGAGAATTACTATCAGTGCCCCAAGTACAATTCGTTTTAGTTATTTTACGGGCACATTCCCCACCAATTTTATATTTTATCTAACCCTATTTCTTAAAATATGTTTTTATTAATAATACTGTTGAGCCTTATTGACATACAAATAACAGCAGTCGTATTTTATACATCGCACTAAAATACCCCAAAAGGATATTATGGGCATTAACACACACACACACAGATATATATATACATGTATGTAGATGCTATGAGTGCTACATTTATAAATAAACAGTTCTCACATCATTGATAAAGCATATATTTAAGTTAAGTAAAGTGGACATGGAGTCAACTGGTGCCTGGTTACTGACAGTTTCTTGAATATTGCGATTTTCTGAAGGCCGCATAGGCGGGCAAAACTGCAGTTAGCTGGCGCCGTGACTCCCATGTCCATGCTCCTTGATTATATATATATATTATATATATATATATATATATAATATATATATAATGAATTTCTTATTTATTTCCATTGATTTAGTTTTGATTGAAACGATTTTCAGTAATTTAAAGAAATAATTCGTTGATTAATAAGTCAACATGAAAGTTTTATTAAAAATCATGATGATTCCCTGATTTATGGTATTTTATTTATTTTAACTTGAGCCTTCCCAATTTATACATATTTCTCGCTGACTTTTGTAAATGAAAATTATTTTTTTAACTCTTTTGTTTTTCTGATGTTTTGAACAAAAACAAATGTTTTCTTTGAATTAAGATTTTCTTAAAGTTTGTCATTTTGCTGTACCATAGTGTATTTAATGTTTTTCTGCTTATGATTTCTAAAAAAACTTTTAAGATGTTATAAAATTTTAATAAAATAGGGACAGTTTAGAGCGTTTGCATACCATCTTCATTTTTTTAGGCAAAATTTAATTGTTTAAAAGTATAAAAAATTAAATTAACGTATGTAATATTATTTTTCTTTTTTTTTTTTACAGATGTCATTATGTTACTACTTTTCGTCTAAAACAAAAATTGCGATTTTTAGATAATCGATTTATTATTTTAATCGTTTTTTATAATGAAAATGAGCCGTAGAAATTGGCAATGCCTATATATATATATATATAATATTATATTATATATATATATATATATATATATATATATATATATATATGCTCCAAAATTTCATGTGAGCACTGTAGGAAGACATTAGTTGACCTTTCACCGTTTTGCTTAAAAGCAAATATTCGCCTGTTTACAGATTGGAGTTCTCTGTGAATGTAAAAGCATACATCCTGTAAAAACATACATTGTAAAAACATACATCTGTAATTTCTCTGAAGTTTGAGATTGCAGGCTTGATGATTAGTATTATCTGCGTTATTCGGACATTGTCCTCATCTTCATTGTATCTGTACAACGTTTTGGCGATATGTTCCTTCGGCCTTCTTCAGGTATTTCTTGTCGGACTCGGGAACCTCTTTTTCGAACGGGAACTTTCTTGTCGTAGTCGGGAAACTCTTTGTCGATCGGGTGTTATCACGAACTTTGAAACCTAACCCTTTATTCAGTCACGGGGTATCCTGTTCTCATCCGCAAACCAAGCTGGGTAGGAGCGTGTTAATTAATTTAAAAAGGTTCCGGACTCCGATAAGAAATACCTGAAGAAGGCCTCGAGGGCATATCGACCGAAACGTTGTACAGAGAACAATGAAGATGAGGACAAAGTCGGAATAACACAGATAATATAATACATCTGTGAAAGTTTATCAATTAATTGTTCGCCCCATGGCTGACAGTTCCTGATAGCTGAGAGGATAAGGAACTTACGGACGAAAATTTTCGCACCCGGCTAGAGGTAGCTGTTATAATCAACCCTCCACTTGAAACACGTGTCGGTGATGACTTAGTATATATATATTATATATATATTATATATATAATATTATATATATAATATATATGTATAATGGACTCTCTCGTCGATTTTCGACGCATGATGGTTCATGCCAATGAACAACCACACAGTGTTCTGTTTTATAGTGCGTGAAGGTTTGGTGTTGGCCGACCATTCCGCCACTTTTTGAAAGAATTGGTGCACAAGGATGCTACAAATCCATATATTCTCCCTCTAGCTATGGGTAAAATAGTTGGGCTGACTGGGCTCTTTAACTTTTGGGTAGGTAAGTCTAAGAGAAGGAAAACTCTGTATTCAAAAATCCTGAGGTCAGTCGTTGATTGGGTTTGTGACATTCCTTGTGCACCAATTCTTTCAAAAAGTGCGGAATGGTCCAACACAAACCTTCACCACTATAAACAGAACACTGTGTTGGTTGTTCATTGGATGAACACTCATGCGTCGAAAATCGACGAGAGAGTCCTTATATATATATATATATATATATATATATATATATATATATATATATATATATATATACTAGTCATCCACCGACACGTGTTTCGAAGTGAGGGTTGATTTATAACAGCTACCTCTAGCCGGGTGCGAAATTTTCGTCCGTCAAGTTCCTTATCCTCTCAGCTATCAGGAACTGTCAGCCATGGGGCGAACAATTAATTGATAAACTTACAGGATGTATTAGTATTATCTGTGTTATTCCGACTATTGTCCTCATCTTCATTGTTATCTGTACAACGTTTCGGTCGATATGCCCTCCGGCCTTCTTCAGGTATTTCTTATCGGAGTCCGGAACCTTTTTAAAATAATTAACACAGCTCCTACCCCAGCTATGGTTAGCGGAATGAGAACAGGATACCCCCGTTGACTGAATAAAGGGTTAGGTTCAAAGTTCCGTGATAACTCCCGATTACGACAAGAAGTTTCCCGACTACGACAAGAAAGTTCCCGAGTTCGAAAAGAAGGTTCCCGAGTCCGACAAGAAATACCTGAAGAAGGCCGGAGGACATATCGGCCAAAACGTTGTACAGATAACAATGAAGATGAGGACAATAGTCCGAATAACGCAGATAATACTAATCATCAAGCCTCATCTCAAACATTCAGAGAAATTACAGGATGTATGTTTTTACAATGTATGTTTTTACAGGATGTATGCTTTTACATTCACCAGAGAACTCCAATCTGTAAACAGGCGAATATTTGCTTTTACGCAAAACGGTGAAAGGTCAACTAATGTCTTCCCTACAGTGCTCAACCATGAAATTTGGGAGCATATATATATATATATATATATATATATATATATATATATATATATATATATATATATATATATATAAGGCATTGCCAATTTCTACGCTCATTTTCATTATAAAAAACGAATTAAAATAAATTAAATCGATTATCTAAAATCGCATTTTTGTTTTAGACGAAAAGTAGTAACATAATGAGCATCTGTAAAAAAAAAAAAAGAAGAAAATAATATTACATACGTAATTTATTTTTAATACATTTTAAACAATTAAATTTTGCTAAAAAAAAAATGAAGATGTATGCACCGCTCTAAACTGTCCCTATTTATTAACATTTTATAACATCTTAAAAAGTTTTTTTTAAATCAATAACAGAAAACATTAAATACACTATGTACACAAAAATGACAAACTTTAAGAAAATCTTAATTCAAAAGAAAACATTTGTTTTTGTTCAAAACATGCAGAAAACAAAAGAGTTAAAAAATAAATTTTCATTTACAAAAGTCAGCGAGAAATATGTTAATAAATTGGGAGGCTCAAGTTAAAATAAATAAAATTACCATAAATCAGGGAATCATCTGATTTTAATAAAACTTTCAGTGTTGACTTATTAATCAACGAATTATTTCTTTTAAATTACTGAATCGTTTCAATCAAACTAATTCAATGGAAATAAATAGAAATTCATATTATATATATATATATATATATATATATATATATATATATATATATAATCAAGGTAGCATGGACATGGAGTCACGGCGCCAGCTTACTGACAGTTTCCCGCCTATGCGGCCTTCAGAAAATCGCATATTCAAGAAACTGTCAGTAACCAGGCACCGTTGACTCCATGTCCACTTTACCTTAACTTAAATATAAATGCTTTATCAATGATAGTGAGAACTGTTTACTTATAAATGTAGCACTCATATCATCTACATAATGTATATATATATCTGTGTGTGTGTGTGTTATATGCCCATAATATCTTTTGGGGTATTTAGTGCGATGTATAAATACGACTGCCTGTTATTTGTATGTCAATAAGGCCAACAGTATTATTAATAAAAACAATTTTATTAAGAATTAGGGTTTAGATAAAATATAAAATTGTGGGGAATGTGCCGTAAATAACTAAACGAATTGTGACTTGGGCACTGATATAATTTCAGTTACAGACAGACAAGCACAATATCCATTATAATATTTTCAAGCTTTCTGGCCAATCTTTTTTTTTTTACATTTGTATGGAATCCGTAGATTAGTCCACCAAAGTTTTTATCCCAAGTACTTAGTATATTTTGGCAGCATTTTTTCTTTTATACATGTTTCGTTGATATATATATATATATATATATAAAAGTACATTTTGGCAGCATTTTTTCTTTTATACATGTTTGGTTGAACGCGACAGACATTTCTGTCGCGTTCAACCAAACATGTATAAAAGAAAAAATGCTGCCAAAATGTACTTTTATATATATATATATATATATATATTATATATATATATATATATATAATATACCAAGCGTGTTGGTAGATCCTTGCGGAGAGAAAAAACCCGGCAGAGAGTTTGATTGTAAAAATATACTACCAGACATCAACCAGGAAGAAAAAAATTTTTGAAAAAAAGAAAAGACCAAGATATTCGTACCAACAAAAAATAATCTATTGGTATAGTATTTGGCCAAAAGAAAAAACAATTTATATGTATATATATGTATATAAGATATATATATATTCATATAACCGCTAGGAGAATCTAATTTGTAAAAAGTGCTCGATACCTAAGTAGAGCCAAGTAATAAAGATAATCTACTGAGTCAGACGAACCTACTATTAGTTTCGCAATAAAGCTCTTCAGGGCTAAAATCTGATTTTAGCCCTGAAGAGCTTTATTGCGAAACTAATAGTAGGTTCGTCTGACTCAGTAGATATCTATATATATATATATATATATATATATATATATATATATATATATATATATATATATATATATATATTAATATTTATATTTTTGCTTGAAGACAATTACAATGCGAATATCACATAAATTCGATAATTATAGAAGATAATAATGACAAGTGAATTTCGCAAAGAATTACTCGGTGTGTAGAATATCGTACAGACTGTTTCAACTTTATTAAGTCTCATCAGCGATATATACTAACGATTTCCCTCCGACAGAAATCGAAACCGGGACTTCAGCAGGATAGTTAGAAACTATACTGTTTCGGCCACGATACAGCACCGAGAAATTCCTGCGAAATTAACCTGTCAATGATACTGTGACGTCTCTACCATATGAGGTAATGGAGGCGCTGAGTGAATAATAACAAACAAATCCGGGCCTTATGCTCTTCGGCGAAGGAAATAAGATTTTTTGGATGTTTGTTTATTTTTTAGAAACATTGTTGTTGATAAAGTATATATATTAATATTTATATTTTTGCTTGAAGGCAATTACAATGCGAATATCGCATAAATTCGATAATTATAGAAGATAATAATGACAAGTGAATTTCGCAAAGAATTACTCGGTGTATGCGATTGTCAAACCATTTGCTCGTCCGAACCTTTTCTCTTCATCCGTCCCTATCGACCATCGTACCTGGTAGGTCCCCCCGGATAGCATCCAGTGTCCTTGCAGAGCTAATTGATGTAGATTTTTGCTAGCCGACTCACACTGTTGTGTTCATAGGATAACATCATTTTTGAGCTCGTCTTTGCTTTTCCAACAGTGTTCAGCATGCCTTGCTCTTTTAATCCGAATGGTTTGTGTGATAGGAGGCAAGTGGCCATACAGCTGCTTTTCTGTGGGGTGTTGCTTCCAGGATTTGTACAAGACAGCACACAGTATCTTTTTAAAGTTCCCATCTAGCTCTTTTCTTACCGACGGCAAGGTAGGGACGGTAGGTGAGAAAGAGTCATGGTGTCAGTGCGACCTGATATATATATATATATATATATATATATATATATATATATATATGTACACACATATGGACACACACAATCTCTCACTCTCACACATACACACACTTTTATATATATATATATATATATATATATATATATATATGTATATACTTTTTCCACAATATCCTATTTTATAATAGGAAATTAGCCCGTTTCATATTCTATTAACGTTTCAAGTTTTGACAATGCTGTACTAATAGCATGTTTTCTTTTTTAAGAAAAAGTCCAACATTGTCAAAAATACTTTTCCCACGGGTATTAGCGCTATGCGAATTGCAAACAGTCTCAGTCAGGATTTGAACTCAGGTCACCGTATTCATTTCCTACGACGGTAACCATTATACAACGGACCCCCCTCTCGCTTCCCCTTATCTCTGTCTCTCTTTCTCTGTCTGTCTGTCTCTCTCTGTCTCTGTCTGTCTGTATGTCTCTCTCTCTCTCTCTATATATATATATATATATATTGGAGGCGTGTGGTATAATTGTTAGAGTTTTAGAAAATGGACTCGTCGCCTCCAGTTCAAATCTTGGACGAATCTATTTCATATAGCGCTAATACACTTGAGAAAGGTATGCATCCAACTACTCTCCCTCTCGCTATGAGTAAATAGTAAAGAAGACTGGGCTCTTTAATTCTAGCTAAGTAACCAGTCTAGGAGAAGGAAAACTAAGAATTCCAACCTGTTAAACTCCGATTAAGAAATTGACCTTTATGTCACATCCTACTCGTTCGGAGCCTCCCCCCATTCTATATCTCTCTCTCTAACTATCCATCGGTATATGAGTAGCACAGGGATCTGTGCGGTAAAGCGAGGAGCTGATGGTAGTGTAATGCTCCACCTCAAACGCAAAAACAATTTCTTTGGTCTAGCGCAAATAAAAAGGGGATAGACTCCCTCGTTGATTGGCTGTTATCGACTTTAGGCCACCCCGACCTTTACTTTATATATATAAAAGTCGTCGGGGCGGCCTAAAGTCGGTATCAGCCAGTCAGCGCCACACCTACCATCAGCTCCTTACTTTACCGCACATATCCCTGTGCTAATCATACGCTGAGTTGGCGAGGACCGGTATCGAACTAGGAACCTTGTGGTTTCTAGACGAAATGCTGTACTAATAGCATGGATTATATTATATCATGTTTTAAACACCATGAATAGATTAATATCAAATCATGATATCCCATGCTATCAAAGTATGACATTTTCTATCGATGAAGTGGGTTACCTGGTATCAGTCATCCCTTCCCCTCAGTTTAACATGCAACAGGTTGCACTAGTTTACATGGTGTGTCATAACGTTCGTTCAGTGAATTGGGTCGTTAGGTCACCAACTTATCACTTTCATAGACCGATAGAAACATTAAATAAATAGTAAATGGGAATAGAATATTTTATCAAAATGTTTGCTCGGATCTCAGATGTTGTAGCTGTAGATCTCGCGGGATTATTGACTGTCGTAATATTCGTCTTGATTTAACTTTTTTTCTCTCTCTATCAAATACTGTTCGTATCTATCTATCTATCTATCTATCTATCTATCACTGTCTTTTTGTATCTATGTTTCACAGTCTGTTTCTATCTATCTATCTATCTATCTATCTATCTATCTATCTACCTATCTATTTCTCAAAACATTATCTAAGTCTATTCCTATCCTCTTGTCTCTTAGAACTCCAGGTCGATTCACACATTCTTTCTTTCTTTCTTTCTTTCTTTCTTTCTTTCGCATTTGCACAATGGGTTCTATCTCTTTACTCTCTATGTATCTCTCTATTTCTTTCTCTCTCCCCCTCTCTCTCTATATATCTATCGATCTATGTATCTATCTATCATAATCTATTTGTATTATCTATTCATGTACGAGGATCGACTGAAAAGTTCATAGGTTAACCAAGATATTCTCATGGAATGTGACCAAATGAGATTTATTTTTCAACACATTTCTTCCATCAGTGTTGCAGTGCTTGGATACCATCAGTATTGCAGTGCTTGGATATCATCATATGAACTTTTCAGCCCACCCTCGTATTTATGTATATATGTTTGTATGTGTCACAGTCTGTCTATCAATCTGTCACAGTCTGCTCGGATCTATCTATCTATCTATCTATCTATCTATCTATCACAGTCTGTTCGTATCTATCTATATCTATCACAGTCTGTTCGTATCTATCTATCTATCTATCTATCTATCTATCTATCTCTTTATATACCTGTCAATATCTTTCTCTCTATCTTTACATACCTTCTTAGCCAATTCTTACATTTCAATTTTTATTCTATCTATCTAGTTACATTTATTATTATTATTATTATTATTATTATTATTCGTTTCTTTTTTTTTTTTTTTTTTTTTTCTCGTTTTTTTTTTCAAACTTACAATCGGCTTGACTTGGGGGTTGCTGTTTTTGTGGATGTCAAAATATTTGCACAGTTGGATAAATAAGCCATTTCTGCCGCCCTTCCCTCCCCTTTAGTTTTCTCTTCCCTCACGCCCCGGGCATCTTGCGCCGACCCCTTTCCTATCAGCCTCTTCTGCTAGCAGCACCCAGAAATCTGCTTTTAATGTAACGACACGCGCGAGCGAGCGCCATACGAATATTTCCAGGAGGCGAAACCCGAATATATCATTTGCAGGTTCGAACTAGTGATCGAACAGACAGGACAATAAACCGATATATATATATATATATATATATATATATATATATATATAATATATATATATATATATATATTATATAATATATATATATATATATAAGTAACTTATATATATGTATAAGTAAATGTAAAGTCTTCAGGGTGACCTAAAGTCGGTATCAGCCAGACAGCGAGGTAGCCTATTCCATTTTTCACTAGCGCTAGACCAAGGAGATCGTTTTGCGTCTGAGGTGGAGCGCCACGACTACCGGCAGCTCCTTACTTTACCGCTGAGTTGGCGCTGGACCAGTATCGAACAAGAAACCTTGTGGTTCTTAGTCGGATACTCTACCGACTGAACTAAAGCTTCTCCCTCCCTCTCTCTCTCTCTCTCTCTCTCTCTCTCTCTCTCTCTCTCTCTATATATATATATATATATATATATATATATATATATATATATATATATATGAGGAAGAATGAATAAAGAAAAGAACGTACAGAATGGATAATAAAAGATGAATTTAATCAATATCACTTACACATGTGTTTCGGTCAGTTTATCTTTGTGTACACGATTCAAACTATTATTATCATTTCCGGGACTTTTCAACAAGTTAGGGATAAATAATAACACTTTATTTTTGCAATACATAACTGTATCTACCAAAACCCTAGGAAAATCAGATATTCAAATTCTCGAGATTGGCTAACGACTACATCGTTCAGCGTCCTGAAAGTGAATTTAAAAAATTCTCTTCATACATTTAAAAAGAAATTATCCGTTTTTCTCCAACGAATTTTTTCATTCAAAATAAAATTTCACTCTGATGAAGGTCGAATTTTCTCTGTGTACGGAATATTTTTACATTTTTCTATTATTATTATTTCATTTCATTTGTTTATTTAATGATAATAATAGTTTGAATCGTGTACACAAAGATAAACAGACCGAAACACATGTGTAACTGATATTGATTAAATTCATCTTTTATTATCCATTCTGTACTTTATTTTCTTTATTCATTCTTCCTCATATTGTCGGATTCAATTTTACACACACACACACACACACACACACACACACACACATATATATATATATATATATATATATATATATATAATATATATATATATATATATTTGAGATGTATTTTAGTATTTGTATCCGTTGTTGGAAATATATATACCAGGTTTGGGCATAGGTGTGAAGCATTAACGTATTATATTATGCTAATGTTGTTACCATAATATGTTAGTTAAGGAATAAATATCAGAAAACTCTGTAGTTTTTTAAAATTTTTATTTTATTTAGACGAGTGGTGAATTTTCAGGACTGTCACGTCCCTTCTTCCTGGTCGTGAATTGTAGTAGTGATCTCGTGGCTGTTTGTCCGGTGCGTTGGAATGGTGTGGTGGAACTTGTTGCTGGTTGGTCCACAAGATGGGACTCTAACAAGTAATACCACTTCAGGTCAGAGTGAACCTGGGAGTAATGGCAATGAAAGGGTACTCCACACTCCCCAGAACTTCCGATTGCAAATCCATCGTCTTACAAGAATACGGAATTGGAAGAATCCATTATAAATCCAGTTATTGATAGAACTGCCAAACGCTTTCTTTTTATTTACTAATTGGTTACCCCTCTGAGTACTGGACAAGCTTATCGTTGCTTAACTTCAGTGATCTTTTTTACTCTTTATGATTGTTATTTGCAGGTCTCAGGTTGCTTACAGCCCCGACTCTTACTAAGTGGTAACCCATTCAATTACTGACCAGGCTTATCTCTGCTTAACTTCAGTGATCTGACAGGAACTAGTGTTTTCAACATGACTCGACCGTACGTCCCTTTTGTTATTGTAGGTACAACAATGACCCGCTTTACACATAGCGCTAATACCCTTGGGAAAGGTAAACATCCAACTATTTTCCCTCCAGCAATGAGTAAATAGAAGGGCAGACTGGGCTCTTTAACCTTGGTTAGGTAACCAAAATAGGAAAAGGAAAAAAGAAGTTGACATTGTGTCACATGCTACTCGTGAGAATGGGTATATATATATATATAATATATATATATCAACTTTCGTGGGTTATTAAATAAACCAAACCAAACTTAGTCTAGTAGAAACAATAATACAGGCTGCTTACTGCAAACGACGATGAACTCACTCGACATGGAGTGAAACTTCTGCGTGAGATATTTTAAGTGGAAAGAAGGTTCATAGACCTCAGTCCACTGCCTTGGCAGTCCGGCAGTTGATTCAATGTCTGGAGAAAGTCCGAGACGACGACTGCTGAGCTGCTGCAGGGTGCTGTCTCAGGTAGTATTGACTCACTTTACGAGAGGCTGGCCTCTCCGGAAGCTCCAGCACTTGCACCCTAGCCTCAGGTTGTATTTGGTATTTGTAAGTAGTAAGTAGTTCCTTCTACTATTCTACTATCGGATCACTGACGATACTTAGTGACAGATTAATACATATATATATATAATACAATATAATATACTCTACGACAGGTACCTTAAAAAATATGAATTCAAACAGTTTGAGAAAAAAATTGAAATTGGCTTCTGGGTAAAAGTTATAACATTAGTTAATTGCCAATTTATCGGGCCTGGACTCTCTGAAACTGTTTTTTTATTTGATATTTTATATGAAATAGAACAGTATTCGTCAATTATTAATAGAACTAGTACAAAATAAAAAACACCCCCCGGGCGATGTAAAAAACAAATTTTTATTGCCTGAGGTGTGGGAGTTAAAAATTCAATGTCAGCGAGTAAGTAAAATCATCAAATTCATTAAAGGATTAAAAAATAAAACAATTTGAAATGTAAACTTTGAATATGTATTAAAATAAAACAAACTATATATAGATATATAATACCAGTCATGTATTTATTAAATCTACATAATCTTTGTTACCGACAAAAACCGGAAGCGAATCTCCATTATTAATAGAAGATAATTTCAAAACTGAAGACCCAATGTGAATGTACGAAATAAAATAATACTTAAATAGCAATTAACACATTCGTATATATATATATATATATTATATATATATATATATATATATATATATATATATATATATATATATAAAGCTAACCCTCGCTTTGTTTACAAATGTTTGAGGACTCTAGTGAATTCATTTCCGCTTAGAAATGTAGCGATTAAACATTCTCCTATATTTGACAGCTGCCTCTGGCCGTACGGGTTAAAGGCTTGGCGATCGAAAGTTCATTCGGGTCTCAAACCCGGCCAGGGGTAGCTGTTACGGTATAGCCACACTGATGAAAGGTGAAACCTCGAAACACGTGTTGTGGTTACTATATATATATATATATATATATATATATATATACATATACATATATATATATATATATATATATATATATATATATATATATGAAAGTGTTAATTGCTATTTAAGAATTACTTTATTTCGTACATATGTATATATATGAAAGTGGTCGGAGGTAGGCTGTACGGGTTCCAAAATAACCCTACCCCTCACACATAACCCACGTGACCCGGGAGTGGCTGGTCACGAATTTTCAATAACATGTCACCCCCCCCCCGCACGAGCAGGATGTGTGAGACAAGGTCAATGTCTTCAGCGGAGTTTAACAGGTTTGAATTCAGTTTTCCTTCTCTAGACTTGTTGCCTAACCAAGTTGAAGAGCCCAGTCTGCCCTATTATTTACCCATAGCTAGAGGGAGATTAGTTGGCTCTAACACCCTCATGCGCATCAACCTCGTGTACCAAACCATGTGTCGCATCATACACTCGATGAGGATACAGTTAAATACCACGCGAAAAAGTTTCGTTTATCAAACAAAATTATTAACAAATAGATGAAATAGAATTCGTTCATTAACGTATGCTACGGAAAAAAAGAAGGAACAGATATGTTTTTTTAAGTGCAGGAAGAACTCTTTAGCTAAGGATAAAAAACGCTGTTTGAAATGTCAATGTTTGATGGATTGTTAAGTGGTATAAGATTTTATTCTGAGAGGTATTCCGTTACATTTTATAAATAGACGCACATGTTTGCGCTCTCATTTCACCTTATATATATATATATATATATATATATATAAATTTACACAGCAACGTGTGTGGTAACACAGGAATACATCGGCACACACACATATATATATACATTCATATACATATATATATTACAATGGTATACAGAGGAATAACCTACTCGAGTTTGACCATAAGGAACTTCAGGGTTAAATCTACTGAATTAATCAAGATATTGATTAATTGCAGTCAACTGTACGCGTGTATTTTGTGATTATGACCGTTAATGACAGATTAGTACATATATATATATATATATATATAATACAATATAATACATACACTGCGTTTCAAATTATTAAAAAAGTGACACTTTTCCCTCCTATCCACAAACTACTGATTGGAATTTAACGATTATCAGAGAGTAATAACAACCTGTATATACATATACTCCGTAAGAATTGTAAGGTTCTATGTAAAGGAACAGAAGTTACGGTCATTTACCTAATTTACTGAAATTATTCATGTGTCAAATTATTAGCGAGGTGAAATAAAAACCCATGTAAAAAAGAAAGTAATACTTTTATCGTTTCATTTATAGATTTTATGGATACATACTATAACTAAGATAAAATTAAATCGAAATAAAAAAGTAAAAAGTATTCAAAAATGATAGCGACTTAGTTAATAGGAGATATGTGATCCTTTTTTAAAATGAGTTCGAAAAGGCGCTGGTCCATCGAACATGTCAATTTCTGGATCTCCTCTGATGTAATTTCACGTGATACGTTGACTATTTCCTGCCAGAAGTCATCTTTACTTCTAAATTGGCGTCCATTCTCATAAACACGTTGCTTCAGAATGCTCCACAAGTTTTCAACTGGGTTTAAGTCTGGAGAATTGGTCGGCCAGTTCATCTTCTGAGGTCCACAGAAGCCTAATTTTTGCAGGTACTCCGTAGTTTTATGTGCTTAATGCGAAGGAGCATTATCTTGCAAAAATATGATGGTTCTCCTGAAGGTGATTCGCGAGTTTCATCTGTGAACAGTACTTTTGAGAAATCGACTTTCATGTTCTCCTTTGCCCATTTCATACGTATTTGTATGTGTATTTTTGTCAATCGAGGCTTTGTCACTGGTCTCACTGATGTCCCGACCTTTTTCAAAAGACGTCAGCGAGTACTTATTGGCACTGTTGCTTCTCCAATGCTTCTGAAAAGTGCTCCACTCGTCAGGCCTGGGTTATTGACAGCTTCACGTTTCATTCGTGACAAACAATGTCGGGAAACAACCCTCGAGTGACCTTATCGGTCCTCTTACGTACCTTTATAGGAGCTACAACAAATCTTTTCACAGTTTCGTGATATCTTCCAATTATTTTGGATATTTCTAATGTAGACTTGCCTTTGGAAAGTTCAGATGTTATTATATCTTTCTCGGAAGGGGTCAAGTCACATAATTGCACGAGCATAATGCCACTTGTTTAATGTCTGGGAAACTTCTATATCGTGTTGATATTGCAAATGGCCACTGTTTGTTTCTGTTGCGCAGAACAATACAGTTTTTATACAGCCTACGCATACACCTATTTTCATTATACTGTGAAAATTTCGTTAAATTCCAATCAGTATTTTTTGTAAAAAATGAAAAAATGTTACCTCGTTAATAATTTGAAACGCAGAGTATATAATAGATAATATGATATAAATAATATAAATACAATATAATACATATATATATATATATATATATATAATCAGCTAAAACGTCTAAAGACATCAAATGTATTCCGTGAAACTGACAGAAACGGCACATACGGGTCTTTTTTTTAAAGCATCCGTTTTGTAAATCTATTTTCTTGACCACTATAAGGATATGGATAAAAACAGACTAAGTTGTCTTTGGAGAAGGAAAACTCTGAATTCGAACCAGCTCTACTCCTCTGAAAACGGAGGGGGGCGTATATAGACACTTAAAGATTTATTAGCATAAGATGTAGTTTCATTATGGTAGTATAAGTCCTGTAACCTTAAAGTTAAGTTTTAAAACATAATGATTTCTCAAGTTTAATTGAAATCTGGATAAAAAGAGGAGAACCTGAGGTGTACAGACGAATAATACACTCGTTGCGGTGTGCCATTGTGGTGTAATAGTTAGCAAGCTAGTCTCACATGTCCATTACTACTGAATAGCGAGTTCGATCCCCGCAGAATTCCCCATACTTGCAACCAAGTCTCACATCCTACCTGCGACGTACGAGTTGGATAGATACCTACTTGCGACCTTGTGTTACATTCTACCCGTGGTAAACGGTTTGCGTAAATACCTACCATAATACACACGAGCACATACATCTCTCTCTCTCTCTCTCTCTCTCTCTCTCTCTCTCTCTCTCCATATACATGGTGTATCAAAAAAAGTATCGAGATTTTTGTACTTTCATGACACAGCTTGTATTCTGAAAAAATTAATTTCCATTCATTATTCATTTCTATCTTGGTAAATACAGCTTCAAACTCGGCACTTTTATGGCACACCTATATATATATATATATATATATATATATATATATATATATCCGGCGTAGCACTGAGTGAAAACGAAAGAAATCGAAAAGATAGACAAATACTTGGACCGTACCAAAGAACTAATAAAGCTGCGTGCCTGAGTGTGATACAATTGTAGTTAATTCCTTTGGAACGGTCCCCAATGGCTGTAGGAATTGGAAATCAGAGAGAGAGAATCGAAACCATCCAGACAAAAGCATTGTTAAGATCGGCTAGAATACTTAGAAGAGTCCTGGAGACCTGAATCGTATTGCTGTCAGCCAGACTCTTGTAAAAGATCACCAATTAAAACTAGATGAAAAGTTTTTTTGTCTTTTTATTAGTATTATCATTTTACTCCTTGTATGTTTTTCATGTCGGCTCTGAGAGTTTTTTTATTACTGGGATTCGTGTGGCAGCAAGTCTCCTCATAGCTCCAGAAGTCTTCTGAGTATTCTAGCTGTTGGATTATTTCTGTATATAAGGTGTACTAGAAACCGTCACTTAAACTTATTGGCTCATTGTGGTCACGTGGATTAAACCCAGCCAATCAACAGCTCGAATACGTGGTTAGTTAACTATTTAATCGCCAATATTGAAAGCCGTTCATTTGCACGTTATTCGACATTGACGAACGGTCATCCAACCAATGACTTTGCTCAGCGCAAGGATCATACCCAACACTAAGAAACACTAAGGAACAACCAAAGGATCATATCCAACCCTAAGGAACACTAAGGAACAACCAAAGGATCATACCCAACCCTAAGGAACACTAAGGAATAACCCAAAGATCATACCCAACCCTAAGTAACACTAAGGAACAACCAAAGGATCATAGCCAACCCTAAGGAACACTAAGGAACAACCAAAGGTTTCTTCACTAAAGATCGCGCTCTGCTTAACACAAGGGATATCCACGGTAAAGTGCTTTCACTTGAAGCTTTAAAATGGCCACAAAAGTCCTAACACTTAGCAGTGTTGTGGTTGGATGATCTTGAGTCTTTTAAAAATGTCTGCAGATGGAACTTGTTGACTTAGAAATAACGGAAATTTGATAAATTCTCATCAAACCCAATTGGTTATGAGGAAATTATTTCTGTGTAACAAATACTTAAGAAAACATTTTGTTGAAAATTATCAATATCAGATAGGAATACCTGAATTTTCAATTACTTATCTTTTCTTTAATAAGTAATTTTGTATTTCTTTCTTTCTTAGTGTAGACTGTCCTTTTCTTTCTTTCTTTCTTTCTTTCTTTCTTTCTGTATTTTTACCCATATTAGTCTATCCTTACTTCCCTTCTTTTTCCTTTCTTTATTTCTTTCTTTCTTTTCTACCTATGGTAGTCTATACTTCTTTCCTTCCTTACTTTCTACCTTTCTTTATTTTGTTAATTTATTCTTTTTTTTTTCTTTCTTTTTTAGTGTATTTTCTACCTATGCTAGTCTATCCTTCTTTCTTTCTTTCTTTCTTTCTTCCTTCTTTCCACTGTTTGTTTGTTAGTTTCTTTTTTTCTTAGCGTATTTTCAATCCACGTTGGCTTTCTTTCTTTCTTTCTTTCTTTCTTTCTTAGTGTATTTTCTACCTATACTAGTTTTTCCTTTCTTTCTTTCTTTCTTTCTTTCTTTCTTTCTTTCTTCTTAGTGTATTTTCTACCCATACTAGTTTTTCCTTTCTTTCTTCCTTTTCTATAATATTTTTCAGAACTATCCAAATTTATTAACAATTCCAATTACATTTGCTGGAACAACATAATAACGTGAATAAGAATTTTCAGCCATGAAATTGATTCAAAACCAAAAAACAATCTCATAATTGACAGATCAAAATTTAAAGCTTTTTTTTGTGTGTGTGTGTGTGTGGGGGGGGGGGGGGAGCTCCCAGTAACTAATATTAGTCAAAATAAAAATAAAAATAGACTTAAGATCACAACGCGTATCGATGCGGCTGTATCTCCTGTAGAGGAATAAGACCTCATACCAAAAAGGAATGTCCTGGAACTAAATATGTATCTGATAGTGAGGCTCCAGTTCTGGAGATCTAGAGAAATTGGTCTATTGTTAAAGTCTGTTTTGTGGTCTTTTAAAGTGATAAATGCTTTCCGTTGACCTAGTTGTTCTACCCCATTAAAACCATTTTCTGCTTTAATTCAACACTCCACTTAGGCCCTTACTTAGGATAGACGGGTGGTTGGAGAGGCCTCCTCTGATCAGTCGGCTACTCCCATCAAGCCCTAGCACCTATATAACTGTCCCAATCCTATTACCCTTATGGCAAGCCCCAACCCCTTTTTATCATATATGTGCTAAAAGGCAGTGGCTGAGGGTCGTCATGTCCTGGGAATGACATTAAACTCTATCTGATGGTGAGGTTCCAGTTCTGGAGGTTTGGGGAATGTGAAGCACCGCTTCACATCCTTTGCTCCTTGGTCCACTCTGACCCGGCGTGGTAGTACCTGTTAGGGTCCCATCTATAACATAAAGAGATCTGTTTTGAAATTATCAATATTAGATGAGAATACTTGAAACCATACAATTGTATGCAAATTGTTAGCATTAGATGGGAAACCCTGATATCATATAAAAGCTGGCGGAGTGGCCTTTTGTCGGTTACAGCCGGACAAGGACGGAGTCTATCCCCTCTTCGCTAGCGCTAGACAAAGAGATTGTTTTTTGCCGAGATGGAGCGCTAGACCTACCGTCAGCTTCCCACTTTATCACACGGATTAGATTACCCAATCTATGCTACTCCAGCGCTCAGTTGTTGGGACCGGTATCGAATCAGGAACCTTGCGATTCCTAGGCGGGTGCCCTTACCGAATGGGCTAAACCGGATCCTTGATATCATATATATATTTACCAACCCCTCCGCACGAGCTGGATGTGGCACAAGATTAATTTCTTAAGCGGAGTTCAACAGGTTTGAATTCTGAGCTTTCCTTCTCCAAGGCCAGTTGCCTAACCAAGGTTAAAGAGCTCATTCTGCCCTACTATTTACCCATAGCTGGAGGGAGAGTAGGATACTATACCTTTCCTTATGGTATTAGCGCTAAGTGAAGTGCAATTGCCACGCCTAGGACTTGAACTTGGGCCTCGAGTCCATTTCCCATATGAAGTAAAAGTCGTCGGACTAACGTTCATTTTGCGCTAGACAGCGTCTGAGGTGAGCGCCACACCTACCATCAGCTCCTTACTTTACCGCACAGATCCCTGTGCGCTGATATCGAACTAAGAATCCGAATAACTGAGTGTGTGTAAAATGTTGAAAGCACCGTTTCCCGCTAAATCGCCGAAGTTAAGCAGTGATAAGCCAGTTCACTACTTAGATGGGGGATTACATAAGCAACAACAGGTACAGTAAGAAACCGAATATCAAAATGACTTTATTCGGCATTGAATGACCCGAAAATTGGTTGATATGTCGTAAAACCAACCAACCAACCAACCAACCAACCAACTGTGCTGAAAAAAAAAAAAAAGTCAACTACACAAAAAATGTAAATATAAGCGTACAATGTACGCGATTCCCTAACTTCTGAGCATAAAATAACCCGAGATGAGTTGACATGCCGTTGCAGTCAATTAGCCACCCAACTAACCAATAAAAAATCTTGTTGGAGGCGATAATGTTCGTTTTGATTTATATGAAGGTAATAAATTATATAAAAATGCTATATATGTTTTGTATAAGTACCAACGGAAAAGGTGATATGTTCTAAAAATCTAGATTAGATTTCTGTTGGATATTTTATACACACACACACACGCACACACACACACACACACACACACACACACACATATATATATATATATATATATATATATATATATATATAGATGTAAGATAATCCAAATGAGTAGTAATTAAGGGATGATTCTATTTGGGATCATTGAAATCTCGCTGTACAACCATACTGTATGCTCTTGTAGGTGCAAACATATATGTTCATACAAGGATTTTCATAATTTCCTAAGAGAGTTCAATGTATAATAACCAATAAATTAATTATATTTAAAGTAATATTTAACTTTGATTGATTGATTGATTGATTGATTGATTGAGAGAGAGAGAGAGAGAGAGAGAAAGAGAGAGAGAGAGAGAGAAGAGAGAGAGAGAGAGAGAGAGAATGCACTTGAGAAGAAATCTGTGTATGATTTCCGCACTCATACACACACACACAAACACATATATCTATATATATATATATAATATATATATATATATATGTATATTATATATCTATCTATATATTAGAGAGAGAGAGAGAGAGAGAGACAGACAGACAGACAGACAGACAGACAGACAGAGGCAAGAGTATCAGAGAGTAAGAGATAGAGAGAAATATAATTTATGCGCTCACACATGTATACATAATTATTTTCGGAAAGACAGAGAGATATAGATAGAAATTGACACAGAGTGAAAGAGAGAAAGACAGAAACGTTTATATGATTTACGCACTCACATACATATACATAAATCTTTCAAGAGAGATAGAGCGAGAGGGGAGATAGTGAGTGGGTGGTGAGAGAGAGAGAGAGAGAGAGAGAGAGAGAGAGAGAGAGAGAGAGAGAGGGCAAAATAGAGAAAGAGTGAGAGACAAAGAGAGAATGCACTTGAGAAGTACCGCTTGTTTAATTTACGCACTTACACACGTATACATATATACAGAGAGAGAGAGAGAGAGAGAGAGAGAGAGAGAGAGAGAGAGAGAGAGAGAGAGAGAGAGAGAGAGACAGGCAGACAGACAGACAGACAGAGGGGGGGGAAGACAGACAGACAGGAAAGAGTAACAGAGAAAAGAGATGAAGAGTGTAAGAGACCAAGAGAAGCGTTCGTATAATTTACGCACTCACACATATATACATGAATCTTTTGAGAGAGAGAGAGAGAGAGAGAGAGAGAGAGAGAGAGAGAGAGAGAGAGAGAGAGAGAAAGAGAGAGGGAGAGAGATAGTGGAGAGAAAGAGAGAGGGGTAGACGGAGAGAGGGGGGAGAGAGGCAGATGAAGAGAGATACAGACAGAAAGAGACACAGATTTAAAGAGAGAAAGACAGAAACGTTTGTAAAATTTACGAATTCACACACACTTAAAACTTTCAAGAGAGTGAAAGGTGTGTGTGTGTGTGTGTGTGTGTGTGTGTGTGTGTGTGTGTGTGTGAGAGAGAGAGAGAGAGAGAGAGAGAGAGAGAGAGAGAGAGGACAAAGTCTTTGAAAAATGCCGACAAGAAAAACTCCTAAATAACATAATTATGAAATCAAGATCTAATGAGTTCCCCTACTTAAACTTCTTTTTCTTCTTCTTCTACCATTTAACCCGTCGTACTTGTTTCGCCCTTTCAATCTGTATTTTGCTTACATCTCCGAGAAATCCTTTGAACATACCCCTACCACCCACCACCCTGCTACCCCACCCCCGAGGGTACGTCTGGAAAGGACGTGGGTTTGGGGGTGGGGGTGAGCATCTGAACGCTATTCACATTAATGTCGTTCTCAGCTGAATGGGTTCTAATCCGGTACGACCCTGGGGTTCCACTTGACACAAGTGTTTCCACACAGAAATTGCAACGCACTTTGTCTTGGACAGCATTGAACAACAGCGCCCCCTGCCGGCGACACGTGCAAGCGAGAGGCGGGAAAATGCGGTGAGAAGCGGCGATGAGGATGGTAGAAATTATTCCACATGGATCTGAAGAAAATTAAGAAATTAAATCCTTTCCTCGTATTGTTTTTTTCTCCCTTTCTTTTTTTCTTTCTTTCTTTCTTTCTTTCTTTCTTTCTTCTTTCTCTTCGTTTTTAATTGTTTTAATATTGATATTATTTTCTTGATTTCTTAATTCCAACTTTCGTATCTCCACAGTTCTTTCTTTCTTTCTTTCTTTTTTTTTCCTTTTTCCTATCTTTCTTTCTTTCTTTTTTCTTCCCTTTTCCTTTTTTTCTTTCTTTCTTTTTTACTTTCTTTCTTTCTTTCTTTCTCTTTTCTTTCTTTCTTTCTTTCTTTCTTTCTTCTCTTCGTTTTTAATTGTTTTTATATTGATATCATTTTCTTGATTTCTTAATTCCAACTTTCGTATCTCCACAGCTCTTTCTTTCTTTCTTTCTTTCTTTCTTTCTTTCTTTCTTTTTCTTCTTTTCTTTCTTTCTTTCTTCCTTTTTTCTTCCTTTTTCCTTTCTTTCTGTCTTTCTTTTTTTTTTCTTTTTTCTTCGTTTTTAATTGTTTTATATTGATATTATTTTCTTGATTTTCTTAATTATAACTTTCGTATCTCCACATTTTTTCTTTCTTTCTTTCTTTCTCTTTCTTTTTCTTCCTTTTCCTATCTTTCTTTCTTCCTTTTTTTCTTCTTTTTTTCTTTCTGTCTTTCTTTTTTTTTTTTCTTTTTTCTTCGTTTTTAATTGTTTTTATATTGATATTATTTTCTTGATTTTCTTAATTATAACTTTCGTATCTCCACATTTTTTCTTCTTTCTTTCTTTCTTTCTTTTTCTTCTTTTCTTTCTTCTTTCTTTTTTTTCTTCCTTTTCTATCTTTCTTTTTCCTTTTTTCTTTCCTTTTCCTTTCTTTCTGTCTTTTTTTTCTTTTTTCTTCGTTTTTAATTGTTTTTTATATTGATATTATCTTGATTTCTTAATTATAACTTTCGTATCTCCACATTTCTTTCTTTCTTTCTTTCTTTCTTTCTTTCTTTCTTTCTTTCTTTCTTTTCTTTCTATTTCCTACCTATGCAAGTCATTCCTTTCCTCCTTTTCTTTTTTCTTAGTTCATTTCTCACATAAACTACTTTCTTTCGTTCCTTCCTTCGTTCCTTCTTTCCTTCGTTCCTTCTTTCCGGTTTTTAATCATATCTGCACACAAACAAGCAACCAACACAACACACAACACACACACACATACACACACAACACAAACACACACACACACACACATATATATATATATATATATATATATATATATGCGTTAAACTAATTAAAATCTCGTAGTTGTCCGTGTGTATTAGTACTACTTGACGAAAAAAGTGATATGTGATGAAAGAATGCTAAAAACCTCCGATAAAAATAATTTGATTGCGATAAATCATCGTAGCATTTGGAAAAAAATAGACGAATACATTTAGGATATCCAAATTATATTGTTTACAATGTCTAGAACCGAACATTCTTTCTTGTTTGACCTCTGGTGATCATGAATGACCTCAGAGGTCAATTTCTTATAGTCACAAGTTGAGGTCTAGCGAGTTTTTATTCTAAAAGTTACGTTGCTATAACATGTCATTCTAGTATGAAAGATGTGCGTGCTTGCAGACAAAAAGGAGACTCATTTATTTGATGGACGTGTTGGTCATACGACATGTCAACCCTTATTAAGTTACTTTCTGCCGAAGTATTTTTTTCACATGGTTGCAAGTATCTGATAATAATAATAATAATAATAATAATAATAATAATAATAATAATGAAATTCTCTGGGACTTTGAGATAAAGACGGATCACCCTATCCCAGCCAGGAGACCAGAGCTAGTGTGATTAAAAAAAAAAAAAAAAAGAAAAAAAAAAAAAAGAACGTGTCAACTGGTGGACTTTGCGGTCCCAGCAAATCACAGAGTGAAGCTGAAGGAAAATGAAAAGATAGATAACCACCTGGACCTTGTCAGAAAATTGAAAAACCTGTAGAATATGAGAGTGAAAGTGATACCAATTGTAGTTGGTGCACTTTAAACAGTCCTAATAAACTTGGAAAAAAGACTGGAGGATCTGGAAATCAGAGGAAGAATTGAGACCATCCAGACTACTGCACTGCTGCAATCGGCTAGAATATCCAGAAGAGTCCTTGAGACCTGAAGAGACTTGTTGTCACCAGTCTCCAGTGAAATACCATCAGCGTTAGCTGATGTGAAAAATTCAAAATGAGTAATAATAATAATAATAATAATAATAATAAATAATACCAGACTTAGTATTAAGAAACAATAAAAAAAAGAACTTGTCAGTTAGTGGATTTTGCCGTACCGGTGGATCACAGGGAAAAAAAGGAAAAAAAACGAATAGATAGACAAATACTTGGACCTTGCTAGAGAACTAAAAAAACTGTGGAGTGAATATGATACCAATTGTAACTGGTGCCTTTGGAACAGTTACCAAGGGTTTGGAAAAAGACAGCAGTAATTGGAAACCATAGCATTGTTTAGATCGGCTAGAAGAGTCCTGGAGACCTGACTAGATTTTGCCAGAGGACTGAAAAAGCTGTGGAACATAAATTGTTTCCAATTGTAGTCGGTGTACTTGGAATGTTTTCCAAATGCCTGGGAAAAAGACCGAGGAAACAGGAGATCAGAGGAAGAAGAGAAACCATCCAGACTACAGAATTTTAAAAATCATAATAATAATAATAATCTTTCTTTCTTTCTTTGGAAAGGCAAGAATCCAACTATTCTCTCTTCAGGAATGTGTAAATAATAGGGCAAACTGGACTCTAACTTGGTATGTCAACCAGTATAGGAGAAGGATAATGGTGGATTCAAACCTATGAACTCCACTTGAAATCTGATCTTGTGTCACATCCCGCTTGTGCAGGGGGGGGGGGGTCGCAAATGCAGACAAGCCTGAAATTCTCTTAAACACGTTTCATTAAAAGCTACAGAAAGTTTATATTTAAGTTTTTTTTTTCTTGTCGCCTGAGAAGATTTTAAAAGTTTGATTCAATTCTATATAAAAAATAAAATGATCCGAAATTTTCTCACCTCACACTTTTCTCCCCAAATATCCATTTTCAAGGTTTATAACCAACATATTATTTTTCCTTCAAAATCCAGAAATAGAAAGATTTTGAATATTTTGCATTTTCGCTATCCCATTCTGTTACATTAAGATTTTTAAAAAAATTGTATCATCAAGGTAAATGTTCTTTTCAAAATATACAAAACCTTAATAAAACCGCATATAGAATATTACAATTACTACTGGGCCTCAGTGTCTAGAATGCTTAGAAGAGGCCTAAAGACCCGAGGAGACTTGCTGTCACTTTAAGTGAAAAACTATCAGTTAGAATTGATGTCAACAAATCGCAAGCATAGCACGTTCGGCACGAGAACTCCCCCAGCAATCTAAGGTTGGTTGGTTGGTTGGTTGGTTGGATTTTACGTTATTGTCAATCCTTTGGTTGTCTTGTTTATGTCCATCTTTATGCCCCCCTACTTATACCTACATTACAAAAATAATCCTGGTACCTGCCTATGACACATATATAACAATTGCTAGAGTAGCGGGTTTGATCCTCTTGATATTCCTCAGCTTGCAAACTAAATAATATTGTATTAAGTTTTTAAGTATTTGACGGCATATAAGTAAGTAAAGTCGTCGGGGCGGTCTAATGTCGGTATCAGCCAGACAGCGAGGGAGTCTATCCCTTTTTCCTTAGCGCTAGACCAAGGAGATTATTTCAGCGTCTGAGGTGGAGCGCCACACCTACCACCAGCTCCTTACTTTACCGCACAGATCTCTGTGCTACTCATACGCTGAGTTGGCGAGGACCGGTATCGAACCAAGAACCTTGTGATTCCTAGCCGAACGCTCTACCGACTGAGCTAAACTGGCCAAAATGTTGGCTCAAAAAATTACCCTGTGTCTTATACATCGTAGGTGAAGTTTAAAACTTATTATCAATTTTATTATTATCATTATTTCCTGCTATTGAGATGTCTTGTTTATGCTTATTGCTTGCCTGTACTGCCAAATTGCTTTTATACAGTTATGTTTCTACTTGTGTAATGCACAGCTAGACTGTTTTCAACAATATATGCTTAAATACACTAAACACTTTTTTCCTGAATCTGACCTGGTGAAATGGAGGTGAGTTTTATATGCCCGTGTGTCTTATATGCCGTCAAATACGGTAAGTCATTTTTTAAATGTGGCTTGGTCAGAGTTGCAATTATATTTTATTCATAACTGTCACATCTCACCATCATGTTTTTTCTATCTAAACTTAAGATGTCAATTTAATATATTGTCCGATCAATGACTGATCCCAACTCAGAAATATCTTATTTTACACTACATGTATATAATAATGATGTAATAATAGTTGGTCATAACTTGCAAGAGGGTGGAACGAGCCAAATGCTTATGATAAATAATCATTTGTAATCAATTATAGTTTCAAATAACAATTTCTAATACTAATAATTGGCAGTCAAATATATGTTATCAATTATTTCTATTTAATACGAATAACTTGTACACAATTACATAGTTCCAAGTACTTCAAGCAATTACACGATTTCCAGTAACTAATAATAATAATCCTTTGTAAACAATTAGAGATTCAAGTAACTATTCTCAATATGAATAATTTGCCGCCCTGTCGGCGGGGGTATTAGAATACACTGAAGCACCTCGGCAGAGGGGTAAGACTCCCCCCAATGGGGCCACCTGTTGACCGTGGGTGGCGACCCGTGATGATTAAAGATGGAACCCTGGTGGCTGAGTAGTCCATGACATGCAATACTCCACTTTGGTTCTTACTTTGTCTAGACGGGCTGTCGAAGAGGCTCCCTTCGATCATCGACCGGCTACGTCAAACCCAAGCACCTGTATGATTGTCCCAACCCTACTGCCCTTATGGCAAGCGCCAACCCTTTTTATCATATGGGTCCTAGAACGAGGTGGTTGAGGGTCTTCATGTTCTGGGTATGACGTTAAAATCTAACTGATGGTGAGGTTCCAGTTCTGGAGGTCTGGGGAATGTGGAGCACCCCTTCACCACCATTGCTCCCAGGTCCACTCAGAGGTGGTTGTACCTGTTAGGGTCCCATCTATGGGTTAGATAGAAAAATATGTTTATAAAAAATTGAGTATCCATCAAGAATGAATTTATTTCAAAACTTTGTCTGCATTAAATTACACTTTGGTCCATTCTGACCCGATATGGTAGTACATGTTAGGGTCCCATCTATAGCATAAAGAGATCTGTTTAGAAATTATCAATATTAGATAAGAATACTTGAAACCATACAATTGTATGCAAATTGTTAGCATTAGATGGGAACACCCTGATATCATATAAAAGTTGGCGGAGTGGCCTTTTGTCGGTTACAGCCGGACAAGGACGGAGTCTATCCCCTCTTCGCTAGCGTTAGACAAAGAGATTGTTTTTTTGCTGAGGTGGAACGCTACACTTACCTTCAGCTCCCCACTTTACCGTACCATTAAAAATGAATTTATTTCAAAACTTAGTCTGCATTAAATGACCCACTGAAGTTGATATGCCATAAAACAAACCAAAATAATAATTTCCACATTAATTACAATATTTACAATTGATATTAACAATTTTCAAACGGATGGGACCCTAGCAATTACTGATCCTCTGGGTCAGATATGAACCATGGTGATATTTTCCTGACTTCCCACCAGGCTGGATTAACAGAATATCTTTTTAATGTGGAGAGGTACGCAAAAAACGAAACTCATGCGATAGTCAGTGCAAAGAATGCCTAGCCAGTCAGCATTTTCCTTTTGGGGCGCCTCATGCACCGGGCTAAAAATCCAGCCCTGTCCCTTTAAATAAACCTCCATATTATGCGTGTTCTTTGTTGTAGAAATAATGATTCAGAAAATAAGATTTTTTTAAATAGGGAGTTACTTTACGATCACCCTGTATACAATAAATAAAGGGAATTTTTCCATAAATTGTTTGGAATTGGTTTATAGCAAAAACTATTCTAATCTCGCAAAAGTATTTGTTTTTAAAACGGCGGCAAATCAAACTGAGTGCTTGAGCAGAGGACTATCATCAAAGTTTTGGCGGCTAAGAAGTGTAAACCATATGACATTTACAGATGGATGAGTGATGTGTACTGAGAAACTGAACTCACAGATGGAATGCGGAGGACAGGAGCCCTCCAAAGCGGTTCAAAGACCATATTAAGACAACGCTGAAGAAATGTAACATCACACCTTCAAGCGTGGAAGATCTGGCCTCCAACAGACAGGGTTGGCGAGACGCCTGTCGCACAGGCGCTAAGCAGCTCAATATCGAGATAAACAGGACTGCAGAGCGGCGATGTCTTCGTCGTCATGAACAACCAAATGTAGATGGGAATTTCCCCTGCAATGTGTGTGACCGCATCTGCAATTCCAGAATTGGACTTATGAGCCATCATAGGGTCCACAAATGAAGATATGGAGTGACGTCATCGTCGTCTGCGACTGACTTCCAAGAGAAGAAAGAAGAGACTGAGAAGCACGTTTTAGTAAAAGCAAGTGTTTAAAAATGGTCTAAACATACGTATGCTACAACGAGCTTGAATGGAAATATCAGTCCATGGAGAGGACACACACTGACTCTTCGGTAAAGAAAAAGTTCCGGGCGCAGCGGTAAGTAAAGAATGTCATGCTGACAGTTTTCTGGGACAGGATAGACTAATCCTTATTGGTTTCCTTAAAAACGATGGACAAAACACATTATTCATTGAATTACCCTCATATGTATGTATATATGTATCTCATCGTGTGAATGCTTATATGTGTTCGTAGAATGTTATATTATAGGGGCACCCTCCGATCAATCGGCTGGTCACATGATTGTCCTAACCCTCTTGTCCTTATGACAACCCCAACCCTTTTTTATAATATATGTGCGGTGTCTGAAGGTCTCAATATCCTGGATAGGACGTTAAACTGTATCTGATTGTAAAGTTCCACTTCTGAAGCTTTGGGGAATGTGGAGTATCCCTTTCATCACGATTACTCCCAGGTCAACTCTGAACAGGAGTGTTAGTGCCTCTATAGGTTGAATAGAAAAAAATGAGTTTGAAAAATGTGTTTAAAAAATTGAGTTTGAAAAAAAAAATTGAGTTAGAAAAAAAATGTTGAATCAATAAAAAAAATGTCTTTGGTATAAAATAACCCAACAAGTGTTGACATGTCGTAAAATCCAACCAACTAATCGGGCAAGGCTAAGCAAGGTATTTGCCTCTCATCCTACTTATAATGGCGTGACACAAGGACATTTTTATGTGGGTCCACCCACAAGCTGAAGCTCATGGGTGGTAGGCACAAAAATGCGTTGATCCCGTCGGCATACCACCCCAAGGAGGCGCCTCAGACACTGGGCAATAAACCCAGCCCTGCCCCTTTAAATCAAGGGGGCAGGTATTGCCTGGGGGGATAGCCCCCTGGGATCGACGCTGTTAATTTTACTTAGTCGTTCCAGAGGTTGAAGAACTCTAGAGCAGGCTAAGCAATTTTGAGTGCAAATATTTATAGGAACACAGCGTATGTTTTTAACATTAATTTCTTTTCTTTTCTTTTCTTTCCTCCGTAGAAAGAAGAGTGTTGGCATTAATCATGATGAAGCCATTTTGCAGCAAAACGGAACTAATAATTCAGAAGTTAAATACTCAATCTTCAAAAGAAAAAAATTAACAATTCTTTTGTATTATTAAATATTTCATTTGACGTTTAATTAAGCGTTGCTAATTAAGTTATCGGTAGCTGTTCAAATTAGAAGACATCAAATAATTACAGATTATTATTGCCTTGTTGGGACTAACCTTTTGCACACACAAAAAAGGTTTAAATCAATAAATATTTTAAGGTTTATATCCTTTAATATATGTAATATCTACTATATGAATGTATGTATGTATGTATGTATATATAATGTAAATATAATATACATATTATATCATGAGAGTGAGTAAATAAACAATGTGTTTATTTGATATGGCTTTTAGCCGACAATTTTTGGAGGATATGTGCTTAATTGAAGTCATACCTAATTTTGAAAATTAATTAGTTAATAATTAATGAATTTTAGGCGGGCATATATATTCAAATGTAAGGCTAAACAAATCGAGAAAATGTCAATCCCTGAATATACATTTCGACCTATTAGGTCTCATCAGCAAGGTTATAGACGGGGCAGTCTCCCATATCTATAACCTTGCTGATGAGACCTAATAGGTCGAAATGTACATTCAGGGATTGGCATTTTCTCGATTTGTTTAGCCTTACATTTGAATATATATGCCCGCCTAAAATTCATTAATTATTAACTAATTAATTTTCAAAATTAGGTATGGCTTCAATTTAGCACATATCCCCCCAAAATATTATATTATAATATAATATGTATCTGTGACACAATACGAGTATGTCAACTAGTAGTTACAGACCTTTGTTAAAATAGATACTTATTTAAATATCTACCCGTTCCATATTCCCTATATATATTTTTTGTTGTTGCTCGCTTTGTCAATTCTTTTATTGTCTGTATTTTTGTAAATAAAATTGTTGCCACCATCGAGATCTTATATTGTTGTCCTTAGTTGTCTTGCAGACACATCCTGTACTACTCTTTCGTGTACATATCGAAGTTGAGAAGGAAAATTCCCTGTCCCTTGTGTTTTTATTCAATTTATATATTTTTTCAACTCGGGATCTCTTGCTTTTAGATTTTTTCTTATTATTGTTACGCCAGTGCTCTTGTCGTACCCATCGAGTGTGTGTACGTAACAATGTATATATATGTAAATATAATATATATATATTATATTATATAATATATATATATATATATATATATAATGTATGGAAGTAAGATGAGGAAATTAATCCGACATTATGTGCAGAAAATGTAGAAATAAACACGTGATGTTATAACGGATGGAAATTTATAGTCGATGTTCGAACATTTCGGTTTACCAATGAAAGCTTCTTCAGGACTATGACATTATTTAAGAAGCAACAAGAATTTATGTGGATAAAAGATGATGGGTGTTTTATATGCATTGAGTTTGGAAAATGTGTAGAAAAAGGTTCGTTACCGTTCGTTGATTGGCGTTTATAATTGAATGTTGATGACGTGGTTGCTGCATGCGAAAGCGAAAATCAATGATAGGAACACATGAAGTCGAAAAGCCAAAACGTGATTGGCCCACGAGGAGATGTTGAAAAAGTGTGACTTATTCCATATGAATATCAATGTATAAAAACGAGAGAAGTATTAATTGTTTAACTATTTAACACACACACACACACACACGCACACACACACACACACACACACACACATATATATATATATATATATATATTAATATAATATTGTGTTGTTTTTGCTATGCCCGGGATTTGTAGTTTTGTAGCTATTAATGGTTGATTTACCTAGATGTGAGAATATGTTAAAGAAGTCAGGTCTATAATTAACATTCTTTATGTTACTTATAGCAATGGCTTCAAAGATTTGCCTCAATCTTTTGTTGTGGATGTAAGCTAACATGGATGCATTATTGAAATCGAAATTTTGTTTTGTGTTTAATATATGGTGGAAGAGACAATTGTTGAGGCCTAATTTAATGCTGCGTTTATGTTCATAGATGCGTTTTTTTATGTTTCTGGATGTTTCCCCTGTGTATTTTTATGGCAGTCAATACATGGTATGATGTACACGCCTGCTTCAGATTTTATATGTTGTCCAGAGTTTTTGGTGGAGAATGCTGTGTATTGTTTTAAAAAATGACCACATACTCACACCATAACACCCACACCAAAAGAGGTATTATCATAGGATTTTACCTCAGAGCTCTCCGCATATGCACACCGAAAAACTTGAACAATGAATTCACTTACATAGAGAACACCTTCCAAAACCTCTCATATCCCAAATTATTTATACAATACGCTAAGGCCAAAGCCCTCAAAATCCATACCAAAAACCAATCCCAAAACACCACCCACACAAACCCACGTAAATCCAACCCTCCACATAGATACGTAATTCTACCTAATAATAATACCCACAACACCATAAATAAAGAATCTAAACAACCTAGGTATAAAACTGTCACCCTAATCTCGAAAACAAGGCTATCTAATATATATATAATGTATATGAATGTATGTATATATATTATATAATGTAATATATATATATATATATATATATATATATATATATATATATATATTATATGATATAAATATTATGTAAATAATGCTATGTATATATCTAATTTATAAATCATCATACATTGAGCTCTGATTTGTAAAAATTCTTGTAAGTGTGTATCAACATGAGCATGCATTGTGGATGTACTGGTGAGATTGATGATCCCAAATAGAATTATCCCCATCATACCAGTCAATTAGAAACTTTTACCTATATATATATATATATATATATATATAATATATATATATATATATATGGCTTTTTTTCACAGAATTATCATTCATATCAATTTTTCTCGTTCGGTTTGAATTTTGACTTTATCAAATAAAATGGCGAAAAGATTCGAGTGCATAATATATAAGCGATTCTTTATTTCAAATTAAGTGTCAAAGTTTAAAATGACATGTGGTTAATATATCCCTATGTGAGATAAAATTCTAGGTTAATATTACCAGAATTAATCGGATACTAAAATCTAATTTATACATAGTATTAAATAACTTAATAATAACAGAGTTTTACATTTTGCAAGTCTGGACCAACTCCGAATTCAAAACAGCTGTATTACGTTTGAATACTGACCTTGTGTGATATCGTCGCGGAAGGGTTGGGTAAATACATATTAATGATATCAGTTTATTCCTTACAGGGGGTTCCACATGTGTGGCCTTGTATAACATTAAGCTAGGCTTAGTAAACACCAATTTAGTATATATATATATATATATATATATATATATATATATATATATATATTCGCTACTGTATATATGGTAATGAATATATGTATGTATATATATATATATTTACCAATACATTTTATATATATTCGCTACTGTATATATGGTAGTAATTGTATATATATATATATATATATATATATATATATATATATACATTCACTACCATATATACAGTAGCGAATATATGTTTATTTACTAATACATTTTATATATATTCGCTACTATATATATGGTAGTGAATATATATATATATATATATATATATATATATATATATATTGATTTACACAGCGGTGGTTTGGGCGTTAAGTTTTTCTCGTATGACCACCCACAACCAATTATCGTCTATATGCCAGTCTGGCCGCATTTTTTTTATCACGTCTCTTAAGGAAATCGAGAACGAGGCTCTAACAAACCAATTTCGAGCTGATACAAGGTTTCAGGTTTGCACTGTTCACGATAAGATCTGCAGGTGGATGTCAGTTGATGTTTCGTTCGGCGTTTTGCGTTGAATCTGTTAAACGTCACACGAGCAAAAAGATATCTAATCCCTTTTTTAGAGGCTGGAAGAACTAATGTTAAGGTCAGAGCAATGATAATCTCTACAGTGTGGCTTATGTTCGGAAAATCATGTCTCCATCGTATAAAACTCTTTTGGTACACGCACTCACACTCGTATATATATATATATATATATATATATATATATATATATATATATATATATATGAGGTTAAGTAAACAAACAAATGTGTTATTTTTATATGGCTTTAAGCCGACAATTTTGGGGGATATGTGCTTAATTGAAGTCATACCTAATTTTAAAAATTAATTAGTTAATAATTAATGAATTTAGGCGGGCATATATGTTCATATCGAGAAAATGTCAATCCCTGAATGTACATTTCGACCTATTAGGTCTCATCAGCAAGGTTATAGACATGGGAGACTGCTCCATGTGTGACTCGAAACCTCGACTGTCAAGCTGATAGGCGAAGTCTCTAACATTTACACTAGCTTGCCATTCCCACATTCTTCGTTTGTTTTGAAACTTATTTATATTCCTTTTTATTGACTTGCCACACGACAGTATGAGGTTAAGTAAACAAACAAATGTGTTTATTTTTATATGGCTTTAAGCCGACAATTTTTGGAGGATATGTGCTTAATTGAAGTCATACCTAATTTTGAAAATTAATTAGTTAATAATTAATGAATTTAAGCGGGCATAAAATATTGGAGGATATGTGCTTAATTGAAGTCATACCTAATTTTGAAAATTAATTAATATATATATGTATAATATATATATATATATATATATATATATATATATATATGTTCATACAAACACCTCTAGGATATACTAAAGCTAATAAGTAAGAGTGCTCAATACCTAAGTAGAGCAAATAATAAAGATAAACCTAATGAGTCAAAAAACCTACTTAAGTCGGATTTAGCCCGAAGAGCACTAAGCGAAACTTTAAGTCGGTTTTTCTGACTCATTAGGTTTATCTTTATATAATATATATATATGTGTGTTGTGTGTGGTGTGTGTGTGTGTGTGTGTGTGTGTAGATAGAAGGGTATGAAAACACACAATGTTGTTAATGAATAATATTTTTATATCATTTTTCATTGCTAATATTGACAATATTTCGATTTATAAAAATCATCATCAGAGCATAATGATAATTAGGTCCATTTTTACATGTAAATCTTTTTAATCCGGACTCATCGAGAGAGAAGCAGAAAATAATTTAAATTCAAACCGAAAACATCAACTAAATACGATGGCGTAGTGTCCACTTTTTTTATTTTATCTTATTTTTTAATTATTTTATCTGTAACTGCGTGAGTGGCTGAACAGACCAGTTTTTGAATGCCAATTTCTAGTGCAGTGACTGCACACAAACACTGATGCTTGTTGGAGTTGTTGTCTCTCCTTCCTTCTGGCTCTCTTTTCTGTCGCGGCTTCTTTACTCTTTTTTTCACTCCTTTTCGTTCCTTGTTTGACGAGGAATCGCCAGGTCGCACGGTATTTTGAACAAGCCTCAGATGTGTTGGTGTTAATGTGGCATGTCTTCATGTCCCTCTTACAGACATTAGGCGTGGTCTCCCTACTGCTCGAGTGCCTTCTACTAATTCTCCATACAGTAGGTCTTTGGTGATACGTCCTTTGTCCATCCTCCTGACGTGGCCAAGCCAACGCAGGCGTCTCTCGCAGATGATGGCGGGTATGCTGTTCATGTTTGCTCGTGTCATCACGTCTGTGTTGGGCACTTTGTTCTGCCAGCGTAGGCATGAAACTATTCTCCCTCCAGCTATATAGTACACATATATATATATATATAAGTTAGGGTAGCATGGATATGAGGTCAACGGCGCTTTTGATACCGGCCATCAACTCGTCTAGGGTTATTTTAAGCTAATGTTAAGGTCAGTGAAGTGATAATCTCTACAGTTTGACATATATATAATTAATGTAAATAAAAATAATATATATAAATATATAAATAATATATATACAATATATAAATATAAAAATATAATATAAAAAATAAATACAAATATAAAAAAAATAAAAATAAATATAAATATAAAAAATATAAATATAAAAAATATAAAATAAAATATTAAATATAAAAAGAATATAGATATAAATAAAAATATAAAAAAATATAAACATAA
>CM042151.1:63819075-63829075 GCA_023376005.1 Doryteuthis pealeii | reverse complement strand
TCCGTTTCATGTAATTTCTTAATGAAGGAAATAAAAGTCATGGGTGTGTCTAATGCGAACGCGACAAAATCCATCGTGAAGTGATGAACTGTGCCAAGGCGAAATAGCACAAGACCCGTGCGGCTGGGGTGCCGGGTGGGATGGTGGTGGTGCTGGGGTGCAGTTGACTCTATTTCAAGGAAGATGAATGAGTAACAAGTCTAGGGCACACTGATCTCGATGTGTGAAATTAATTTATTGAACTATCGATTAAATTCCTATAACATTCCGCGGAATCGAAACATTCTCTTAACTATCTGAAGGCAATTTGATTCTTTAGAGATTATACCTTCTTTCCCTCTTTCTTCCTTTCTTCCTTCATTTCTTTTTTTTCTTTCTTTCTTTCTTTCCTTTCTTTTTTTCTTTCTTTCCTTCTTCCTCCCTTTCTTCCTTCATTTCTTTTTTCTTTCTTCCGTCTTTCCTTCCTTTTTTCTTTCTTTCTTTTTTCTTCCTTCCATCATTTCTTTCCTTCTTCGTTTCTTTCTTCCTTTATTCATTTTTTCCGTCTTTCCTTTCTTTCTTTTTTCTTCCTTCCTTCATTTCTTTCCTTCTTCCATTCTTACTTCCTTCATTTCTTTTTTCTTTCTTCCGTCTTTCCTTTCTTTCTTTTTTCTTCCTTCCTTCATTTCTTTCCTTCTTCCATTCTTACTTCCTTCATTTTTTTTCTTTCTTCCGTCTTTCCTTTCTTTCTTTCTTTCTTTCTTTCTTTTTTCTTCCTTCCTTCATTTCTTTCCTTCTTCCTTCCTTCCTTCCTTTTCCCCTCCCTTCATCTCTCCCTTCCCCCCGTCATTCATTTCTTTATTTCTTCCTTCCTTTCTTTATTTCCTTTTTCTTTCTTTCTTTCCTTCATTTCTTTCCTTCTTCCTTCATTTCTTCCTTCCTCCCCCATTCATTTCTTTATTCATTCATTTCCTTCCTTTCATTTCCTTCCACTTTCTTTCTCTCTTTCTGTCTTTCTTTATCCCTTCCTTACTTCATTCATTTCTTCCTTTTCCTTCTTTCCTTCATTTCTTTCTTTCTTTCCTTTTTCTTTCTTTCTTTCCTTCATTTATTCCTTCCTTATCTCCTTACTTTCTTCTTTTTTCTTCATTCCTTAATTCCTTTCTTTTTCACTCTGTTTATATTGCCCTGTTGACGGGGTTTAGAATACACTGATTGTCTCCCTCACAGAGTGCTAAGCCCCCCCCCCCCATCTCCAATTGTCTTGTGTGTGGCACTAAACTGTATCTCCAGGGGCACCACGTAGTCTATTTTTCGTAGGCATTTAATGCAAAATCAAGTAATTTTGGATAAACAAAGGACGGGGTGCTTACAGTACCTGCGGTTGCTTAAATGGTCACCTAATTAAGTATTGAACAGGATCATTGAGAGCACTGGGGTGTGTGGTGTACACCTTCATTGCCATTTGGTACACTCTGACCAGGTGCATTTGTATATGTGAGGGTACCATTTATAAGTCAAACATATCTTTTCAATCATCGATATATCAATACGCTTGATCCTTAATCTTCCGACCGTTTTCGCCTTGCAACACCCTCTGGTTAACTATGAGATCGTCCAAGATGAAATGCAAAAAGGTAAATCCTGATTATCTGGAGTCACTCAATCGTCGAATTCTTATTTCTTATAAGTGTCGTCAATAATGGACCATTCCGTTTTTATCATAAAGAAAGAAAGGGAAGAAATTGGACATACTACACATAAAAAAGCCGGGTTAGCTCAGTCGGTAGAGCGTTCGGCTAGAAACCACAAGATTCCTAGTTCGATACCCGCCCTCGCCAACTCAGCATATGAGTAGCACAGGGATTTGATGGTAGGTGTGGCGCTCCACCTCAGACGTTAAAATAACCCCCTTGGTCTAGCGCTAGTAAAAAGGGGATAGACTTTCTCGCTGTATGGCTGATACCGACATTAGGCCGCCCCGACGACTTTACTTTTACTTACACATAAAAATATAATAAGAAAAGAAGAAAAAGAGTATAGGGAAAAGATATATATATATATATATATATATATTATATATATATATTATATATATATAGAGAGAGAGAGAGAGAGAGAGAGAGAGAGAGTAAGAGTGAGTCCACAGAAGCGATAACGCTAATCTGTTTCAATTTAACACGATGAAAAGACGAAGAGAAGGAAAGAAAATAAAAAGAGTAGAGAAAGTTAAATCAAGATTATAATACGTTTTACATGTTGAACTATTTTCGCAATAGCTCTTAAGTAAACATATCAAACGTTGCAATAATTAAATTATCATTCTGTGGTATACCCACAAGTCCAACTAGTTTAGTTTATTAGTTACTTGAAAACATATATCATTATCATCATCATCATGTCGCGCTAGTAGCATGGATATCCATGAAAATCTCTCGCTAACCGTCCCTATCATTCATTGCTCTCGGGGAGGGGGTGGGTTTCAATGCGCAGCATCCAGTATCTAGCGAATATTAAAAGTTAATAAAGAAACTCAATTCTAAATCTTCATCTGTAATCTTTAATAAAATATGCCTACAAGAATATATATATATATATATATAATACGTTTATATATTTATCTTATTATACTATATAATAGCTCTATTTTATATTGAACACTCTACCAATAATACTGCCTTTGGTACGCCATTCCAGCAAAAGCTGAAACAGTGACCATCTCACACACACTATATATATGTATATATATATATATATATATATATATATATATATATATATATATATATGTGTGTGTGTGTGTGTGTGTATGTGCATATATACTTACATGTGTATATGTACATATATATAACAAATTATATATTATATATCTATATAATAATTTAAAATATATATATATATATATATATATGTGTATGTACATATATATATATAAAATTATATGTTATATATCTATATAATGATTTAATATATATATATATATATATCTGTGTGTGTATGTACATATATATATATATATATATATATATATATATATATATATATATAATATATATATATATATATAACAAATTATATATTTATATATTAATTTAATATATAAATACATATATATGTTTGTGTGTGTGTGCGTTAGTAGATTTGTGTGTGGGTTTATATATATTTCTATATAATATTATAGATATTCTATAAGTGTTATCAACATAAATATTTTGATATGTTTATAAAAATATGTATTCTCTGTGTTAAACGCGCGCGCACACACACACACACACACACACACACACACACACACACATATATATATATATATATATATATATATTATATATATATATATATATATATATATATATATATATATATATATATGTATATATATATATATATATATATATATATATATATATATATATATATATATATATATATATATATATATATATATATATATATATATATATATATATATATATATATATAAATATATATATGCGTGCGAGTGTGTTTATGTAATATGAACAGACCAATTCCTTGTTTCGTGGCTGAAATAGTTTCGTATTTCCCATGGAGACAGATTGTTAGAATTCCGCTGTCCATGCTGGGGGAATATCTATTTGAACAGGAAGGAACCGGCATTAGATTTAAGGCGCCAACATTCCAGTCCCTGGTTGTCTTACGAGACAATTGCTTTGTATATAAAAACCTTAAGTGCATTTCTTTATCTGCAATGTCTTGAGTCCTATCTTTTGGGTGAGGCTATGAAAGTCATACGTATATTTGAATATTCTATGGAGAAGGCAAAAAAAGAAAAAAAAGAAAGAAAAAAAAGAATGGAGATCCCAAGATCGAAAGAACGAAGAAAAAGAAGTACATCAGCCTCAGCGCTATTTTGGACAGTGAAACTGAATTCATCGTTTTGAATTTCAAGAAATTCAGAGGCTGCAACAAACAGATGTGACGTTGTCGCTTTAATAATAAAAAATATCTCATGAAGACACAAGTCCAAAGAGATTAATGAATGATCTTATTATAATGGAGATTATGTGTCAGTCTATCTGTAAGTTCAAAGTCCAAAGAGATTAATATCTAAACTAGCAGGACCTGTGGATATACCACAGTATGATAATGACTTTTGAAACATGTAAAAACGGGGACATTTTTTAAAAATTACACCTAAAAACAAAATTTGGAGGAATATTAATAGCCCTCTCACATGACCTGTGGATATACCACAGTATGATAATTTAATTTTTATAACGTTTGATATATTTAATTAAGAGCTATTGCAAATAGTTCAATATATAAAAGATATAATTATCTTGATTTAACTCTCTCTCACTCTTTCTTAAAAGGGAGATTGTAAAATATTTACATTGATTTGCCGATAAAAATCTGAGTGGATGCATTTAAAATATCTACATTAATTTGCCGACAAGAAAATGACAAAAACACAACTCGTAAAATATCCAAGTTGGGCCAGGAATTTTCCTGATGCTAGCTTGCTAAAACAAACGTAACTTTTTTTTTCAATCTGTGTTGGGCATTTCAGCGACGCAAGACCATTTGGAATGTTCTGTTTTTAAAATTGGGTGAAATAAAATGGGACAAATAAGAAATCTGCGATTAAGCGACAACAGATAATCTAGTTTTACATTTTTGCATTTCATCTTGAACAATTTGGACAGTCTCATTTTAATTTGTGGGTGTTGCAGGATGATAATTTAGGAACAAGCGTATTAATATATATAATTCTCATCGTAGACCCCCCAAAATAAACTTAAAGACACATCTTTAGTATTGAATGTTATGAAGTCCATGTATACTTCTTTGTCGGTATGAGTGTTGGAAAAAAAGTTTTGGTGGTCTTAGAAGCATGGAAAAAAGTAAAGATCAGAATCAAAATGATGAATGTTGTGTTCTTAAATTTTTGTATTTTCTAATATTTCGAGGGGCCTCTCTCTTTCTCAAAAGTTTAGTCAGTCTGAAAATAAACATTGGAGAAAGGGGGAGGCAACTCTAAATATTGGAAAATAAACAAGATTAAGAATCCAATATGCATCATTTTGCTTCTGATCTTTCCTTTTTTTCCATGCTTCTAGGACAACCAAACATGTTTTTTCCAAGGCCCCCCCCCCCCATATATATATATAATATATATATATATATATATATATATATATATATATCTGTGTGTGTGTGTGTGTGTGTGTGTGTGTTGAAAAGAGAAATAAAGGAAAGAAAGTATTGAATGGATAAAATAGGATTATTTTAATTAGTTTTATCCATTCAATATTTCTTTCCTTTTTTCTCTTTTCAACATACCGTCGGATTCACTTCCATTTCATTTACACACACACAGACACACACACACACACACGCACGCGCATATATAATATATATATATATATATATTATATATATATTATAGAAATAAGTTTTTTTAATCTCTACCACGGTTTCGGTGTTTAAGGTGCACCCTCCTCAGGAGAATTAAAAAATATATAGGTAGCTACAATTGATATATACTTGTCTGGTTTAGAATTACTTTTATTTCTCTCTGTTATATTAGTATGAAAACATGGTTGCAACTTTTGATGATATATATATATATATATATATATATATATATATATATATATATATATATATATATATATGCTCTGTCTTGGATAAGATGTAAGATTAAGAAAAATAACTAGCTATTGATATAACAGAGAGAAATAAAAGTAATTCTAAACCAGACAAGTATATATCAATTGTAGCTACCTATATATTTTTTAATTCTCCTGCACTTATCACCAGTGAAGAAATTCCCGATACAACTGAATTTCTATGAAATGTTTCTTTTAGAAAACAAACTAAATTGTAGATTTTTCTACAGTTCAAAGAATTAGAATTGGTGGCATTTTATTTGTGTTTTGTCAATAAGAAATGTATTCACTTTCACGTTCTTATTTCAATTCTTTCGATACTGAAAGGTTAATGGCGACTCGGTAATTCACATCGATAATAGCCCAAGCCACAAAAAAGTACAAGTAGCCATCTTTGTTTACGAATATAATTATCTTCTTCTTTATCCTTCTTTTTTTTTTGTTTTATCCTTCTTCTTCTTTTTGTTTTCTTCTTCTTCTATTTCTTTTTGTTTTCTTTTGTTTTCTTCTTCTTCTTCTTCTTCTTCTTCTTCTTCTTCTTCTTCTTCTTCTTCTTCTTCTTCTTCTTCTTTCTTCTTCTTCTTCTTCTTCTTCTTCTTCTTCTTTTTGTTTTCTTCTCTTTTTCTTCTTCTTCTTCTTCTTCTTCTTCTTCTTCTTCTTCTTCTTCTTCTTCTTCTTCTCTTTCTTCTTTCCACCCATTATTTATGACCACGTTGAAATGCCCACTTAAACGACCCCAAGCGCCCTCTGGCGAGCCGAACAAGTAGTCCCCGAACAAGTTTACTCCGACTATTTGTTTTCCCGGGCTTCTTCTTTTTCTTCTTAATTTTTTTTTATTTTTTGAAATTTTATCTTACTCTTTTTATTACTTTTTTTTTCTTTTTCTGAAAGTATTTTAACACATTTCAACGTAATGAGTGACTGTTATTCATTGGTAGTAAATTAGCGAAGCTTATTTTTATGGCGGCTGAAAATGACGTCATTTTTTTTGTTCATTGGAACAAAACCAACATTTAAAAAAAAAATGAAAAATCAATAACATCCACGTTGAAAGGAAGAAGAATGAATAAATTTAATATTGACAATACAATTACCAATTTAATTAATACTAGTTGAAGTACCAGTACCTGGTAAATAGGCCAAGATTTGTATCGAACCGGTTATAATTATTTTTTTATAAAAACTCATAGATTTACTTGAACGATGTTCCGCGAGAAAATATACACTGAAATATTGAGTATCACCATTTGAAAAAAAAAACACGTCTATTTCTGGTGGAGATGACAGTAGTGCCTATAATTACTGGATCACTTGAAACAGTGTCGAAAAAACCTTGAGAAGTAACTGCAAAAAATGGTTTGGTTTATTTGGTTTCTTCATGGGTCATTTAAGGCCAAATCACATAGTCACCGTTTCTCTCTATGGCAATATTCCACCTTCGAATGAGATCATGTATCTCTGCCCCGTGAAATTCTGTTGACTGTTCTTTGAGCCACTTCTTCGCTACAGATTTCACTTCCTCGTCACTAGAATAATATTTGCCTCTCAAACCCCCTTTCATTCTTTCTTTTCAATAAAAAGATTATTCTAGAGATGAGAAAGTGAAATCTGTAGCGAAGAAGAGGCTCAAAGAACAGTCAACATAATTTTACGGGGCAGGGATACATGCTCTCATTTGAAGGTAAAACATTGCTATTGAGAGAAACGGTGATATGTGGAGAAGTAGGGATGTATCCACAGAGGACCATCTTCATTTTAATGTATGATACATGTTCTTGTGTTGGCAATTATACCTGTCCTAAACAAATGGCGTTACTTTTTGACTAACCTATGTGGAGAAGTAGGGATATGATCCACAGAAGACCAGCTTTATTTGATATATATACATGTTCCTGTGTTGGTAATTATACCTGTCCTAAACAAAATGGCATTACTTTTTGACTGCGTCCTCGTGTTTCTCTCTATTTTTCTCTCTTTTTTTGTCTCCTCTTCTTTCTTTTTCTCCTCTCCACCTCGTTTGTATTTCTCTTTTTTCCCCTCCTCTATTAGAATCACAAATTTCTAAATATTCAAATTTTGGCATTACATAATCCTTAAGGAGTTGATATGCCGTTAAAAAATAGACCAAACCAAACCAAACTATTTTTCTCCTCTCTTTCTTTTCTTTCTTTCCTCGCCTTTCCCAGTGCTGTCGGCTGGGGCTTTAGAATTCACCGACTACACCTTGACAGATGGGGCCACTGTTGGCCGTTGGTGGCGACCCGTGATGATTAAAAAATGAACCCTAGTGGCTGAGTAGTACATGACATGCAACACTCCACTTTGGCCCTTACTTAGGCCAAACAGGTGGTCGGAGAGAGGCCCCTTACGATCAGTTGGTCAAGTCAGACCCTAGCAACTATATGATTGTCCCAACCCTATTGCCCTAATGGCAAGCCCCAACCCTTTTTATCATATAAGTGCTAGAAGGTGGTGGCTGAGGGTCTTCGTGTCCTTGGTATTACGTTAAACTCTGATGGTAAAATTCCAATTCTAGAGCTCTGGGAAATGTGGAGTAACCCTTCATCACCATTACTCCTGGTTTATTTTGACCTGGAGTAGTAATACCTGTTAGGGCCCCATCTATGGGTTAAACAGAAAAAAATGATTTTAAAAATTGAGTTGGCAGACTGGGCTCTTTAACCTTGGTAGCAACCAGTCTAGGAGAAGGAAAACTCTGAATTCAAACTCCGATTAAAAAATAACTGTGTTGCATCCTCCACGTGCGGAGGGGTTGGTAAATCTATCATTATACCAAAGCTGAGCGAATCAACTTTTGTCTCCTAAAAGCTTTTTCGCCGTTTAGTTTAATGACACGAAAGTTATACTAAATTATTTCTTACTTTTAGGATTGAGTTATGTTTGAAGAAATTCCATTTTAATTGGTTCTAATTAGTCGTAATTTGCACTTAAGTCAAAAACTGACCTGTCCCTTACTTTACATTCTGCTTATCACTTTCCCCCTCTCTATGTATATCTTGATTACCTCCTCGTTTTATATGTTAATTTCTCAGAGAGAGAGAGAGAGAGAGAGAGAGAAGAGAGAGAGAGAGAGAGAGAGAGAAGAGAGAGATTGAAATATATTAGTATGTTAAATTTCATAACCAGCAACCCTTAGCTTAAATTAGGTCAAATATTCCCTTTATTAGAGATCTTACAAAAGGATTTTGATGTTTTGTCCGGCTGTATTTATAAAAAAATTTTTTTAATTCGCTTTACAAACTCACTATTCAGTAACCTCAGTTAACTACCCATAGCTCAATGAGTTACCCAACGGGTCACGTCTTGTCTAGATTAATATATATAAATATTATATATATATATATATATATATGTTGCTGTAGTGGGTCAACGTGTGCTTTATTGATATATATATATATATATATTATATATATATATATAATATATATATACTGTTTGGGATTTACTATGAAGCATTAGGTGTGAAATATAAGAAACTCAGTTTCTTGAATGTTAAGTTTCGTTTTATTTCGTTAAATTTTCGGGGACATTTGTACCCCTTCTTCAGAACTGCTGCGCAGGGTGATTTGGTCTTCGTGGCGTCTTATTCATACTCGTTGTTGGTGCTAGTGGTATCATATATATATATATATATATATATATATATATATATATATATATATATAAGCAAAGACCAGTAATGAGACTAATATCACTTGCTGTCACTTTATCTCCAATAAAAGTCCCCTTATTATTATTCGGCTGGAAAAGCCAATGAATACACGACTAACATAAAAACAAGATAAAGAGATGATAGCGAAACTGAAATTATTCCAATCAGAATTTTAGTGGATTCTGATGCTCGAGCAAATTCCCGCAAAAATGACCCCTTCTTGTTGGCTATACATTATTATGGCTGGCAGAAAAATATATATTAGGTGCTTAAACCCCTAAAGTGTTTGGAACAATCCATCAGAATGGGCTGTCTGCTGAGTTGACCCCTGCAGGAGGGGGGAAAGGATTGGGCATGGGTGCGTGTTGGGAGGAGTAGCTCGTTACATTTGCACTGTACAAGGCGTGGACAGCATTGCGAGAAATATTTATGTATTTGCATGTTTGTAAGTGTGTGTGTGTTGGGGGCGGATATGTATATGCGTGTATAAGTGTGTCTGTGCGCGTATGCTTATAGGATACATAGATTAGATATAGAGATGAGGCTTAGACAGGGATCAATAGGAAAGGAAAGAGAGACATGTCGGTTAATAGATAGAGATAAGAACAGGCTGATATATAATATATATATATATATAATAATATATATATATTATATATATAAATAAAGGTTATATATTCTTAAATCTCTCTCT
>CM042151.1:63780153-63818975 GCA_023376005.1 Doryteuthis pealeii | reverse complement strand
CACGTTTTCGATTTATTATAAACTTTCTTCAAGGGATTGGAGACTTGTGGGTGAAGAAATTAATGGATGTTTTATAAATGACAGGAGTTAGAAAAATATTTATAAAAAGTTTTAACTGTATTTATTCAGCGTTATATTTTTTGAAAGACGAGCCGCGATCCATATTTTTACTCCCATATATATATATATATATATATATATATATATATATATATATATATATATGCTCGGGAATAGTTGGCATTTTGGCGATATTTCATTTCACTCTATTTCAACCAATATTTTAATGGCTGCGCTAATAGGTATCTGGTATTCGTACCGGGTGGTCTGAAAATAGCATAGCTCATTTCTAGGGGACATGATCCCTCATCTTAAAGGAGAGTAAGGGCCAGGTTTATTTTCTTCTAAATCCCCCATAATTAAGGGTAATTGTAACATTAAAGTCTAGTATCTTTGATTTGTAACATTAAAGTCGAGTATCTTTGATTTAGAAGAAAATGATTTTTTTCTATAAAATTCTTAGTGGTGTGCTTATCTATGGACGATACTATATATATATATATATATATATATATATATATATATATATATATATATAGTTAAGAATTAATGAAAAAAATGAATGAATGAATTGAATAAAAAATGAATGGAATAAATGAAACTATCTTTTCCAAAGGACCTCTCTCAAAAAAAAAAAAATTTGTTAAGAGAGGTTCCTAATGGAAAAGCCTTCTTCACCTCCACTGGACTCTTCATTGAAGCATTCAATTAATTTAATTATTATATAAGATATTGAAGGAGATAAAATGTGTCTTACCTTTGTGAGGTTCTGTTGAGAAATGATTCAATTTTTTTTTCTATCTAATTTGTCTGTTCTACTTCCGGTAAAAATTGCAACAATGTATACTTTTAAATTTAAGATAAGAACGGTTAACTGGAAGATTTTGAATAACTTTAACACTTGTAAAAATAAATTTAAAAAAATCATATAAAAAGGACTATCTTCAATTATTTATTAAAGCAGTGTATAGTTTATTTACTGAGACTTAAATTGATGAACGATTTAAGAAAACTGTAGTTTTTTAAATTTTAAAAATATTTGAGAAATTATCATATTATATATATTAATTATATATATATATATATATATATATATATATAATTTATTTTACTCCTCCCTTCTACTTACTCCCACTTCCACTTGTTCTTTCACCCTCATTTTTCGAAAGAAGTGTATGTGTTTGAGAAATTATGTCATAAATATTTTGAAAAAAAGTATTTGCGTTCCTGTTTGAAAGAGCGTGTTTATTCAATATTTTAGTCGATTTGAAATTTGAAAAATTTTTCCAAGGAAAACATAAGGCAAGTTGGGGAAAGGTAAAATCGTTTAAAAGAAGAATAAAATAAAAAGAAGTTAATGCAACAAAGAAGAACAATTTTATTAAAGAGGGAAAGAAATAAGGATATATAAATGTGTATACAAAGAAGGAAAAGACATAGGAAGAAAACAGTAAAAAAAGAAAATTTTTTTTAAAAAGAGAAAGAGGAAGAAAAGAGACGAACATTTATTAAACAATAGAGACAGAAAGAAAGAAAGAAAGACGTAAGCAGAAAATTGGAAGAAAAGAAAGTCAAAACTTAAGCAGTGGAATGAAAAGAATTGGAAGAAAGAATAAAGTTAAATAAAGAAGATAATGAAAGAAAAAGAGAAAAATAAACAAATCAAATCCGTGGAAGGAAAAATAAAAATAAAAATAAATTTTTAAAAATTGAGATATGAAAGGAAAGAAAGAAAGAATAGGAATAACTGAGAGAAGAGGAAAAGAAGGCGAAAACAAGAAAAAAGTAATTGAACGTTAGAAGTATTTGTGACTGACATTGAAAATCCTATGACTGAAGAACGATTTTCAGCAAATATGGTTGTCGTTATTTACGGAATATTTACTTAAATTGCCAAAGAAATGAATGTAACTAAATTAGTGTAGGGAATCTAATTATGTGTTTGTTACGATTCTTGTGGCCATTTTAGGCTGCAGGTAAAAGCACTTTACAATGGAGATTCCTAGTGTTCCTTAGTGTTAGGTAGAATCCTTTGGTTGTTACTTAGTGAAGAAATCCTTGTGTTAAGCAGAATCCTTGTGTTCCTGATTCGTTCTTCCGGGTCGAATACGAGCAACTGAACGCCTTTCAAGACCGACCGTTAAATAGTTAACCAACCACGTGTGTTGATTAGCTGATTGAATCCATGTGGGCTACAAAGAGTTTATGAATTTAAATTTGGCCTGCAGCACACCTTATGTGTCGAAAATATTCCAACAGTTATCTCTATATCAATATGCATGTTCCTTATTTGTACGACCGTTATCATCCTGTAACACCCTCTGGTTAGAAACGAGACCGTCCAAATCGTCCAAGAGGAAATGCAAAAATGTAAATCCTAGTTATCTGTATTGCTTATCCAGCGAATTCTTATTTCTTATGAGTGACGTCACCTCAGTTAAATAATGGACCATTACTTTTTATCATAAAGAAAGAGAGGGAAGAAAAAGGACATGATACACAGAAAATATAATAAGAAAGAAATAAAGGAAGAGAGTAGGAGAAAGATAGATAACGCTAATCTGTTTCAATCGAACAGAATAAACAGATAAAAAGAAGTAAAGAAAGAAGAAAAAAGAGTGAATGAGAGTTAAATCAAGATTATTATACTTTTTACATACTGGACCATTTCTCAATAGCTCTTAAGTAAACATATCAAACGTTGTAATATTTAAATTATCATACTGTGGTATATCCACAGGTCCCGCTATTGCTAAAAAATATGCAGTTTCAAGTAATTAGTTCTAGTTAATAACAGTCATTTGTTTTACAAAAAGTTATGTGGTTTTAACTAACTAATAATAATAATCCTTAGTGAACAGTTATAGTTTCAAGTAATCATTCTGATTACAAATAATTTACGGTTATATGGCATCCAGTATACCTACAGAATATGAATAATTTTTAAACAAATCTATTTGATCCATGGTTGAGATCCTAACTTGCAACTGGGTCAGAGTGGATCTGGGAGTAATGGCAATGAAGGGTCACTCCACACTCCCAAATTTCCAGAATTGGAGCTTCACCATTAGATGCAATTTAGTGCCACTATTTCAGGGCGTTCCATCGTGGTGTAATGGTTAACAAGCTAGAAAATATATAAATAAGTCGATGTACATGGGAAAAAACGGAACCCAAATAAATTTTATTTAATCTTATCAACGTCTATAAAATTTCAAGAAACTTGGACTTAAACTTCAGACTTTATATGCATTCCTATAGTAAAACTCTCGTCCAATTAATCTCTATAGTAAGACCCTTTCCAATACATTCCTATTGTAAAAACCACGTCCAATGAATTTTTATTGTAAAGCCTTTAAAATACATTCTTATAGAAAAACCCTTTTCCAATGTATTTCTATGTTAAAACCCTTTCCAATATATCCCTATATTGAAACCCTTACACATGTATTCCTATAGTAAAACAATTTCCAATGCATTCCTTCATTAAAACCACTTTCTAATGCATTCATCGAGTAAAAACCTTTACAGAGCATTTCTATAGTACAACACTTCACTAACAACTTCAGACTTTGTACAATAATTCCTCAAAGTTTCAGTTATCTTGGTTGCTTTGATTTAAAGTCATTCTCTGTCTAAAATATGCTCCAAATTGGCACCGTGGCGTTGGAAGCACTTGCACACGTTTCTTTCTATCCTAGCACTTACTCTCCGACCAGAATAAGTGTCTCTTAGACCTTTAGAATTAAGATTTTACACAGTTCCAAACTCTCTGAATTTCTGGATCCAGTCAAAAATCCTGCTTTTTGATGGAGCACGGTGTTATCACTTATTGCACGGGCGCGTACGAATATAGTCGAAGTTAAGCGACAGAGAACAGCGCCAGAACATGAAACATTTCCAAATCCAATTGCTGCTATTACCACAGTTTAAAGCGAAATGTCTGTATGCCTTGAATGTAGCACAATTTTGCCAGTGATGAAGAAATATCCGATCACAACTGCTTCGAGAAAACGATATGCTACATCTATGGGGATGGACATAAAATGATATGAAAAATCAGGTAAGGTCACTATGGTCTTTGTGAAGCGTCACCATAGCGGTATGTTTCTCCGAAAATTGGCTGCACTACAGTATATGATTTTTTTTTTGGTAAAGTAGGCCTCCACACAAAATGTTTTTCCTTGGTTGACCATGACATATTGGAGAAAATTAATTTTACAAGTTGACTGTATATTCTGAAAGAAAAAAAATTAAGTTTTATTACAAAATGTTTGTAGTGGCTTCTGTTTTTTTTTTTTTTTTTTTTCTTTTTCTTTTGTCACGCTGTACAATTTGTATAAGTTTTTTTTTTTTTAATTATTAATAAAAATGTGTGAAACTAAGAAAATTTGAATATTTTGAATGCAAATCAAATTGGCAGCATTGTGAAAGACCATCATGCATCATCATCATCATCATGTAGCGTTAGCGGTACGGATATCCATGACAATCTCTTGCCAACCGTCCCTATCATTCATTGCTCTTAGGAGGTCCTCTGTGCATCATCCAGTATCCGCGCAGAGTTGATCTATCTACGTCCTTGCTGGACGGCCTACTCTGGCGTGCCCATGTGATGGTTTCCACAATAGAACGTCACTAATGAGTTCATCCTTGCTTCTCCAGCAGTGTCCAGCGTGTCTTGTTCGCCACACACGGATGGTTTGTGTGATATGGAGCAGGTGGCCGTACAGCTGTTTTCTCGTGGGGTGTTGCTACCACGTCTTGTGCAGCTCCCATCTAGCTTATTCTCTAGGTGCTTCGTTAGAGTCAAAGAGTGCAGCCATACAGTAGCACTGATACAACTACGGCTTAAAAAAATTTTGCTTTAACTTGTCAGTGGATGTTCAATGTACAAAAATGAATATCTGAAAAAAAAAAAAAAGAAAAAGAAAGATTTACATGATCTTGTTGATTTTTCTTCCATGACGTACATTGCATTTCATCTAGGACGATTTGGACGGTCTGATTTTTAACCAGAGGGTGTTGCAAGGTTATAACGGTCGTAGTTTTAAGGAACAAGAGTATTTATATGTAAGTGAAATTAAAGCGCAAAATATTCACGTACGACAAATGAGAAATGTTTCACAGAAAAATGCTTAGATAGTGAGAATGCTTTCATTTCGGAATATGTATTATTGAATAGTTATCATCAGATAGTTTGGTTTGGTTTGGTTTGTTTTATGGCATATCAACCTCGGTGGGTCATTTAAAACAAAGTTTTGAAATAAATTCATTCTTTTCAAATGAAATACAACGCCTTAAACATTGCGTATCACGTTCTTTCAAACGCACACATACAAACATGAGAAATAAACGCAATACAACATATATAGACTAAAAAGAAACATTTGTAGACCTTTGTCCTCGTTGAGAGAGAGAGAGAGAGAGAGAGAGAGAGAGAGAGAGAGAGAGAGAGAGAGAGAGAGAGAGAGAGAGAGAGTGTGTGTGTGTGTGTGTGTGTGAAAATGTTGTTGTAATTTCCTGTATATGTATATTCCTTCTCGTATCAGTTGTTAAACAAAAACTAACATCAACAGTCGATATTTGTTTTGTCCTGAGGAAGATTGGAGATACATGTCTGATATATATTTATATAAATACATGTTTGATACTGTAAATTATCAATCAAAACGCTAAGTGTCGGCAAATATGATTTTTTCAAATATCAATAAATCATCCTTACATTTCCTATTTTTCACTCTAATTTATTATTTTTCAACATACTGTCGGATTCATTTCCATTTTTCTCTCCGACACACAGATACAAACATACAGACACACACATATGCGCACACATACATATACAAATATGGATATATGCACACACACACACACACACACACACACATACACATATATATATATATATATATATATCATTCACAGACGTATCCCGTCTCTTCAGTGTGGCTAGACATTTTCAAGGTACTGTTAGCCGAGATAGAAACCATCGAACACTCATCAAGCGGCTACCGGACGTCATGGACAGATTTTCTACATTTAACAACTATATATGTGCGTGTATGGCGGGTCTGCCTTCGAAAGCTGGGCTCTATTATTCACTTACATACGAGATCCGGGGAAGCACTTTTATCTATGAAGTAGTAAAAAAAGCTGGACGACCCCACATGCACACACAACAGAAATACATTCGTGCGCAATCACCATATTATATATATATATATATATATATATATATATATATATATCAGTCATCCACAGACACGTGTTTCGAAGTTTACTTCTCGATCAGTAAGACGCTCGACTTCTTGAACGCTACCTCTAGCCGGATCGAACCGACTAGAATTTTCTCTGCCAATTCCCTTACCCTTGCGGCTATTAACGGCTGCCAGTCTGAAGTAAACAATTAATTGATACATCCCTACGCTGAATTTTTTTTACAATCACCAGAGAACTCAAGACTAAACAGCGGACAGACGAGTAATATATATATATATATATATATATATATATATATATATATATATAACGTTATTAAAATATCATAATACATACTATCTAAATTAATCTGGGATTATAAAGGAAAACATGTGAAGGATGTAGAAGTTCAATGATCGACCCTAAAAAGAGAGTATGTTTGTAATGAGGGTGCTGCAAATAGTAGGTTGAGTCCAGAAGAAGAATGCTACATAATAAGCTTTCCAGACGTGAATAATATACTAAACAAAAAGATCGGAGTCGGTAACCAAATGCCACCATCAAGGTAAATATTTACTTAGCAATTTGGCGCCAGATTGAGCCACGTGACTTATTATGCGAACCCCGTAATGGTCACGAGACTAAAAAAAAGACTAAAAAAAGAAAAAAAAGAAAAAAAAGGACAAAAGAAGAGTACGTTGAAAAATTTAGAAGTATGTGTGTGTGTGTGTGTGTGTGTGTGAATACTAGCTTACCTGAGGAACGAAAGCGTGAAACACTCATTCGTGAGTTCTTTTTTATCCTGTTTTTTATATATATATATATATATATATATATATATTAGCACTGATAGTTTCCGGGATTTAAAAAAAATCTTAATCACACACACACACACACACACACACACATACTGTTACGATTTTATGGGCCATCCTTTAGGCTTCAAGCAAGAGCGCTTGTCCAGTAGAAATCCTTGGTAAAGAATCCTTTGGTTATTCCTTGGTGCTCCTCAGTATTTCAAGTCTTTCGGAAAATGGACGCTTCTCAGTACCAGTGATTAAGTAGTCAACTATGGATGAGGTGTAAACCACGTGACCTCGCTTAGTCTATAAATTTAAGTAGTTTATATACAAAATAATTCAAACACACACACACACACACACACACACACACACACACACACACACACACAAATGTGTAATTTTAATTTATATGTATGATGAACTCTTACTTTATAGATGAATTCTATCACCGAAATATTCGATATTATTCACCTATATATATATATATATATATATATATATATATATATATATATATATATATACAATTCCCACGGTATGGAGATCTGACACAGGCCCTGTTTAGTTTGGTTTGGTTGCCCCGCAGGAAGCTAGACTCCGGTGTAGTTAAAATAGTTTCAGTTCCGTCGGCATTCCCCTTAAAAAGATGCATAAGATACCTGGCAATAAAAACCAGCCCTTAATTCTTTCATATGAGAGGCCATCACCCCCACTCCACCCTACCCCCACCCGGAACTTAGCAGGGCAAATTTTCAGACCACCCGGCACGAATCCCAGGTGGCAATTAGCACAGCCATTAAACACCTAATAAGCCACTAGGCTGAAAGAAAAAGGAAATAAAATATCGCCAAAATTGTCAACTCTGACATCCCCACACATATATATTATTTATAGAGTGTAATTGAAGCGTGTAATTTTGCACGGGTTCAGCCATTTGAATAGAAAGACTAATGCATTTACAATTCATTTTGGATTTGTAACTTAATTCACTAAATTCAGTCTATGGTTCAGTAAGTGGTTGTAGATTCCAACTTTTGTGTGTGTGTGTGTGTGTATGATGATATTTACCACGTACCCCATGTATGGGTTAGGCACAAGGCCCTATTAATGTGGGACCACCCACAAGTCGTGACTTGTGGGTGGCGTGTGGAAAAAATGCTACCTCTAACCGGGATTGAAACCTGAATGAATTTTCGTCTGCCAAGTCTCTTATCCATACGGCCATTAGCGGCTGTCAAATTTAGGAGAATATTTAATTGATACATTTCTAAGCGGAAATGAATTCACTAGAGTCCTCTAACTTTGTAACCACAGTGAGGGTTAGCTATACGCCAGACGGTGAATTTACAATTAAATCCCTATTTAGAAAACTCAACCAAGTGGGAGTATATATTAATAAATAAGTTATCCACAGACACGTGTTTCGAGGTTTCACACACACACACACACACACACACCACACACACACACACACACACATATATATATAATATATATATATATATATAAATGCGTTGGTCCAATCGGTATTCCTCCTCAATGTGGGCGCCTCAGGCACTGGGCAATAAACCTAGCGCAGCCCCTTTAAATCAAGGGGACAGGGATCAACGTTGTTAATTACAGCAACCTCGGCCGATCGTATGTGTGAGTGTGTATGCACGCACACGTGTGTGTGTGTGTGTGTGCACGCCTGTGTATATATTCGTCTTGTGCATAAATTGTGTGTATACGTATGTGTGTGCTAGGATTGAACTGACTATTCGCTAATAATGGATCTGCGAGACTAGCTTGCTAACCACGATGGGACGCTAATTTGCATGTGTGCATGTATAAGTATGTGAATGCAACTGTGTATGATTATGTGTGTGCGTGAGTGTGTGGGTATACGTGTTTGTACGTGTGTAGGTATTTTTCCAAACATTTTCCCAACCAAGGTGGCACGAATGGGGTATCCGGCGAAGATCGAACTGGCTATTCGCTGATAATGGATCTGTGAGACTAGTTTGCTAGCCATTACACCACGTTGGCATGTCAGTATACGCGTGAGTGTGTAGGTTTGCGTGTTTGTATGTGTGTAGACAATTATCCAATCGGTTCGACAACAGGGCCACACGTATGAGTCATCCAGCGAAGATCGAACTGGCTATTTAGTAATAATGGATCTGCGAGACTAGATTGCTAACGATTACACCACGATGGGATGCTAAATAGTTTGTGTGCATGTAAAAGTGTGTCTATGCATCTGTGTATGCGTGTGGGTATGTGCGTTTGTATGTGTGTATGTATATGTCCAACCCGTTCGCCAACAAAGTGGCAAGTATGGGGCATCCAGTGTAGATCGAACAGGTTATTCAGTAATAATGGATCTGCGAGACTAGCTTGCTAATCATTATACCACGATGGGACGCTAATTAGAATGTTTCGGTTTAGCTCAATCGGTAGAGCGTTCGGCTAGGAATAACAAGATTCTTGGTTCATACCAGCCCTCGCCAACTCAGCGTATGAGTAGCACAGGGATCTGTGCGGTAAAGTGAGGAGCTAATGGTAGATGTGGCACTCCACCTCAGAGGCTAAAAATAATCTCATTGGTCTAGCGCTAGTGAAAAGGGGATAGACTCCCTCGCTGTCTGGCTGATACCGACATTAGGCCGCCCAGACGACTTTACTTACTTTTACTTTACATTTATAAGTGTGTGCATGCATTTGCGTGTGAGCTTGTGAGTACGTGTGTATACGTGTGTGCATGTGTGCGTGCGTGTATACATGCGTGTATGAGGTGCGTTGTGTAATGGTTAGAGTCGTAGGAAATGGACTCGTCGACCCGAGTTCAATTTCTGGATAAGGCTGTTTCACATAGCGTTAACACCCTTGGGAAAGGTATGCATCCAACTACTCTACTCCAACTATGGGTAAATGGTAGGGCAGAATGGGCTCTTTAACCTTGGCTAGGTAACCGGTCTAGAAGAAGGAAAACTCTGAATTCAAACCTGTTAAAGTCCACTTAAGAAATTGACGTTGTGTCGCATCCTGCTAGTGCGGAGGGGTTTGGTAAATATATGCATTCGTGTATGTACATGTGTATTTGTGCAATGGTTATCACAAAAAAAAACTGGATCGCCAAGGATCCAATTCCTGTTTACTTTTCACTTCGCTGTACTTGTAACATCTTTTTGTAAGATAGATGTCAATTTGTAATCATGTCAATACCTACCTACCTACCTACATACATACATAAATATATTCTTGCAGGTCCATTATTATCCTCGCTGGATGTCCCACTTGCGGCCTTGTGTCACATTCTGCTCATGGTGAATGGGTTGGGTAAATACCCCCCCCATTGGCAGCGCTTCCAATAAAGGAATGTGTGTATTAAAATCCCCCTACCAGTTTGTATGTGATGATAGCCGAGTGGTTAACCGGCCTGACTGATGATGAATCGATCGATTTTTTTTATCCCTGCTGGCGCTAGCCTGCAAATGTCTAACAATACTGAAGAAACGTGATACGTTGAAACACGGTATCTGTGGATGACTATATATATATATATATATATATATATATATATATATGCCTGATGATTGCTCTGTTTAGACGAGGATGAAACCAAATGGCCGCAGATAAGCATTCATGTAATTAAATATATATACACAAAAACTAATATATGTTTATTCATTATTATCAAAATTGCTCTATCACAGATATTGAGCACTCTCCTAATAGTACTGTCTACATTGGCATATTACTGTCTCATCAAATGAAATGTTAACCATACACTGTGGTAATTGTTACAATTTTTGTGACCAATTTTAGGCTTCAAGTGAGAGCACTCCACAGTGGAGATCCCTTTTGTTGAGCAGAGGCTGATCCTTAGAGAAGAAACCTTTGGTTGTTCCTCGATGTACCTTAGTGTTGGATAGAATCCTTTGGTTTTTCCTTAGTGTTCCTTAGTGCTGGGTAGAATCCTTTGGTTGTTCCTCGGTGTCCCTTAGTGTTGGGTAGAATCCTTTGGTTGTTCCTCGGTGTCCCTTAGTGTTGGGTAGAATTCTTTGGTTGTTCTTGGTGTCCCTTAGTGTTGGGTAGAATCCTTTGGTTGTTCCTTGGTTGTCCCTTAAGTGTTGGGTAGAATCTTTGGTTGTGCCTTGGTGTCCCTTAGTGTTGGATAGAATCCTTTGGTTGTTCTTGGTGTCCCTTTAGTGTTGGTAGAATCTTTGGTTGTTCCTTGTGTCCTTAGTGTTGGGTAGAATCTTTGGTTGTTCCTTGGTGTTCCCTTAGTGTTGGGTAGAATTCTTTGGTTGTTCCTTGGTGTCCCTTAGTGTTGGGTAGAATCTTTGTTGTTCCTTGGTGGTGTTGGTAGAATCTTTGGTTGTTCCTTGTGTCCCTTAGTGTTGGGTAGAATCCTTTGGTTGTTCCTTGGTGTCCCTTAGTGTTGGGTAGAATCCTTTGGTTGTTCCTTGGTGTCCCTTAGTGTTGGGTAGAATCCTTTGGTTGTTCCTTGGTGTCCTTAGTGTTGGGTAGAATCTTTGGTTCTTGGTGTCCTTAGTGTTTGGGTAGAATCTTTGGTTGTTCCTTGGTGTCCTTAGTGTTGGGTAGAATCCTTTGGTTGTTCCTTGGTGTCCCTTAGTGTTGGTAGAATCCTTTGGTTGTTCCTTGGTGTCCCTTAGTGTTGGGTAGAATCTTTTTGTTCCTTGGTGTCCTTAGTGTTGGGTAGAATCCTTTGTTGTTCCTTGGTGTCCCTTAGTGTTGGGTAGAATCTTTGGTTGTTCCTTGGTGTCCCTTAGTGTTGGGTAGAATCTTTGGTTGTTCCTTGGTGTCCCTTAGTGTTGGGTAAGAATCTTTGGTTGTTCCTTGGTGTCCCTTAGTGTTGGGTAGAATCCTTTGGTTGTTCCTTGGTGTCCCTTAGTGTTGGGTAGAATCCTTTGGTTGTTCCTTAGTGTTGGGTAGAATTCTTTGGTTGTTCCTTGGTGTCCCTTAGTGTTGGGTAGAATCCTTTGTTGTTCATTGGTGTCCTTAGTGTTGGTAGATATCTTTGGTTGTTCCTTGGTGTCCCTTAGTGTTGGGTAGAATCAGTTGTTCCTTGGTGTTCCTTGTGTTGGGTAGAATCCTTTGGTTGTTCCTCAGTGTCCCTAGGTGTTTGGTAAAATCCTTGCGTTGAGCAAAGTCTTGGTTGCAGGCCCGTTCGTCAATGGCGAATACGTGCAAACGAACGGCTTTACAGATCGGTGATTAAATTGTTAACTAACCATTCGAGCTGTTGATTGGCTAGCTTTAACCACATGCCCAGGCAGAGTTTAAGGGGTGGACCAAAAACTCCAACACACACACCACACACACACACACACACACATTATATATATATATATATATATATATATTATGTGTGTGTATGTGTGTCTGATATATAAATGTTTTGTGGAATGATAAATATATTCCGATGACGCTATTCCACCAGAGAAACATATCAATCTGATTTTCCGTACTGTCATTCTTCTTTTCTTCTCAAATATTATCTCTGTGTGCGCGTGACTTTTTGTCTCTCCCCCGCCACCTCTAACGCGTTACTAGTTTCAACTCATTCATATCCGCTACTATTTGCAGCCTACCCGGATATCCCACCCACCCATCCGTCTAATGCTCCCGTAAGCACATCACACCCTGCTCACCTTTCTTCGCTTCGCTTCCCCCTTAACACCGGCTTATTAACTCCCCCCTTTTTTTTCCAGCCTTTTCATCTTCGCTACTTTGACCAATTCCTCATTCTTCCGTCATTAACTTCTAAGATGGTTTCCTTCTCGAAGACTGCGTGAGAGAGCATTTAACGTAACACGATAGGTTTCATGTTTTCGAAGCCGAACCCTGCGCGAACTGGATAACGGAGAGAGAGAGAGAGAGAGAGAGAGAGAGAGAGAAGAGAGAGAGAGAGAGAGAGAGAGAGAGAGAGAGAATTAAAAGAGAAATGAAAGAGGGAGGAAGAGAAAAAGAAATTAACATGCACACACACACACAGAGAGAGAGAGAGAGAGAGAGAGAGAGAGAGAGAGAGAGAGAGAGAGAGAGAGAGAGAGAGAGTCAATGTGAGAAAAAAGAGAAATCGAGAAAAATAGAGGAATGTTGACAGAAGAAGAAAGAGAGAGAGAGAGAGAGGAGAGAGAGAGAGAGAGAGGAGAGAGATTAAAAGAGAAATGAAAGAGGAGGAAGAGAAAGAAATAAACATGCACTCACACAGAGAGAGAGAGAGGGGGGAGGCAGAGAGAGAGAGAGAGAGAGAGAGAGAGAAGAGAGAAAAGAAAAGAAGAGAGAGGGAAGAAAGAGAGGGGAGAAAGGAGAAAGTTGAAAGATGGGGAGGGAGAAGGATAGAAAGAAATAAAGAAAAAGAGAAAGAAAGACAGAAGGAAAATAAAAGTCAAAAGATGAAGAAAGAAAGAAGAAAGAAAGAAAGCAAAAGAGAGAGGAGAGAGAGAGAGAGGAGAGAGAGAGAGAGAGAGAGAGAGAGAGAGAGAGAGAGAGAGAGAGAGAGAGAGAGAGGGGGGGAATCAGATATAGAAAACGAGGCATTGCTTCTTTCTGTCTGACATTCTTTTATTTGGGCTTCTCTGTGACTGCACTTTCTTTGCAACGTAAATGGCTAGAGACTTTCGTTTCAGTTTGAAAATTATTTGTTGCTTGGTTGGTTGATTGGTATTAGGTTCAGACCTAACGAAAATAGAATTGCCCCCGTTGATCAGTAGGGGGATGATAGAAAACCGGAAGTGGGGTTTCCGCCATGACACTTTTAGATTGGGATTTTTACCGAGTGGATGGACGTGCACAGCACGGTTGAGCTAGTTAAGTCACTTTTAGGGTAGAAACATTCTCTACCCTGTGTTAAATAAAGACTTTAAAAATTCCCAATAACCTGGTCTTGCATTTTCATTCAGTGTTCCGTATTTTATCTGTATGTAAAAACATAACAGTTGGTTGTTTTGTTTTACGACAAATCAATCCTTTTCGGATCATTTAATGACGAATAAGTACTCGCCATTGCTTAAATGGTCACCCATTTAATCATTGGACAGGCTCATCGCTGCTTAACTTCTGTCGGGAACCGTTGCTATCAACTTGATTTGACCGTAAGCATATAGATAAATAGAAACATAATGAGATAGATTTATATATATGAATATAATAAGATAGATAGATAGATAGATAGATAGATAGATAGATAGATAGATAGATAATGAACATACATAGAGAGATAAATATATAGATAATGAACAGATATAGATAGATAGATAAATGGATAAATAGGTAGATAATGAACAGATATAGATAGATAGATAGATAATAGATATATAATGAGCATATATAGATAGATAGATAATATATAGATAATGAACATATATATATAGATAGATAGATAGATATGAATAGAATAAGAGATATGAACAGAATGCTATATAATTACATTCTAATCAGAATCCAATACCTTCAATAATTTTTTTCAATATTAGCTCCCATACTTTCTGAACCGTAAGTCAGCGACTAACTAAGTTAGTATATATAAATCTTAAATATACAATAGGTCTAGACGAAATCGGTAAATCGGTAAATCAACTGTATTTCTTTAACATTAATCCTTACAGTACCTGCCGTTGCTTAAAGGGTCCCATATCGAAAAATTGAAACGTCGTCTTAATTACCGAACATTTTATGAGTCGATTTGGCTAGGAATTTTTAAACGACACTTTTAGCAGCGCTGCATGTTTTTGAACAGCCATATATATATATATATATATATATATATATATATATATATATATATATATATATATAGTAATGTATTTAGTATTGGAGAATTGAAAATAAAGTACTCGATTGTGGGAATAAGAGCTGTATGTTTATTTGAGGTGCGGTTGTTACCAATGGTTTGAAAACAGCGTAGTGGCCACTTATCGTGAAGACAACGCGTCCGTGAAAGCTTTCACGGGCGCGTTGTCTTCACGTTATCTTGACGATAAATGTCCACTACGCTGCTTTGAAACCACTGCTAACAAACGCACCTTAAATGTATTGTATTCTATAACAAATATATATATTATATATATATATATATATATATATATATATATTACATAATACATCTGTAAAATGCGGTTGGATGCATCATCAGTGATGTTACTTAGTTCATTATACCTTCTCGCTAAAATGACCCGGCCGAGATTGGTCCCTTTTCAATCTGCATCAAACATGGGTGTTTGTCAGCACTTCCTGTGTCGCTCATATATATATATATATATATATATATATTGGTCGCCCTCAACTGGGTTTCAAGGATGTCTGCAAGAATGATCTCGGGTGCTTTGGCATTGCCCCTTCTATCTGGGAAAATTTGACACAGGTCCGCCCTCGGTGGCAGCAGGTTCTTCGTATCGGACTGTTCATGACCGAAGTCACCCCGGTGCAACACCATGACGCCAAGAGGTCCAGAAGAAAGCAGAGGCAACAAGGCACCGGCACATCAACATCTTCAGGGACAGCCTTCACAAGCGACATCTGGGTCGATAATGTTTTTCAAACATTGGACTTCACAGTCACAGGAGGCGCTGTAACTTCAGGGACACAAGAACTATGTTATAGTCTTCCGAAACTGAAATGCCACTGATGCTATATATATGGGAATAAAAGGCCTTAAATACCATGGGTATCGTGGTTATGGACCATTTCCACTCGCGAGTATGCTCACGAGCTTCTTCAGACCAAATAACTTTGCTCTGTTTACAATAATTAAACATTGAGCTCTTATACGTAACCTGAACTCTACAACAAACTACTGGTAGAGAATTAGGACCCACCTAGAATCACCTTGTACCAAGAAACTTGGTACCGCACCAAAGTATATATATATATATATATATATATATATATATATATATATATATATATGAAATAAATTATTACAGTGTAAAGATGGTTTGTTAAGTTTTTCTTTCTTTGAAAGTTAAATATTGCTCTGTATATAATTAATTATTAGTTATTATAAACTGAGCTCTCTAGGGATTTATAAAAAGGCCTTGTATGAATCTATATACTTGCACCTACAAAAGCATACAGCATGGTTGTACAGTGATATTTTAATGATCCCAAATAGAATCATCCCTTATCAGTCAATTGGGTTATCTTATATATATATATATATATATATATATATATATATATATATATATATCAGCCATACTTTTTGGGTGAGTTGACAACAAAAGAATCGTGTACCGTTGCCCCACAGTTACTCCAAGCAACAAGCCCCCGGTTATAAATTCAGAGATTTTCCTTCTCCTAAACAGATCAATTTACCAAGCCTAGAGAACCCAGTATACCTTAGAATTTACTCATAGCCAAGCGAGAGAATAGATGGATTCATGCTTTTATCTGGAGCATTAGTGGGAAGTGAAACAGTCTCGTTCAGGATTTGAACTCCGCTCGTCGAGCCCATTTTATCAATGACCGTTTTGCAACACACGAAGATTGCCATTAGATATAGAATCTCAAACTCTTAAAGGTTATGATGGTTTGTTCATTATGATTGAGCAGAAAGACTCAGATTACAAATAATAATTGGACTTTATTTGAATAGAATGAGTTTTGAGGTGAATAATAATGAACTTTGAAATATCCCATCATACAGGTAAAAAATACTAAGAAAATTTGGTACAGTCGTGGAGGGAAATTTAGTAGGCAAAGAGTTAAACCATACAAAATATAAATCATTTATATCCTCTCACACTGTTGGCGGGGCTGACTGTATCCCGTAGAAAGGGGTAAGACCCCTACTCCAAAATAGGTATCTTGTGTATGAAACAGAACTGCATCTGATGGAAATCTAGGGAGTGTGGACTACTCCTTCATTGCTATTACTCCCAGGTCCACTCTTATCCGGAGTGGTAGTATCTGTTAAGGTTTCATCTATGGGTCAAATAGAACTGTTCAATCCTTTACTAAAGATTATTATTTGTTACTAGAAACCATAAAACTGTGTGCAAATTATTTGTATTAGATATGAATACTAGGCTTGAAACCATACAATGTGTGCAAATTATTTGTATTAGATAGGAATACTTGAAACCATACAACTGTGTGCAAATACAACTGTGTGCAAATTATTTGTATTAGATATGAATACTTGAAACCATACAACTGTGTGCAAATTATTTGTATTAGATAGTACTTGAAACCATACAACTGCGTGCAAAATTTGTATTAGATATGAATACTTGAAACATACAACTGTGTGCAAATTATTTGTATTAGATAGAATACTTGAAACCATACAACTGTGTGCAAATTATTTGTATTAGATATGAATACTTGAAACCATACAACTGTGTGCAAATTATTTGTATTAGATATGAATACTTGCAACCATACAACTGCGTGCAAATTATTTGTATTAGATATGAATACTTGAAATCATACAACTGTGTGCAAATTATTTGATTAGATAGGAATACTTGAAACCATACAACTGTGTGCAAATTATTTGTATTAGATAGGAATACTTGAACCATACAACTGTGTGCAAATTATTTGTATTAGATAGGAATACTTGAAATCATACAACTGTGTGCAATTATTTGTATTAGATAGGAATACTTGAAACCATACAACTGTGCGCAAATTATTTGGATTAGATAGGAATACTTGAACCATACAACTGTGTGCAAATTGTTTGTATTAGATAGGAATACTTGAAATCATACAACTGTGTGCACATTATTTGTATTAGATAGGAATACTTGAAACCATACAACTGTGCGCAAATTATTTGCTTGAAGAAATTGTGTATTAGATAGGAATACTTGAAACGCAAATCTTGTTGGAGGCGCGTGTTAATGGTTAGAGTAGTAGGAAATAGACTCGTCGACCCGAGTTCAAATCCTGGACTATTTTCCTCATCTTTATAGTTATCTGTACAAGGTTTCGGTCAATGTTCCCTTCGGCTTCTTAAGGATTTCTTTTCGAACTTGGGAACCCTCTTTTCAAAATCGGGAACCTTCTTGTCATAATCAAGAGCCATCACAGAATTTTGAAGCCAACCCTTTATTCAGTCCACTGGGGTATCCTGTTCTTATTCCGCTAACCATAGCTGGGGTTAAGCTGTTTTAATTATTATTCTATGTTACTGCTGCCCCTGACCAGGATTGAACCTGTAGCCTAGAGATAACTGTCACTTAGAACTGTCTTTAATCAACACCTTTATCCACTAAGCTATGTGTCTAATGGTTAGCAGAATGAACGCCTACTTGATATATAAGAAGACTCTTAAAAAACAACAAAACAAAAATGTAAACTTGAATGTACAATGAACGCGATTCCCTAACGTCAAGGCATAAAATAAGATTTTACGGGTCGACATGCCGTTAGAATAAAATGATCAATCAACCAAAATAAACAAATTTGTTGTTCTTTCGTCCTTGATTAAAATTTTTTTTTTTTTTGTTTATTTGTTAGTCTTTCTCCTTTTGAAAATTCTACTCTAGCGTTCTTTTTTTAGTATTATCTGCCTTATTCGGACTACAAAAATTACTTTAGTCTTCATTGTTATCTGTACAACGTTTCGGCCGATGTGCCCTCCGACCTTCTTCAGGTATTTCTTGTCGGACTCGGGAACTTTTTTGTCGTAATCGGGAGCCATCACGGAATTTTGAACCTAACCCTTTATTCAATCCACGGGGATATCCTGTTCTCATTTCGCAAACCATAGCTGGTGTAGAGGCGTTAAGCTGTGTTAATTATTATTCTGTTACTGTCGCTCTGGACCCGGATTGAACCTGCAGTCTAGAGATAACTCACTTAGAACTGTCTTAACCTAACTCCTTTATCCACTAGGCCATGTGTCCAATTGGACATTTCTTTTGATTTTTTTCCATTTCTCTTTCTTTCTTTCTTTCTTTCTTTCTTTCATATGGTTTATTTCTTCAAATTTATTCTCTTATTGGTTCGTTCGTTACTATTTGTCCTTTTGAAAATTCTACTCCTGCCTTCATTTAAATTTTTCTTCTTCCTTTTCTCTTTCTTTCTTTCTTTCTTTCTTCTACATGGTTTATTTCGTCAAATTTCTTTTCTTTTTGGTTTATTCGTTACTCTTTGTTCATTCATTTAAAAAAAAAATCAACTATTGATGGATTGATTTCCTTTTTTCATTGGTCCCCTTTGGTTTATTTCTTCATCTTAGATTTTTTTCTGTTCATTCCTTACTCTTTTATTTTCTTTCTTTTTCTTATATCAGCCATTTCTTTCTTTCTTTCTTTTTTCTTTCTTTCTGTCTTTCTTTCTTTCTTCTTCTTCCTTTCTTTCTTTCTTTCTTTCTTTCTTTCTTCAATTTCGTTTATTTCTTTAACTTTCTTCTCTCTTTTTGTTTGTTCGTTTCCCTTTCATCATTTATCTTTTAAAAAATTCTCCTCTTGCCTTCTTCTTTTTTCTTTCATTTTTCTTACCCTTTTCTTTCTTTCTTTCTTTTTCCTTTCTTTTTTCTTCCCCTTTTCCGTTTTCTTTCTTTCTTTCTTTCTTTCTTTCTTTTCTTCCTCTTCTCCGTTTTCTTTCTTTCATTCTTTTTCTTCTTTTCTTTCTTTCTTTCTTTCTTTTTTCTTCCCCTTCTCCGTTTTTCTTTCTTTCTTTCTTCTTTCTTCTTCCTTCTTCTTTCTTTCTTTCTTTCTTCCAATTTCGTTTATTTCTTTAACTTTCTTCTCTCTTTTTGTTTGTTCGTTTCCCTTTCATCATTTATCTTTTTAAAAATTCTCCGCTTGCCTTCTTTCTTTTTTCTTTCATTTTTCTTACCCTTTTCTTTCTTTCTCTTTTTTTCTTTCTTTTTCTTCCCCTTTTCGTTTTCCTTTCTTTCTTTCTTTTCTTTTTCTTTCTTTCTTTTTTCTTCCTCTTCTCCGTTTTCTTTCTTTTTCTTTTTTCTTCCTTTTTCTTTCTTTCTTTCTTTCTTCTTTCTTTCTTCTTTTTTCTTCCCCTTCTCCGTTTTTCTTTCTTTCTTTCTTTCTTTCTTTCTTTTTTCTTCACCTTCTCTGTTTTTCTTTCTTTCTTTCTTTTTCTTCTTTTCTTTCTTTCTTTCTAACCATTTGTTGTTATTTATTCTATTCCTGTTTTCCGTTTTGTTTTTGTTTTTGTGACATGGAGGTTGCACTAATGGTAGGTGCCGTGGCATTCATTAACTCCAGCAAACAAGATGCCGATATTTTCGCTTCATGAACTTCTCGGCTAGCCGCCTGTCAAACCGGGAGGCTGCCAACACCCGCATCATTGCTCTCCCAATGTGCTGGACTCTCTTAGATGGCTTACTCTCCACTCTTTTTTAGATTGCTCTCCTGTCACTCTCTTCCTTCGGTGCCATGCACGTACGCACTCTCTCTTTCAAACCCACACGCACACGCACACGTACACACACACACGTTCAGCTACATATATAGTTATACAGCCAGACACTTGCCAAATACAAATACATACACAATGTAATGCAGATATGCATTAAGACTATAATCAACTATGCATGTACACACATACATTAAAGACAAATTTACACATATTCTTACATACATATAAACATACATTGGAGGCGCTCGTGTGCAATGGTTATTATTGTAAGAAATGGATACGGTGACTCGAGTTCAAATTTTCGACGAGGCTGTTTATATTTCACATAGCGCTAATACTCTTGAGAAAAGTATTAACTATTTAACTATTGTCCCTCTAGATATGGTTTAAACTTGGTATTGCAACTGGTCCAGGTAAAAAGAAATACTGAATTAAAACCTGTTAAACTCAGTATTATCTACGTTATTCGGACTATTGTCCCCATCTTTATTGTTATTTGTACAACGTTTCGGCCGATATGCCCTTTCATTACTACCTTATCCACTAGGCCATGTGTTCAATTGGACACTAGTGGATAAGGTAGTTAGGTTAAGACAGTTCTAAGTGACAGTTATCTCTGGATTCCGGGCTCAATCCTGACCGGCAGCAGTAACATAGAAAAATAATTAACACAACTCCTACCCCAGCTATGGTTAGCGGAATGAGAACAGGATACCCCGTGGACTGAATAAAGGGTTAGGTTCAAAGTTCCGTGATGGCTGCCGATTACGACAAGGTTCCCGATTTTGAAAAGAAGGTTCCCGAGTCCGAAAAGGTTCCCGAGTCCGACAAGAAATACATGAAGACGGCGGGCGGGGGGGGGGGGCATATCGACCGAAACGTTGTTACAAATAACAATAAAGATGGGGACAATAGTCCGAATAACGCAGATAATACTAATCATCAAGCCTCATCTCAAATATTCAGAGAAATACTGTTAAACTCAGCTTAGAAATTGAGCCTGTGTCACATCCTACTCATGGCAGAGGGTTTGGGTAAATACATTTGGGTCAACTTCCACGGAATGATTGGATGGATACATACATACATACATTGGAAGGAAGAAGGGAGGGAAAGAAAGAAAGAGGTGCACGTTGCGAAACGGGTATCGTCGAAATAAAATGGACCTGACGAGCTGATTTCAAATCCTGGACGAAGCTGTTTCATTTCGCGCTAATGTCTTTAGGAAAGGCAAGAATACTTCTCTTCTCCCTCCAAATATGGGGAAATAGGGCTAGAGACTGTGTTCTTTAACTTTGGTAAGGCTACTGACATTGGAGAAGGAAAACTTCTGAGAAATGTTCTTGATAATCTGTAGCATTCATTCTAAAAGTGGGATTGGTTCTTCAACTTTATAAACAAATCGCCTGTGTAGGTATTCCAAAGGTTCATATGTTTAATTGATAGGTCAAAATCAATAGCATCGTTAATCATTATATATATATATATATATATATATATATATATTATATATATATATATATATATAATGATAATGATCGATTGGGTACAACCACACACACAACACACACATATATATATATATATATGTGAAATTTAACATTTTGAAAAAACATAGGATGTTTGTTATGTGATTGCTGACAGATCTGTTTCGACCAAATCGATAAGTTGGTCTTCATCAAAGAGCGACATAGATGGGAAGAAAGATATCCGTTAAAAAGACTTCTTTACAAAAAACGAACGCTGAATTCAACCGCTGAAAATTTCATACTGTCGGATTAATTTCCATCTATTTTTCATATATATATGTATATATATATATTATCATTATTATTATTTATATTTTTTGCTTGAAGGCAGTTACAATGCGTATATCGTATAAAATTCGATAATTGATGAAAATAATCATGACAAGCAAACTCGACAAATATTGCCCCCCACGTAGAACATCGTACAGCAGCCGTTTCAACTTCATTAAGTCTCATCAGCGATGTATACTTACGATTTCCCTCCGACAGAAATCGAAACCGGGAAATATATAAGTATGTTTATGTGGTATTTAACCAACTCACACACACACGTATATATGTGTGTGTTGTGTGCAATTACCCAAAACATCATCATCATTACACACACACACACACACACACACACACAATATATATATATATATGTGTGTGTGTGTGTGTGGTGTGTGTTACCCAATCCATCCGCTACAGGAAGAATGCGACACAATCAATTTTTAAGAGGAGTAAAATTAGTTTTAATCCATTGTTTTTTTCCTTCACCGAGACGGGTTGCTAAAGAACCAAGTATCTCCAACTATTTACCCATAGTGGAGATTATGCGGAGATAAGTGGTTGATTCACGCCTTTCCCAGGAGAATTAGCCTCGTTCAGGATTTTTAGAAGACACCAGTTCCCTTTCCAATGACTATAACCGTTGCGCAACGCAAGTCTTCCTTAGGCGAGAAACTAGCAGTTGCCAGGTCTATGCAACCCTAACACACACACATACACACACATACATATATATATATGTTGATTATATACTTTGATATATTTATAAAAAATTGTCGGCTATCGCCATAACAAACAAACTGTTTGCGTACTCTCATACTGTCGTGCAGCAAGTCTCCAAAAAAAAGTAGGATATATCAGTTTAAAAACAAACGAGAAATCTGGGAAAAAACAGCTACTGTAATGGTTAGAATCCCCGCCTGTCAGCCTGGCAGTTAGGGTTCGAATCACACACAAAGCGGCTCCCAGTCTATAACTCTGCTGATGAGGCATAATAGGCCGAAATGTACATACAGAGATTGACTTTTTCTTGATTTGTTTACGCCTTACATTTGAACATATATATTCGCCTGATTCATTAATTATCAACTAATTAATTTTCAAATTAGGTATGACTTCAATTAAGCACATATTCTCCCAAAAATATTATTATAAGTAAATTGTGCTCAATATCATGGATAGAGCATGTATATCTAAGTTAGGATAGCATGGACAGGAAGTCAACGGCGCTTGGTAACTGATAGTTTCTCGCCTATGCGGTTCTCAAATCAAGTATTTAGTTTGAGAATCACATAGGCGAGAAACTATTACTCAACTGAACATGAATCCCAAAAGATTTGCCATTTTTGAAAAGCGTCATTCAACACCTCAAATTTAAGCATTCGAAACCGCCGATATGCTGTTGATTGTAACGTGCAGTTGTTACGAGATAGTAGTTGTTATTCTTGCTACAAGTCGTTGCTCGTAATGTTTTGTATCCTTCGTATATGCGCATGCACACACACACACACACACCACACACACATAATATATTATATAATATATATGTGTGTGTGTGTGTGTGTGTGTACACTGCTATACGCCTATATGTATACTCGAAGGTATGAGTCTATTCCACGTAAATGTGGATGAGCGTATTTCGATGCTCTCAAATAAAGTGTGCACAGATATCTTTATGTATGTACATGTTTTCACATGTAATGACGCACCTGATCCTGGTGACCGTGACTAGAATAGAAATTTTTGTTAAAGGGTCGGGCAGAATGTCAGGGGCTGGTTGTTGTTGTTGTTATTGTTGTTGTTGTTGTTGTTGTCTGGGATTGCATCGGGGATTGAAAAAAAAAAGAAAAAGAAAAGAAGGAGAAAATAAATGAAGAAAGAAAGAAAGAAAGAAGCAAGGTTGATGAAAAAAAGGAAGAAAAATACAATGTCAAATAGAAAGAAAGAAAAGCAATTAGAACGGGAGATATGTCGAAATGTCAGATAGAAAAAAGGAAGGAAAAAAGACAATGTGAAAAAGAAAGAAAGGGAAGAAAAGGAAGAAATTTGACGATATATGTATGAAGATGTTAAACACAAAACAAAAAGGATATATATATATATATATATATATATATATATATATATATATATATATATATATATATATATAGAGAGAGAGAGAGAGAGAGAGAGAAAGAGATACAGAGAGATGTTGAACAGAAAAAAAAAGTTCGTACGATGCAGAATCGGAAGATAAATGGAGAAAAGAAAGAAAGAAAAAAAAAAAAGAAAGAAGCAACATTGATGAAAAAAAGAAAAAAAGAAATCTCAAATAGAAAGAAAGAAGAGGATAGTAAACAGAAAGAAAGAAAGAAAGAAAGAAAGAAAGAAAGGCAATTAGACGGGGGGGGGCGTATGCCCAAATATCAGATAGAAAAAAAAGACAATGTCAAATGAAAAGAAAGAACAGAAGAAAAGGCAAGAGATTTGAACGGGACATATGCGAACATGCCAAACATTTTTTTTAAAGTCAAGGAGAGAGAAAGAGAGAGAGAGAGAGAGAGAGAGAGAGAGAGAGAGAAGAGAGAGAGAGAGAGAGAGAGAGAGAGAGAGAGGGGGGTATGTAGATGTTGAACAGGAAAAAAAAAGAAAAGGTTGGTACGAAGCTGAATTGGAAGATGAAGATATAATGAGAAAGAGATGGTGTGAAGGGAAATGAAGAAAACAAGCAAGAAAGCAAAAACAAAAAAAGAAAGAAAGAAAGAAAGAAAGAAAGAAGTTATCTTGGATTAAAAAGAAGGAAAGGAATTATCAGTAATAAATGAATAAATATTCATTACGGTGCAAAGAAGAAAGAGGAGAAGGAGAAAAGAGAAAGGGGGAGAGAATAAGAAAAGGAAGCAGAAAAGAAGAAGAAAGAGAGAAAAAAGGAGAAATATGAGATCAATTTAAAAGATTGAAGTGTGTAGGGCGAAAAGAGAATAATCAGTTGGAAGGTAAATAGATAGATAGATATATGGATTGATAGATAGATAGATAGATAGGTAGACAGACATACATATATGAAAAGATGAGAAAGAATTCTGAATGCAAGAAGAAAAATGGGGAGTAAGGAAAGAGAAGGATAAGGAGAAATGAGAAGAGATGACGTTGAAGATGAAAGAAAGGAGGAAAGAAAGTGAGAGAAAAGAGAGATATGAAAAGGAAGAGAGAACGAAAGAAGAAGAGCGTGAAGGTGGGGGAGGGAAGAGAGGAAAGATAAGGATGAGGGGAAATGAGGAGTGACGCTGAAGAAGAAAAAGGGAGAATACAAGAAGAAAAAAATGCGAAAAATAAAAGAGAAAGATGAGAGAATGCAAGAAGAAAAAAGAAAAAAAAAAGAAAAAAAAGAAAGAATACAAGAAGAAGGACAAGAAGGAATTGAAGAGAGGAAGAAGTAAGAGAAGAAGTTGTAGAAGCAAAAAAAGAAAAAGAAAAGAAAAGAAAAGAAAAAAGTGAAAAGAGTTCTAACGCCGTTGGCATCTGGTCTGTAAATCAGAGCACGTTCGAAGTCCCGACTTGCAAAGTAACCTCCCCACCCCAACCCCGCTATCTTGTTGCCCTCTTACATGCAATCCCATGAAATCCCTCCCCATCCTTATGCACACTGCCCCCACCCCGTTACCCGTGTTGATGGGTGGACACACGTCTTTGGTAAAATGTTGTCGGCATTCGCTGGCATTTGTTAAAGGAGTGACGGTGGTCAGGGCTGTATTCATCTTCACTGCTCGTTCGTGCACTAACGGTCATCCCCCCTCTCTCTCTCCCTCACACACACACACTCTCTCACTCACTCACTCTCTCTCTCTCTCTCTCTCTCTCTCTCTCTCTCTCTCTCACACACACACACACACACACACACACTTTCTCTCCCTTTTTTTTCTTTCTTTCTTTATATATTCTCTCTCTCTATCTATCTATCTCTTTCTCTCCTGTCTCTCTCTTTCGCTCTTTCTTTCTATTTTCTCTCTCTCTCTCTCTCTCTCTCTCTCTCTCTCTCTCTCTCTCTCTCTCTCTCTTCCTTCGACCCTCACACTAATTTTCTCTCTTTTTCTCACTCTCTTCCTTAGACTCGCACACTCATTCCCCACCCTCTCTATCTCTCTATCTCTCTATTTCTCTCCCTTTCTCTCTCTCTTTCTCCCTTCGCTCTTTCTTTCTTTTTTTCTATATTCCTCTCTTTCTCTCTCTCTCTCTATCTCCCTTCGACGCTCACACTAATTTTCTCTCATTCTCTCACTCTCTTCCTTAGAGTTCGTACACTCATTCTCTCTCTCTCTCTCTCTCTCTCTCTCTCTCTCTCACTCTTATCTTTCTAATACATGTTTAAACGCTTGTACACACACACACACACACACACACACACACACACACACACACACACAAGATAATGCAATCTATTCAATTCTGTTCAATATCTATCTATCTATCCATCTATCTATCTCTCCGTATGCTGATCTATTTTACTCTATATTTAATCAAATGTTCTTTTCCTACTTCTCTCTCTCTCTCTCTCTCTCTCTCTCTCTCTCTCTCTCTCTCTCTCTCTCTCTCTCTCTCTCTTCACTTATTCTTTTTGATTTATTCATTTCTCTCTCTTTTCTCTTTAATGTTTACATAGTATATGGTGTGAATAATTTGCATACCAGTTTTGATAAAACCCTGTTTAATAGATAATTACATGTTTTTAGCGATTTCTGTTATTGTTGTTTTATTCTCAAACGTTTTAAAGGATCCCATCCATAATTCTATATTGAAATCAATTAGAATAAAGTAAAAATAAGTGTAAACTTATTTGTATTTGTATTTAATTTCATTAGTCTTTCTAATTCAATATATTATTTAATTCTATTAAAACTTAAATACTTGTGCCCGGAGGGTGCATTGTATGGTTAGTGCCAATAATGAGTTTTAGGTAAATTGATTTTATCAGAGATTAGATTTCCATCTGATCATGTATCAAATCAAATTGGTCACATGGGCAGCGTGTTGCTTGTATGACCGAGCATTTTACAAATCTCAGGAAATAAAAAAGAAGACCCTGTATTTTCTACTATATTTTATATTTGAATCGTATTCTTTTGTATAGCCGAGAATTTTATAAATATCAGGAAACAAAGAACTGGATTTTCTATTATATTTTAATTGAAGTACCCGGAAGGTTTGGTATCACCTTGTGTATCTTTGAGGAATCCATTCAACTCCAAGATTCCTCGAATAAAGTTTACTGGCTGGCCAAAAAGAAGCAGTTTCTTTCTTTCTTTCTTTCTTTCTTTCTTTCTCATTGACGTTGATAAATCTGAAATTACAGACAACTCACTTGAGCAGATGGCTGATTTTATGACAGGTAAATGACTTATGACTGCCATATGTCATCAAGAATATATCAATTATCAAAAGGTCAAATGGATTGTCCCTTTTTGTTCTTATACATAAGAATAATATATATATATATATATATATATATATATATATATGTGTGTGTGTGTGTGTGTGTGTGTGTGTGTGTGTGTGTGTAAGTTGAAAATGGAAATGAATCCGAAGATATGTTGAAAGGATAAAAGAAAGAAATGTTAAATGTATAAAATTGATTTAATTTGAGTTACCAACACATGTTCTGGTCCGGAGTTTGTTCATGCACACATGTATTGTATTTATTATCATTTTAAATATAAAATAAAATAAATAATAATAATAATAATAATAATAATAATAATAATAATAAAATAGAAAAAAATATCTAAGCATACAAAGAAAAACGGCCTTCATCAGGGTAAAATGATTGATATTTGATTTTCAAAATACAGAGAATTTTGAAGTGTTCGAAAAAAATTTTTTTCTTGAAATTATTTGAGAACACTCCAGCTGGAAAAACCAGAGTGATATTTGTTGACGGTTACGGTAAGAGAATAAAGAATATTCGTTGGAGAGTGACAATTAAAAAAAGGGGATTTTTTGATTTCATAAATGATATTATTGACTTGTACAAAGAAAAGCTAAGAATCTGTTAATATATGATTAAAATTTGTTTTTTTTAATTAGTGAATACGTGTATTTATATTGGTAAATTTATTTGTTTGTTTTTTAGTGTGATCATTGTTGAATTTTTTTGGTGTCATAATAATAAAAAAGATAAGTATGTTAATATTTTTCGTTAGGGGGTAAAAAGAAAAGAAAGCTGGAAAATATAAATAGACTTGTTGTCTATACATAGACAAGAAGTCTATTTATATTTTCCAGATCGGGAGCTCCAACAGAAACGACTCCCAACCCAGGACTGGACGCGGCAGCAAGGAGCCATATATATATATATATATATATATATATATATATATATATATATATATATAAAAGATTTGAAATATTTTAATAAAATGTCTATTTTTCATAAACATTAAATCATATTTCACATTAATCTATATCTGTTCAATCAACAGTTTAATTTAAATTTTCAAGCCTATTTACTTTAAACTTTTTAACGGCTATGTTTCAGAATAATTCTGAAAGGAATATATTATATATATATATATATATATATATATATATATATATATATTATATTCTGTTTTCTTGATTGCGTTTGAACACTTTCTTCATGTGATTTAAAAAAAGGTCTTTTTTCGGACATTTCAAAAATTCTCCGCGTTCATATGAATTTCATTAAAAAAAATAAGGATTTACTCTTAGGAAGGTCGATGTTTCTTTGTTGTGTTGAACATTTCTATAGTTTTTCTATTATTATTATTTTATTTCATTTTGTTATTTAAAAATAATGATAGATAGAATAATGTACGCATGGATAAACTCCTGACTGAAACACGTGTAAGTTAAATTAATTAAAATAATCCTATTTTATCCATTCAATACTTTCTTTCCTTCATTTCTCTTTTTAACATACCGTCGGATTCACTTCCATTTTCCATTTACACACACACACACACACACACACACACACACACACACACATATATATATATATATATATATATATATATATATATATATATATATATTCCTTTCAAATTATCCTGAAGATCATTCACGGTGAAATCTGGGTAGTTAACTTCTGTCTCTGATTGGGTTCAATTATGTATTGAGCACTTTTCAATATTTATTATCTAGATTTTATCGGTTGCTTCTTAATTTTTCAGATTGTCGAAATTGATAGATTTTCTCTTTTTTCTATATATTTTTCTTTTTTGTTCCATTAAGTCTTTCTCCTAAACTAATATATATATATATGCATATATTAGTCATCCACGGACACAGTGTTTCGACGTTTACGTCTCATCAGTGTGGCTGGACTTTTTAACAGCTAATTCTAACCGGGAGCGAAACCGATAGAATTTTCGTCAGTCAAACTCTTTACCCTTACACCCGCCAGAGACTGTCAGTCAGAGGTGAAAAATTTATTGCTATATACTTACGTAGATGTATGTTTTTACAATCACCAGAAAACTCAAGTCTGTAAAATAAAAGGCGAGTATATATATATATATATATATATATATATATATATATATATATATATATATGAGTATAGTTTAAAAGGTTACAAGCCTCAACCAGAAAGAAGCGCCAATTCTTTAAAAAATTATGCGCACCTTGCTGCCACGCTCAGTCTTAGATTACCAGTCGTTTCTGATGGAGCTCCCGATTTACGCTACCGAAGTGTGAGAAATTATTCGGTTTTAGAATGAAAAAAAGCATTAAACCGATTGAAATTCGTCGCCAATTAATGTAAGTGCATGTCAAGTCTTGCAAGTGGTGTAAGAAGTTTGCAACGATGACAAGGTTCAACTTTTCCCAACAGCATCGCAGAGAGCTAGTATAAGATAGGCATACAAAAACTGACATAGCGTCTACAAAAATGCATCGACCAAAACAGCAATTATGTGTTACAATTTATGAGAAGTCATAAATTGTGGACGTATCTGTAAGTTAGTTTTAAATAAAGTTCGTTAGATTTAAAACCGGAGGTGAGTAATTTTCCATAACCGTGGAAGGTTATGATTGACATTTTGGATGACCCCCCAACTGACATCCGGTACAGAGATGTGAGAATATTTAGTTTAGTTTGGTATATTCGACCAAGCTTTGAAGGAAAGCTGACGTGTTGATGGCTCACCCGGGTTCGGTCTCTCCCCGCAGCGGAATCAAATATGGGCTAATAAAACTTAATCAAGTAAAACCAAGTCTTTTGTAAATTATTAAGACAATGTTAAGTCCAGTCTAGGAGAAGAATTAAGAAGTAAAGTCAACCCCGAGGCCAAGGCCTAGATAGAAGTCAGGCCAGGCTCAGACAAGATGGCGACCATACAAGATAGAAGAAGCAGTAAGCAACAAGTAGAAGTGTACCAAGTAAGATTTACCATCTCTAATCTAATCTATCACTCTCTCTCTCTCTCTCTCTATATATATATATATATATATATATATATATATATATATATTATATACCCGAGAATGTCAGAAGGGTATATACGGCTATACAAGAGTATGTTTGTGTATTTGCGTGTGTATGTGTGTGTGTGTTGGTGTCTGTGTGTGTATGTGTGTTTAATAGACCCTTAATTTGGTTTCGGCGATTTTGTGTGTATGTGTTTGTTTTTGTATGTGTGTGTATGTGTTTGTTTGTGTGTATGTGTTTGTTTGTGTATATCTATGTGTCTGTGAAAGTCTACGAGTGTATGTGTGTGTGTTTTAATAGACACTTAATTTTGTTTCCGCGATTGTGTGTGTATGTGTATGTGTCTATTTATATATGTATATATGTGTGTGTATTTATGTCTGTGTATGTGCGTGCGCCTGTCTGTGCCTGTGTATTCTTCTCATATTCATTTTTTTTTTTGTAAAAATAACGATTCACAAATGAATTATAATTTAAAATTAATTTAAGATAGTTAAGGAAGTTACTTTACAATCACCCTGTATGTATCCTAAAATCTTACTTGTTGGTTGGTTCGAACTGATTTTCTAGGGAAAACTTTGACTTGCATAGTAAAATCTGCAACACGTGCCGGTAAATGAGGTAAACAAAAATCCAATCAGAATTCTAAATTAGTTAATCTTAAAACTTTTGGTGGATTGTCGATGTGTTAAGTCGAAAGGTCTAATTAAGCAATCAGCTAATTAAGGGACACCCACAGAGATAATTAGGGAGTTAATTAGCCAATTCACCGATACGAACAAAAGGCCTTGGTCTTCTGGCGAGTAATTCCAACATCAAGCCGAGTTAATTGCCTATATTAAAAGCTTGTTAGCCTCGAGCTTTGAGTCTCTATAAAAAAAAAATCCTTTTACGTACCGCTTAAAAGGTGAAAAATAAGACAATTGAAAAAAAAAAAAAAGAAAAGAAATCGTTTTAAGAAAGCAGGCAATTGTACCCGCTTAGAACACATCTCTCACAAATAGTCATTGTTGGTTCTGAGGGTAGAGTCACCTCAAATTAATAGTTTTCGAAAATAGGATATTAAGTATCGCTCTACAGAAATACAGGGTGATTGAAAAAATGCTAACACCCTTATAGAAATTATTTGTTTGATTCTTTAAATTTGTTGGTTGGCTGGTAGGCTGGCTGGTTGTTTGGATTTTACGGCATGTCAACCCTTCTTGGATTATTTTATGCCGAAAATATTTTGTTTTATTCATTCTTGTTGGGTATCCAATATTTATTCAAACTCATTTTTTAAATACATTTGTTAAATTCATTTAAACTATTTTAGTATATATATATATATATATATACTAGCAAAATAAAACACCTTCTAAGTCGTGTAAAATTAATTTTTGCTACGCTCTTTCGTAAAAAAATAAAAACATATTTTTGAAATCTGTTTTCTTTCTTAAACCAAGTTTCTAAAAGTTAAATTTAAATCAATTCAAATATTAAAGTTTTTTTTTCTTTTGGGGACGTCAAAATCGTTCTGTTTGGATAATTATCTGTCGTAAAACCAAATTTTACGACAGACGATAATCGAAATCGAACTTTTTTTCACCGTATAATAAAATATAAAATCTAATGTAGAAGAAAATTATGTGACTATTTCTTGTTTGTAAATAATTTTCTCGTAAAAATCTAGACGTTAGATAACTTTGAATACATATTAGAACAAAACAAACTAAAATCAATACTACCGGGCATGTATTCATTAAAATTTATTTTAAAAAAAATGTGGACCGTTTAATGTTGAAAATTTAACTTCGGAGTGTACATAATACAGGGTTGTTCTTTATTCTATGTATCAATGATTTTGACAATGAATTAAATACTCATTGATAAACTTACACAATTCCTGAGAGTATTGTGACGTTAGCAGTTTTGAGTTCAAAAAGACAGACACCGAACCCCCTCCCCCCATATATATATATATATATATAGTTTATATATATATATATATATATATATATATATATATATAGTTTATTTAAAGTGTTATGGTATTATAGGAGGAAGGCCAATAACTGGAGTTGAAGAAATAGATTGTTGTGAGTAATGGCTCAATTATGATCTCGTATGCTACTTTTAACCTGGGGTTATAATACACACACATACATACAACCACACACACACACACATATATATATATATATATATATATATATACACATATATAGACACACATATATGCACACATATATATACATATGTATATATACGCATATATATACACATATATATACATATATATATGTATATATATGTATATGTATGTGTGTTAGTATATATGTATATGTGTGTATATATATATATGTGTGTTTATATATATATTTATATGTATATATATGTGTGTATATATATATTTATATGTATATATATATACATGTATATATTAACCCAGGTGTGTATATATATGTATATATATATGTGTGTATATATATATACATGTATGTATATATATATATTTATATGTGTATATATATGTGTGGGTGTATATATATATATATATATAATATATATATATATATATATATATATCTGCCACACACACACACACACACATAATATATATATATATATATATATATATATATATATATATATATATATATATATATATATAGCCAGGTCGAAAAGCAAGATGATTAGGAACAGCATGGAATTATAAAAACTGACGAGTGGAAGGCGCGGCAGGGGCGCAATGTCTGCTCGCATAAAAATACGCAGACGCGGGAAAATGTAGCCTCGCGGCGGGAAACATTGACGGAAATTGGACAACGAGGTCCAATGGCGGAGAATTGACGGATGAGAGAGATGGGCCATTGTGGAATCAATATAACCACTTATACTAGCCGGTGTTCATGTTCGCACACACGGGCACACGCGAATATGACAGCTTGGAAGCATGAGGTATAGGCGCGCCCCTGTTGAAAAAGAGACTGACTGTTGTTGCAGTTGTATTTCTTTGGTGGTCTAAGTATTGCATAATGATAAAATAGTTAACATAAGTTTTTAAAATGAAATAATAGTCTCTCTTATCTATAGATAGAAAATACCAGAGTTGGATATATCTTATTATAATGGAGATTGTGTGTTTTTCTGTCTGTAACCGAAACTATATTAATACTCAAGTCACAATTTCCTTAGTTATTTACGGCACATTCTCCATGATTCTATTTCTATTTAAACCTCAATTAATAATAAAACTGTTTGACATTATTAATACTGTTGGCCTTACCTAAATACTAATAACATGCAATTGTATTTATATATACAACAAAATACCAGTTTTCAGAGTAAACGTAAAGCTAATTTGTATATTGATATTTAAAAAACTGATTTTAATAAAAATGTGCTTGGTATTATTGATTTCTAATTGTTTGGTTTTATCTTAATGAATATGAGTAAAAATCTCTTCAATAAATCCTAAAAGAAATTCATTAACAAGAAGAAATAACAGTAATTTTATTCTTTACTTCCTATTTTAACTAAATAGTTAAATTAGGAAAATTTAGCATTGAAAAACGGAAGTGATGAAAGAGTAAGTTTCAGTTGTTCTATTTTCCGAGTATACCCCCTCTGTTTCGAATCTTTTTATTTGAATTCTTAATTAGTTTCATTAGCCTTTCTGATTTAATCTAATATTTTATTACATTTAAACTTAAATACTTGCACCCGGAGGGTGCATATATTTGCTAGTATATATATATATATATATATATATATATATATATATATGTATATATATATATATATATATATATATATATTATAGTGATTGCCACTTCTTCACAGAATAAGGTCATTTCTACAAGTTCGGTTGTGAGCATGCGGTGCCCAATCGTACAGCTTTGTTTTTACTGATTGTCATACATATGAACCCCTTCCCGGTTTCTTCTCGTATGCGACCGTACGTGACTGAGAAGCCCAGTCTTCGACAGACAGACCCTGCCACATACGTCACATATATAGTTCGGCTTAAATGTAGGAAATGTGTCCATGACGTCCATCATGTGCCGCCTACATAGAGACCTCTTCAGGATGGAGTGTTCCAGCCGTCTTACCTCAAACCCCTCGCAGCTATAATAAACAAGTCTTCTCCGAGCCACATGGTCCGTAGCTATTCTCTCCCACTCATGAACGTTTAATACAGGGTAGGTCAAAAAGTACAAAAAATCTCAATACTTTTTGACACATCTTATATATATATATATATATATATATATATATATATATATATATATATATATAGGTGTGTCAAAAAAGTATCGAGATTTTTGTACTTTTTGACACACCTTGTATTCTGAAAAAAATTCCATTTATTAATTTTTTCAGAATACAAGGTGTGTCAAAAAAGTACCAAGTTTAAAGCTGTATTTACCAAGATAGAAATGAAGAATGAATGGAACGTTATGTCTTTTCAGAATCCAAGGTGTGTAAAAATGTACAAAATATCTCAATACTTGTTTAAAACACCTTATATATATATATATATATATATATATATATATATGTGTGTGTGTGTGTGTGTGTGTGTGTGTGTGTGTTGGCTCTCAATATATAGGGTGCGAGCACGAAGAAAACTCTTCAGTCCACTGAGACTCCTGAAGTATCTACTACATAGTAAACAATCTTGTGTGCCAGTAGCATTTGACACTGTATTCTCGTGTTTTCTCAAATGACTACCCTGGCCAGACCTGAAGAGACATACCCTTCCACATTCGAACTTCTTCACTTTGGATGTTTCTGGACTGAAAATCACCCTTTCTAATAGCCAGCTTCAATTTTTGGTGTTTAATTCAGTTGGAATTATATATACTAGCAAAGTATTTTAATGTAATAAAATATATTAAATTAGAAGGCTATTGAAACAAAATGAGAATGCATATGAAAAGGTTTGAAACTGAGGGTGGTATAATTGAAAAATAGAATAACTGAAATTTACTCTTCCGTCACTCCCGTCTTTCATTGCTAAATTTTCCTAATTTAACTATTTAGTTAAATTTGGAAGTAAAGAATAAAGTTACAGTTATTTCTTCTTGTTAATGTATTTCTCATAAGATTTATTCCCGTGATGTTTGCTCATATTTATTAAGATAAAACCAAACAATTAGAAATCAATAATACCAAGTGTATATTTATTAAAATCAAATTTTTAAAAATAATATGCAAATTAGCCTTTCCGTTCACACTGTAAACCCCTATTTTATTGTGTATTATAAAACCAGAACAGTCTATTATTTGGCTGTGGTGACGACACTCATAAGAAATAAGAATTCGGCGGATAAGCAACACCAGATAATCAAAATTTACATTTTTGCATTTCATATAGGACGATTTGGATGGTCTCATTTTTAACCAGAAGATGTTTGCAAGATGATAACGGTCATACAATTTGGGATCACGTGTATCAATATATAGATTTGAAGATTTGGTTTGAACTGAAAAAAAAAACAACCTATTTTGATTTGGACTATTGGTAAGCTTTGACTAGTATTCAGAAATAAAGGGAAGAAAAAGTACATGCTACACAGAAAATATAATAAGAAAGAAAGAAAGATAGAGAGTTGGGGAAATATATAAGAGAGATAGAGAGAGGGGAGGGAGGGGAAGGAGAGTGTGTGTGTGTGTGTGTGTATGTGTGCGTGTGTATGTGTGTGTATGTGTGTGTGAGTTAACTCAAGGTTACCATACTTTTTACATACTTTGGCCTTGTACCCAACTAAGTTAAAACTAGTAGATAAAAATATCCTGACAAACGTGCGACTTGAACATTTTACTAGCCAAAATGTCGTGGCATAAAATCAATGCTAACTGCAATCAGCCGAAAACAACTAAGCAATTGCATAAAGTGTGTCTGGAACAAAAATTATGCATTATAGAAAATGCTGAAAACAAATTACCAAATAAAAGAAACAAATTTATATCTAAGTGTAGACATGTTAATGAATTTCTCATGTGTCATTTACCACTTAATTCCATATTTATTCTCTTTTATTTGAACAGCCTAATAGTATGTATATATACATATATGTATATATATATATATATATATATATATATATATGGGAGTAAATATGGAAATAAATCCATTATTAAGAAACTTGAAAAAAAAAGTGTTCCAAAAATAAGATGAATTTATTCATCGACGCTTAAACGTTTCGGTTTCTTTAAACCTTCATCAGGATGTATTATGGGGTGAAGAAATGGATGGATGTTTTATAGATAATAGGAGATAAACAATTTTTTGGAACACTTGTTTTTTCAAATTTCTTAATAAATATATATATATATATATATATATATATATATATATATATATATATATATCATATGAAAAACAAAATATTAAGAGAATGTATTTCTAGTATTTAGTGAGTCAGAAGTTTTGCAATATTTTGGTGACATATGTGCTACCATAACGAAACTGAGAATTGTACTAATGTGAGTCAAAAGTTTTGAAATATTTTGGTAACATATGCCCTACCATAAAGAAACTGAAAATAATAATAGTGTGAATCAAAAGTTTTGCAAAAATCTTCATTGAAATGTAAAAATAAAGTTTATTTCTTCAGTTTTTATTTTAAACACACACACACACACACACACACACATACACACACGCACACACACATATATATATATATGAGACATTTGAAACATCTTCACCTGATGATTGCATCGCATGAAACCAATATGGTTGTGATTGTTCCTTTGTCACCTAATAAATAGATATGTAAAACCTTTATATATTTATCTTATTATATTATATAACAGCTCTATTTTATATTGAGCACTCTACCAATAATACTGCCTTTGGTTCACCATTCCAGCAAAAGCTGAAACAGTGACCATCTCACACTATAGTATATATATATATATATATATATATATATATATATGTATATATATATATAATCTCAAATAGGTTAGGTGGGGATGATACTATTTGGGATCATCTGTATCCTCAGTATATCCGCAAAACATGCCTGAGCAGATGCAGACATTAGATTTATACAAAGATATTTCAAGTCCCTAAGAGAGCTCAATGGATGATAACTAATATATTAATGATATACAGATCGATATTGTCGTGTTTTTTTTAAGTGGGTGCTTTTTCATCTGGGTGTGTTTTTTGAATGAAGAAGAGTTTAGTTTTTTTCTCCATTTTAGTATATTTTCTTTTTCATTTTGTGATGGCTATCAGACGAGACTGGGCTCTTTTATAGAGTTACCGGCTGAAATAAATTTATAATAGCCAAATTTATAATAGCCAAATTTATAATAGCCAAATGACGGTCTGTTGAGTTTTTCTTTCTTACTGGAAATATATATATATATATATAAATATAAATATAAATATATATATATATATATATATATATATATATATATATATATATATATATATATATATATATCGCGTGTTAGTATTACGTATACATTCATCTTAATACATGATTATAGACCACACTATGATTACGATTGATTAGCCACTTTTCTCAAATTTCCGTCCAATAATTGTGCACACCACGTGAAACCTGAATTAACAGATTTCTTGTGTTAATAATTATAATATTTTTTATGATTTATTCTTGCTTTGCTATAATAGCAGGATAATGGAAAGTTTTTTTTATAATACAGGTGTGTCATAAAAGTGCCAAGTTTGAAGCTGCACTTACCAAAATAGAAATGAGCAATGAATGGAACATTCATTTTTTCAGAATACAAGGTGTGTCAAAATGTCCGAGTTTGAAGCTGTGTTTACCAAGAGAGAAATGAACAATGAATGAAACGTTAATTTTTTCAGAATACAAGGTGTGTCATAAAAGTGCCGAGTTTGAAGCTGTATTTACCAAGATAGAAATGAACAATGAATGGAACTTTAATTTTTTTCAGAATACAAGGTGTGACAAAAAGTACGAATAATCGCGATACTTTTTTGACACACCTTGTATGTGTGCGTTTGCGCGTGCGCGTGCATATATCTATAAGCGTTAGATGGATGACTGGTTGATTGCTCGCTTGATATTACGCAATACTTGTGAGCTCCAGGCTTTAACAGAGGTTGTTATATAACGTCATATGCCCCATCGTCGTGTATATACGAGAGAGTGGAGACGCGGAGAGAGAGAGATAGAGAGAGAGAGA
>CM042151.1:63762653-63775153 GCA_023376005.1 Doryteuthis pealeii | reverse complement strand
ACGCATCACCTCTAATATCTGACCTCAAACTCAACACGGAGGCTTACATCAAGTTCCTGGAGGAAGTAGTGCTGCCCTTGATCGAGAAGGTGGCTGATGGAAGACCCTAAATCTGACAACAGTACTATTCGCCATGCCACACAAGCAGGAGAGCCCAGTCTTTGTTGTTAGAAAATTTCTGAAACTACATCACCCCCACCTTTGCCACTGAATTCCCAGATTTCAATTGATTATCATGTGTTGCGGTTAAGCGAGAGGCCAACAAAATTGTGCAACATTAGAGATGAACTCAAAGCGTGGATAACAGCAGTATTTACCAGTTTAAACAAGGAGACCATCAGAAAGGTTTGCAGGAGATTCTCAAAGTTGTCTGGAGGCCGTGGTTGAAGATACAAAGGCCTGAGGAGATAGTACTGCTCAGGATGAATTGAGAGGGTGGCTGCTGGAAGATCCTATGCTTTACCACAGGACTCTGCAACACACCAGCAAGAGAACCCAGTGTTGGCTGCCAAAAGATTTCTTCAATCGCATCACCCCTAACATCTGGCCGCCTAACTCTTCAGATTGCATTCTCCTTGATTATTATGTGCGGAACGTGGTTGAGCGAGAGACTAACAAAACTATTTACAACACCAGAGATGAACTGACAAGAATAACAGCATCATTTACCCATGCAAACAAGGAGACCGTCGGAATGTCACCTGGTAGCCGTGATTGAAGACAATGGCGATTAATTTTGAATGGATCTAATGTTTATTATTTCAAGATATTTTCATTTAAGTGAATAGAAATAATTTCTAAATAGATCTATTTGACCCAGAAATATGATCCATATAGGCACCACAACTCATCTGATTTAGAATTGGAAATGAGAATGTACCAAAATACTTTGTGTTTTTACAGGCGTTGATGATATGTAGCTCTTAAATAGACCTCCACAAAAAAATGGTGTAAAAATTACAAACATAAAAAAAAAGAATATAAAATTACGGCTTTAAAAAGTCAGAGTTGAGCTCGAAGTTAGTTGGAGGTACATGGTGTAATGGTTATAATCATAGGAAATAGACGCGGCGAAACGAGTTCAAATCATGGATGCGGCTGTTTGCATTTCACTAATGCGCTTAGGAAAGGTACGAATACAACTATTCTCCTTCCAGCTATAGTTAAATAGCATGACAGTCTGGGCTTTAACCTTCGTATAGCATCAGGTCTAGAGAGAAAAAAATGAATTCAAACCAAAGGTTTTCGTTAGTCAAAACTACTTTGAGAGCCCCACTTTCCCCCCTCCTCTTCTTTCCTCCTAACCAAAGTAATGATATTGAAAGTGCACTTTATACTCCTCATAGCTTCAAAACCCTTGAACCCTTACGATTAGAAGTGGTTTTACCCCTTTGTAGGAGATACAATCAGTATATTCTAACCCCTGTCGATAAGGCTGGTTTTTATTCTTTTTATGCATCTGTTAGCAGCTCTTGAAAAGATAAATAAGTTGCATATTATTTTTTCAATCTCCGAAGGATATAGATGAGATTATTTTGAGATAAAGGCGTAATCTTTAGAGAAATATAAACCTTTTTTTTTAAGTCGTCATTTTATATTCTCTCTTTGAAATGATTGTAATTTTTACTCCATTTTTGTGGAGGTCTATTTCAGAGTTACAAATCACCATCGCCTGTAAAAGCACTAAGTATTTGGGGGCCTTCTCATTTCAATTTCCAAATCTGATGAAAACGGTTAGATAAGTGTTTATATTGGTTCTAATAGAAACGGAAGTACCGTTTCGGCCATTAGTCTGGGTAACGGAAGTATCGTTTTAGCCATGTTTGACTTGTTTTAATAAAAAGGCGGAAGTGGTTATTCCACCAACTCATTAGAACTGGATTACATTGTTGATTATTTGTGAATATTTGCTAAAGCAAACTAGAACATTTTGGCAACGAGAATATTTTTTTACACAGAGATATGCCGACACTCGGACGTTTGTAGGAATTCTGCGCTGAGTTGGGAAACATTTCGACTTACCTGGACCGCGTGGAACAGTGTTTTTTTTTTTTTTTATTATAGCAAATGATATCGAACATGGCACTCAAACAGAGACAAAAGCAAAGAGAGAAGTTGTACAGAGTCTTGTAATATTTATTTGCCCCGCAAAAATCGAGTGAGAAGTCTTTTGGGGAAATAAAGCATTTGTTGCAAACACCTCATAATTGCAGAAAGTTACCGGTTTTACAATGCCAAACAAGTAGAGGGTGAGTTTGTTTCTAATTTCTTTACTTGCCTTAAGCATTTATCTTCCACATACGAATTTGGGATATTTTTGAAAAGAACATTACGTGACAAATTTGTATGTGCGTAAAATGACGATAAAATACAAGAATGATTGTTGTGCGAGGACAAGTCGCTTGAAGAAGGCTTTAAAAATGGCACAGGCCATGAATTGGTGACTACCGATGTGGCTCATATAAAAAAAAAGAGAGAGGACTTACAGAAAATGTGTACGGTAAAACAGAGTTTGGATGAGTTACAAAAGGGGAAAAGATTTTGTTTTTAGTGCGGTGGAAAATGGCCGAAACGGTACTTCCTTTTCTATTAGAACTTACAATTACAATATACAACAGTAAGTAAGTTCTTTACGACATATTTTGAAATTTCTATTTTAGAATGTGTAATTTTTCGTCCATTTCATTTTTTCGATATCTAATCACAAGAAAGAGAAAGAAAGAAAGTTTATTTTCACACAATACATTTTTTACCAAAAAAAAAAAACAAAAAAAAAAACAAACAAATAATTAATGTATTAATGTGTGGAGGATGATCACTGATTAGGCTGAGCCAATTCTAGTATTGACCACCTCTGCTATTTCATAGGTTTTCAGATTAAATTTGAAGAGATTAAAAGCAGAATTGAATGTCTTAAAATGAATAAAATTTAATATATTATTTTTTTTTTTTGGTGTAAAAAGAAAAAAATTAGACCACCTCGTCCTTTTTGGAGTGAGGCATTTTTTCTTTTACAAAAACAAATTGCGTTTGTTTGTTTTTAAAACATTTTCGGGAGCCTTTAAAATATTTGAACAGATCTAAGTAATTCTTTAAAGAACAAAGATTATTAATCTTAAATATACAGTAGAGACTGGGTCTTTTTTTGTTGGTATTTGATTACTTTTCTATCTTTTAAACCAACCAATAGTAAGAACATGTAGGTCTCTCTCGGCTGATAAAGGTTTATTTTCGTAAATATGCTGACCTCTTGTTTGTCATTATATTCTAGTGACCTCGTGTTATCAAAATAGCAACTTACAAAATATAAAGAAGATTGACTGTATATAATTTTCAATAAATTGTTTACGCTACTTTTCTTGCCTCAAAATAATTCTTTAAAGAAGAACAAATGTTATTAATTTTAAATATACAGTAGAAATTGGGTCTCTTTTTTGTTGGTATTTGATTACATCTCTATCTTTTAAACCAAGCAAGAGTAATTCCTTCATTAAAGTGAGACGATTCTCTTTCGAGTTGTGATCAATTTCGTCTTCTTCTATGTGACAATGTTACAAAATATAAAGAGGATTGTCTGTTTATAATTTTCAATAAATTGTTTCCATTACTTTTCTTGTCTCAAAATATGATTTTAAAATGAATAATGTCTTTATCAGATGAGTTATGATGAAATATTTTCTCATCGATGTTTCTCTTAAAAAAAAATATCTGCGTCATTTCTATCTGGTGGCATTTATGCTGCTTGGAAGCGTCTTGAACTAGTGGTAACGATATTCTATTTTTTTCTGAAACCACATTTGAACTCAAGATTATCGTCTGATGATGATTTATTCTAAGGTCATTAAGAAACACCTAAACGAGGTCGGAGGTTACAGCGGCCTGAACGTTGTATTTATACATATCACAATAAAGAGGAGGACAACAGTCCGAAATATCATAATTATTTACAAAGTAACTGTTTGGTTGGTTGGTTTTTAGTCATCTCATCAATCCTTGTGGGTTATTTAATGTCAAATCTTTTTTTTTTTTTGGGGGGGTGTATTATGATTTGTAAGCGATTAGTTTGTGAAGTATTTTGTTTATCAAGTATGTTGGTTGGTTGGATTCTACGGCATGCCAACCCTTGTTGGACTATTTCATGCCGAGGATGCTTTTTTCTATTCATTCTTGTCGGGTATTAATTTTTTTTTCAAACGCAATTTTTAAAAACACCTTTTAGTAAAGAGTCGTCGGGGCGGCCTAATATCGGTATCAGCCAGACCGCGATGGAGTCCATCCCCTTTTCACTAGCGCTAGACCAATGAGATTTTTTGTGTCTGAGGTGGAGCGCCACACCTACCATCAGCTCCTTATTTTACCGCACAGATCCCTTAGATGAAGGTTTGGTTTGAAATAAATTCATTCCTAATGGATACTCATTTTTTATAAACCCATTCTTCTATTTAACCCAATGATGGGACCCTAACAGGTACTACCACTCCGGGTCAGAGTGGACCTGGGAGCAATGGTGATAAAGGGGTGCTCCACATTCTCCAGACCTCTAGATCTAGAACCTCACCATCAGATAGTTTAATGTCATTCCGAGGACATGAAGGCCCTCAGCCACCTCCTTCTAGCTTATATATGATAAAAAGGGGACTTGCCATAAGGGCAATAGGGTTGGGGCAATCATATAGGTGCTAGGACTTGACGTGACCAGCCGACTGATCGAAGGGGGCCTCTTCGAATGCTTGTTTAGCCTAAGTAAGGGTCTCAGCGGGGTGTTGCAAGTCTTGGACTGCTCAGCCACTAGGATTCCGTCCTTAAGCGTCACGGGTCGCTACCCACGGCCAACAATTGGCCCTATTGGGTGGGGCCATAATGAAACCTTAACAGGTACTACCACTCAGAGTCAGAGGGACCTGGGAGTAATGACGATAAAGGGGTACTCCACAGTCACCAAAGCTCTGAAATTGGATCTTCAGTACTAGATGTAGTTTAACGTCATATTCATGACACTAAGACCCTCGGCCACCGCCTTCTAGCACATGTATCATAACAGAGTTACTGCTGTCAGCAAGGCGATAAAATTAATATATTGCAGTTATTTCTGTATAAGACGCACTATTTTTCCAGATTTTTAAGTCCAAAAGTTAAGGGTGTGTATTATGCACGATAACTATATAATCAATTTTTCCCTGGTCACATGCCTCACCATATTTGGAACGATGCATCTCCGGTGTAAGTATTTAAGTTTTAATGTAATGAAATATATTAAATTAGAAAGACTAACGAAATTAAATAAGAAACCATATAAAATGATTACACTTATTTTGATTAGATTTTAATTGGTTTCTATATCAAATCATTCACATAGAATTGATTTTAATACGTTGGAGAGGAAAACAATATTAGAGATCAATAACACCAAGTAATTATTTATTAAACCGAGTTTTGTTAAAATCAGTATGCAAATTAACAACACCATATTATATGTAAATCTTTATTTCTTAGTGAGTTATAAGATAGTTTGCAGGATTTTAAACGCACTAATAATATAGGCGTTTCGAAAAAGTAGAGGTTTAATAATAATGATAATGGTGAAACATGAGTCTACCGCGGTTTTGATCGCTTAAGACATCGTCTGGACCTTAAATCTTACGATTCTGTAAGGTCCTGATGAGGTTTTAACTGATCGAAACTGCGGTACACTCATTTCGCAATTATATATATATATATATATATATATATTATATCAAACGTAATCCACTTACTTCACTGATGATGATACCTCTTATGACACAGAGACAGATGGCTAGAACTATGAGTAGGAAGATTACGTTGCGCCAATTCAAGCAATACCCAAATATATAAAGTAGAAACGGCTACCCAGAACCGCCTGGATAGAGGGGGAGGGGAAACTCTGGTGTATTGATTTGTTTACTTTTGAGATTCACAAATGCTGGACATTTTTAAGTAGAATCTCAATGCTGTATATCTTAGAATATAAATCAAATCTTCATAATTTTTGCACAAAAAAGCAAGAACCAGTGCTATTTAATGTGTATATATATATCTACTTTATCGTTAATAGTATTTTCGTAGTTTAATCCAGACATACATACTTACATGCATACATACACACCAACTTTTTATATGTACTAGAAGCGGCTACTCGGCGTTACCTGGGTAGAGGGGGTGATAAAAAGTTAGTCTCGCAGATCCATTGTTTGTTTTGGTCTTACATAATTGATTTATGTTTTAATCACAAACGCAACTAATGACTTTCCATTCTCTTACTATTCAAATCCTAATTTTTAAGTATCTTCCTAGATATAAATAAAATTCTTATTTTTCCACAAAAAGCAAGATCTGGAGATAGTGAATGTATACATATATTTACTTAGTCGATTCTCACTGGGCTCCCCATAGTTCTGGCCTTGTGCCAAATCTAAGCTACGCTTAGTAAATAACTATATTTACTTTGTTTTATTTTCCAAGTTTCCTGTGGACATATATACACACTCAAACAACTGCCCTTTATATATGTATAGATAGAATGGCTGACTTCTGATTTAGGTCGGAAAATTAAAACGGAAAGTTTTTTGGTGGTACCCAATGACAATGAATTAACATTTTGCGAATTGGGTTACGGTTTTAGGGGATTAAGGTTGTTTTTAATTACGTATTGCTTAAAAAAAAATAAACAACAAAAAACCCAAATTACTATACATTTAATGTTGAAAAATATTTTTTTAAACTAAGTTAATTGAAATTATACATGCAATACTAACACAAACAACCGTCTCAATAATAGATTCAATAATTAATTTCAATGGTTAATTAAATGAATAGTAATTTGTTTTTGATTTTTTTTTTTTAAGCAATACGTAATTAAAAACAACCTTAATCCCCTAAAACCGTAACCCAATTCGCAAAATGTTAATTGATAGACTAGTTAAACTATCATTGGGTACTACCAAAATACTTTCCGTTTAATTTTCCAACATAAATCAGAAGTCAGCCGATAGATTATTCTAAAATAAGTAAAGTATATTTAGAGGGACGTAATCATTTTTTTTTTTAAATTGTTTTTTTTAAGATTATTATTAGTTTTTGTTTTGTTTTGATTTTTTGTGATTTTTGCTATTTTTCGTTGCGGTATGAGTGGGTGGATTTTTTTTTTTTAGGATTAGGGTAGAGATTAGTGGGGGGGGGGTGTCTAAATATTATCATCGCCTTTAAAAGTACAAAGTAACTGTTGCCGGTGCGTTGTAAGATGAGCGGGGGGTCGATAAAGGGAAATAACGGAAATCTCGCCGCGAAAAACTAAAGAAAGAAGACAAAAGAAATGCCGGCGAGACAAAATGTCGGGATGTGGATAGGCAGGACAATTGTTTTCGTATTTTGTGATGACAGATGAGGAAAACGGGATGTTCGTTTTTTGTAATGTGAAGGGGTCGGGGTTTTTATCAACATTCTAAGTTGTTTTTTGTTGGGGGTTGGGGGTTGGGGGTGAGCCAGTAATTAATCAAAACTAGAATATTCTGTTTTAACACACAAACATTTTTTGGTATCTTGTAGAATTTTTGTCCCTTACATAAAAAAAACTCTTCCATCCTTTCTTTCTTCCTTTCTTTCGTTCTTTCTTTCTTCAAATTACTTCCTATCTTCATTTAACTTTCATTTGTATGTCTTCCCTTTTTATTATTTCCTTCTTTCTTTCCTTTTCTTTCCTTTCTTTCTTTCCTTTTTCTTTCCTTCTTCTTTTTTCCTTCTTCCTTTCTTTCTTTCTTTCTTTCTTTCTTTCTTTCTTTCCTTCTTTCTTCCTTCCTTCTTTCTTTCTTTCTTCTTTCTTTCTTTCCTTCTTTCTTTCTTTCTTTCTTTCTTCTTTTCTTTCTTTTTCTTTCTTTCTTTCCTTCATATTTTATTTTTTCTTTCTTCATATTTTATTTCTTCTTTCATTTTATTTCTTTCATACTTTCTTTTCCCTTCCTTCAGACTTTCTGTCTTCTTTCTTTCTTTCTTTCCTTTGTTAAAAAAACTTACCATCTTCATTTATTTTTCATTTGTATTACTTCTTTTTTTCTTTCTTTTAAAAAATCTTATTCTCTTCAGTCAACTTTCTTTCATATCTCTTCCCTTTTCTTTATTTCTTTTTCTTTCCTTTCTTTTTTTTTCATTTAAATGATTTTCTTCCCTTTTCTTTTTTCATTCTTTCTAATGCTAGTTTATTTTCTTTTATATTTTTTCTTTATAAACTTCCTTTCATTTTACCTTTTCTTATTTTTCTTCTTTCTTTCTTTCTTTCTTTCTCTTCTTTCAAACTTTATTTCTTTCAACTTTTTAGCTTTCTTTCTTTCAACATTCTATCTTTCTTTTTATTTCTGTATTTTCTTTTTCTTTTTTTATCTATATTTTTTAATACATTCTTTCTTTCCTTTTTCCTTTTTTTCTTTCGTCTTCTTTAACCTTTCTTTATCTCTTTTCTCTCTAACTTTTTATTGTTAACTTTCTTTCCTCTTCTTTTTTCTTTCTTCTGTCATTTTCTTTTCTTTCAACTTTTTTTCTTTTTTCTTGTTTCGATTACAAACAGACACCGAATCTCCATTATAATAAGATGTTGAAAAGATAATATTTATGAATGAAATTCATTTTATTAAAAACATTTCCATACTTTTTAAAACCAGGAAACACTTTTGAGTTTTTAAGCAAACATTCCGTTCATGACGTAATCAATTTCGAATTTTTCTCTTTTATTACTCGTTTTTTTTAAATTATTTTTAATTTCTTTTTAATCAAAACACTCTGTCCTCCTGAATAATACCTTTTGCTTGCATGCTTGATATTTTGTTTTCAATTATCCTATTTTATTCTTGAATTTTAAATAATTTTAAATAGAATACTGCGTGTAAGCGAATTTTGGTCGATACATATGTTGACAAATAACAATAGTAAATTTCATCCATACCAAAGTATATATATTTTTCTTCCATTTATCCTTTCAATATATCTGTCGGATTTATTTCCATTTTTCTCACTGGTTTGCGCGAATGCTCTTGGGAAAAGCACAAATCTATCTGGACAATTTCCTGCTATGAGTAAATAGCAGAGCAGACTTTGTTCTTTATCTTTGGTTAGGAAGGAAAAAGTTTGAATTGAAACCAGCTTTACTCCACTTAAAAACATCTTGCGTCGGACGTCGAAGGGTTAAGTAAACGCGCGCGCGCACACACACACACAAACACACAGACACAACAGACACACACACACACACACATACATATATATATATATATATATATGTGTGTGTGTGTGTGTGTGTGGACTCATCCAATAAACAACCTACACAGCGTTTTGATTATTTTGGTGAAGGGTTGTATTGGACCATCCACACCTTTTGGCACAGTCGATAGGAAAGAATTGGTGCACAAGGAATGCCACAAACCCAATCAACAACTGACCTCAGGATTTTCAAATTCATAGTTTTCCTTCTCCTAGACTAGTTACCTATCCAAGGTTAAAGAGCCCAGTCTATACTATTTTGCCCATAGCTAGTGGGAGAATATATGGATTCATACCTTTCCCAAGGGTATTAGCACTATGGGAAATGCAAACAGCCTTGTCTAGGATTTGAACTCCGGTCCACGAGACCTTAACCTTAACCATTATTCCACGCGCGTGCGCGCACACACACATGCACCCCATATATATATATATATATATATATATATATATATATATATATATATATATATATATCATATATATCGCATATATATATATAATATATATATATATATATATATATATATATATATATATATATCGCATCTGATGAGTCGGGAGATTTAGTCTATTTGTCTAAGCTCCCTGAAATAGACTATAACGCTAAATCTCTAAGTCTTTTGTTATTTTTTTACTCATATATATATGTTATTTCTTTACTCATTATATATATTATATATATATATATATATATATATATATATATATATATATATATATATGTGTGTGGTGTGTATAATTGGGCAGAATTTCTTCATTCAGACATATTTAGTTGAACAGCACAGACATTTTTTGTCTACAAATTCATTTCTCAATCCTTTCAACTCGCCGAATGAATGATACAATATCCAATTCCAACCGGATATTGTATCATCCATTCGGCGACTTAAAAGAATTGACAACAGAATTTGTAGACAAAAAATATGTCTATGCTGTTCAATCATATATAAGAGAGAGAGAGAGAGAGAGAGAGAGAGAGAGAGAGAGAGGAGAGAGAGAGAGAGAGAGAGAGATAATAATAATATCTATTACAAATGTTTGCGGTTGTGGCATTGGAACAGCTCTGGAACTGCTGAATCTGCACAATATTTTAGATGTTTGGTTCGAAGGAGGAGCTCTTAAAGTAGTATCGGCTAATGTGAAGAGAGACCCATTTGATTTGAACTCAGAGTTTTCCTTCTCCTAGACTTAGAATTCAAAAGTAATGGCATCACAACTTTGACCTTAACTCTCTGCCTACTTTAAGCCGCTCACAACGGCTTTCCCAACAAACCCAAGCAAAGTACAAAAACTGATGCGTAGTTCATTATAATTGAACAGAAGGACTTGGATTACAATAATAATAGGACTTTATGAATAGAATGAGTTCTGAGGGGAATAGATAATGAACTTTGAAATATCCCATCATACAGGTAAAAATACCAAGAACATTTGGTACAGCCTTGGGGGAAATTTGGTAGGCAAAGAGTTAAAGATGACTTATGATGATTGAAAGTGCTCCGGTAAATTTCTATACAAACTTGAATCTTATTTGTATTGTGGGAGCTTGGGTAAAATCAGTAAAAACAAAAAAAAAAAACAAAAGCAACAAAAAAAAAAAAAACAAACAAACAAAAACAATACTATAAAAAGACACTTGCTTGTGATATATTTAGTAAAACTTGCTTACTAGGTACCACCAATTTTCCCTGTGAAATTTACCCCCCCCCCAAATTTAACACAATGGAACTTGCATGAAGATTGATATTATCTTGAAATGTTTTGTCCATTAAAAAGAAGAAACGTTAAACAAACTCCTGATGATTTAAAAAAAATTTTTTTCAGCTTACGGAAATAGTGAAAATTATGAACAAAAAACGATGTTTACATTTTTGCACCGTTAAATCAATTGAAATTTAACGTAGTCTAAAAACTACTTATGACTAGAGGCCTTTTTAAAACTTCTATGAAAAATAAATTAATTGTCCAATTTTCACGAAAATTTCCAGAATTGCTTACCCTTTAATGAAAATATGTCTGAAATAGTTTTTTCCTAAAATATATTAGGGGAAATATTTTTACGAGGTCTACCCCCCCCCCCATTTTATTTTATGAAATATGAAAAAATGCGCTGACAAAAAATTACTTTCTTTCTATAAAGATAAGAGTCTGAATAATTATATCAGAAGATTTTTATAAGTTTGAATGCGAAAGCTTTTTATTAAAAGAACCATGAATACAAAATTCTGCTAAAAATATCAGTAAAGAAATTGGCCCTGTCGTAAAAAAACGGACTGTTTTACTTATTTTTCAAGATAAAGATGAGTAATTTTTCCCCAATCGGATAATTTGATCTTTGAATTTACTGTTTTTCTTTGTAACAACTATTCATGTTCGTTATTTCTTATTTGCGAGATTTAAAAAAAAGTTCAAAAATATTTACGTTTCTTCCTTCAATATGGCCTAAATTGATCACGTGACCTATTTTGGTGGTACCTGTTGTTTACAAGAAAGTTTGTCTTATTTCAACGAACAAGTTTTAGCACATAAAAGCTTAAACCGGTTTTTGGTAGTACTAGAAGCAGCTACCCAGCATCGCCTTGGTAAAAACCCATGGTGTATTGATTTGTTTACTTTTGAGATTTACTTTGTCGTTAATTGTTTTATTTTCGCTTACCTCCGGACATACATACATACATACATACACACCAACTGCCCGTTATGTTTGTATAGATTGCCAATTTTTAGGTTGATATTGTTAGAAGTCTTGACGACATAGTAGGGTTTCAGTTGGTTGACCCCAGTCCGTAGGCTTCCACTGTGATATGTATCAGTCACAATCTGTAGTATTCCTTGTAAATGCTAATCTGTAGGGTTTCCTTATAATCATCGTATGTAGGTTTTCTTGGTATAAGCTGTTCACCAAATCGCCACTGCTATCTATGAACTTTCCCAACAGATATAATTAGTCCTGATGACATTATTTCATACTGCTATAATCATTATTTTGCTCTATTATAATTTTTCACACCCGTCTTAGCCGTTGGTTCACTGGAAGTTGAAAGACAGGAGGTCTTCTCAAGTCTCCAGGACTCTACTTTGTTTTCTAGCCGATCTTAACAATGCTCTAGTTAGGGTGGTCTTGATTCTACCTTTGATTTCCAGTTCACCCAGACTCTTTTTCCGAGGGCACCAATTATTATTGGTAAGAACATTACCTTCATGTTCCATAGTTTTCTCAGTTCTCCGGCAAG
>CM042151.1:63742653-63760153 GCA_023376005.1 Doryteuthis pealeii | reverse complement strand
TATGAAACATCTTGATTTTTTTTCTTTTTTCAACGCCGTGCAATCAGCGCCGTCCCTCGCAGTCCGAGTCGAGGCAAAGCGACGCCCCTTGCTGGATTCTTTCAGGGTTAATAATATTTTTATGACTGTATTTTTTTTATCATTCATCTTGTTTGTTGATGGCTCGTTGGGCCTGCTTTTGGGGGCGGAGAAGGTGGTGTGAGGGAGAGGATGAGGTGGAGTGAAAAGGATTTGTAAAGCAAGGAGATGTGCGTTGTCCTTAAAAGGAGTGAAAAGTGATTTTCCCTTCGAATTTGACGGATTTTGATTGGGTCTCTTTCTCTTGCTCACACCCCTCTTTATCTCTCACTGTTTCTCTTTTTCTTTCTTTCTTTCTTTCTTTGTCTCCCCTATTCTCTCTCTCTCTCTCTCTCTCTCTCTCTCTCTCTCTCACTCTCTCTGCTCTCTTGTTTCTCTATTCTGAGCTCTTCTTTCTCCTGGTAGAAGGCGGTGGTTGATAGTGTTAATGTCATGCTCAGTGTCCGACGAGGAACCACAAGGTTCCTGATTCGATACCGGCCCTCGCCAACTCAGCGCATGAGTAGCACAGGGATCTGTGCGGTAAAGTAAGGAGCTGATGGTAGGTGTGGCGCTCCACCCCAGACGCCAAATAATTTCCTTGGTCTAGCACTAGTGAAAAGTGGATAGACCTTCTCGTTGTCTGGGTGATACCGATTTTAGGCCACCCCGACGACTTTACTTTTAATTGACGTTAAACTCTTTCTGATGGTGAGGTTCCAATTCTGAAGCTAAAGGGGAATGTGGGGGGTACCTCTTCGCCATTGCTCCTAGGTCCACTCCTGTTAGGGTCCCATCTATGGGTTAAATAGAAAAAAATGAGTTTTGAATTTTTAAAAAAGAATTGAGTTTTTAAAAGGATTGAGTACCCAGCAAGAATGAAACGTCTTTGGCATAAAATAACCCAATGGGTTAACATGCTGTAAAACCTAAACAATCCATCCATCTTTTCTTCTCTTTTTTTTGGCTACGTCTTCTCTCTCTCTCTCTCTCTCTCTCTCTCTCTCTTTCACTCTCTCTCCCTACACTATCGGCGGGCTTTAGAATAAGCTGATTGTGTCCCCTGCAGAGGGGCAATAGTACCCTCTCCCAAAAGGAGTGTTCTGATATTAAATTGACACTAAACTCTATCTGACGGTAAGGCTTCAGTTCCGGAGATCTGGGGAGTGTGGATTATCACTTCATTGTCAATACTTCCAGGTCCCCCCTAACCCAAAGTGATACAACCTGTTAGTCCATTTCCTAGCATGATAACCATTACACCTCCCTTTTAAGCAGAGTACAACTGGTTTGAATTCCAAGTTTTCCTTCTTCTAGATTGGTTGTCATATCAAGGTTAAAGAGTCTACTCTACCTTACAATTGTCCCATAGCTGGGTGGTGAGAAGGAGATATTTAGATTCATACCTTTCCCAGGGTTATTAGTGCTATGGGAAATGCAAACTACCTTGTTCAGGATTTGAACTCAGTTTTCAGTAATTCATGAGTCAAATAGATCTGTCGCCGAGTCCATTTCCTATGATGATAACCATTGCACAACCTGCCTCCACGTGTCTATTATCAATGTAAATGAAATTAGTTAAAGCTTATTATTTAACTAGATTAACCCACTCCTTCATTCTAAAAGAAGAACCTCCACTTAAATGTTCATGTGGAAATCGGTATACAATAAAAACATATTCTGATTGAATTCACACACCTCTCCCACACTTGAAGAAAGTTCTACAATGTTAACAGCATGGACAAACTATTTGGAAAAACAGATCCCAAGAGCATATTAAACTTTTTGAAAAGAACCGGCTTCCTATCAAGCATGTAAGTTCATAGACCTACAAAAATCAAGCATGTAAGTTCATAGACCTACAAAAATCAGCCACACACTCGCTTAATGTTCAATTACTCAACAGAAAACTTGATTTCAAAAAATAACTAAACCCTTATCACTGTACCTAAATACCAATAGAAGCAAAATCTGGAATGATATGCAGGTGGCTGCACACGTGGCAGCTGTACCTTACAAAGAAAAAAAAAAAAAAAAAAAAAAACGTATTCGGCATAAAATGACCCAATGGGTTGACGTGCCGTAAAATCCAACCAACCAAACCAAACCTATTATTGACATGAATATTTCTTCAAACAAAAGCAAGGAGGTTTTAATGGAATAGTATTTTTTTCTTCATCTTAAATTCAGGTGCTTTTTATTGCAACTTACATAGCTGGTTATTTACAAAAATGATGTAAAATGGTTCCGGTACAATGTTCAATATATGTAAAACTAACAGCGCCTACCCGGCGTCGCCTGGATAGAGGTACATTTTTTAAAAATTTAGTCCCGCAGATCCATTATTACTGAATCGTGAGTTGAATCCTGGTGGATGTCCCATTTAAATCCCCATGTAAAAAATAGACCTTGCATTGATCCAGCTACTATGAAAAGAAATGTTAATGTCTACTATCTAAAATATTAAATGAAAAAAAAATCCATGCTGTTATCATTTAAATTTTATTTTTTAATTATCTTCATGAATATAAATAAATCTCTATTATTTTTGCTCAAAAACCAAGCCCTGGTGATATTTAATGTGTATATCTATTTACTTTGTCGTTAATTGTTTTATTTTCGAAGTTACCTCCGGACATACATATGCATACAACTGCCCTTTATATATGTATAGATAATAATATAATTTTTTCCATAGATGCAGTGCCACCCCAGGATATTGATATTGCTATGAAAAATCAGAAATCATCAATAACTTAAAATTGGTTGACTTTAAAACTTTTTTGATGGCATTTTTGTATTCCTTGGGCAAAATGCATTTTTAACCCAATTTTTAGTAGTAGGAAAGCTCTAGAACTCATTTTACAGAAAAAATAGATTACAAAAAGTCGCCATTTGAAATGCCCTTAAAATCAATCAATTAATCAATCAATCACCAATAATACGTTCTGTATGTGTGATTAAATACGTGGATTAACCCCTGCAAAGGGATAACACCCCCAAAGGGGTATCTTAGGCATAAAACTAAAATTGATCAGCCCTTCAGTTGGGGCTTTAGAATACACCGACTGCACCTCTGCAGAGGGTTAAGACCTGTTGCCCGTGGGTCACGACCAGTGAACCCTGGTGGTTGAGCAGTCCATGATATGCAACACTCCATTTTGGCTCTCACTTAGGCTAGACGGGCGGTCAGAGATGCCCCCTCCAATCAATCGGCTGATCCCGTCAATCCCTAGTACCTAACTGATTGTACCAATCCTATCTATTGCCCTTATGGAAAGCCCAACCTTTATATGTACTAGAAGGCAGTGGATGGTGGGGTCTTAATGTCCTAGGTATAACGTTAAACTCTATCTGATGGTGAATTTTCAATTCTGGAGCCCAGGAGAATGTGGAGTACACACTTATCACCATTACTCCCAGGTCCACTCATATTCGGAGTGATAGTAACTGTTAGGATCCCATTTATGGGTTAAATAGAAAAAAAACGAGTTTGAAAAAAATGTTTAAAGAAATTAAATTTTAAAAAATGTGTACCCATCAAGAATGAATAAAACAAAACCTATTCGGCATAAATAACCCATTAAGAGTTGACATGTCGTAAAATCCAACCAACCAACCAACTAAACTTCCTCTGATGATAAGCTCTAGTTCTAAGGATCTGGAAGTGTATAATACCTATACATTGATTTTACTCCCAGGTCCACTTTGACCCAGAAGGGTAGTACCTGTTAGAGTCCCAGTTATGGATCAATTAAAGATATCTTAAAATTATACGTATTCGATGCAAAAAAAGAAAAAGACAACCCTAAGAAACACCTCCACAAAAATGTGAATATGAACACTTCCCCTTAACCTCTAGGCATAAAATAACCCTAGATGGGTTGAAATGCCATTAAAATCAATCAATCAATAATTTTTCTCTCTCTCTCTCTTTCTCTCTCCCTATCGCTCCCTTTCTCTCTCTCACTCTCTCTCTCGCTCCCTTTCTCTCTCTCTCTCTCTTTCTCACTCTCTCCTTTTTCTCTTTCTCACTCTCTTTTTCTCTCTTTCTCCCCCTCTCTCTCTCTCTCTCTTTGCTACTCTTTCTCTGTGTCCCCCATTCTCTCCATTTTTACTCTCTCTCTGTCTCTCTCTGTCTCTCTATATGTCACTCTCTTTGTCTCTCTTACTTTTCTCGCTCTTTTTATGCTTCCCCCTTTCCTCTCTTCTTTTGTCTCTCACAATCAAAAAACGAAATTTCATTAGACAGGAATATTTGATACCATTTAACTGAGTGTAAATTATTTTTATTGAGAATAGTTGCATGAAATATTAGTTTTTCACACGAGTTTGAGGGACAAATCTCATCGGGTCTCCATGACTCTTGTGAGTATTGCAGCCGATTTCAAAAATGCTGTTGTCTGGATGGTCTCAATTCTTCCTCTAATTTTCAGTTCCTCTAGTCTTTTTTCTAAGCGTTTATTCCTTATGCCCCAACTATTATTGGTATCACTTTTTTCAGTTCTTTAGCATGGTCAAGGTATTTGTCTATCTTTTCGGTTTTTTTTAAATTTCATCCTGTATTATTATTATTATTATTATTATTATTATTATTATTATTATTATTATCATTCCACCTCCTTCTTGTAAGGTTTCACACCAGTATACTGACGGTCTTTTACTGGAACCTGAGAGACCTCAGATCTTCAAGATTCTCCTGAATATTCTAGCCGATCTCAACAAAGCTGTTTTTTTTTTCAAAACTGTCCTATCGAATATGAATAACTTTTAAATAGATCTGTTATAGATGTAACCCTAACATATACTACCATTCATGTTCAGGGTGGACTTGGGAGTAATGAGAGAAGTATTCCATACTACCAATGCTCCCGAATTGGACCCTGATACACTTTAGTACCATACTCAGGACACACTTTTTGGGCGTCCCATCGTAGTATAATGGTTAGTAAGCTTATCTCTCAGATGTATTATTACTGAATAGCGAGTTCTATTCTCGCTGGATGCCCATACTTGCGACCTAGTGTCACATCCTACCTGTGGCGAACGGGTTAGGTAAATACCAACTCAGGATAGCGAGGGAGTCTATCCCCTTTTCACTTTCACTAGATCCAAGGGATTATTTTTGGCGTCAGCTCCTCACTTTACCACCCAGATCCCTGTGCTACTCATTCGCTGAGTTGGCGAGGGCCGGTATCGAGTCCCCTACTGGCTGAGCTGAACCGGCAAGGGGTAGTCAACGTACTCTAAGCCCTCCGAGAGGTTCCATTTACAAAGTAGATATTTTGTGTTTGTCTAATTTGCTAAACTGAATCTTTATCTTTTTGATTAACTGTGTAAAGTAGACATCGAGTAGGAAATTTCCTGCCCAGAAACCAAAGTTTCAAATAATTAATCTATATTTTTTTATGATCTCTGTGATTTTCTTTTTGTTATTGGATAATAGTATAACCGTTTGACAATACGCCTCCCAGGGTTTTTTTCCAATTATTCTATGTCCTCATCGAATCAACACTCAAAGAATCAATGTAGTTTCACATCCACTCCGTCATTAGCAGGATGTGACACAAGCAATTTTCAAGCGGAGTTTAATAGGTTTTGATTAATAGTTTTCCTTCTCCGTGATTGGTTGCCATATTAGGTTAAAGAGCCAAGTCTTCCTACTATTTACCCATAGCAGGAAGGCGACAAACTGGATTCATAATTTTACCAAGGGTATAAGTATTATGTGAAATGCAAATAGCTCTATCCAGGATTTGAACTCGGGTTGCCATATCCATTTCCAACGACACGCCTCCAAAATGTTAATATCTGTATAGGTTTAGTGAGATGTAGTGATGTTGTTAGCGGCAAGTTTTTATTAGGAGTATATTAGCGCTATGGGAAATGCAAACAGCCTCGTCAAGGATTTGAACGCGGATTCATTTCCTAATATCATAACCATTACACCACACGCATCCAAAATGTAGATAATCTGTATAGATTTAGTGAGATGTCGTGATGTTGTTGCATTTTTAGCAGCATTTTTAATTTTTTAAAATTTTAAAATTTTTTTATTTTTTAGCCGAAGGGCGATTAACTAGATGCATACGTTTCTGAAGGTTATCAGCCCTATATGAAATGCGAGCAGCCTCGTCCAAGATTTGAACGCTGATCACCAAGTTCATTTCCTAAGATCATAACCATTACACCACGCGCCGCCAAAATGTAGATATCAGTATAGATTTAGTGAGATCTCGTGATGTTGTTAGCGCTATGTGAAATGCAAGCAGCCTCATCCAGGATTTGAACACGGATCACTGAGTTCATTTCCTGGGATCATAACCATTACACGACGCGCCGCCAAAAATGTAGATATTAGTGAGATGTCGTGATGATGTTGTTAGCGGTGAGTTTTGGCGGCTACTGACATTCTCGCTAAACACCGTTTCTGAGCGATGTTGATGGTTATGTCAATGAAGATCAAGGCGATAATGATAGACATTGGCAAGCAAGTGCATATCTGATGATGAGTCCCAAGTTGGAAGATGTCTGAACAGTGACGTACCAATTCCGTCTGCCAGAAACGTGCCAGAACAAATCTCAACGGTTATTTTAGGCGATGATGACAAATGCTTATCTGCTATGTCATCGAGTTTAACAAGATTTAACCAAGGTTTTTTTCTTTCTTTCTTTTTTCTCTTCCTTAACATCTAACACATGTTCTTCTTCCTCTTCCTAGCCTCATTCTTCCTCCTCCTCTTCCTCTCCTTATCCGTTCTTTTTCTTTTCTTTCTTTCTTTCTTCTTTCTTTCTTTTTCTTTTTCTCTTCCTTAACATCTAACACATGTTCGGCTTCCTCTTCTAATCCTCATTGTTGTTGTTGTTGTTGTTGTTATTGTTGTTGTTGTTCTTCTTCTTCTTCAATTTTTCGCTTATTATTGTTAATTTCGTTATTAATTTCTATATCTTCTTTTTTCCCATCTTCCTCATTCATTCTTCTTTTTCTTCTTCTTTCTATATTTTTGTTCTTCTTCTTCTTCTTAAATTTTTCGGTCAATTTTTTCATTTCATTTTTAATTTGTATATCTTCTTTTATTCCATCTTCCTCATTCATTCTTCTTTTCTTCTTTTTCATTCTTCTTTTCTTCTTTTTCTTCTTTTTCTTCTTTTTCATTTTATTTTTGTTCTTCTTCTTCAATTTTTCGCTCATTATTGTTACTCTCGTTATTAATTTCTATATTTTCTTTTTCCCATCTTCCTCATTCATTCTTCTTCTTTTTTCTTCTTTTTTCTATATCTTTTGTCCTTTGTTCTTCTTCTTAGATTTTTCGCTCAGTTTTTCATTTCCTTTTTCATTTCTCTATTTTCTTTTATCCAATATTCTTCTTTCTTTCTTTCTTCCTCCTCTTCTCCCTCTCCTTCTTGTTGTTGACATGCTTCATTTTTTATTGGTCCAACTTGCGATCCGATAACGCTGAAACAGCGTTTCCTATTCGATCGCTCAAGTTAAGCAACGTTCGTTAAAGATCATATCAGATAAATACAAAAGCAGTTAATAAATACCTCGTGGCCAAGATTGTTGCACAGATGTTGTTGTTATCTATTAAGCTTTCCTCATTCTGGCACATAGGCCTTAGGTTGCTTATTCCATATACTGACTTGAAACCTAAAATTAATAGATTCCTTCATACGAAATGGCAACAATGCTGAAATAACAACATCCACAATAAACTCTTCCTAATCAAACCCACTTTGGGAGGCTGGAGACCAACTTTAAGGAAGTCTAGAAAGGAACATGTCATTGTGTCCCGATTACGCATTGGTCATACAAGACTAACGCACTCCTATATACTCAAACAAGAACAACAAACACAATGTGGAACATGTCAAACGCCTTTGACAGTTAAACACTTATTCATGGGATGCAGGTTTTTTGCTCACATCAGAAACCATTATTTTTATGCAAACAATATGAAAGATCTATTTGAAAATGTCAACATGGAGACATTCTATCCTTTTTGAGGGAAATAGAATTATACCATAGAATATAGACATTAACTTAATCAATACAATACAACATGATCCCCAATGGAACTAACATTGTTAAAACCAATTACTAAAAAGTATAAATATATATGCACAACATACACTACTTCCTAACCGTTAGGCATGACATGACCCCAGACGGCTTGATATGCCGTTAAAATCAATAAACCAACCAACCATCGCCTTACCAAAGTAGTCACCCATTTATTTAATGAACAGGCTTCTAATTGCTTAACTTCGGTGAGCTGATGGGAATCGGTGCTTTTAGAGTAATCTCTATGGAGAACAGTATTAAAAAAGTAAAGATTTGAAATGCTGATTTTAATGGCAGACAGACCTCTTTGTTTGTTTCGATCTAGCTTTCAATCATACTGTATTTACTCAAATTCTCCACCATGAAAAGAACGTGAAACAAGTTCAATTTTTAAGAGGAGTAAAGCTGGTTTGAATTACCGTTTGCCTAAGCAAGGCTAAAAAGAAGTCTGCCCTACTAATTACTTATGGTTGGCTGGAGGGACATTTAGATTCATTGGCCTACAAAGGTTGATATGAAATTTAAAAAATTAACTTAACCAAACCTGTTAAGCAAATTTGTCAACTTACCGTTGTCTCACGCTCTAACAATTCGTTTAAAAACAAAAATATTCATCTATAAACTTTTTAAAACTATTTAAACTGTATATATATATGCCAATTCATTCTCCATTCATTCTACATTATATATATATATATATATATATATATATATATATATATATATATATATATAATGTAGAATGAATGGAGAATGAATTGGCATATGAAGGTGCTCAATGCTAAAATAGCAAAGCAGTTTTACAATCAAATATTATATATTATGGATTTAATATCCCGTAACTAAAGTTTCATGTTTACTTGCAATCATCAGACGGTCAAAATGTTAATTTTTTTTTTAATTTTAACATTTTGACTGTCTGATGATTGCAAGTAAACACGAAACTTTAGTTACGGGATATTAAATCCATTATATATATATATATATAATATATATATATATATATATATAAACATGATATGCCATTGATCAAAATAACCGTTAGTGAGATGTCGTGATCTTGTTGCTAACGGCAAGTTTTTAGCTGGAGGTTATCAGCGCTATGTGAAAGGCAAACAGTTTCATCCAGGATTTGAAAGCGGATCATATAGTTCATTTCCTAAAATCATAACCATTACACCACACGCTTCCGAAAATGTAGATATTAGTATAGGTTTAGTGAGATGTCTAATACAATAATTTTGCGTACAGTTATGTGGTTTAAAGTATTCCTATCCAATACTAATAATCATATGATTTCAAGTAGTTATTTCTGTTTAATAATAATTTGCAATCAAGTGATAACAACACTTTGTAAGCAATTATAGATGCTAGTAACTATTCTTAATACAAAATTGTGGATAGGGAAGAGGTACTGCATAGGCAACTTCAAGTTGTGTATGCAGTACGTCAATCAAACCATTTAGCCGCCCATAAAGGACAGACAAACAAATTATTCATTATTATCCTTATAGATCTGATAGCTTTAGCCTTTTTTTTTTTTAGAGGGGACTGACAAACAAACAGTTCTTCAGAATTGACTCTTCCAAATTATTGATATAGATTTGGTAATTCTTCATCAAACTGTTTAACCATCTATAGAGGACAGACGAACAATCTCTCCCTTATTATTAACTAGAAGCGGATATCCGGCGTCGCCTATTACAGAACCCAAATTCTGTTTTTTTTGGGGGGGGGGTGTCACCCTGTATATATACTATACTGATGCAGACTACCAGCACACACACAACAAAAACAGAACCCAAATTCTGTTTTTTTTTATCACCCTGTAGATCCATCATTACTTACCGTAAGTTTGATCCTCGCTGGATGCCCTATAAGTATCCACACGTCTGGTGAAACGTCAGGAATTTCTTTCACATTGGTAAAGCGAACAACATCAAATATAAAAAAATATAGTAACAAATTTTAATTCAATAAGATATAAATGAGGCAATTAATTCACCAATCAACATTGAAAAAACAACAACAAAAAATAAAAAATAAAAAAATAATGCGCTTAGGATTTTCTCTTCTGTTATAAGACAAATTTTAATTCTTAAATATCTTCCCAAATATCAATAAAATCTTAATTATTTTGCACAAAACCAACCTCTGGTGATATTTAATGTGTATATATATTTACTTTGTCGTTAATTATTGTATTTTCGTAGTTTCCTCCGGACATTCACACATTTACATACATACACATACATACATACACACAACAACCCTTTATATATGTATAAAATATATAGATCTGGTATCTTTATATCAAACTATTTAGCCACTTATAGAGGACAGAGAAACACACGGAGATTTGGTCGATAAGTAACACCAGATAATCAGGATATACATTCTGGATTTCATCTTGGACGATTAGGGGAGTCTGATTTTTTACCAGAGGGTGTTGCAAGATGATAACGGTCGTACAATTAAGGAACACGAGTATTAATATATAGATATATAGTCTTGGTTTATGGATGTAACTTTTTTGTAAGCATGTTGCCGTCGCCAGTTCTTCTGTCGATTATGTGAGGTCAGCGCCATATAAATATCGCCTGCATTACGTACAAATCTCGTCTCGTTGCAAATCAAATCTCGGATGCCTATGTCGAAATAACGGACAATAAAAGCTTACCTTTAGATTTTCCCTCCCGAAGAATAAAACCCTCATAAAACGTGAGAGACGCCGTAAGAAAGAGAAGCCATGTTCGTTAGTCGAAGAATCTCTCCTAAGAATTCCGGCCGGGGAGGGTACCCCCCCCCATTTATTGGGGGAGTGGGGGGTGATGCGACCTAATCAGTCGGAGGATGGGACCAAGGTAGTTTTCAAAATGTGCAGAGGTGCTGATTAGAGGTACTGAGACTTGGCCTTTTGGCATGAGTGATCTATGTCTTGGTGAAGGGCACTGACTTTGGGGTACGATGTCAGGGGGAGATGGGATAGGGGTTAGGGGGAAGAAAGGCGTCTGACAGCAAGATATATTGGAACATCTGGTTCCATGTTTGTGTTGGATTCGTTTTATGACGTTTTTACGTCTTCATCGCCAACTAAGTTCCTTTTTTACTCGTGTTTACACTTCCTATTTATGCCTTAGGGAAAGACATGAAACCAATTTCCCTGCACACTCTCCCCACCTCTCTTTTATAAGTCTCTGTTTGTCTCTGTTTCTGTTTCTGTCCCTGTCTCTGTCTCTGAAATTATACTACAAAACCTCACGTTACTGACATGCCACAATGAGTTCTACAAAAATAAAAATAATTGGACTAATGAATACATGAGCAAACTAACCACTTACTGAAAATTACCTACGCCCTGGCGGCCGGGATTTTGTAGGGAAAGACATTAAACCAATTTCCATGTACCTCTTCTCTCTCTCTCTCTCTCTCTCTCTCTCACACACACACTCACACACTCACACACAACACACACACACACACACACACACACACATACACACACACACTGCTGAAATATCGCTACAAAACGTCACGTTACCGGCATGCCACAATGATTTTAACTAAAACAAAGTGTCGAACTAATGAAAACTTGTGCATAGGAACCACTTACTCAATATTACCAACACCCTGTGTGTCGTGCTTTGGATATGCAGACTGTATCCCCCGCAGAGATGTAATACCCAGTCCCCAAAAAGGGTGTCCTGAGTATGACACTAAACTGCATCTGATGTTGGAGCTCCAGTTTTAAAACTCTGGGTTGTGCGGAGGAAGCTTTCATTACCATTACACCCATGTCCACTCTGGTTGTACCAGTTTGAATCCCATTTAACATATCAATGGGTCAAATTCATCTGTTTAAAAATTATTTATTTAACTGTGTGTAAACAAATGATTATACTAGGTGTGTCTGAAAAGTAATGAGACTGTTTGTCCCAAACAATTCATTTAAAATCCAAATAACAAACTAAATGTTTTCTCCTCTTGAATATAATGTACTTTCCCATGCTTTTCTGTCACTCTTCTCTGTCCTGCTGGGGGATTCTTCTGGTATTTTTATTTATTTCTATTTTGGGCGGAAAAAGAAAAAAGTCACGATTTGTCCTGCCACAACCATCGTCCCTTCCCAAGCTGAAGGGGCTCATCAATGGGACCCGTTTTGAATGCGTTGAGGCTATCAAGAGGTCCGTAACGACGGAGCTGAGGGTTACCAGGAGAATTTCAGACACACTTCGTAGACAAATAAGTGAAATTAGTATAGTTCTGACTACGAACATTTCCAAATGAATCAAATTCCGGCAATAAATACCCCGTATGGAGTTGATATACCATTAAACAAACTAGCAAAAATATGCGACCTCCTGGCACAATTATTTATGTTTTAATGTAATTAGATATTATATTGAATAAGAAAGACTAATTAAATTAAATAAGAACACAAAAAGATTATGCTTATTTTAATTTTATTCTAATTGATTTCAATCATACATACAATTGTTTTTAATACGTTTGAGAATAAAACAAAATTAGAAATCAATAATACCAAATGATCATTTATTAAACTCGGTTTTTTCAAACCGGTATGCAAATTATTCACACCATATACTGTATAAACATTTATTTCTTAATGATATATAACACATATTGCGAGATTCTAAACACATAAATAAAATAGACTGTTTTGAGGTAAATCTATCTAACTTGAGAAGCAAGGACGTATGAAAACCAGCACAGGCACACCAGTGTGGAACGTCCAGCAAAGGCCTACATTGACCGACTCTGGAGGGCGGTTGAAGCAAGAATGAACTCTTGCGACATTCTCCTATGGAAACCAGCACACAGACACGTCAGTATGGGTCGTTCAGCAAAGATCTACATTGTCCAACTCTGTACGGATACTGACTGCTGCACAGAGGACCTCCCGAGAGCAATGAATGATGGGGACGGTTGGTGAGAGATTGTGATCGACATATACCAATGTGTATGGTTAACACTATCACACTTGAAGAGACAGTAGCAAGCCAGTATTATTAGGAAAGGGTTCAATATCTGTGATAGAGCGATATTATCAATAATGATAAACAAATATATACTTTTTGTATATATTTATTTGTATGGAAACAAGTCTGCTGCCATTGGTTTCATGCTATTTAAACTTAATTGTTTAAGTGGAGCAATCTTCGGACAGCGAAAGTTTTTGAAAATGTTAAAGATATGTTCAAAGCGATTGCGCGTTTATCTAACTGTATACACGTGTCACACACACACACACACACACACACAAATTATATATATATATATATATATTATATATATATGTGTGTGTGTGTGTTTGTGTGTGTGTGTGTAATAGAACGCCAGATGCGTGCAGTCAAGGCGTACCAGTCATGCTCTGCATAGTCGCTTAACACCAGCGATTCACTTGTTTTGTAATAAAATAAAAAGAAATATGCAGAAGTTTTCATTGTTTAGTCATTAATCTTTTTGTCATTTCCTCCCTTGGTCCTGAAAATGGCACACGAGCAGGCATTGTCACTTGAAGCATAATTATAGTGCAGCATGGCCAAAACGAAAAGAACACAAAAACAAAAAAATAAGACAAAAGACGATCACTGCATACCAATGTTCTCAAGAAAAAAACAAACATATTCGACATACATACACATACACACACACACGCACATATATATCTATCTGAATCTGTTCATATCTTTCTATTCAATTTTTATATCTTAGTATATATCTATTTGAATCTTCTCTCTCTTTCTCTCTTTCTCTCTTTCTCTCTCTTGTGGTGTAATGGTTAGCAAGCTAGATTCGCAGACCATTGTTAGTGAGTTCGATTCTCATTGAAGGTTCCATACTTCTGGCCTTGTGCCACATCTAAGCTTAGCTTAGTAAATAACTAATATAACTATATATATATATATATATATATATATATATATATATATATATGTTATTTACTAAGCTATGCTTAGATGTGGCACTGCAGCTAGCTGTAATTAATCAATATCTTGATTAATTCAGTGGATTTAACTCTGAAGATCCTTATGGTGAAACTCGAGTAAGCTTAGTATATATATATATATATATATATATATATAATATAATAGTTGTTTGGTTGACTGGCTGATTTCCGGTATCAGCCGGACAGCGAAGGAGTCTATGCCCTTTCCGCTAGCGCTGGACCAAGGAGATTGTTCTTTGCTGAGGTGAAACGCCGCACCTACCACCAGCTCTCAATTTACCGCACAGATCAGATTACCCAATCTATGCTACTCATACGCTGAGTTGGTGGGGACCGATGTCGAACTAAGAACCTTGCGATTCCTAAACGGGTGCTCTACTGACTGAGCTAAATATATATTTCCATTTTTCTATCTGTTTTTCTTTTTTGTATTTTCTATCCCTTTCTTTCTTTTTCAATTTATCTATTTGAATCTGTTCATATCTGTCTATCTATCTATTGATCAATCGATCCATCTATTTATACTAATTTCTTTCCATGTATCTATTCTTTCTTTTTTTTTCTATCTATTCATCTATCTTTCAATCTGTCTGAACCTGAATCAGTTCATATCTGTCCGTGTCTGTCTAAATGTGTTAATATCTATGCATGTATGTGTAAATTCATCTCAAGGGAAACACTTGTGGACATGCGCTGCATTAAAAGAAATAAGACAGCACATTTTCAAACCAGATCAAAAGAGGAGTTTTAGAGGTACTTCGACCAGTGGAAAAATCGCTGGAATAATGCCAATTCTGACAATTTTGAAGAAAAATAATTTTAAATTCATAGTTCACTTCTATTTTTTTTCTAGTCAATCAAGGCAACCTTCGATGGTCCTTATTCTTTTTTAAAACACCTTTTGATAAATACATGCCGGTTATTAATTATTTATAAATAGTTTGTTTTATTTTGATATATATTTAAAGTTATCTAACATATAGAGTTTTACGAGAAAATAATTTAGAAACAAGAAATAGTCATTTTTTATGTATCAAGATGTTAACGAATTTACAAATAAATAAATACCTACGATTTTGTGTAAAATTTATGTGTAAAATCTTCAAAATAAATTATTTAATTAATAATTAATAGATGCATGCAATATTTAATTTGAGGGGAACAGAACTAGGTTTCCACTTCAAATTGTTTTATTTATTTACTACTTTGATAAATTTGAGTTTACTTACTTATGATAAACAGCCTCTGACATTGAATTTTTAATTCCCACCCCACTTAGACAATATCTTTCGAAAATTAATTTTTACACCACCCGGAGGGTGTTTTATTCTTTTCTTTTTTGCTAGTAGTAATAATAAAAATTCGGTCTCTATTTGTCTGTAACCAAAACTATGTCACTACTCATGTCACAATTACCAAAATCGTCATTGCATAGAATAAAGAACAATTAATATTAATAAAATAAATAAACGCTGTTCTTTATAATTCAGAGTTTGAATCCTTTTCCTTGAATTAAATAAACTAAATAAATTATGAAATTAGTTTGAAAATTGTAATACTTGAAATGGAAAAAATAGAATTATCTGCGTTATTCGGACTATTGTCCTCATCTTCATTGTTATCTGTACAACGTTTCGGCCGATATGCCCTCAAAGCCTTCTTCAGGTATTTTTTGTCGGACTCGGGAACCTTAGGTACAAAGTTCCGTGATGGCTCCCGATTACGACAAGAAGGTTCCTGAGTCCGAAAAAAAAGTTCCCGAGTCCGAGAAGGTTGCCTAGTCCGACAAGAAATTCCTGAAGAAGGCCGGAGGGCATATCGTTCAAAACGTTGTACAGATAACAATGAAGCTGAGGACAATAGTCCGAATAACGCAGATAATACTAATCATCAAGCCTCATCTCAAACATTCAGAGAAATGGAAAAAATTATTTGCGAAATTTGAGTAAGCAATTTTTAAAATTATTTTTTACTCTCGCCTTTTTTTCAGTAACAAGAAGTTGACTCAAACGTTTAAAGATAAATAAATACAGATGATTTTGTGAAAAATTTGTGTAAAATATTCAAAATAATTATTTAATTAGTAGTTAATAGATACGTGCAACATTTTATTTGAGTGGGACAGAACTAAGTTTCATTTCAAATTGTTTTATTTATTTTTTTTACTACTTTAATAAATTTGATTTTACTTACTTATGATAAACCCCTCTGACATTGAATATTTAAATCCGCCCCACTCAGTTAATATTTCTCAAATATAATTTTTTACACCGTCCGGGGGGGGGGGTTAACTTGTAATCATAATTAAATTAATATCACTTTCAATTAATCTGCTATGAACAAAGACTGTAAATATTTTGAGGCACATGTTAGAATAATTACATTTGATTGTTTCTAAAAAATCTTATTAGCCCCCTCTCTTAATTATAATTATTATTTAAATTTATTTTATTAACCATGATTACAGCTCGGTAAATAAAACTAGGCGTGCGTGCGTGCGTTGTTATTTAGTATAGGAGAAATGAAAATAAAGTACTCGATTATAGGTGTAAAGTTGTAAAGGTGTAGAATACAATTAAAAGGCGATTGTTACCATTGGTCTCAAAGCAGCGTACTAGCCACTTATCACCAGGACACAACGACTGTGAAAAACATTACAAGGAAAAAATTTGTAGTAATTTTTTTTCACAGGCACGTTGTCCTGAGGAGAAACGAAATGGAATCCAAGCATTGCAACACCGATAGAAGAATATATATATATATATATATATATAGAGAGAGAGAGAGAGAGAGAGAGAGAGAGAGAGAGAGAGAGAGAGAGAGAGAGAGAGACTTCATCTGAAGATTTTATAGGTGAGAAACTGTCAGTAACCAGGTGCCGTTAACTCAATGTTCACACTATCTTTACTTGTGGGATCCGTTAAGTTATAAATGCTCTATCCACGTACTGTTTATTTATAGATATAGCACCCAAATTACACACACACACACACACACATATATTTAGTAAAGAAATGGCTTAAAAATCAGCTATTATGCGGTTATGAATCCATTTCTATGCACAGGTATCTGAATATACCCATGAACTTCATCAGACCGCTAACTTTATTGAAAATAGATTTTCAATAAAGTTAGCTCATGGGTATATTTAGTTACCTGTCAGTAGAAATGGATCCTTAAACACAAAAAAATTAAACATCGAGCTCTCTAATTAGACCTGAACTCTCTAACATTTTACCGCTGGAAGAAAGGACCAGCTTAGAATCATCCTAATACCAACTTACCTGGTAACCTATCCATGGATATATATATATATATATAGATATGTGTGTGTGTGTGTGTGTGTGTGTGTGTGTGTGTATGTATGTATATATATATATATATATATATATATATTTGGGAGAATATGT
>CM042151.1:63727653-63737653 GCA_023376005.1 Doryteuthis pealeii | reverse complement strand
ACACATATATATGTATATATACATACGTATATGTATATATATTTATACACACACATATGTATATATACACACACGTATATGTATATATATACACACACATATGTATATATATATACTCTCTCTCTCTCTCTCTCTCACACACACACACACACACACACACACACATATATATATATATTATATATATATATATATATATATATATAAACGACTAAAAAAGAAAATGAAAAGACAAATATTCTATGAAAAAAAGATTGAATGGAATTTATTCGACATTGACAAAATCGCCTTTTTTTTTGCTACACAAATTCTTGGATTGGGTGGATGGGGTAAGAATTTTATTTTTCATCATGGGGGGGGGGGGGCGTTAATATAAATAAACATAATACTTCTCGTTGATAGTAAATAACTTAAATCCCCAGTTTAAGTGACAGCAAGTCTTCTCAGTTCTCCAAGACTCTTCTGAGTATTCTAGCCGATCTTAACAATGCTGCTGTCTGGATGGTAACGATTTTTACTCTGATTTACATTTACTCCACTCTTTTTTTCCAAACTTTCGGGGACCGTTCCAACTAAAATTGGTATCATCTTTACCCTTTTTTCAATTCTCCGACAAATTCCAAGTATTTGTTATTATTATTATTATTATTATTATTATTATTATTATTATTATTTCTTCTTTTTGAGTTTTCACATCAGTATTAGCTGATGGTCTTTCAGTGGAGTGAGTGACAGCAAGTCTCCTCAGGTCTCCAGGACTCTTCTGAGTATTCTGGCAGATTGCAGCAGTGCAGTGTTCTGAATGGTATCAATCATTCCTCTGATTTCCAAACTTTCCAAACCCCTTTCCAATCCTTTTGGGACCGTTCCAAGTGCACCAACCACAATTGGTATCACTTTGACTTTCATATTCCATAACTTTTTCAGTTCTCTGGCAAGGTCCAGATATTTGTCCATTTTTTCATTTTCCTTTAGCTTCACCCTGTGATCTGCTGGAACTGCAAAATCCACCAGTTGACAAGTTCTTTCTTTTTTGTTAATCAACACTAGGTCCGGTTTTCTGGTTTTTATTTCAAAGTCCCAGAAAATGTTATGCGTTTCGTTCTAAAGAACAGATTCTGGTTTATGCATATACCATTTTGTTGTATGGTTAAAATTATTTTTTTTGCATAATTCCCAGTGGATCACCTTCCCAACCCAGTCGTGTCTAGTTTTGCACTTCCTTTGTGCCAATTTGCCTCATTCGCATAGTTCATGGTTTATAGTTTCATCTCTATTACCGCATATTTCACCCCTTGTAAGTTTTTCACACTAGCGTAAGCTGATGGTCTTTAACTGGTGTCTGAGTAACAACAAGTTTCCTGTGGTATCCAGGACTCTTCTGAGTATTCTAGCCGATTTCAACAATGCTGTTGTCTGGATGGTCTCAATTCTTCCTCTGATTTCCAGTTTCTCTAGTTTGTTTCTAAACTTTTGGGCACCATACCAAGTGCTCTAACTACAATTGGAATCCCTTTCACCCTAATATGCCACAGGTTTTTCAATTCTCTAGCAAGGTCCAAGAATTTGTCTAACTTTTCGTTTTCTTTCATCTTCACCCTGTGATCTGCTGGAACTGCAAAATCTACCAATTGACAAGTTCTCTTTTTTTATTTTTTGTTAATCAATGAAAGGTCTGGTCTTCTGGATGTAATAAGGTAATTCATCTTTATTTCAAAGCTCCAGAGAATTTTATGTTTCATTCTCAAGAACAGATTCTGGTTTGTGCATATACCATCTTGTTGTATGCTCATTGAGTTTTTTGCATAATTCTCAGAAAATCACCTTTCCAACCCGGTTGTGCTTATTATTATTATTATTATTATTATTATTATTATTATTCATTCATTCATTCATTCATTCATTTACTTTATTTTTGTTCTGATATTTGTGAGTTCTTCACAACAATTTTATCAGGTAGTCTTTCATTGGAGGCTAAGTGACATCAAGTCTTCTCTGATCTCCAAGTCTCTTCTCAATATTCTATCCAATTTTATCTGTCGACTGGATGGTTTTGATTGTTCCTCTGATCTCCAATTCCTACTGTAACCATTCCAAGTGTACCAACTACAACTAGTATCACCGTCACCTTTATGTTCCACTGTTTCTTCTGTTCTTTAGCATGATCAAGTGTTTTTCTATATTTTCATCTTCCTTTCTTTTCACCCTGCGGTCTGCTGGCACCTCCCGCCTCAGGCAACACCTGTCCCCTCGTCTAAAATGAGCAGAGCCGGGTTTATTTCCTGGTGCCTGAGGCCCTTCAAAAATGGAATGCCGGAGGAATTCACGCACTTTTTTGCACTGGTCACTGCAAAGGCTTCGGTTTGTGCGTTGCCCCCCGCGTTAAAAAGACCTTGTGTTAATCCTGCCCAGTGGTAGATCAGGAAAATATTTACTCATATCTGGGGTCGTTATTTACTAATCTTAACTTAGTTATGGCACAAGACCGCAAGTATGGGGCACCTAATGAGAATCGAACTCTCTAACTACGGTTTGCTAATTCAGATTGTTAACCATTACACCACGTGGGGTACCCTCTAGCCAAACCGGTCACTACGGGTAGGATGTGACGCAAGACAGCAAGTATGAAACATCCAGCAAGGATCGAACTCTCAATTCAGTAGAAAGAGGCTAGTTTGCTAACGATTACATCACAATGGGACGACATTTTAGTTAACCCATTCACCATGGGTATAATGTGGCACAAGGTCGAAAATAAGGGCATCCAGCGAAGATCTAACTCGCTATTCAGTAGTAATGGATCTGCGAGACTAATTGCTAACCTTTGCACCACAATGGGACACCATCTTACCTAACCCATTCACCATGTCACTTTCCTTTCTGTCGTTCCTTCTCTCTTTCCTTCTCGTTCTGTCTCTCTCCCTTCACTCCCTTCTCTCTCTCTCTCTCTCTCTCTCTCTCTCTCTCTCTCTCTCTCTCCATTCCCCTTAGCATCTCTTTCACTCTTCATTCTCATTCTTCTTAGCCTCTCTCTCTCTCTCTCTCTCTCTCTCTCTCTCTCTCTCTCTCTACTTTCCTTTTCCGTTTCTAACCCCTCTTCTATTTCTCCTTGTTTCTCTCCTTTCTTCGTCACTTTTTCTTTTCTTCTTTCTTTCTTTCCCTGTTTCTTTTTCTCTCTCTTTCTTTCCTCCCGCTTTGCTTTTCTTTCTTTCTTTCTTTTTTCTTTCTCAAACTGATTTCACCCTCTTTTTTCCCTACTTTTTTTTCAAACTTTCTTAACTTCCTTCCTTTCGTTTTCCTTCTCTCACACTCTCCGTTTCACCTCTCCCCATTCACGTTACTCTCCTTCTTTCTCTCCTTTTTTTTTCACTTTCTTTTTCCCCTCCCCCAATATTACTCTTTTACGCCCTCTTTTTCTCTCTATATCACTTTACACTCTCTTTTTTTATAAAATCTCCTTGTCAAGGTCGCAAGTATGAGTCATCCAGGAGGGATAGAACTCTCTATTCAGTAGTAATGGATCTGCAAAACTAGTTTGCTAACAATTACACCACGATGGGACGACTCACCCATAGCTGGGGATCGGGCGCTGAGAACAGTTGCATTATTTTTTCTCAATTGTATTAGCGCGCAATGAAACTCATATAGCTTCGTCTAAGATTTGAAACCTGGACGCTAATTGCATTTCATACGATGAAAACCCAGCCCTATCGACTGAAGCTTTAGAATACACCGATTGGACATCTGCAAATAGGTTAGAACCCCCCCCCTCAATGCGGTCACCTGATCGCCGTGGATAGCGACTCGTGATGATTAAAGATGGAAGCCTGGTGGCTGAACAGTCCATATGCAACACTCCAATTTGACCCTTACTTAGACTAGATGGGCGGTCGGAGAGGCCCCCTTCCGATCAATCGGCTGGTCACGTCAAGCCCTAGCACCTATATGATTGACCCAACCCTACTGCCTTTATGGCAAGCCCCAACCCTTTTTGTCACATGTACTAGAAGGCGGTGGTTGAGAGTCTTAATGTCCTGGGTATGACGTTAGACTCTATCTGATGGTGAAGTTACAATTCTTTGGAATGTTAAGTACCCCTTTATCACCCACACTTCTAAGTCTACGGAGTGATAGTACCTGTTAGGGTCCTATCTATGGGTTAAATAGAAAAACTGAAATTTAAAGAAATACGTTTAAAAATTGAGTTTGAAAGAAAATTGAGTACCCATCAAAAATGAATAAGACAAACATCTTCGGCATAAAATAACCCAACAGGTGTTGACATACCGTAAAATCCAAGCAACCATCCGCCAACGAAAACCGTTACACGGAGAGCGAGCTCATGGTCAAGTGTTCGTTGAAAGCACTGGTTCCCGCTAGATCACCGAAGTTAAGAAGCGACGAATTGGTGACCATTTAAGAAACAGCGGGTACTGTTAGCAACCTGATATCAAAATGACTTGATTCGGCATTAAATAACCCGAGAAGAATTGATATGCCGTAAAGCAAAATCCACCAACCAGCCAACGAAGAGCCATTCCGGTAATTATGAACTTTTGTTTAGTAAATTAGGGTGTACCAGAAAAAACAGAACCCACAAATTTTGTAATAAAACTGTTAATTTTCCCATTAAACAAATAAATTAGGGTTGGGGTTTAGGGTTAGTTTAATGGGAAAATGTATAAATAATTTGGGTTTGTTTTTTCTGGGTCACCCTATGCATGCTGATCCAGAAACAAACAATTTATTTATTTTCCCATTAAACTAACCCTAACGCTAAACCCTAATTTATTTGTTTAATGGGAAAATTAACAGTTTTATTACAAAATTTGTGGGTTCTGTTTTTTCTGGGACACCCTAATTTACTAAACAAAAGTTCATAATTAACGCGATTCCTGTAAATGACATATGTGTACGTGTATACACTTGTGTGTGCGTGCGTGTGTTTGTGTGTTCGCGTTCTCTCGTGTATCAGTAAATAAAGTGTCAACCCGTGCGTGGTTATTTACGCACTACCTGGAAGGAAGAAGGTCGTAAGTAACTTCGCAGCAGTCAATCAGCATGGACGTCATCCCAGGACAACATGGCGCCCGCTAACTGGCAAAGGCACGAAAAGCAGACGTTAATTAAACGCGTCACGTGATCTAGAACACCCATCATGTGACTTGGCCCCAGCAAGTCGTTTTCGGTCCTTCTAGTCCTGGCACGATTAATCACGTCATATTTTCGAAATTGCTCTCCTTTCACTTTTGAGGGGAGAGCAAGGAAATGGAGAGCTCACTATACCGGATCGTTTAAAGTAGGCCACTTGTTAACTTTGGTATGATATATGACTCTAGGACAAGCCCTAGCGACTTATTAAAATATTACCTCTGTCACATATCTTGCAAAGTTTTGAGAACCTCAATCAAATATCATTAAAAGTATATATTGCATTCCTGGAAACATCATAAAAATACTTTGAATTATTATTATTATCACTCTTTTTGCTTTTTTTTTTACATCAGCGTTAGCTGATGGTATTTCACTGGAGACTGAGTGACAACAAGTTCCCTCGGGTTTCCAGGACTCTTCTGAGTATTCTAGCCGATTCCAGCAGTGCAGTAATCTAGATGGTCCCAATTCTTCCTCTGATTTCCAGATCCTCCAGTCTTTTTTCCAAGTTTATTGGGACCGTTCCAAGTGCACCAACTACATACAACTACATTGGTATCCCTTTCACTCTCATATTCCATAGCCTTTTCAATTCTCTGGCAAGGTCCAGGTATTTATCCATCTTTTCATTTTCCTTCAGCTTCACCTAGTAATCTGCTGGGACCGCAAAGTCCACCAGTTGACACGTTCTCTTTTTTTTTCTTTTTTTTTTTTTGTTAATCAACACTAGGTCTGGTCTCCTGGCTGGGATAGGGTGATCTGTCTTTATATCATATTATTATTATTATTATTATTATTATTATTATTATTATTATTATTATTTCACTCCCTGTGGGTTTTAACACCCGCTTAAGCTGGTAGTTCACTGGAGTCTGAGCGACAGCAAGCCTCCTCAGGTCTACAGGACCTTTCTGAGTATTCTAGCCGGTCTTAAGAATGCCACACTCCCCAAAGCTTCAGATCTGGGACCTCTCTATCAGATGCAGTTTAGTATCATAAGATGGACACATATTGGGGGAGGGGGTCTTACCCCTTTTCAGGGGATACAGTCAGCGTATTCTAAGCACATCGATAGGGTATAAAATTGTTATCTAAGGCCAATAGCGTACGTACGTACGCATAAACACATACACACATTTGTATCCATGCTTTTTTGATTCTCTTTCTTTTACACACACACACTACACACACAGAGGGCCGGGTTTGCTCAGTCGGTAGAGCGTTCTGGCCAGAAACCACAAGGTGCATAGTTCGATACTGGCCCTTGCCAACTCAGCGTATGAGTAGCACAGGGATCTGTGGGGTAAGGTAAGAAGCTGATAGTAAGTGTGGCGCAAACAAAATCTACTTGCTCTAGCGCTAGTGAAAAGGGGATAGATTCCCTCGCTGATTGGCTAATACCGATTTTAGGCCATCCCGACGACTTTACTTATATATATATATATATATATATATATATATATATATATATATAATATAGGTGTGGCAAAAAAGTATCGAGATTTTTTGTACTTTTTGACGCACCTTGTATTCTGAAAAAAAAATAACGTTCCATTTATTCTTCATTTCTATTTTGGTAAATACAGCTTCAATCTCGATACTTTTTGACACACCTGGTATACACACACACACACACACACACACACACACATATATATATATATATATATATAATATATATATATATATATATATATATATACATATATAACGTTAGCTTAATTCTTTCTTTCGTTTAGAATGATTTATATTTTACTTATTTTTAGTCCCCTCTCTTGTTTTCATATAATTCTCTCTTGTTTTATATATATAAATATATATATAACAAGAGAGAAAATTATATGAAAACAAGAGAGGGGATCAAAAATAAGTAAAATATAAATCATTCCTAACGAAAGAAAGAATGAAACTGTCGTTTTAGCTACAGCTCTCCATTGGAAGCAAAAAAAAAAAAAAAGCTCGGTTTATTTTCCTCTGAGCGTTGCCGACAGCTGCTCATGTCAGCCGTCAGCCATTGTTTTCGCAACCAGATGACATCTATCCCGCCAATATACCCCACCTCTCCAATTGCCCCAGTGCGCATGCGTCCACGTTCATTTAGGAAGCGTCATCGTTCTTTCGGCTAATTGTTTTTAATACAAGATTTCCCTAATGACTCCTGTCTTGTTAACGTGTTCACATGGAGGCAGCCGCACGTGTTTATTTATGGGTGTAGATATATTAGGAGGTAACCCGTCAAAAATTACGCCCAGCACTTTCTGCATGAAATACTGACAATACGCCACTATTGATTTGGCTGATAGAAATTGCTGATGTTTACTTTGAGAGAGAGAGAGAGAGAGAGAGAGAGAGAGAGAGAGAGAGAGAGAGAGAGAGTCGTTTATTATTGTAAATTCACAGCATCATTAGTCAGCCATCAAAATATTTCCCCCTGACATTTTTTTAGGACGTTGCGTTACATCTCGGCTAAATTTTGTATTTCATCATAAAAGAACGATTACTCTTTTCTTTCAAAGAATTCCTTAGGGATTTTTTTTCTAAATCTGGAACTCGTTGGAACTACTGTCAAGAGAGGAAGTTGATAAAAAAAAGGAAAAAAAAACAAAAAAGAAAGAAATAGAATTAAAAAAAAGCAACTTATTTAATTGAAGTTTCCAAAAGTTAACAAAAATTCAATATTTTTAAGTTAAAATAATAAAAAAGGAACTAATTTTCATTAAGGTTTCCGAAAAATTTAACGCATGCAATTTTTTCAAATTAAAAAAAAAATAATAATGATAATGATGATAATAATTATAATGATAATAATACCTGAACCTTACCAGAGAATTGAAAAAGCTGAGGAATGTGAAAGTGATACCAATTGTAGTTGGTGCACTTGGAACGGTCCCAATAAACATGGATAAAAGACTGGAGGATCTGGAAATCAGAGGAAGAATTGAGACCATCCAGACTACTGCACTGCTGTAATCGGCTAGAATACCCAGAAGAGTCCTGGAGACCTGAGGAGACTTGTTGTCACTCAGACTCGAGTGAAATACCATCAGCGTTAGCTGATGTGAAAATCTCAAAAGGAGTGAAAATAAAAATAATAATAGGAGAGGTTGCACATAATGAGACTTGGACATGATTAAGAAGAGCAAACCTCGAGAGAGAAACTGAATCACTAGTAATTGCTGCATAATATAATGCCATAAGAACAAACTATATCAAAGCAAAAATTGATAAGACGCAACAAAACAGTAAATGTAGACTGTGCAGTGACAGAAATGAGACTGTAAACCATGTATTAAGCGAATGTAGCAAACTAGCACAACGGGAATACAAAACTAGACACGACTGGGTTTGGGAATGTGATCCACTGGGAATTATGCAAAAAGTTAAATTTTGACCATACAACAAAATGGTATATACATAAACCAGAATCTGTTCTTTAATAATGAAACGCATAAAATTCTCTGGGACTTTGAGATAAAGACGGATAACCCTATTCCAGCCAGGAGACCAGACCTAGTGTTTATTAACAACAAAAAGAAAAGAAAAAAGTGAACGTGCCAACTGGTGGACTTTGCAGTCCCAGCAGATCACAAGGTGAAGCTGAAGGAAAATGAAAAGATGGATAAATGTCTGGACCTTGCCAGAGAATTGAAAAGGCTGTTGAATATGAGAGTGAAAGTGATACCAATTGTGGTTGGTGCACTTGGAACGGCCCCAATAAACTTGGAAAAAAGACTGGAGGATCTGGAAATCAGAGGAAGAATTGAGACCATCCAGATTACTGCACTGCTGCAATCGGCTAGAATACTCAGAAGAGTCCTGGAGACCTAAGGAAACTTCTTGTCATTCAGACTCCATTGAAATACCATCAGCTAACGCTGATGTGAAAAACTCAAAAAAAGTGAAAAAAATAAGCAAAGAAAGACTAATAGCAGCAGCCAGGAAAAACAATTGCAACATATGGACGAGCACAAATATAACAAAAACAAGAAAACAGAAATGAGAAGAAAAACAACTATATGGACACTTCAAGTGACAAACTGGAGAGATCGCACATGGACGTGGCTAAGAAGCGAAAACATCAAGAGAGAAACTGTATCTCTTATAATTGCAGCACAAGATAATGCCACAAGAACAAATTATATAAAGGCAAAATAGATCAGACGCAACAGAAGAGCAAGTGTGGACGCAACAGAAGAGCAAGTGTGGACAAGCAAAGACCTATATCGATCAGCTCTGTAAATTCTGGATGCTGCACAAAGGACCCCCGGGGAGCGTTGACAGATAGGGATGGTTAGCGGGATATTTCATACTACCACTATTTGAGAACTTTCCTGGTTTTGTTCATTCACCCTTTAAAAGTTAAAAATGATTATCATTCATTTGTTAGATCGGGTGTATTTCATTCAATAATTGTATCATTCTTTTCAAATACATAAATCCGACATGAGGAGATGTAATACAAATTTATTCTAGGCTATATCCTGTTCAGCTGGCCTGTATTTGAGCTCTTTCTTGATTTAAGGAGAACGTTTTTAAAACGATTCGTTCATTCACACACACACACACACACACACACGCATATATATACACACACACTGTGTGTGTGCATGTGTTTACCTCACGACATTTCGTTTTATTGAAGAATAGTACATTTATTTTGATGACGTTATTCCATATAGCAAAACATATCAACAAACTATCTGTCTGTTTGTCTGTCCTCTCTCACACACACAACCACACATACATGCGTGCGCACATACACACACACATACATACATATGTATATCTATTATTATATTAAAGCTGAGTGAATCAAAGATTGTTTGCTAGAGACTTTTTCCTATTT
>CM042151.1:63680153-63717653 GCA_023376005.1 Doryteuthis pealeii | reverse complement strand
CCGCCGACTTTACTTATGCGACGAGCAGTATGTGGCACAAGGTCAATTTTTTAAGGTTATTTGCCGGAGCAGTTCAAGGTTGGTCAGGGGAGATCATACGTGTTCCAGCAGGAGTCTGCTCTCTCCCATAGATCCACGTTACCCGACATGTATTTACCCAACCCCTCCGCCGCAAACAGGATTTGACATAAGGTCAGTTTTTTTTAAAGCGGAGTTTAACAGATTTGAATTTAGAGTTTTCCTTTTCTTAGACCGTTTATCATATCAATGTTAAAGAGCCCAGTCTGCCCGACTATTCTACCCATAGCTGGATGTAGAATAGTTGGATGCGTCCCATTGTGGTGTAACAGTTAGCAAGATAGTCTCGCAGATCCATTACTACTGAATACCGAGTTCGATCCTCGCTGGATGCCCGTACTTGTGATCTTGTGTCACATCCTGCTCGTGGTGAATTGGTTGGATAAATATCTACCTTTCCTAAAGTATTAGCGCTACGGGAAATGCACACAGCCTCGTCCAGGATTTGAACTCGGGTCACCGTGTTACGATTTTATTCCTTGGTAAAGATTCTTTTGGTTGTTCCTTGGTGCTCCTCAGTATTGCAAGTCCTTCATCAATGATTGCAAATGGACGTCTCTGTATCAGTGATTAAGTAGTCAACCAGCCACGCATTAGGGCTTTTGATTGGCTGAGGTTTAAACCACGTGACCTCGCTTAGTCTATAAATGGTGTATTGTAGCACGGCTTATATACTATTAAAAAAAGTAGGAACAGCGTGGTGTAATGGTTAAAGTCATGGGAAATGGATTCGTCGCCCCGAGTTCAAATACTGGACTTAGCTGTCTACATTTCACATAGCGCTAATACTCTTGGGAAAAGTATGAATCCTACTCTCCCTCCAGATATGGGTAAAATAGTAGGACGGACTGGGCTCTTCAGCCTTAGTTAGGCAACCTGTCTAGGAGAAGGAAAACTGAATTCAAACCTGTTGAACTTGATAAATTGACCTTGTATCGCATCCTACTCGTGCGGAGGGGTTGGTAAATATATATGTACTAAAAATAATCCAACAAATGCAAACAGTCTCGTCCAGGATTTGAACTCTGGTCACCGTGTCAATTTCCAGGATAAGCATAACAATACGAGCACCTCCAGTTTTGGTGTGATAGATTTTTTCTTTATTCATTAATTATTTCTGTTTTCTTTCTTTTTTTTTCTTTCTTTCTTTTTCTTTTTTTTCTTTCTGATTCTGCAAAATCCTGATAATTACATAAAACTTGTTTTTTTTTTCACGTGTCTGAATTTTTTTAATGAAGTTTGATAATTTATATTATTTGGAGTTTTCGAACTGTTGTCCTCATCTTTATTGATATATACACAACGTTTCAGCCGATGTGCCCTCCAGTCTTCTGAAAGTGTTTCTCGGGAAACTTCTGGAAGTCAGTAACCTTCTCTTCAAACTCGGGAACCTTCTTGTCGAACTCGAAATTTGAGCGATTTTTCATCAGTCAATCTCTAAACAATGGTCTAATAGCACACCCACTAGTGGATGAGAATTTATACTTATATGCAAAGACTGCCGAAGAGATTTCGATCTGTTTTTAAGGAGAGCCTTGCAAATTAAGCGTAAATGGTAAACGTCAGCGACATTCCACTCCAGAGAATTCAATCTACCAGTGGTGGGGAGCACGCACACGTACGCGCGCACACACACACACACACACACACATATATATATATAATATATATATATATATATATATATATATATAATGGACTCTCCCGTCGATTTTCGACGTATGAGGGTTCATACACACAATGAACATCCACACAGGGATGTGTTTATAGTGGTGAAGGCTTGTGTTGGACCATCCACACTTTTTCGCACAGTCGATAGCAAAGAATTGGTGCATCAAGGGTTGCCACAAACCCAATCAACGACCGACCTCAGGAATTTTGAATTCAGAGTTATCCCTCTCCTAGACTGGTAGACTTCAGCCTTGGGTAGGTAACCAGTCTCTCTCCATATATATATATATTGTAAAACCCGCCTGATGAGGCTAAAACTCCTTTTTGGAGTTTCTGGGCGAAATAAAAATCTAACGGGATGTCGGTTTATCAAGTTTTTCTTTCTTTGAAAGATAAATATTGCTCTGTATATAATTTAATTTACTGATTATCTTACATTCAGCTCTTTTTAGGGATTTATAAAAACTCTTGGATGAGTATATATTTTTGAACCACAGACACGTGTTTCGGCTCATGAAATCTCTTCAGTGTGGCTAGACATTTGTGAGCTACCTACAACCGAGATAGAAAACGGATCGATTCAGCAGCAGTCGGACAGCTTACCGCTCGGCTATCGTCACCCACAGAATGCGAAAGGTATTTTAACTGTTTTAATACACACATCTATATATACGTAAAGGCCACCATAGAGTGCTCCATCCCTTTTATAGGAGAGTGTTGCGTTTACGATTTAGTTGGCGGCCGTCAGCGAAATCCCCTCCAAAGTGTTCAACCCCGGGATGGGGATTAAGGCAACATCTATAAAAAAATCAGACAAATAGTACCTCCCAAATATTCAAGCCCAACCTCCCACAAACATTACTACATTAATCTTTTTAGACTGCGATATTTTTTATACTTCACAGCAGTTAGCTACTTGAAATGAAAGGTAACTGCTATAAGAAGAAACAATAGGCTGCAGTGGCTCCATCTACTGGTAAATCCAGGTACTGCTTCAATGCACACTATTCTACAAAACAGTGTCAGGGAGGTTAATTAAATTCGTTTTGCCCATATCACGGGCCAATCATTCATTGGTTTATTTTTAAGATTCTGCTAACAAAAAACCAAAAATATTAAAAAAAAAAAAACAAAACAAAACAAACGAAGCGTTTTGGGTCTTGGGTCTATAACTTCCTTGTTCTCAAATGTCGCTGCAAAACAAAGGGAGAAGGGAACCATCGTTTACACACCGACCCCCAAATTAATTAAGGGTTTTCTTGAGATTAATTAGGCAATGTTCCACGTGACTAATTCAAAACAGTGCGTCGTTGACAAGGAACGCAAGTCTATTATTATTATTATTATTATTATTATTATTATTATTGAACCCCTTGCGTGCTTTTCGCACCAATTTTAACTGATGGTTTTTCATTGGTGTCTAAGTGCCAACAAGTCTCTTCAGGTCTCCTGTACTCTTCTCTTTAAGGGCCGCTCCAAGAGCCCAAACTATTCTATCGTGGTTCCCCAGGAAAATAATTTGAATGTAAAAATAAAGTAAAGTTGGTGGAGTGGCATATTGTCGGTATCAACCGGACAGCGAGGGAGTATATCCCCTTTTCGCTAGCGAGCTGACGTGAAAGTAATGGCGATGAAGGGGTATCAACAGGCATACATTTAATGAGAGCCAAACAAGTCCGGCACTACTTAAAAGGTACAATAAACCAGTCACTAGTATTAAAAAAAAAACAGCGTCCCCTGAAACTAGGAAGATTTTGCGATGTTGATTGTAGTAATTCTCCAAATCGAATATATATATATCTTATTATAATGGAGATTGTGTGTTTTGCTGTCTGTATATATTATAATATCACAATTAACATAGTTATTACATCACATTCTTCATGATTTTATTTATATTTTAAACCTCAATTATTAATAAAATGGCGTCACCTTTTTATTAGTGTTGTCCATATCTACATACTAATAACATGCTATTGTTTACAGTGTGATTCATGATATTAAAAATCGAATTTAATATATGTGCTCAGTGTTATTGAAACTGTTTAATGAATATAAGCAAAAATCTCTTCAATGAATCTTAAATGAATCTTAACAAGAATAACTGTCATCTTCTCTCCTCTTTTAACTAAATACTCAGTCGATTATACTAAATCTTTTATCTGCATTCTTATAGTTTCATTAGCCTGCTGGTATATATACGTTTGTGTGTCATGTAATGAATAAGTTATTAAAACAATGTGTGTGTATACGTCTTTTCAGTGCGGCTAGATTTTGCTGGTACTCTTATTAAGATACCAAGATTGACTTCATGATTTTTGCAAAATTAAATTAATTTCCCTAGATTTAGCCCACGTTATAGTATACTAACTTAAAAGCCGCGGTGTCGGGCGGCAATTAAGCTTGTTTCTATGGAGGACATTGGCCCAACAATGACACTTCATGCATTAAGTACATGTTAGATTTTAATTTAAGCTTACCTTTTAAAAATTCAACAATAATTCTTCTGCTGCCACTTAATTTAAAAACTATTTGATGTATGGAATTCCTTACTTTCCGTACAAACAATTATTTCTATTTCATGGATGAATTTCTCTGGATTTTGCAATTAATTTCGATTATACTCAAATTTATTTTTAAGTTGCAAAAATTCTTATCGTGAAAAAACATTCGTCGCAAAAAAAAAAAAAAAAAAAAAAAAAAATTTAAAAATCGTCGAAAACAATCGTAGTAATTAAAACTTGGGTATCCAAAATTTCAGAATTGCGGGTCCGGATTCAGCTCGGAATAGTTTTAATGCGCACACGGAGTCGGCCTGATTCCAAAATAGTATGATATGTTGGGTTACGACCTCTAGGAGTAAAATTGAAAAATGTGACACATGGACATTTGTATTTATTATTAGAGAAGTTGCTCAGCTGTGCACTAGGGTAGGTTGATTTTTCACTTTTTAAAAAAATTAAATTCTCTTAAATGCGAAAGTTGTGTATTGATATAATGAGTACTGATACCAAAACTAGATCTTTTACTTGCGCTATTGTTTGAGGAAATAGCATCAAATATTGTCTACTAAAATGCACCAAAAATCCTCGCTTTCGCAAAATTTAGCATAGAAATTGGTTTGAAAATTTAGCTTTTTCAATATTTAAAACAGAAAAGCTTGTCATTTTAAACGAAACGAATAAAATATTATAACTAGAATTCAAATTGAAAATATTACCCCATCACCACCGATATGCTGCTTTTTACCTAATCGGTAAGCTGTAACAGTGATGACATGTTAAGATATTGAAATCTATTTCCTTAAACAAAAAGTCTTGAAGAAAAATATTTTGTGTGGCAATTCTTTGTTAATTTGCAACATTCACCACATGGGAGATGTTACAGTTCCAAAATCGACCTACCTTATTATACACAGACATTTAATTATTTTTTAACACCTTAAGACTAAAAAAAAAAATACTCAGTCTATATTTTTGTAACATACCACATACTTATCTATTTATATAAAATACGTCTGTATTTATTTTAGTTTTGTTAGTATACCCATAACTTTCTCAACTGAGCAGAGTTGAAACCTGTTTTTCAGATATACCTACGTTAAACTGCATCTCCTGGAGCTCTGGGGAGTGTGGAGTACCCCTTCATCGCCATTACTCCCATGTTCACACTGATCCAGAGTGGTAGTACCTGTTAGCTGACCATGTCAAGTCCTATCACCTATATGATTGTTTCAACCTTATTGTCCTTATAGAACCCCCCAACCTTTTTATCATATATATTTACCAACCCCTCCGCACAAGTAGGATGTGACACAAGGCCAATTTCCTAAGCGGAGTTTAACAGGTTTGAATTCAAGTTTTCCTTCTCCTAGACTGGTTACTACCCAACGTTAAAGAGTCCAGTCTGCCCTACTATTTACCCATAGCTGGAGGGAAAATTGGATTCCCACCTTACCCAAGGGTATTAGCGCCATGTGAAATGCAAACAGCTTCATCCAGGAATTGAACTTGGGTCGATGAGCCCATTTCCTACGACTCTAACCATTAGACCACGCGCCTCCACTTTTTTTATCATATGGGTGATAGAAGGCGGTGGCTAAGAGTCTTCATATCCTGGGAATCACGTTAAACTCTATCTGATGGTGAGGTTCCAGTTTTGAAGGTTTGGGGAATGTGGAGCACCCTTCATCACCATTTCTCCCAGGTCCACTCTGACCCAGAGTGGTAGTACCTGTTAGAGTCCCATCTATGGGTTAAATAGAAAATATTTGTTTATAAAAAAAATGAGTATCCATTAAGAATGAATTTATTTCAACTTTGTTGGTATCAAATGACCCAGAGGTTGATATACTGTAAAAAACCAAACAAACCAATGAATAAAACAAAACGTCTTTGGCATAAAATCACCCAACAAGGGTTGACATGCCGTAAAACCCAACCAACAACAGACAGTTCTAAAAGCTAACGTGAATAACTCCGATAAATTGCAAATTTTATGAATTTCCATATCAAGCATTCTGTTCATTAGGATCACTTGCATTAATGGTAACATTGGTTCTGCGTCTCACTACCTTTCAGAAAGTATTATTATAGGTTGGAGCGCTGGTTAGAGTCGTAGCAAATGGACTCGTCGACCCGAGTTCAAATCCTGGACGAAGCCACAGTTCACATAGCGTTAATACCCTTGGGAAAGGTATGAATCATACTATTTCCCTCCAGCTACGGGTAAATAGTAGGACAGACTGGGCTCTTTATCCTTGGTTAGGCAACCAGTCTAGGAGAAGGAAAACACTGAATTCAAACCTCTTAAATCTCCGCTTAGGGTGGTTACTAGTAGAATAGGCTCAGGCCTACTTTTTAAAAAAATTGAATTAAATAAGAATTTTAAAATTTTTAGCGTTATTTGTAAATGGTTCTTAAAATATATACTAGTTGTATGTACCCGGTCTTGGCCGGGTTATATAGTCTCCAACCAAATAAAAGTGGAGGTGCGTGGTGTAATTTTTACCATCGTAGGAAATGGGCACGTCAAAATGAGTTCGGATTCTGGACGAGGCTGATAGCATTTCACATATCGCTAATACCTTTGGGAAAGGTATGAATCCAACTATTCTCCATCCAGTTATGAGTATTAGTAGGACAGTCTGGGCTCTGTAATCTTGTTTAGGCAACCAGTCTAGGATAATGAAATCTCTGAATTCAAACCTGTTAAATTCCGCTTAAACAATTGACCTTATGTCCCATCCTGCTCGTGTAGAGGGGTTGGTATATATATATATATATATATATATATAATATGTGTGTGTATGCATACAATATATGCATAAAAACATACAAAGAATAGATATCAACTATCTACAAGTTACCTCCTCCTCTCTCTCTCTCTCCCCCCTCTCTCTCATTCAGTCTATTTCTGAGCTCCCCAATCTCTCTCTCTCTCTCTCTCTCTCTCTCTCTCTCTCTCTCTATATATATATATATATATATATATATATATATAATATTATTCTCTTTCTCTCTCTTTCTAACTTTTTTTCCCTCTCAGTCTGTTTCTGCCTCGCACATGCGTGCCTGTCGCATTCCCCCAATTTCCCCAGCGTTTTGTATATCTCAGGTTTATTCACTAAGCCCCCCACTCACTCACGCCCTCTCTCTCGCTCTTTCTTTCTTCTTCTGTTTGTATACAACTCTAATATTGTAGTCTCTCTCACCTTTATTTCTATTTGTCTAATCCTCTTCAAGTCTCGCCCTCTTTCTATCCCTCTTTCTCTTCTTTTACTTCTAGTCTCTCTCTCCCTCCCTCTCTCTCTCTCTCTCTCTATCTCTCTCTCTCTCCTCTCTCACACACTCACTCACTCACTCCCTAACTCTCTCTTTTCTTTTTTTCTACTTAACTATAATCTTCAATCCCCCCTATCTATCTCTCTTTCTCTCTCTCTCTCTCTCTGTTATTATTTATTATTATTTAACTTTAATATTCAAGTCTCTATCTTTCCTTTTATTTTTATTTAACTCTGATCTTCTTCTAGTCTCTCTCTCTCTCTCTCTATTTCAGTTTCGTTCTATTTCTAAGTAATATTTTAAAACTCTCTCTCTCTCTCTCTCTCTCTCTCTCTCTCTCTCTCTCTCTCTCTCCCTTTCGCTCATTCCATTCTCATCTTATCTAAATATCCCCCTCTAATGTAGTTTCCAATTCTCTTTCACTCCTTTCCTCCCTTTCGTGACCCTTAATTACGTCTCCACTGCCCTGGGGTCCGAATTCTGCCGCAGGAACCATGTCAGACGTCGATATTACATGCTTCGACCTCTTCCCTCAATCAGTCCTGACACATCTCTTACTTCATAGATGCCAACCAATTCAATTCTCCCCCTACCCGACCTCCCAGACTACTACAGGCCCTCCCAGCCAACCCACGGGGGCAAGATGTCACCCTTTCAATCCTTGATGCACGCACCCAGACGCAATTTCACTCAGCTACTTATTTATGATTCACCTTTGAGTTCCGAGACATTTTGCGCCAACATCCGAAAGAATTCACTTGCTTATTTCGCGCCCGGATTTCTTTTTTTGTTTTTTGCTATTTGTTTTATCTATCTATCTATCTATCTATCTATCTATCTATCTGTTCATATCTATCTATCTATCTATCTATCTCTGTTCATATCTATCTATCTATTCTATCTATCTATCTATATTATATCTATCAATTATCTATCTCTATTCATATCTATCTATCTATCTCTTCATATCTATCTCTGTTCATATCTCTCTCTCTCCTCTCTCTCTCTCGATCGATCGATCGATATCTATCTATCTATTTATCTATCTCTGTCATCTATCTATCTTATATATATATATATTATATATATATATAATATATATATATATCTATATCTATCTGTTCATATATATATCTATCTGTTCATATATATATATATCTGTTCATATCTATCTATCTCTGTTCATATCTATCTATATATCTATATATCTATCTATCAATCTCTGTTCATATCTATCTCTCTGTTCATATCTATCTATCTATCTATCTATCTCTGTTCATATCTATCTATCTATCTATCTATCTATCTATCTCTGTTCATATCTATCTATCTATCTATCTATCTATCTATCTATCTATATATCTGTTCATATCTATCTATCTATCTGTTCATATCGATCTATCTATCTATCTATCTATATCTGTTCATATCTATCTATCTATCTATCTATATATCTGTTCATATCTATCTATCTATATATCTATATCTGTTCATATCTATCTATATATCTATCTCTATCTCTGTTCATATCTATCTATCTATCTATCTATATCTGTTCTATCTATATATATCTATATATATCTATCTATCTATCTATCTATCTATCTATCTATCCTATCTATCTATATCTATCTATCTATCTATCTATCTATCTATCTATGTTCATATCTATCTGTTCATATCTATCTATCTATCTAGCTAGCTAGCTAGTTAGCTATCTATTCATATCTATCTATCTATTATCTATCTATCTATCTCTGTTCATATCTATCTATCTATCTCTGTTCATATCTATCTCTGTTCATATCTATCTCTTTCATATCTATCTATCTATCTCTGTTCATATCTATCTATCTATGTTCATATCTATCTGTTCATATCTATCTATCTCTATCTATATCTATCTATCTATCTATCTATCTATCTATCTCTGTTCATATCTATCTATCTCTATCTATCTATCTCTCTATGTATCTCTGTTCATATATCTATTTCTCATCACATTCGGTTTCTATCTATCTATCTATCTAATCTAATCTATTTAAGTTTGCTCCTATCTCTCTTCTCTCTCTCTCTCTCTCTCTCTCTCTCTATATATATATATATATATATATATATATATATATATATATATATATTCAAGATGCTGGTTGATTGGTTTTACAACATGTAAACTATTTTTGAGTTATAATTGTCAATTTTCTCAAGTGATTATATGGTTTCAATGGAGGTGTGTGGTGTAATGGTTAGAGTCGTCGGAAATGGACTCGTCGACCCGAGTTCAATTCCTGGACGAAGTTGTTTGCATCTCATATACCGCTAATACCCTTGGGAAAGGTATGAATCCAATTCTCCCTCCAGTTATGGGTAAATAGCAGGCAACTGTGATCTTTAACCATGGCTAGGTAACCAGTCTAGGAGAAGGAAAACTCTGAATTCAAACCTGTAAAACCCGCGTAAGAAATTGACCTTGTGTCGCATCCTGCTCGTGCAGAGGGGTTGGTAAATATATATATGGTTTCTAGCAACGAGTATATTTAAAATTGTTTACGCATAGTTATATAGTTTTAAGCATTACTGTTTAATACTCATAATTTGCACAGTTATTTGGTTTCAAATATTCCTAATTAGTACTAATAATTATATATATTTATGTAAGGGCTGGTTTAACTCAGTCGGTAGAGGGTTCGACTAAGAACACAAGGTTCTGGGTTCGATATCGACCCACGCCAACTCAGCGTATGAGTAGCACAGGTATCTGTGTTGTAAAGTGAGGAGCTGATAGTAGGTGTGACACCCACCTCAGATGCTAAAAAATCATCTCCTTGGTCTAGTGCTAATGAAAAGGGATATACTCCTTTGCTGTCTGGCTGACATTAGGCTGCCCCATCAACTTTACTTCTACTTACTAATAATTATGACGTCGTTATTTGAATGAGATCTTAAAAATTCTTCGACGCCTTGTTTGATCAACAGTCAAACTACTCAAAAGAATTTCTTAGGTTGGGTCATTGCTATGTTCGAATAGGGGAGAACTGAAGCCGGGGATACTTCTTTTTCATTTTCCTCCTTCCTTCATTCCTTCCTTCTTCCATTCCATTGAAACAGGCCTTAATTTCCCCCCTTCTCTATTTCTCTGACTCTTCTCTTTCTTTTTTCTTTCTTCTTGTTTCTTCCTTTCTTTTCTCCTTTTTTCTTTCTCCTTCTTTCTTTCTTTCTTTTTATTTCTCCTTTTCTTATTATAGTTGCCGTAATGATTATCGTTAAAGGAAATGGACTCAGCGATCCGAGTTCAAATCCTGGATAAGACTCCATTTAATATATCGCTAATACCCTTGGGAAAGGTATGCTTCTAACTATTCTCTTTTCACCTATGGGTAAAGAGCAGGACAGATTTAGACAACCAGTTTAGGAGAAAGAAAACTGATACTAATATATAGATTATGATAATAATTCTAGCACATATATGATAAAAAAAGGTTGGGGATTGCCATAAGAGCAATGGGGTTGCGACAGTCATATAGGTGCTAGGGCTTGATGTGACCAGCCGATTGGTCGAAGGGGACCTTTCCGATCGCCTGTATAGTCTATATCAGGGCCAAAGTGGAGTGTTGTATGTCATGGACTACCCAGCCACCAGGATTCCATCCTTAATCAACACGGCGCCACCCACGGTCAACAGGTGACCCCTATGCCGAGTTGCAATCGGTGTATTATAAAGCCCCAGCCGACAAGGCTGGTTCTCGTTGGAACAACAGTCGATGATGATATTGATGCTTCTATTTTGGAAAGATTCTAATAAACATTTCATACTTATGTTCAGTCGCCAGGATTCCATCCTTAAGCAACACGGAACGCACGCAATCCACGACCAAAAGGTGGCTTCATTGGGGCGATCTTAGCCCCCTGCAGACGCGCAGTCGGTGTATGTGTCCTCCCCAGCCGACAGGGTGAGAAGAAGACTTGTTGTCACGTAAAGGTCACCAGTTACTGCTGATGAGAGCACTCCGGGAGAAGAATGAGGGAAAGTAAAGAGAATTATTATACAATAACAATTGCTAGAAGTATTGATGTTAGCAGCTACAATAATAAGAAGGAGAAATAAATGGAATCCTATACGATTTACAATTAAATATAATGAGAAAAGGAAATGGAAAACTAACATTATCACAATTACTAGTCGGACCCGTAGAAATTCAGCGGTTTAACTCGTATATACAAATAATATTTATTCCCCAATGCTTGTATGGCATCCATCAGTCTAACGAGACTATAGATCTGTCCCTGGATCTCGACCCAGGCTTAAGAAAGGTTTTATGGAAAACGGGCAGCTGCCCATGCAGTCGTTCTTTTCAGATCCCCACCACCACCACCACCATTTTCCAGCTCTGACCGCAAAGCGTTATTGCTCCCCGCTCTCGCAGTCTTATCTACAGGCTGTCCATAAAGTCAGTGTGCACTTTAAAGAATTTTTAGAAATTTAAAAATGCACATGGACTTTATGGATAGGTTGTATATCTTTTTTTTAAACGGGTGGCCTTCACTGGTGTTGTGATTGCTCTTGTTGTTGTTGTTGTTGCAGTTAATAGCATGAATTTGCCCAACCTCCCCACCACGAGCAGAATGCGACACATGGTCAATATTTAAATGGAGTAAAGCTGAATTCAAAGTTTTTCTTCTCCTGGACTGGTTGCCTGATCAAGGCTAAAGAACCCAGTCTGACTTACAATTAACCCATAGATTGAGGTGGTGAGAAATGATGCCTTTTCCCATTAGCCCAAAGTGAAATGCAAACAGCCTCGTCCAGAATTTGAATTCAGGTCGCCGATTCCATTTTCTAAGACGATAACCGTTACGTTAAATGCGACGGTAGTAGTAGTATTAGTAGTAGTAAAAGTAGTAATACTTGTTGTTCTTGTTATTGTAGGTGCAGCGTCATTTCTGTTACTAATTTCCCGCTTTCTAATATTTCAAATATGTAATATTAATGTGGAGTAAAACTGAATTCAGAGTTTTCTTTCTCATAGATTGGTTGCCTAGCCAAGGCTAAAAAAGAACCAATTTTGATGTTGTGTGTGTGTGGGGGGGGGTGAAATGCAGGATTAATGACTTTTCCCAAGGACATAAAGGCGAAACAAAATAAAAACAGTTTCGTGTTATTTGGATTTTTCTGGCCTTATCTTTATTGTTATATACACGTTTCAGCCGATGTGACCCCCGGCCTTCTTCTGGTGTTTCGGTCAAAACGTTGTGTATATAACAATAAAGATGAGGACAACTGTCGGAAAAATTCATATCATACAAATATCTCAAGGCTCATCTACAAAATTTAGACTAATAAAAACAGCCTCATCCAGGATTTGAACTCGAGTTGCCGATTCCAATTCCTTTGATGATAAACGTTACATATAGCTCGACTCTGTTAGTAATAGTAGTAGTAGTTGTTGCTGTAGGTGTAGTATCATCCCTATCAATACTTCTCTCCTTTCTTTCTAATATTTTGAATATGTCATTCCAATTTCTGTAATTTGATTTATACCCCTACATCTAGGTACAAAGAAAGACAGATTGAGCTCTTTAACCTTGGTATAGCAGCTGATTTAGAAGAAGGAAAACCTGGAATTCGAACCTGTTAAATCCCGCTTATGAAATTGGCCTGGTGTCACATCCTACTCCTGTGCAGGGGTTATATATATATTGTTGGCATCCTTCCGTCTACTAAAGACGATGGCATATTATCCATTTTTTGCTTTTTTTTTCATCTGCAACTGCGCGAGTGGCTGAACAGACCAATTTTTGAATGGCAATCTCTGGTGCAGTGATTGCAAACACACGGTAATGCTTACTGGAGATACGATTGTCTCTCCTTCCTTTTGGCTCTCTTTTCCGTGGTGGCTTCTTTCTTCTCTTTTTCCCTTCCTTGTATGACGAGGAGGCGCCAGGTCGTACGGTCTTATATATATATATATATATATATATATATATATATATATATATATATATTGTAAACACGGTTTGTTTTGAATGGCTTTTTGCCGATAATTTTTGTAAGTGCTTAATTGTCGTACCTAATTTTGAAAATTAATTAATTAATAATGAATTAGGCGGGAATACCTATTAAATGTATGGCTAAACAAATCGAGAAAAATCAATCTCTGTATGTACATTTCGGCCTATTAGGCCTCATCAGCAGAGCTATAGATCGGAAGACCGCCCTGTGCGTGATTTGAAACCGGACTGCCAAGCTGACAGGCCGATCCCATAACCTCTACACTAAACGGACTTCTTAGATTTTATGATTTGTTTAGAGTAGGTTAATATTCCACTTCTAGTGACTTTTATTATCCGATCTATAGCTCTGCTGATGAGGTCTAATAGGCCGAAATGTACATACAGAGATTGATTTTTCTCGATTTGTTTAGCCATACATTTAATAGGTATTCCCGCCTAATTCATTATTAATTAATTAATTTTCAAAATTAGGTACGACTCCAATTAAGCACTTATTCTCCCAAAAATTATCGGCAAAAAGCCATTCAAAACAAACCGTGTTTACAACTTATCATATCGTCGTGTAATAAAAGTCACTAGAAGTGGAATATTAACCTACTCTAAACAAATCATAAAATCTAAGAAGTCCGTTTAGTGTAGAGGTTATGGGATCGGCCTGTCAGCTTGGCAGTCCGGTTTCAAATCACGCACAGGGCGGTCTTCCGATCTATAGCTCTGCTGATGAGGCCTAATAGGCCGAAATGTACATACAGAGATTGATTTTTCTCGATTTGTTTAGCCATACATTTAATAGGTATTCCCGCCTAATTCATTATTAATTAATTAATTTTCAAAATTAGGTACGACTCCAATTAAGCACTTATTCTCCCATATATATATATATATATATATATATATATATATATATATATACATGTGTGTGTATGTGTAACCTTCATTAAATATCCTCCTTTTCATTTAGTTTGTCTCGGCAATAAAATTTGTTGAGATATTTTTAAATTCTTCACTACAACTTAACCTGTTATTTTTTGTTTTGTTTCAATTTCCTCACCCTTCTCCTCCGTCAATTTGTCTCTTTTTTTCTTTTTTTACTTCTCCTTTTTCCCCAACCCTTTCTTCTATTATTCTCTTTTTTTTGTCCCTCATTCTTCTTTACTTTTTCCTTACACACTCACAAACACTCCTACCACCATCATCATCATCATTAACAACAACAATAACTCGGAACAGTTTCTCTCCTCCGCAATTCCTAATACTTTCGTTCCTACACAAAAGCTACCTGACCACACCCTGTCGAACTATCTTTCTTGACAAACCGTTGACACCTCCATCCCCCCCTACACACACCTAAACTGAGAGACCCTTACCAAGCACTACCTTGACACCATCCAGACCCACCCAGCCCGTCACACCCGGCGTTTCAAGTTACTGTCGTGTAGATGCGGACTAACGCACAGAATTGCAATTTTCCGAAACATTCCGATCTTGCCCGTCCGACGGTTTCCGGCCTGTCGCATTATAAACGAGGGACATCTACTTCCGGTGTGTGCATCACAGGGCATCAGCGTCGTGAGCCCCGCTCTGCCCATCGTCCTTCGTGGAATGTCGAAACCTTAATGGCTACTGTAGATTCGGCGTGACGTTGTCTACAAGAAAGGTTTCCCGCCGGGAACCTTCCTTCGCAGTAAATTGAAATAGCACAACGATTATTCTTTTCTTTCTCTCTTTCTTCTTCTTTTCTCTTTCTTTCTTTTCTTCTTCTTATTCTTCTTTCATTTTCTTTCTTTCTTGTCTTTCTTTCCATCTTTTTCTTTCTTTCTTTTTCTCTTTCTTTTCTTTCTTTCCTTCTTCTTTCTTTCTTTCTTTCTTTCTTTCTTCTTCTTTCTTTCTTTCTTCCTTTCTTCTCTTTCTTTCTTCCTTTTCTTCTCTTTCTTTCTTTTTCCTTTTTCTTCTTCTCTTTCTTTCTTTTTTCCTTTTTCTTCTTCTCTTTCTTTCTTTTTTCTTCTTCCTTCTGTTTTCTTTTTTTCTTCTTCTTCTTTCTTTCTCTTCTTTTTTCTTTCTTCTTTGTTTCTTCTTTTTTGTGAGGTTTGCATACAACCGTTAGCTGATGGTCTTTCACTGGGGTGTAAGTGACAACAAGTCTCCTTATGTCTCCAGGACTCTTCTGAGTATTCTAGTGGATTGCAGCAATACAGTAGTCTGGATGGTCTCAATTCTTTCTGTGATTTCCAGTTCCTCCAGTCTTTTTTCCAATTTCATTGGGACCATTCTAAGTGCACCAACTACAATTGGTATCGCTTTCACCCTCATATTCCACCGCTTTTTCAATTCTCTGGCAAGATCCAGGTATTTCTCAATCTTCTCGCTATTATTATTATTATTATTATTATTATTATTATTATTATTATTTATTTATTTATTTATTACCCTTACTCTTATTTTCCCTCTTCTTCTTCATCATCTTTCTTTCTTTCTTTCTTTCTTTCTTTCTTTCTTACCCATTCTTATATTTTCCCAATTCTGCATCTTCTTTCTTTATTATATCTTCTATTTTTCTTCTTTCTTACTTTCTTTTTACTTTTTCATTTTTCCTTTTTATTTCTTCTTTATCATTTTCATCTGTTCTGTTTCACACCAGGGATTTTTTCATTTGGTCGAAGCACCTCTGAACCCCCTCCTTTGATATGGTACCAAGTTGCAGCGTCATTTTAATTTTAACGAATTCTACATCTTCAATTCTTTGTTAAGATGAATTTTCAATTTTGAAAACAAAAAAGTTCGCACGGTGCGAGGTCCAATGAGAATGGCGTGTGCCGCGCTTGCATAGTTCTGTGTTTCACCCTAAATATAACGATAAAAAGCATTAAGAATTGGCGTTAACTCGCCAAGATGTCTAGTCAGTATTACCTTATTGTATAATATGATCGCCCTGTCGGTTGGGGCAGTAGAATACACCGAATGCATCTCTATAGAGAGGTAAGACCCCCCCCACACACACACACACAAATAGAGCCACCTGTTGGTCGTGGGTGGTGACCCTTGATGCATGAGGGTGACATCCTGGTTGCTGTGCAACACTCTACTTTGGCCTTTACTTTAGCTAGACGGGTGCTTGTAGAGGCCCCCTCCGATCAATCGGCTGGTCATGTCAAGTCCTAGAACCTATATAATTGTCTCGATTCTATTGCTCTTATGACAAATCCCTCTTTTTATCATATATGTGCTAGAGGGCGGTGACTTGGGGTCTCAGTGTCCTGGGTATGACGTTAATCTGCATCTAATGGTGCATTTCTAATTCTGGAGCTTTGGGTAGTGTGGAGTACTCCTTAATCACCATTACTCCCAGTTCGAGTCTGACCCGGGGTGGTAGTACCTGTTAGGGTCCCATCTATAGGTTAAATAGAATAAAATGAGTTAACAAAAATGTTTTAAAAATTGAGTTCAGAAAAAGAATTTTTAATACCATAACCCAACAAGGGTTGACGTGCCATATAATATAAAAAGGGAAAGTAATGTATAATATGATTGATTTTAACGGTATATCAACCCGTCTCTGGTTATTTTATGTCTAGAGGTTAGGAAATTGCGTTCATTTTACATTAAAATCTATATTGTTGGTTTAGTTGTTTCTAAAGAGCATTTTGCACACTGTTAGCTCAGTCGGTAGAGCGGTCGGCTAGAAACCACAAGGTTCCTAGTTCGATACCGGCTCTCGCCAACTCAGCGTATGAGTAGCACAGGGATCTATGCAGTAAAGCAAGGAGCTGATGGTAGGTGAGGCGCTCCAGCTCAGACGCTAAAACAATCTCTTTGGTCTAGCGCTAGTGAAAAGGGGATATACTCCCTCGCTGTCTGGCTGATACCGACTTTAGGCCGCCCCGTCGACTTTACTTTACTTACATGATATCAAGTATTCCTATCCGATACAAATAATTTGTATACAGTTGTATGATTTCAGGTATCCCAATCTAATTCTAATAATTATATGGTTCCAAGTAATTGAATAATATTATGTATTATGTAGACTTTTTGGACTGTTGTCCTCATCTTTATTGTTATATACACAACGTTTCGGTCGATGTGACCTCCGGCCTTCTGAAGGTGTTTCTTGTCGAACTCAGAAACCTTCTCGTCGAACTCGGGAACCTTTTTGTCGAACTTTCAAATTTCCAAGTCGTAATTAGGGGCCTTTATGGAACTTCTAACAGAACCCTTTATTTAATTCATTGGGGTAAATTGTTCTCATTCAGTTAACCAAGACCGGCTCCAAGTGTTAAGCTAGTTTAAGTATTCTATGTTATTTTTCGTCCGCAATCAGGATTAAACCTGCAATCTATAGATTAGTGTCACTTAGAACTCTATCACCTCAACCACTATATCTGTTGTGCCATGTGTCCAACTGGATACGAAACACCTGAAGAAGGCCGATGGGCATATCGACCCAAAAGTTGTGTATATAACAATAAAGATGAAGAAAACAGTCCGAAAAATCTAAGAAATACAAACTACCAAGCCTCATCTAAAACATTCAGATAAATAATTTTTTTTCACTGAAGCGACAGCAAGTCTTCTCGGATCTCCAGGACTCTCCTAAGTATTCTAGATGATATTATCAACGCTGTGATCTTTCTCTGATCTCCAATTTTCTCCAGTCGATTTTCCAGGCCTTCCTCCTCCCCTTGTCTGTTTTAATTCCCCCCACTCATCCCGCTGTCTCATTTACTTCCCCTCCCTCTCTCTTTCTGGCATCTTTTTTTTCTTGCGTGAGTTAATCTCAGTCTCTTCTTACTTCCGTCTGATCCTTCCCAACACCACCTTCAATTGCCACACCTTGAATTTCCCTCCCTGCCCTTTCTTGACTTTTTCTATTCTTACGTCTGTAAATCTCGTTGTCTCGTTTCTCACCCCCTAAATATCTCCATACCCACCCCGCACTGGCCAACACTATCGATTGCCTCATCTTCCCTAGTTCTCTGTTGCGCTCCCACTACCCAACCCCCCTCTCTCTTTCTCTGTCCTTCTCTCTCCCTTCCTCTCTCTCTCTCTCTCCTCCTCTCCTCTCTCTCTCTCTTTCACTCTCCTGTTTTATAATGCCAAAACCTTGCATCCAATATCGTTCCAACCAAATAGAAAGTCTTACAAACACCAAGAAAATAAAAAGAAACTAAGTAAAAACGAACAAAAAAATTAAACAAAATAAAAAAAGAAGAAGACAAATCACTGACAATATGAAGTCCATCAAATCAGCAACACGACTTCCGCTACTGACGTCGGCCATTGACACCGGAAGTGTGCCACCGGAACAGGTTGCTATTTTAATGGCATTGCCTCCATAATTTTCTCCCGCCGCTTCTCGACCGATTTCGCCCGAATTCCGACAACTCCACCCCCTATCCATTTTCACACTATCCTACCCACCCCCCGTCCCTTCATGCCCCCCCCCCGTCACTTATCCCGTTTTTAGGTCTTAACATTTTTAAGATAAAGTCGTGATACTCTTTAAAACTTCATTAATTTTATGACTCAGCACATTGTGAATTTTACAAGTATTTAGGTTGACATCTAGCTAAACAAGCTTTTAACTGAGTTTGCCTGGTGATTAGGCCATTTCGATATTACCAATGTACGAGGGTGAGTCAAAAAGTAATACCATTTTGTTTAGGACAGGTATAATTACCGACACAGGAACTTGTATCATACATCAAAATGAAGCTGGTCCTCTGTGGTTCACATCCCTACTTCTCTACATTGTCACTGTTTCTCTCAATAGCAATGTTCCACCTTCGAATGAGAGCATGTACCTCTGCCCTGTAAAATTCTGTTGACTGTTCTTTGAGCCACTTCTTCACTGCAGATTTCACTTCCGCGTTACTGAAATAATGTTTGCCTCTCAAACCCTCTTTCAGGGGACCGAAAAGATAATAGTCTTAAGGCGCTAAATCGGGTGAGTATGAGGATGGGGTACAGTTGTCCACCCGAATGAGGCGATCTTCTCCCTTGTCCTGATGCTTATGTGTGGTCGCTCATTGTTATGCAGAAGGGGACATTGTCGATTGGCAAGTTGGGTCTTACTTGTTGGATTCTTGCTCTGAGCCTCGTTAGGATCTCAATGTAGGCCTTAGTTTTATAAAAAAAAAACACATGAAATAAAGAAAATGACTTACTTTTTGACTCACCCTCGTATATTGATAAGTACCGTCGTTTTTTTAGACGGTTAGTGCAGAAATAGATTTTGAATTCAAGGTTGTTGAAATTCAAATATATAAATACTAGAAAAATTATTGTCCGAGGACATGTCGATGAAAGAAGCTTTAAAAATGGCTCAGGCCATGGAATTGGCGACTGCACATGTAGCAATTAGAATGAAAAAAGAATATTCTCCAAGCCCGAAAGTGAACGTAATAAATGAAGTTAAACAATGATGAGACTTGTAAGTAATTAGATGACTGACATTTACAACCACAGTACCGTGGGTCAAAACAAAAAAGTAAATGCCAAATATGAGGATAAGCCAATTTCCAATCCAATTTGCATTTTGTTAAAATTAGGAGAGGTTAGAGATCGCACTCACCACGATCATTATATTTCTAAAGGAAGATAACTATTAAATCTATCACTTATTCATGGATCTATTTAACCAAGTATGTTCATAGATAGATAGATAGATTGATAAATAGATGAACATAGAGATAAGATACAGACAGAGATAGATAGATAGATAGATAGATAGATAGATAATATGAACAGACTAGATAGATTAGATGTAGATAGATAGATAGATAGATATGAACAGACTAGGATAGTGTTGAGGTGGGCTCGTCCACCCTTGTTATAAGGTGGTAGTTACCACGTTCAAGGTCCGAGTCTGCTATATACAGGGGGGTGCAAAAGTAGGTATACAACAGTATCACACAGATGAAATTAGTAGCATACTATCTTAAGTGTCCTCATTTTGTAAAATTTTGGTGTCATTAGCCATATTTAATTGTGACTAATAACTAAAATGTTATTAATGATAATAATTAATGTTATTACACGTACTAGCAAATATAAACACCCTCCGGGTGCAAGTATTTAAGTTTTAATGTAATAAATATATTTAAATTTAGAAAGGCTAATGAAACTAAATAAGAATACAGTAAAAAATTTGAAACAGATAAAAAAAGATTTGAAATAGAGGGAGTATAATAAAAAAAATGGAACAACTGAAACTTACTCTTCCATCACTCTCGTCTTTCATTGTTATTTTTTCTAATTTAAGTATTTAGTTATAAGAGGAAGTAAAGAATAAAATGACAGTTATTTTATCTTGTTAATGGATTTCATTTAAGATTCATTGAAGAGATTTTTGCTTATATTCATTAAAAAAAACTAAACAGTTAGAAATCAATAATACTAAACACACATATTTATTAAATTCGATTTTTTAATATTAATATGCAAATTAGCCTTCCCGTTCAAACTGTAAACCGCTATTTTTGTTGTATATATAATATAATTGCATGTTGTCAGTATGTAGACATAGTTAACAGTATTAATAATGTAAGACAATTTTATTAATAATTGAGGTTTAGATAAAAATAAAATCATGGAGAATGTGATGTCAATAACTAAGGAATTGTGAGAGTAGGAATATAGTTTCGGTTACAGACAGAAAAACACACAATCTCCATTATAATAAGATATGTAAGATTTGTTTGTTTAATAAATGCAATGAGTATTGTATGTGTTTTTTATACCTACTTTTGAACCCCCTGTATAGATATAGATAGGGATAGATAGATGGACATGAACAGATAGGTAAGAATAGATTGAGATATATTGATAGACAGATAGATAAGAAAAGAATAAGGTAGATAGCTTTTAACATGCGTAGTCATGTTTTAAACCGTTTTCAACGTCTCTAACATTGCCATGTAAACAATTAAATCAATAATTTTGAAAAAGAAAATACAATTATTCATAGTATGAATTATAATAAATATTGCATGACCCGACTTTGGAAATACAATCGTGTCGATTCATATCTATCTATCTATCTATATATCTATCTCTGTTTATTCATTTCTATCTATCTATATATCTATCTCTGTTTATTCATTTCTATCTATCTATCTATATATCTCTGTTTATTCATTTCTATCTATCTATCTATCTATCTATCTATCTATCTATCTATCTCTGTTTATTCATTTCTATCTATCTATCTATCTCTGTTTATTCATTTCTATCTATCTATCTATCTATCTATCTCTGTTTATTCATTTCTATCTATCTATCTATCTCTGTTTATTCATTTCAATCTATCTATCTATCTATCTCCGTTTATTCATATCTATCTATCAATCTATGTCTTGTCACATTTATCTATCTATCTCTGTTTAAAACATATACTCTCTCTCTCTCTCTATATATATATATATATATATATATATATATTATATATATATATATAAGAGAGAGGGAGAGAGAGAGAGAGAGAAGAGAGAGAGAGATCTCACTGTGTTCATATTTATTCATCCATCTTAATTTGCTAGTATGCTTTTGTCATTACTAGTAACATTCATTACTTTCTTCAATACATTTCAATGATTGTTACATTTGAACGGGTTTCGCGCGCAACCTTTACCACACATACACACACACACACAAATGATCCCACCACTCTCTTTCTATTTCTTATGCACAGACACAACCTCTCTCTCTCTCTCTCTCTCTCTCTCTCTCTCTCTCTCTCTCTCTCTCTCTCTCTCCTCTCACAGCACATACATACATATGAACAAATAGTAATATAAAACTAACTTCTGCGAAGTTCGGTTTTGGCGTTTCTCCCGCTGTATCCCCTAAGTTAAGCAACGTTGAAGCCCACTCAGTACTTAGATGGGTGACACGTTAATAACAGCTGATACTGTAAGCAACGTGGAGACCTGTCGGCTTAGACGAAGAGAAAAACCGAGTAAATCAGAAAGGTTCGTTCCAGCCTCGCTTTCGGACTTCTTGACTCCACGTTCGGCGTTTGATTGGTTTGCCGAGAGCCCTCCGCCCCTTCCACCTCATCGACGCCCATCAAGACATTGAGTAGTCTGCTAAACGAACTGGTTCAAATCCTTCATGCAAAACGCCCGCGGACATGGAGCAGAAATGATGGAGAAGTGACAGTAAGTTAAGGGATGAAGATAGAAATTCTTAGAAATCATGAGATGGGCAACGAATGGGAGACAGGGCATTTAGAATATGTAAAGAGGGAACGAATCAGAAAGGGAAAGAGCTGACAAACAAAAGAGCACGTATTATAATCATTACTAGCAGGACCTGTGGATATACCACAGTATGATAATTTAAGTATAACAACGTTTGATTTTTTTTTTTACTTAAGAGCTATTGCGAAATAGTTCAATAAGTAAAAATCATAAATCAAAAATCTTTATTTAACTCTCACAGTCTTTTTCTTTCTCTAATTCATTTCATCTTTTCATTATGTTCGATTGAAACAGATTAGCGCTATCCCTCTTCTCTATGTGGTAGACGAAAAATGTAAAAATTGGGGATATATATATATATATATATATATATATATATATATTATTATATAGATTTCATCAAATAAATTTTTTTTGAATTGCGATTTATTTTGTTGCTCAAACAAAGTGATCAACAGTGTAAAATATCCAATTTTTGAAAATGTTATTTATATTTGGAATAGATAATGCTGATATGAATTACTTATTTTACTATATATATATATATATATATATATATATATATATATATATATATATATCATATATATAATCATATTACTAAGTAGAATACATTCAAGGAACTTAAGGGAGGAGAAGGAATTAATTAAGAAATGAAATGACACAGAGAATAATGAAAGAGGAAGAGAAAGATGAATAGAGGAGAAAAAAAGAAAAGCGTAGAAAAGACAGAGAGAGATGAGAGAGAGAGAGATAGAGAGAGAGAGGAGACCGGACCAGAAGACAACAGACAGATGACGGAGAAAAAGGAAAAGGTACCATGAAGGTTAGGTTGTTTGTTGGTTGGTTTTTCACGACATAGCAACATATTTTGGGTCATTTTCCCACAGTCGGTTAGAGCGTTCGACTCAGCAGTGAGTGCGATCTGTGCGGTACGTGCTGGGGAGCTAGTGGAGGTGCGGGGCCGCTCCGCCTCAACGCCAAAACAACTCTCTTTGGTATAGCGCTATTGAAAAGGGGATAGACTCCGTCGCTGTCTGGCTGATATCGACTTTCGGCCGTCCTGTCGATTTTACTTTTTACTTTAATGCCGAATCAAGTCTTTTTGATATTTGGTTTCTTATAGTACCTGCTGTTGCCTAAGTGGTCACCCATTCTAAGTGTTGAACGGGCTCATCGCTGCTTAACTTTGGATATTGAGATGAAACCGGTGATTTGTTTTTAACGTGACTTGTCTGTAATCATGAAAGAATGGATAGGAACTAATGAAAAAGAAATCACTGAAGGAAAAAGATGAAGAAGAAATTGAAAGAGAATGAATGAAAGAGAAAGAGAAAGAAATACAGTTTTCAACTGAAGGATAAAATACACGAAACAGGAATATCATGGAATAACAATGGCGACAGAACGGAATAATATTAGAATAACAATTCCAAGAAGCCATCAGAATACTCAATACCGAAATTGAAGTGAAGGAGGGGGGAAGAGAGAGAGAGATTGGGGTATGACAGAGAGAGAGAGAGAGAGAGAGAGAGAGAGAGAGAGAGAGGAGAGAGATTGGAAAAGGCTGTTACTGAAGTTCTTAACTAACTGTCTGTTTGGGTTTCGAGAGACGGCCGGTTGTCCGGGGCAAATTGATTAGCTGGGTAAGAGGTTAGTATTGGGTAGGGAGTCGGGTGAGGGAGATTGGAGAGACGGGTGAGACGGTAGGGTTGTGATGGGGGGTGGGGAGTTGGTTGGCTAGTTCTAAGAGATCTTAACCAGGTAAAGAATGCGGATGAAAAGAAAAGGCGAAAAGAGAGATCTGAGTACAAGACTCTCTCTCTCTCTCTTTCTCTCACTCACTCACACTCACTCACTCACTCATACACACACACACACACACACACACACACACACACATATATATATATATATATATATTATATATACATACACATACAGAATGGAACCAAGAAAAGAAGATATATAAAGAGGTTTTGTCTTATTCTTAATGGGTATTCATTTTTTTAAACTTAATTCTTTAAACATGTATTTACGCTCATTTTTTCTATTTTACGCATAGATGGGACCCTAACAGATACTACTACTCCGGGTCTGAGTGGACATGAGAGTAATGCCGATGAAGGGATACTCTACACACCGCAGACCTTCAGAATTTGAACTTCCCTAAACTCATAAATGTTAGTTGGCTGAATTTTACAGCATGTCAATCCTCGGAACCGAAGACGTTTTTGTTTTATTCATTCTTGTTGCGTATTCATTTTTTAAAATCAATTTTTTTAAACTAATTTTTTTATATATTCAAATGGGATCTTAACAGGTACTACCACACTGGGTCAGAGTAGACCTGAGAGTAATCGCAATGAATGTGTATCCAATACTCGGACTGGACTTCTAAAATAATTCAAGTGATTTTTCCTTTAAGTTTAATGAGTCGAGGATGAATTACCCGACAAGTTCGCAAATGTCGGCGCAGTCGAAAGAACCCATTGCGACACCGAAGGAGTCGTCGCCGCTGGATTTTTTTAATCCATGATTTTTTCTCCGTTAAATAGCAATATCTTTCGTGTGTGCATGATGATGTCAGTCTCTAGTTTTGTTATCTTTATAAAATTACTTGTAAAATCTGATGCAATATATATATATATATATATATATATATATTATATATAATATATATATATATATAAGAAGTATTTTGCACAGTTAGATTTATATAAGTTTGAACAGTACCATACTTTTATAATAGGATCAGCTAAAAATGAATGAATTAAAAAAAAGGCTAAAGAAGATAGAAATTTAAGGGCCCTTTTGACCGGTGTTTTTTCAAAAGTTCAACAATCGGTGGATCGTTTAAAAGTCAAAATATATAAATTGAGTAAAAGGGTCATAGGATAATATAAAGGCTAGAGCAACAAGAGGGAAAAAAACCTTCACGCCACCCCAAACTAAGCAACAATATCCCCAGAAAAAATTACCAGGGAGTGTTTCAAACGATGTTGCCTACACAATATATATATATATATATATATATATATATATATATATATATTATATGATATTAGTCATAGTAATAGTCGAAAAGAGTTAAGGGTCTATCATGGTTTCGATCTCAATAATCTTATCAGGACCTTATACTTAACAAAGTCGATGTTAATCCTCAGTTTAAACTTTAATGAATACATAAAATTCATCTCCGTTTGACTAAGGAATAGCATCGATTCTTATTTCCTTATCTTTGAGGCATTTCTACATTTTATTGTTTTTAGGATTTCGTTGAGTTCATCTATTCCTGGCCTCATGTCTATTAACGATTTTTTGCGTATTATCATCTGTGATTTTCGGAAGGGTTTCTAGCAGATTCTTGAAGTGTTTGTTTTTTCACTTCAGACGTCTATCTTTTTGGCTGGTTGCTTTTAGCTTTGATCTCGAGGTACTTTTCCTACCAGTAACTTCATACCTTATGGTATTTTGTAATGAAAATGATTGAAATGCCTTCAACAAAAATCACCTTGGACGTATTTGCATCTGGCTTAAAAATAGGGAAAAGTTCTCTCTTCTTTTTTCTTGGGTTAAAGGATATTTTCTATGAACTATTGAAGTCTTGGTATGATATAATCACTGGCATAAATGTAATTAACTCTTTGCCTACCAAATTTCCCCCACGGCTGTACCAAATTTTCTTGGCATTTTTTTACCTGTATGATAGGACATTTCAAAGTTCATTATTTATTCACCTCAGAACTCATTCTATTCAAATAAAGTCCTATTATTATTGTAAACTTAGTCAGTCTACTCAATCATAATGAACTAACCATCGGTTTTTGTACTTTGCTTGGGTGCGGTATGTGTAGAGGTGGGAGAGACGCTAGGGACGGATTTAAAAAGGCACTTCTAAGGGACAATTATCTGGCGGCTGCAAGGTTCAATCCTGACCATGGGCGATTATAACATAAGATACTTAACATAACTTAACACGTGTACCCAGTCATGGTTAACGAAATGAGAACAGTCTACTCCGGTGGATTGAATAAAGTGTTCGGTTCGAAGTTCCGATTACGACATGAACGCTCCTAAGTTCGAAGAGAAGGTTCCTGAGTCCGATAAAGTTCATGAGAAACACCTGAAGAAGGCTGGTGGGCACATAAGCCGAAACATTGTGTATAAAACATTAAAGATGAGGACAACAATTTTTCGAAAAATTCAAATTGACAAAACAATGTATTCCATATGAATATGATGAGTGTATTGAAGAAAAAATGAATATTTTCATAATCCATGAATCAAAATTTTATTAGGACTACCAAGCTGCAGCCGTGTCATTGCTGCCGTATGGCTGCACCACTTGAATTGACGAAACACTTAGAGAAAAAGTTAAATGGGAACTATACAAAGATGCTGCGTGCTGTCTCGAACAAGTCCCTATAGTACGCACCTCACAAAAAGCAGTTGTTCGGCCACTTATCTCCTATCACTCATACCGTCCAAGTAAGATGAATATGCTGAACACTTTTGGAACAGAAAGGAGAAAGTCATGTGACGTTCTCAAGTGGAATCCTACACATGGACACACCAGTGTAGGCCGTCCAGCGAAAACATACATCAATCAGCTCTGTGACAAAAATGGATGCTGCATGGAAGACCCGCCATGAGTGATGACCGTTAGGGACGGAGAGAGAGAGAGAGAGAGAGAGAGAGAGAGAGAGAGAGAGAGAGAGAGAGAGAGAGGGTCAATGTGTTCATATTTATTCATCCATCTTAATTTGCTAGTATGCTTTTGTCATTACTAGTAACATTCATTACTTTCTTCAATACATTTCAATGAGTGTTACATTTGAACGGGTTTCGTGTGTGTGTGTGTGTGTGTGTGAGGAGAGAGAGAGAGAGAGAGAGAGAGAGAGAGAGAGAGTGTGTGTGTGTGTGTGTGTGTGCGCGCGCGTATGTTATGGATATTCATGCTACCAGCTTGACCTGATGATAATAATAATGATAATTTCGTACCTTAGACATTCACAAAGTTAAAGGTTAATCTTTTGTCTTGAATTTAACAATCAAGATGAAGATACTCGCCCCAAAACACCTGCCAGGTACCGATAGGGACGGGCGGTGAGAGAGTATCAAAAGAATCAGCGCTGTCAACACGACCTGGTGATGATGATTTTGATAAGCGTTATTTCATCGTGAAATTAGGTGGACCAAATACTGATTTAATATTATCACTAGCAGGACCTGTGGATATACCACAGTATGATTATTTAACTATTACAACGTTTGATATGTTTACTTAAGAACTATTACTAAATAGTTCAATTTATAAAAAGTATAATAATCTTGACTTTACACTCAAACTATTTTTCTTTCTTTCCTTCTTTTCATCTTTTCATTATGTTCAATTGAAAGAGATTAGAGTTATCGCTTCCATGCGCTCACTCTTCTATCTATCTTTTCTCTATCCTCTTCTTTTCTTTCTTTCTTGTTATATTTCTTTCTTTCTTTCTCGTTATATTTTTCTGTGTAGCATGTCCTTTTTCTTCCATTTCTTTCTTTATGATAAAAACGGAATGGTCCATTATTTAGTTGAGGTGACGACACTCATAAGAAATAAGAACTCGGCGGATAAGCAATACCTGATAATCAGTATTTACATTTTTGCATTTCCTCTTGGGGTATTTGGACGGTTTCATTTTTAACCAGAGGGTGTTGCAAGGTGATAACGGTCGTACTTTTAAGGAACACGAGTATGTAATATATATAGATAGAGGATAGATAAGAAAAATAAAAAAATAAAAAAAAAACAAAGATTCCTTCTTCCTTGGCGCCCGAAGCACAAACTTATTTTGTATTTCTCTAAATTTTTGAGATGAGGTTTGATAATAAATATTATTTAGATTATTCGGACAATTATCCTAATTTTTATTGTTATCTGTACAACGTTTCGGCCGATGTGCCCTCCGGCTTTCTTCAGGTATTTCTTGCCGGACTCGGGCACCTTTTCTTTGAACTCGGAAACTTCTTGTCGTAATCGGGAACCTTCTTTTCGTAATCGGGAGCCATCACGGAACTTTGAACCTTATTTTGCTTAATGGTTTATTCTTGCCCTGCGTAGATGGATATTTCAACTAGTACATGTGAAGTGATGGCCCCTTTATTGCTGTTTCCGTAGATCAATGTGTTATCGATTTGATCACCCACCCCCTTTCCTGCTACAATCAACGTCACGTCTCGCCCAGATTTCGAAAATGAGACACACTAGTCACTGTCGTAATTTACATACGCATTGCTTTGTCTCGCACTCGCTGCTTCAGCTTGCTTACAGTACATGCTGTTCATGAAGTTGTTAATCATCTAAGGTTTGGTTTGGTTTGATTTAATGGCATACCAGCCCAGTGGGTTATTTAATGCCAACTCTATAAAATTTATAAAATCGACATAATATAATATATATAACAATAATATAACAAGTAATATGACAACAAATAATAAATAATATCTAGCATAACACAATATAAATATATATATACATATGTTGAAATGAAAAATAAAGGAAAGAAAATGTTGAATGGATAAATAGGATTTATTTTATTTTATTCTATTTTACTGACACGTGTTTCGGCCAGGAGTTTATCCATGCATACATGTATCTATTATTATTTTAAATACAAAATAATAAATAATAATAATAATAATAATAATAATAATATAATAATAATAATAATTATAAAATAACAATAATTGAAAAAACTAGTTTTTTTAGTATACAAAGAAATAACGGCCTTCATCAGAGTAAATCCTTATTGTTTTAAATGAAATCAGATTTCATTTAAAACAATAAGGATTTACTCTGATGAAGGCCGTTATTTCTTTGTATACTAAAAAAACTGTAGTTTTTTCTATTATTGTTATTTTATAATTTATTATTATTATTATTATTATTATTATTATTATTATTATTATTATTTTATATTTAAAATTATAATATATAGAATACATGTATGCATGGATAAACTCCTGGCCGAAACACGTGTCAGTAAAATAAAATAAAATAAATCCTATTTTATCTATTCAACATTTTCTTTACGTTATTTTTCATTTCAACATATCGTCGGATTCGCTTCCATTTTCAACTTTATATATATATATATTACCAAGATAGAAATGAACAATGAATGGAACGTTAATTTTTTCAGAATACAAGGTGTGTCAAAAAGTACAAAAAATCTCGATACTTTTTTAAAACACCTTGTATGATAAAAAGGGGACTTGTCATAAAGGAAATAGGATTATACATGTATTAGATAGGAGTAATATAATGATAATGTAAATATAGATGTAAAAAGTACGCAATTCCCTAACCTCGAGGCATAAAATACCACCAGACAGAATTCGAACTTGGATTGTCGATTCCATTTCCTACGACGATAACCTTTACACGAATAGCACCTCCTTGGTTACAAGTAACAAATGATAATAATAATTTACAAGTTGGGCCTGTGGATATACCACAGTATGATAACTTAATTATTACAACTTTTGATATGTTTACTTAAGATATGTAAAAATATGATAATCTTGTTTCTCTGAATTTTGGAAATGAGGCTTAATAATTTGGATTATTTGGATTATTCGGACTATTTCCCCCTCTTTATTGTCATCTGTACAACGTTTCGGGCGATGTGCTCTCTGGTCTTCTTCAGGCATTTCTTGTCAGACTCGGGAACCTTCTTGTCATAATCAGGAACCATCAAGAAACGTTGTACAGATGACAATAAAGATGAGGACAATAGTCCGAATAATCCAAATAATACATATAATAATTTTGATTTAACTCTCTCTTTCTCACTTTTTCTTAAAAATGGTGTTGTAAAATATTTACATTGAATTACCGATAAAAATCCGGGGGGAAGCGTTTAAAATATCTACATTAATTTGCCGATAAAAAAGTGACAAAACAAGACTCGGAAAATATCTAAGTTAGGCCAGAAAATCACCTGACGCTGGCTCGCTAAAATATAAATGTAAATTAGGGCAGGGGGCCGGGACGACATAAGATCAAAATTACCAAAATATATTCCGTAATTCCCAATTTAAATATTATAAATAAAACTAACATGTAACTTCTTTTTTTCAATTCATTTTAATTTTGCGTTGGGCATTTAAGCGACGCAAGACCATTTGGAATGTTTTATTTTTAAAATTGGGTGAAATAAAATGGGACAAATAAAAAATCTGTGATTAAACGACACCAGATAATCTGGATTTACATTTTTGCATTGCATCTTGAACAATTTGGGCGGTCTCGTTTTAAACCAGAGGGCGCTACAGGATGATAACGGGTGATATAGGAACACGAGTATTAATATACAGATGATTTATAATTATAATTTATCGAATTAGGATATTTGCATATGAAAGACCAATTTATTAAAGTGCGATTTGTATCTACCTAACTCCTCAGCTACGGGCAGGGTATGACACAATGGTATGACACAAGGACAAACGTTTCAGTTTGTTTAGGTTCGGCGTTTTCTTTTTCCTAGACCGGTTGCCGTACCAAGTCTAAAGAGCCAACTCTGTCCTATTATTTAACCAATAGATGGAAAGAGAAGAGAGGCCATCATGTTACGATTTTATGGGCCATCCTTTAATAGAAAATAATTTGTATTAGATAGAAATACTTGAAACCATATAATTATGTACGAACACATTATTTGTATTAAGAATTGTTACTTGAAGCTATAATTGTTTACTAAGGATTATTATTAAAAGTTACTTGAAACCATATAATTACTTGCAGATTATTGGTGTTTGTTACGATTTTATGGGCCATCCTTAAGGCTTCAAGCAAGAGCGCTTGTCCAGCGGAAATCCTTGGTAAATAATCCTTTGGTTGTTCCTTGGTGCTCCTCAGTATTGCATATCATTCGTCAATGATTGCAAATGGACGTCTTTCAGTATCAGTGATTAAGTAGTCAACTAACCACGCATTCGGGCTGTTGATTGTCTGAGGTTTAAACCACGTGACCTCGCTTAGTCTATAAATTTAAGTGGTGTATTGTAGCACACCTTATATGCCACAAAGAATCCAAGACTTTTCTCAAGTGCATTAGCGCGAAGTAAAATTAAAGCCACTTTGCCTAGAACTTGAACTCGCTTCGCCTAGTGCATTTGCACGGACGGTAATCGTTACGTCTTTCTATATTAAGGTGGGATTTGATTATGAAACGGTCTGAAAAAAATTGACGATGGAAAAAGGGGGGAATAGGGGGAAAATAGCGAGTAAATGAGAGAGAAAAGACGAGAGAGAGGGGGTGCTGGTGGAAGATAAAAAGAAGGATGTGTGGTATGTGTGTGTGTGCGTGTGAGAGAGGGAGAGAAAGAAAAACAGAGAGCGAGAGAGAGAGAGAAAGAGAGAGAGAGAGAGAGGGGGAGAAAGAGAGTGAAAGAGAGAGTCTGGTGGAAAGTAAAAAAAAAGGATACATGTAAAGGTTTTTGTGACAGTAGCAATGTGTGTGTGTGTGTAAGATAGGGCGAGAGAGAGGGAGTAGGAAAGGAAGGGCCTTTGAATCATACGGAGTGTGTGTGTGTGTGTGTGTGTGTGTGTGTGAGAGAGAGAGAGAGAGAGAGAGAGAGAGAGAGAGAGAGAGGAGAAGCTGGGGAAGGTAAAAAGAAGGATGTGTAAGGGGGTTTTGTGCCAGTAGGAAAATGATACGCAGCAGGGGTTGAAGAGTAGGTATTAGTTATTGAATTTAAATGATGAAATTAAGTGAACATGTGTGTGTGTGTGTGTGTGTGTGTGTGTGCGTGAGCTAGAGAGAAAGAGCGAGAGTGAGAGAAAGGGAAAGAAATGAGAGAAATAGAGTGTGTGGATCTATCTGTCTCCGTTTATTCATATCTCTTTCTATTCATCTCTCTCTCTCTCTCACACTCTCTTTCTCTCTCTCTCTCATATATATATATATATATATAAGAGAAGAGAGAGAGAGAGAGAGAGAGAGAGAGAGAGAGAGAGAGAGCAAGTAAATGTAAAAAAGGAGAATGTGTTAGCGAGTAAGAGTGGGTGAATTAAAGGGCCGGATGAGAGAGAGAGAGAGAGAGAGAGAGAGAGAGAGAGAGAGAGAGAGAGAGAGAGAGAGAGAGAAAGCGAGCATGAGAGAGAAAAAAGAAAGAGAGAGAATGAGAGAGATAGAGAGAGAGCTAAAGAGAGAGGGTGGAAGGAAAGGGAGGGCGTTTGAATCCTACGGAGGAACTGCTAATGAAAGAGTATCAATCGTTATCCAAATCCCCAAGAATGGATGCCGGGGGTCCGCACAGATTTATTACCCAGTAGGGACTCGAGTGCCCTTGAATAGTGAGCGGACGATGGCAGATGAGGGCGGGGTGGAGGAGATAGTGAGAGACAGAAGAGTCGTTGAAGGTGGTTCAGGGCCCCGTTACTGAGAGTGGTGTGGAGAGAAGACGGCGCGAAGAGAGAAGAAAGGGTAAGTACAGTTGTCTGCAGCTTGATGTAAACTCAGAAGAAGAGTAAGGCGGAGAGTAAGAAGGAGAGCTGACAAAGATGTATGGCATAATTAACTGGTCACTAACAATGGTGAAGGCATGGATGATGGCGTCGACAGAGATGGGTCTGTCGGGTAAACGGGGTGTGGCAGGAATGTCGTGGCGAACAGCAGGGGTGAAGGAGGGTCGTTGGTCCGAAATGGTATTGGCTGGTCGTAGAGCGATAGTAATGGATTTAAGGTACAGTAATAATGTCAGTTGTGCAGCGGGATGCCTTAACCCATATCCCCATGACCAGAGCTCCAATCGCAGAAATAAATGTAATTTACATATATTTATAAATATATGTTTGGAAATTCATGCCCGTATACATACACCGTACATACTCGTGTATAAGTCGATCGAATATACAGTCCGATTCTTGATTTGTAGTTACAAGATCATTAATTAATAGAATTGATTTTTGAATACGAACTGTTGTTCTTAATCTTTTTAAATTACGTTTGTAAATCTTATTATAATGGAGATTGTGTGTATTTCTGTCTGTAACCGAAACTATATTACTACTCAAGTCACAATTCCCTTAGTTATTGACATCACATTCTCCATGATTTTATTTTAGCCTTTTTAATAATTAATAAAATTGTTTTACATTATTAATACTGTAAACCATATCTACATACGAATAACATGCAATTATATTTATATAACAACAAATACGGTTTACAGTGTGAACGGGAAGGCTAATTTGCATATTGATATTAAAAAATCGAATTTACTAAATATGTGCTCAGTGTTATTGATTTCTAACTGTTTGGTTTATTTTAATGAATATAAGCACAAATCTCTTAAATGAATCTTAAATGAAATCCATTAACAAGAAAAATAACTGTAAGTTTATTCTTACTTCCTATTTTAACTAAATACTTACATTAGAAAAAATAGCAATGAAAGACGAGAGTGATGGATGAGTAAGTTTCAGTTCTATGTTTCAAATCTTTTGATCTGCATTCTTATTTAGTATCATTAGCCTTTCTAATTTTATATAATATCTTATTACATTCAAACTTAGATACTTGCACCCGGAGGGTGCATATATTTACTAGTCTTACTAATTTATTCACCTTGTCAGTGTGGATTAGCATATACTAACTGCATCCCCATGCACAGGAGTAAGACACTTCCCCAAAAAAACTGGACGTGTGAAGGACCCCTTCATTGCCATTACATCCAGGTCTACCCTGACCCGGATTGTTTTTATATATTAAACAATCATCAGAGTAATTATGAAGCGATATTATGAAGCTTCGCTCAGAAAAGTTGCTTTAAAATAAAGATGAAAGGAGCAAATTGAATTATTTGGATTATTCGGACTATTGTTCTCATCTTTATTGTTATATCCACAACGTTTCGACCGATGTGTCACTCCGGCCTCCTTCAGATATTTTTTGTCGGACTCGGGAACCTTCTCGAACTCGGGAACCTTCTCGAACTCGGGAACCTTCTCTACGATCTCGGAAGTCCGACAAGAAATACTTGATCCGGAGTGGTAGTACCTGTTAGAGTATCATCTATGGGCTAAATAGAGAAAAAATGAGTTTAAAAAATGTGTTTAAAAAGTCGTTTTAAAAAAATTGAGTACCCATCAGGAAGGAATAAAACAAAATGTCTTCGGTATAAAATAACCCAAGAAGGATTGACATGCCGTAAAATTCAATCAATCAATCAATCAATCAACCAGCCAGTTAGTCATATTTATGATGAGTAACGTTGATAAACTCAAATCTTACGTAGACATAAAATCTATTATTATTGTATCAATACTGGCTTATCGGTCTTGCTGAACGACGACATGACAAAATTCAGTCGTAAATTCAATGTGCAAATGGGAATGTCCCAATAAAATGATTTATTCGGTGAAAGATCGACAGATGTGAACATTGTAGATGGTGTCATCGTCACATTACCAATATTCATTTAATGAATGAAATCTTAGTATTAAATGTGCAATTTCTGTAACAGAAAATTTCATGTACATTCATAGTTGCTAAGCTAGCTGTAGCGAGAGGAATTACTTACGTGGGAGCTCAAAGCGAGCACGAACGTGTCTGGCATGCAAAATGAGAGAGAGAGAGAGAGAGAGAGAGAGAGAGAGAGAGAGAGAGAGAGAGAGAGAGAGAGAGACTTATGTCTGTGTGGTGTGTTGTGTATGTAGATAGATAATATAAACACCGATAGCGTCGTCGTGGCGCAGTGGTTAGCATTCTACCCACATAAACAATTATTACTGTAGAACCAGCCCTTTTAGCTCAATTGGTAGAGCGTCGGACTAGGAACCACAAGGTTCTGGGTTCGAAGCCGGCCCTCGCCAACTCAGCGAATGGGTAGCACAGGGACCTGTGCTGTAAAGTGAGGAGCAGGTGGTAGATGTGGCGCTCCTCCTCAAACGCCCAAAACAATCTCCTTGGTCTAGCGCTAGTGAAAAGGGGATAGACTTTCTCGCTGTCTGGCTGATACCGATTTAGGCCACCGCGACGACTACTGTAGAACCAATCTTTACTTGGTTTGATACAGGATCAGAAGTAAAGGCCACTCAGTGTGAACCAATCTCATTAGCAATTGTTTGCTAGACAGCGGGCTAAGTAGAACCATATAGATTGATAACAACACAAATAAACAATTTTAAAAAATGAATTAAAATAAATAAACTATTTATAAAAAAAGAAGAGATTTTAAACATTTACAAAAATTAATTAAGCGAACGTTAAATTAAACACGTCAACGAAATTCGGAGCGTAGAATTATAAAAGACAAAGAAAAGAAAAGAAATGGTAAATAGAAACTTTGGAATCAACAATGACGAATGCCAATTCGAAACAATTAATATTGGATGAAGAATTAAATCAACAAAAGAAAGAAAAAAAGAAATGAAAAGTGCACACAAATAAATGTGAAAAATAAAACGCGAAGTAAGTTATATTTAGACAAGTTGCGTTTAAATGTCGGCCATTATTCTTTTTTATCTTCAAATTCAACAAAAGATCTCCACCGCCGACGACGGAAATTTCTCCACACACGCGTCCAAGCAAACACAAACGCGGGCGCGTGTGAATGTGTGTGTATGTGTGTGTGTGTGTGTGTGTGTGTGTGTGTGTAACCATATCCATTTATCTATCTCAGTTTATTCCTATCCATCTGTCTCAATTCATTCACTCTCTCTCTCTCTCTCTCTCTCTCCTCTATATATATATATATATATATATATATATATATATATATATATATATATAATGTCCCCATACATTTGCATCTGTGTGCATCAATCTATCTCAGTTTATTCATCTCTATGTCAAAATCTGTATGTACGTATGTAACCATATCTATCTGTCTGTCTGTCTGTCTATTTATTTATTCATATCTATTTATGTCTCAATACAAGTGTATCTATCTATCCATCCATCTATCTATCTGTCTACGTCACAATACATCTATCTATTTATCTATCTGTATGTGTGTATAACCATATCTATCTATCTCAGTTTATTCATATCTATCTATCTCAGTTTATTCATATCTATCTATCGATCTATCTATCTCCGTTTATTAATATCTATCTATCAAAGATTGTCACAATACATCTATCTATCTACCTATCTATCTATGTATCTCTCTCTATATATATTTATGTGTGTGTATCTACGTATCAATCTCTGTCTCAATACATATGTGTGTGTATCTATCTATCTAGTTAGTCTCAGTACATGCGTATGTATGTGTGTGTGTGTGTATGTGTGTATAATCATATCCTTGATAAAAGATGTGCCGGTCAAATATGGATATTTACTAATTAAATGATAAATTCATAAATATCACTGGCAAAAATGTGCATCCCCCCTCCCTCCGGACGCAATTATTTAATTTTTAATCTAATGAAACACATTAACTTAGAAAGACTAACGAAACTAAATATGAACGCATATGAAAAGATTACGCTTATTTTATATCTATTTTAATTGATTCCTATATAAAATTATGCACAGAATTGTTTTTTGGGTGTATAATAATAATAATAATAATAATAATAATAATAATAATAATAATAATAATAATAATAATGGATTTTGCAGTTCCAGCAGAGAAACTGAAAATGGAATATGAAAGCCAGTGATACCATTTGTAGTTGATGCACTTGGAACGGTCCCGAAAAGACTGGAGAATCTGAGGAAGAAATGAGACCATCCAGAATACTGCACTGC
>CM042151.1:63652653-63675153 GCA_023376005.1 Doryteuthis pealeii | reverse complement strand
TAAGCACGTCATTTCTGAAATAAATCTCTGATGATAAAGCTTCGCTTTGAAATCGATTAGACATATAAACATCTTTTTGTCTTTATTTTTTACGCATTGTATTGCCTTCGAATTTTATTATTTTATATATATATTATATATATATATATATATATATATATATATATATATATATATCAGTCATCCACAGACACGTATTTCGATGTTTACGTCTCATCAGTGCGACTCGACTTTTTTTATCGGCTACCTCTAGTCAGGAGCGAAACCCGACAGAATTTTCGTCTGCCAAGTTCCCTATCATCACGGCCGACAGCGACTGTCAGTCCGGGGTGAACAATTTATATATATATATGAACTAAATCGGTCCCTTATTTTAAAAATGTTTGCAGCACTTGGTATTCCCAAGTGGTCACCCATCCAAGTACTGACCGGGCTCAACGCTGCTTAACTTCGGTGATCGGAAGTGAACTGGTGTTTTCAGCGTGATATGGCCATAATTGTTTCTTTATTTTGTTCTGCTATTAAAAGAGATTCAGATGTAGTGAAGGACGTAGGTGAGGAAGAGGAGGACATGTTTTTCTCCCCTCTCTCTCTCTCTCTCTCTCTCTATATATATATATATATTATATATATATATATATATATATATATTTGGCACCCTTCCGTTTATTGAAGACGATGGCGTAGTGTCCACTTTTTATTTTTTATCTGCAACCGCGTGAGTGGCTGAACAGACCAATTTTTGAATGCAAATCTCTGGTGCAGTGATTGCAAACAAACGGTGATGCTTGCTATTGATGCTGTTGTCTCTTCTTCCTTATGACCCTCTTTTCTGCGGCGGCTTCTTTCCTCTCTTTTTTTACAAAAGAGGATTACAGGTAATACAACAGAATTTCTGCTACAAGGAGTATCTAGTGGTACCACACTCTTTTCTACCTAGGATTTCAAGGAATACTACAGACTTTCTGCTACTGGGAGTATCTACTGATACCAAACTCTTTTCTACCTAGAATTTCAATGAATACTACATACTTTCTGCCACTAGGAGTATCTACTGATACCACACTCTTTTCTACCAAGGATTTCAAGCAATACTACAGACTTTCTGCTACTAGGAGTAATTACTGATACTATACTCTTTTCTACCTAGGATTTCAATGAATACTACATACTTTCTGCTACTGGGAGTATCTACTGATATCACACTCTTTTCTACCTAGGATTTCAAGGAATACTACATACTTTCTGCTACTCGGAGTATCTCCTGATACCAAACTCTTTTCTACCTAGGATTTCAATGAATACTACATACTTTCTGCCACTAGGAGTATCTACTGATATCACACTCTTTTCTACCTAGGATTTCAAGGGATACTACAGACTTTCTGCTACTGGGAGTATCTACTGATACCACACTCTTTTCTACCTAGGATTTCAAGGAATACTACAGACTTTCTGCTACTAGGAGTATCTACTGATACTATACTCTTTTCTACCAAGAATTTCAATGAATACTACAGACTTTCTGCTACTAGGAGTAATTACTGATACTATACTCTTTTCTACCTAGGATTTCAATGAATACTACATACTTTCTGCTACTGGGAGTATCTACTGATATCACACTCTTTTCTACCTAGGATTTCAAGGGATACTACAGACTTTCTGCTACTGGCAGTATCTACTGATACCACACTCTTTTATACCAAGGATTTCAAGGAACTGAACAAGGATTAACTAACTGAACCCAAACTCAATACCGACTTGGATTTACCAAAAGGGGAAGTAAACACCTAAAATGGCGACCAAAATTCGTTAACAATGACATTGCACTAGAGATGAGAAATACAATAGTTTACTTGATAACATCATAACAGTAACATTATACTACACACTGGAGTTTATCTTGTTTTATTTTGCTGGTTTATTGTTTCTCACTATAGATCACTCGTTTCCTGCTTTAAAATACGTGTGTGCGCGTGCATGTATATATATATATATATATATATATATATATATGTGTGTGTGTGTGTGTGTGTGTGTGTGTGTGTGTGTGTGTGTGTGTGTTTTCCTTGATAGAACTTGTGTTTATCTCATATGATATTTTGAGGACTCATCGTGCGGAAGAGTACCTTTTAAGGTAAAGTTATGCCTCTTTAAATAGCTTGAATTTTCTATTTAATTTTTATAGTAAACAAACAGCTATCTTCTTTGATTAATTATGTTTTGAGTTTTTTTTAAATGTTCTTTTTATTGGTTTATATTTTGGTTTGTTTCTTTTCTCACTAATTTCTCGCATCACAGCTTTTGTCTACTTACTCATTAATTTGCTGAAAAAAATGACCTATAAATTTCAAACGTTCAACCTTACAAAGCTGGCCAAGTCATTTAATAAACTTCGGTCTGATGGACAGAGTGTGTCAAATTCGTACAGAACCAGCGATAAGGAGTTTTAGGGGTACTTCGACCAATGAACAACTTGTGGTATAAGATGTTCGCAAAATTTCCACTCATATTTATGAACTTTCCCAATATCCGCAGCATACAATTCCGGTAAAAGTTATCGCCCATTATTCATTTTTATAAAATAGACGCCCGATGTAATATGAAAAGCGTAAACACAAAAAATACAACGGACAGTAAAGATTTTTTTTGTAAATAAAAAATATAATTAAAGAAATTAAATTAGTATTTTCGCTCAATGTATCTTTTTTTCTTTAATTGCTGAATTTTATTTCTGGTAACTCCTTTTTTTAACTTTGGAAAAACTTAAAATAAAAGGAAAGAGGTTTTTTTTTATTATTTAGTGTTTTATTTATAAAAAAAATAAAAGGAATGACGTTTTTTTCTTTTCTTTTTTTTGAAAGACGAGTAAAATCTGTACAAAAGCAGACGATAACTTGGAAAAAGGTGCAATATCAATATTAATTATTAATATTAATATCAATATTAATCATATTAATAATTAATATTAATCATATTGATAATTGATTTTAATTATAATATTAGTTATATTAATGATATTAATATCATAATATCAATTATATTAATATTAATTATATAATATTAATTATATTAGTATCATATTAATAATATCAATATTATAATATTAATTATATTAATAATTAATATTAATTATATTAATAATTAATAATAATTAATTAATATATATTAATATCAATATTAATTATATTAATATCAATACCAATATTAATTATATCAATATATATTGATATAATTAATATTGGTATTGATATTGTTTTTTTTTTTTGTTTTTTTTTTTATTTTTGCTTGTACAAATAATTTTCAAGCAGATATTTTTTTTCAGTGTTCATTTTTGTCTACATAAATACATCTTTAGTTTTGAAACTTTTGAACATAAATCCTATTCTAAAGAAAATCAATGTTTCTTTCATTGTTCATTTCCGTCTTGGTAAATACAGTTTTGGTATCCATAGTTTTTTAACACATCTCATATTTTGAAGAAAGTTAACGTTTAAGTCATTGTTGATTACTATCGTGGTAAATACAGCTCCAGTCTCGCTATTTTCTATAACACATAACGTATTTGAAGAAAATTAATGTCTCATTTAGTGTTCATTTCTGTCTTGGTAAATGCATTTGATCCATAGAAGCGACCCAACTAGTTTTACCACTCAGTGTATTCCTATATGACACTGATGATTTCCATATAATTTTATAGTTTAAAGCTATTATTGCTATTTGTTAATAACTTTTCGCTTCAAAGCAGTTATATGTTTTTTTTAAGTATTCTTATCTAACAATGTTGGATTATTTTGTATATAGTTATTTACCAGGCACAAGAGAATCGACCTCATTAACAATGGTATGCAAATCTAGCTTGCTAACCATTACGCCACGTGAGGATTATTTCGTATATAAGGTGTGCTACAATGCACCACTTAAATTTATAGACTAAACGAGATCCCATGGTTTAAACCTCGGCCAATCTACAGCCCGAATGCGTGGCTGGTTGACTACTTAAGCTCTGATAATGAGAGACGTCCATTTGCAATCTTTGACGAAGGACTTGCAATTATTGAGGACCACCAAGGAACAATCAAAGGATTTCCGTTGGACAAGCTCTCTTGCTTGAAGCCTAAAGGATGGCCCATAAAATCGTAACAAACACCAATAATCTGCAAGCAATTATATGGTTTCAAGTAACTTTTAATAGTAATAATCCTTAGTAAACAATTATAGCTTCAAGTAACTATTCTTAATACAAATAATTTGTTTGTACATAATTATATGGTTTCAAGTATTTGTATCTAATACAAATTATTTTTAAACAAATCTATTTGACTCATTGATACTACCACTCCGCGTCAGAATGGAACCGGTACTCCACACACACCAGAGCTCCAGAACTGGAGCCTCAACACTGGATGCATTTTAGTGGCATACCTATAAAACGACTCCTTTACTGGTAAAGCTAAAATCTCAGTTTGCCTGGATTGGGGGAACATCGTGTTTCGCCAAATTTCCAAGAGGAAAAAGCAGCATTCGAAATAATAGCTTTACCAGGGACTGAACATCGATTCGAGCGGTAAATATGTGACTATCGAGATGTACTGGTAAATAAGGCTAAAGGTAAGAAGAATATGTGGCGTCAAATGGGGAGGGTCTGCTCCTTTGTCGAGATCCTCGCTTTTAGCTGGGCTTGCAGACTGGTCTCTAAGTTTCGTAAATGTCATAATTTGAAAAAAATCCTTTCTTAACTTTTTTTCATTCTTTCTTTCTTTCTTTCTTTCTTTCTTTCTTTCCAAAACCTTTTCTTTCTTTCTTCCTTTGTATCTTTCTTTCTTTCCAAAACATTTTATTTATTTATTTATTTCCAAACCCTTTTCTTTCTTTCTTTCTTTCTTTCTTTCTTTCTTTCTTTCTTTCTTCATCTTTCTTTTCCCTATTCCTTAATCTTGTTTTCTTTCTTCTTCCTTTCTCTGTTTTTCCTTTCTTTTTCTTTTTCGGTTTTTCCTTCTTTACATTCATTATTTTTTACTCATTCTAATTCTTACTTACTTATCTTCCTTTGTTTTTCTTTCTTTTTTCCATTTTTTCTGCATTTTTCTTTATTTCCCTTCCTTCCCTCCCCTCTTTCTCTCTTTCTTTCTTTCTTTCTTTCTTTCTTTCACTTTCCCTTCCTTTTTTTCTTTTTCTTTCTTCTTTACTCCTTTATCTTCCTTCCTTCCCTCCTTTCTCTCTTTCTTTGTTTCTTTCTTTCACCTTCCATTTCTTACTTCTTTTGTTTTTTCTTTCTTCTTGTGTCCTTTTTCTTCTTTCCTCCTTTCTTTTGTTTCTCTCTTTCATCTTCCCATTCCTCTCCCTTAGTTTTCTTTTTCTTTTTCCTTTTTTCTTTTCTCTCTTTCTTTTTTCCTTCTTCTTTTTTTTTCTTTCCTTTCTTCCCTTCTTTCTTTTTTTCTTTTACCCTCTCTTTCTCTCTACCTTTGTTTTTCTTTCTTTCATTTTCTTCTTCCCTTTCTCCTTCTTCTTTCTTGTTTTCTTTTTTCTTTCTTTCACCTTTCCTTGCCCTCTTCCTTTTTTCTTTCTTTCTTTCACCTTTCTTTTTTTTTTTCTTTTCTTTCCTTTTCCCCCTTCTTTCTTTCTTCCTTTCCTTTACCTTCTCTTTCTCTCTACCTTTGGTTTTCTTTCTTTCATTTTATGTCCTTTCTCCTTTTTTTCTTTCTTTTCCCCTTTCCTCTTCTTTCCTTCTTTTTTTCTTTCTTTCTTATCAGTTTTCTCCATTTCTCCCAATAATAACTAACGAACCATACCCTCGACCACACCCTTTTAACACCGAATCCTCTTACGCCACTCTCCACACCCACCAACCCACCAATTTACATTGATCCCATCAACACTTTGCTCCTGAGTAAACCTGATAACACCTTGCTCATAACAAAACCAGCACCACCACCGAGGCCGCCGTCGCCGCCGAGACCGCCACCACCACCACCGAGGCCGCCTCCGCCCTCACTCACCACGTAGCGTGACTCTCAAGTTTAAATTCAAGCTTTCAAAGCCCGGACTTTTTTCCCTCCAGAGACAGGCGTTTATGGTTCACCGGTTCACAGGGAATCCAAAATCAAATCTACGCTGTTGGTTTTAAAATCACGAGTCTTCGCTTCATCCATTAGAGTTGTGACTCAACATAACTTTGTATTCCCAGCTGGGCTATACCATTATTGATATAGGGGTGCTAGGGATGATGGTAGAGTCCAATTATAGTTGAAGTTGATGACAAGTTTGTGTTGCTTTTTCTTTCTTTCATTTCTCGTTCTTTTCTTTCTTTTCTATCTTCCTTCCTTCTTTCTTTGTCGACGTTTTCATTCTTTCTTTCTTTTTTTATATTGTTTATGGATTTATTTCCTTCCCCTAGTTTTTCTTTCTTATTTCTTTCTTATTTTATTCTTGACGTTTTTCTTTCTTTTTTCTTTCTTTCTTTCGTATTTCATTCACACAGTTTTCTTGTTTCCTTCCCTTCTCTCTTTATACTGTTAATAGACTTATTTCTTCTCCTTGTGTTTCTTTCTTTTTCTTTCTTCCTTTCTTTCTTTCTTATTTCATTCGCACAGTTTCTTTCTTTCTTTCTTTCTTTCTTTCTTTCTATATTTTTTCATTCACCTGTCTTTATTAAGTTATCTATTTGTTTATTTTGCTGTCTTTCTTTCTATATTCATATGCTTTTCCTCTTCTTTCTTTTTTTCATTCTCCTTTTAATTCTTTCTTTCTTTCTTTCTTTCTTTCTTTCTCTTTCTTTCTTTCGCTTTCTTTCTTTCGCTTTCTTTCTTTCTATATTTATTTCACTATCCCAGTCTTTCTTTCTTTTTCCTCTCTTTTTCTTTCTTCTTTGAACTTCTTTTTAGGCAGTTTATCTTGGACAAGCATGACGAATAAAAGAAAAGTCCTAACGAAATGGGGGTTTGGGGGTGGACACGGAGGTGTTAATTCTATAAACAAAAGGTACGTGCGTCTCTTTGGTTGGTGGGAAAGTACAATGACGTCATCCTAAGAACATTGGATTATTGGCTTGGCGGGAACATACTAATCCTAATTTATCCGTAAGGGATATATTTAAAGTCCTTCAGTTGATGCCTAAAAACGCAAATATTTGTTACGATTTTTCTGGTCATTTTCAGATTTCAAATGAGAGCAGCTTACAGTGGAGATCCCTTGTGTTAAGCAGAGACTGATCCTTTGTGAAGAATTCTTTGGTTGTTCCTCGTTGTCCCTTTAGTGTTGGGTAGAATCCTTTGGTTGTTCCTTGGTGTCCCTTAATGTTGGGTAGAATCTTTTGGTTGTTCCCCAATGTCCCTTAGTGTTGGGTAGAATTCATTGGTTGTTCCCCAATGTCCCTTAGTGTTGGGTAGTATCCTTTGGTTGTTCCTTGCCTTAGTGTTGGGTAGAATCTTTTGGTTGTTCCTCTGTGTCCCTTAGTGTTGGGTAGAATCTTTTGGTTGTTTTTGGTGTCCATTGGTATTTAGATAAAAATCAAATCAAAAAGAATGTAACGTAAATAACTAAGGGAATTGGGACTAAATAACTAAGGGAATGACGTAGTGTCGGTTATAGGCAGACAAACATAATTTCTATTATTATAAGATAATGTTAAACGTCAATATATTTGTAGTAATATTAGTCAGTTGTTGTATGTTATTTGCATATGAAAGAATGGGATATATATATATATATATATATATATATATATATATATATATAGTCATGCTACTAGGGGAAACAGTGGAGGATACAAGAAGAAGAGAAGTTGTCGAACAACAGATTTGAAAAATAATAACTTGTCCTTAACACATGGGGATACAACTATTATTTTACTATCAACACTTCATCACTCTATTCGGAAATGAGAGCATAACGTTGGAGGCCGTGGGGTAGAGCTGGAGGGACGCTCCTATGGATCTAACCGAGTCATAGGAAATGGACTCGTCGACCCGAGTTTAGATCCTGGACGAAGCTACAGTTCACATTGCACTAATACTCTTGGGAAAGGTATGAATCCAAGTACTCTCCCAGCACCTATGGGTAAATAGTAGGACAGACTGGGCTTTTTAACCTTGGTTAGGCAACCTGTCTAGGAGAAGGAAAACTCTGAATTCAAACCTGTTAAACTCCGATTGGGGTATTCACTACTAGAATAGGCTCAGTCCTAATTAGTGATCTATTTCACTAATAATAGTAGCAAAACACAATTACAGATAGTTGTATCCTGGAGTTCTGTGGAATGTGCAGTACCCCTTTCATTACTATCAGCTCCACTCTGACCTGGAGTGTAAGTACCAGTTCGGACCCTATATATGCGTCAAATAAAGCTGTCTTCAAATTATTTGTGTATACGGCTATACCTGATATCATATAACCGTATACTAAACTTGTGCCTACCAAGTTAATCAAACCAAATCTTTATCATTTTGGTTAACCGTATAAAGTAGACATCTAGCTGACAATTTAATCTGACCTTTTTTTTCAATGAATTTTTCTGGTCACAGAAGAATCAAGACGTAAAATATCGTATTGTTTTATCTACATATGTAGTGCAAAGAATGCCTACCTGGTTGGTGAAGTGTCCTGTGTATGACGTTAAACTGCATTTAATGTGGAAATTCCAATTTTGGAGCTCTGGGAGTGAGTGGTATCCCTTCATCACCATTACTCCCAGGTCCACTCTGACCCGGTGAGAGTACCTGTTAGAGAACCATCTATGGGTTAAATAGAAAAAAATGTGTTTAAAAAATTGAGTTAAAAAGATTTGAACGCACATCAAGAATGAATAAAACATCTTCGGCATAAAATAACCCAACAAGGGTTGACATGTCACAAAATCCAAACAACTAACTGAAGAAATTGTAACTAACTAACTGGTTGGTGGATGAACGTGGTGGGCAGAAACGTTAACCTTCTGTCGACGTTATTAATTTATATATATTTACAAACCCATCCGCACGAGCAGAATATGACACAATGTCAATTTCTTAAGCGGAGTTTAACAGGTTTGACTTCATAGTTTTCTTCTCCTAGACTGGTTACCAATCAAGGTTAAAGGGCCCAACCTGCCCTACTATTTGCACATAGCTGGGGGAGAGCAGTTGGATACTTTTCCCAAATGTATTAGCGCTATGTGAAGTGCAAACAGTTTCGTCGAGGATTTGAACTCTGGTCGACGAGTCCATTTCCAACGACTCTAACCATTACCTCATACACTTCCAACTTATTAACTTATAAATCCTCACAAATTAGAGTCCGATGTTGCTAGCTTAAAATCTCACCAATGAAAAGAGTTTTCGATTAGTTGTTTTTAATCTGCTTAAAATATAATATAGTCTATTGATCTGTTGGCGGACCTTTGAATATGCTGACTGTCTCCCATCTAGCGAGGTAAGACCTACCTTATAGGGTATCCTGGAGTTCTGTGGAATGTGGAGTACCTCTTCTATTACTCTCAGATCCATTATGACCTGGAGTGTAAGTACCAGTTAGGGCCATATCAACGCGTCAAATAAAGTTGTTTTCAAATTCTTCGTACTATATAGGAATACTTGATACCATATAACCGTATGTTAAAAACTTAAACTATACAAATATGTAGATATAAACATACAATTCTCGTAATTCTTGTTACGATTTTATGTGCCATCCTTTAAGCTCCAAGCAAGAGCGCTTGTCCAGCGGAAATTCTTGGTAAAGAATCCTTTGGTTCTTCCTTGGTGCTCCTCAGTATTGCAAGTCCTTCGTCAAGGATCGCAAATGGACGTCTTTCAGTGTCAGTGATTAAGTAGTCAACCAGTCACGCAGTCGGGCTGTTGATTGGCTAAGGTTTAAACCACGTGACCTCGCTTAGTCTATAAATTTAAGTGGTGTATTGTAAATTAAATAAGCCTAAACGAGTCGGTATGACGTTAAAATCAATCAAAGTTAAAGTAAAAGCGTAATGAATAATTTTGATATTTCGGACTGTTGTCTTCATCTTGTTGCGTATACACACTAGATTTAGGCCACAATAACCTCGGGCTCTGTTCAGGTGAGTTTTTTTTAAAGATGGGGACAACAGTCCTAAATATCAAAATTATTAATATCAGAACTAATGTTATGAATACATACAAGTATAAGTATGAAAAGGAGCCGGGTTAGCTCAGTTGATTTAGCACCGACTTTGGAATCGTAAGGTTCTGAGTTCGATACTGGTCCTCGCCAACTCAGCGTATGAGTAGTACAGATTGGTTTATCTGATCTGTACGGTAAACTAAGGAGCTGACTGTATGCATGGCACTCCATCTCAGCACAACTATCTCTTTGGTCTAAAAAAAAAAGTAAAAGTAAAGTCGTCGGGGTGGACTAAACTCGGTATCAGCCAGTTGGTGAAGGAGTCTATCCCTATTTCACAAGCGCTAGACCAAGGAGATTGTTTCAGCCTCTGAGACGAAGCACCACATCTACCATCAGCTCCCCCCTTTACCGCACATATCCATGTGCTCCTCATACACTGAGTTGGCGAGAGCCGGTATCGTACCAGGAACGTTGTGGTTCCTAGTCGGGCGCCCTACCGACTGAGCTAAAGCGGTCCTAGCGTCTGGCTATACCAACAATAGGAAACTTTTTTATAAGTATAAAATCTTAGTATTATCTGCATTATTCGGACTATTGTCCTCATCTTCATTGTTATCTGGACAACGTTTCTGCCGATGTGCCCTCCGGCCTTCTTCAGGTACTTCTTGTCGGACATGGGAACCCTCTTGTAATCGGGAACCTTCTTCTTGTAATCGGGAGCCATCACGGAACTATGAACCCCTTTATTCAGTTCACGGGGGTATCCTGTTCTCATTCTGCTAACCATAGCTGGGTAAAAGTGTTAAAATGTGTTAATTATTATTCTATGTTACTGCTACCCCTGGCCAGGATTGAACCTGCAGTCTAGAGATAACTCTCACCTAGAACTGTCTTAACCCAACTCCTTTATCCACTAGGCCAAAATTCAGAGAAATAGATATAAAATCTTAATTCCTTATAATATGAAGACAAGCAAAAAAAAATTCTTAGATACATTCCATTCTCTATCTTGAACAAAAGAAAGAAATGAAGACAGGTTAAGGAGACAATACTTCCTTACCCCCTCCCTCTAAACATCATTGCCCCCCCCCGACCCGTCGTGTTTAAGGGGGCCCTTACTTGCCCTCAACGTCGACGGAATGGCAAGAAAGGTCCGCGTTAACGGCCGACAATATTTACCGAGCATTAAACCTTAAAACGTTGTCCAAATATTTGCAAGGGCAGGCTGCACTAAAATTCCCCCCCCACTTCGGTTTTCCCGCCACAACTTCGTTCTTAAGCCAATTACCAACCGGAAGTGACGATGAGCAAGTAAATGTCACATTCTGTCAGCTATGGCGGCGGTTTGAGGGCCGTCGTACGATTTGTCTTTGTTTGCGCATAACCAAAATTACTGCACACGCACACACACATGTACACACATACACACACACACGTACCCACACACACGCATGCACGCATGCGCACACTTGCAAGAACCAGCAAAACAAATAAATTGTCAATGGTCATTGCATCTCCGAAATATTGTCATAGGAATAGAAAGTGTTAAAGATTAAGAAACTGAAAGAGATAGATAGATACGAAGAGACAAAGAGATAGATAGATAGATAGATACGAAGAGACAAAGATAGATAGATAGATAGATAGATACGAAGAGACAAAGATAGATAGATAGATAGATAGGTACGAAGAGACAATTATATATATATGAGAGAGAGAGAGAGAGAGAGAGAGAGAGAGAGAGAGAGAGAGAGAGAGAGAGAGATAGGAAGATAGATAGATACGAAGATAGATAGAAATATACGATAGATACGAAGAGACAAAAATAGATAGATATAGATACGAAGACACAAATATAGATTGATACGAAGAGACAAAGATAGATAGATAGATAGATAGATAGAAGGACAAAGAGACAGAAATAGAGATAGAAAGATACGAAGATAGATAGATAGATACGAAGAGACAAAGAGAGATAGATAGATAGACAGACAGGTAGATAGATAGGTACGAAGAAATAGATAGATAGATAGATAGATAGGAAGAGACAAAGATGGATAAATAAGATAAGAATCGACTAAAATTGTTTATAAAAAAGAAAAGGAAAATATTCAAATGATGGATTTGATATATTCTAACGTTTTGGTCTACCCGTCCATCAACGAGGCAGTACATATTATTTACTATTTCATCGCGGACAGACAGACAGACTGACAGAGAGAATAGAGAATGAAATTTTGAAATTTTGATTACTTAACTAAAACATATGATTAATTACATCATACCATTTCTAGACGAACTCATAGATGACGCTCTTCTGAGGACACCAACACATGGACACACCAGAGTGGGCTGAGCAGCAAAGACTTACATTGATCAACTATGAATGGATACGGGAAGTCGTGAGAAAGACTTGCCAGGTGCGATGATCGATATGGACGGGTGATGAGGGAGAGAGAGAGAGTCATAAGAATCCGTGCAGTCAGTGCGACATCATGATGATATCTTATATGATAACTGAGATATATAATTAGTTATATCTTGCAACGACATGTCTTTCCGTTAATTATTGTTCACTAGCGATACCTGTGGATATATCACACTATGATCATTTATTACAACGTTTAATATGATTACTTAAGAGTTACTGCTAGATAGTTCAATATTTAAAAAGTATAAAAATCTTGATTTAACTCTCTCGCACTCTTTTTTTCCTAATTTCCTTCTTTTCATCTTTTCATTATGTTCGATTAAAACAGAATAGCGTTATCATTTCCGCGATGCCCTCTTCCTTCTATCTTTCCCTGACTCTCTTTCTTTTTCCATTTTTATTATATGTTTCTGTGTAGCATGTACCTTTTCTTCCCTTTCTTTCTTTATAATAAAAACGGAACAATCCATTATTTAGCTGATAAAGTGTCGAAACTCATAAGAAATAAGAATTCAGGGGATAAGCAACACCAGATAATCAGGATTTACATTTTTGCATTCCGTCTTAGACAATTTGGACAGTCTCATTTTTAACCGGAGGGTGTTGCAAGACGATAACGGTCGTACAATTAAGTAACATGAGTATTAATATTATTATTATTAATCATTTGTATGTTCATATAAGAGGTCTAGTGGCTTTCACTGAGGATTAAGTGACAGCAAGTCTTCTGGAATCTCCAGCACTTTTTTCAATATTCTAGTGACTCCAACACTGCTATGGTCTGATTTTATATATTCACATGTTTATACCAAATATTCGTTTGATATTTACAAAGATATTTAAAAATTAGAATATAACATAATAATATTGGATCTGTGAAACTAACTTGCTAACCATTACACCACGCTTGTTGTCCCCACCACTTCTACCCAAGTGATGCTGGGTAACCGATTCTAGTAATATATAGATTATCAAAAACCCACTTTCGATGAGAGTCCATATTATCCAGTAGAAAGTTTTTTTTCTAGTGTCCAATAAGTATGTATACCAAATTTGACAGTTCTACATGAAATCATTTAACTGTAGAAGACTGACACAGAATTTTCCTAATTATCTATCTATCTATCTATCTATCTATTATATATATATATATATATATATATATATATATATATATATATACACTAACCCCTTCGCACGAGCAGGATGCGACACAAGGTTATTTTTTTAAGCGGAGTTTAAAACGTTTGAATTCAGAGTTTTCTTTCTCCTAGACAGGTTACTTAGTTATGGTTAAAGACCCTAGTAGCCCTGCTAGCTACCCATAGCTTGAGGAAAAGTAGTTGTATGCATACCTTTCCCAAAGGTATTAGCGCTATGTAAAAGTCTCGTCCAGGATTTGAACTCGGGTCGACGAGTCCATTTTCTACGACTCTAGCCATTACACCACGCACCTCTTTTTTTCATCGTTCACTTGTTTTTAAATCATTTGACCGTAAAGGACTGACAGACATCATTCTCCTAATTATTGATATAACGTTATATCGCTCTCTTCTGTTTTTTTCATCGCTAACTTGTTTTTTTTAATTATTCATTGGAAAATAATATAGTGTACATTTTTAGCTTGGAATGGTCAGTATTGACCAACATATGGAATCGAATTAGTCCCCCGGGACGGAAAGATATGTGCAATGAATTCTACAATAAACATGGTCGTATGTTGCCCTACGTATATTCGTGGGTGTTTTAATTGTATAAAAGCAGCCCGTGTGGGCCGCTATCCCCAGCGAAAAAGGCGCTGGAAGTGGCCACAAAATGACGTAATTGGCTCGATACTTCAACACAACAGTGAATAACAAAAAAATGTATTAAAGAAGAAGAGTTTTAGTATAGAATAATGCGGGAAAAAATGAAATGACGGCTCTTATCATTTTTGTACCAGACCGAATACTTCAATACCAATTATGTCAAAGCGAAAATGGACGAATCCCAGAAACATGCGAAATAAGTTCGATTCAGTGCCGAAATTTGATTTTCCATCTGAAAAGCCGACACGGAAGCCATTTTAATGTCGTTGTAAGTACCTACTTATCTTTACTTATTTGGATTTTCTTCTCCCCTCATCTCTCTCTCTCTCTCTCTCTCTCTCTCTATATATATATATATATATATATATATATATATATATATATATATATATATATATTCTTTTTTCTATACAGAGTGTCTATAAATGAAATGGACACTTCTCCTAAAAACATATTTGTCTTGTTTGCGCTCCTCCGAATTTATCACTCGCATACATATACACAGACATAGATACAGACACTTATATTCACACAAAACAACAAAAAATCCCCCCTACAAAAAAAAAAAAAAAAAAAAAAAATTGTAAGTCCCTGCATTGCCCAAATATGGCAATGGAAGTAGATAGAGTTAAGAATTATCTAAAAATTGATAGATACCAAGCGGCTTAGATATATAGATACGAATACGTGCGGTTAATTGTGGTCGAGTTACGTAGTAGTATTTGTAGTCGAATCACAACTAATCGAGTAGTTTTTTTTTATACTGATGGAGAACTGAGTGTTGACTATTATTTTTATTCCTGGACACAAAGTAATAAACAGTAGTCGGTGTACTTGGAATGCCCCCCACCAAATGTTAGAAAACAGACTAGAGGAATTGGAAATCAGAGGATGAATTGTGACCATCCAGACAAGAGGAGTCCTGGAGACCTGGGGAGACTTATTATCACTCAGACTCCAGTGAAAGGCCATCAGTTAACGATGGTGTGAAAAAACTAATAATAATAATAATAATAATAATAATAATAATATAGGACCAGGCCTAGTATTGATTAACTAGAAGACGAGAACCTGCCATCTCGTGGATTATGCCGCCCCGTTCGACCATCGAATGAAACCGAAAAGACAAATACTTGGACCATGCCAGAGAACTGAGAAAACTGTGAAACAAGAAGGTGAAGGACGTGTTAATTGATATTGGTGACCTTGGAACGGTCCCCAAAGGTCTGGACAGGAATCTGAATGAATTAGAAATCAGCATTGTTAAGATCGGCTAGAATACTCAGAAGTGTCTAGTAGACCTGAGGAGATTTACTGTCACTCAGTGTCAAGTGAACCACCGGATACGATAGGTGTAAAGAAACTTAACAATAATAATAATAATAATAATAATAATAATAATTCTACACTGACTCTGACCTTTACTAAATTTTCAATGTTGTTTATTGATTAATTCAGTCACAACACAACTTAATTAGAATCAACCTTAAAATAGTTTCTTTCTGGTGGATGAGTAAGGTAAATACATAACCTTTTAACCCTTTTATCCATACATCTTCATACCCGTGGTATAATGGTTATCGTCATAGGAAATAGGCACGGTGACACGAATTTAAATCCTGAACAAAGCAGTTTGCATTTCACATACCGCTAATACCCTTGGGAAAGGTATGCATCCAACTAATATCCCTCCAGCTATGGGTAAATAGTAGAGAAGACTATGCTTTTTAACCTTGATATAGCAACCGGTTTAGGAGAAGGGAAACTTTGATTTAAAACCTGTAAAAATCCGCTTAAAAATAAATTGACCTTGTATCACACCCTGCTCGTGCGGAGGGTTGGGTAAATACATATATCCCCATACCCCATGAATTTTCTTTTAGATAATCATGATGCTATATCGAGTGACCCCGACCCTCATTAGTGTCTCTTTGGGGTATGGGGGAGTTACTTGACGTTGACTATCTCTTCTCCAAGTAGAATGTAATAGATTGTACTTGGTTAAATGGTACGATTTTTGGCCTGATTTATACAGCTGGGTTGAATTCAGAGTTTTTTTCCTAGACCGGTTAACTACCAAGGCTAAAGAGCCCAGTTTACTACACTATTTGCTCATAGCTGGCCAAGTCCTAACACCTATATGATTATCCGGCTAGACGGGCGTCCGAAGAGGCTCACTCCGATTAATTGGCTGGTCAACTATTACCTTTATGGCAAGCTCCAATCCTTTTTACCATATAACTAGAAGTCGCTGACTGAGGGTCTTAATGTCCTGAGTATGAGATTAAACTCGATCTGATGGTGAAGTTACAATTATGAAGTAAAATGTGAGTGTGTGAGTATGTGTGTGTATTATTATTCAATTTTAATTCATGGAAGATTACTCTATTTAATTGAAGTAACGGCATCCCCCTTTTATACTACGTGATATGTGTGTGTGTGTGTGTGTGTGTGTGTGTGTGTGTGTGTGTGTGTGTGTGTGTGAATTTTATTTAGTATTTTATTTAGTTTTAATTAAATTTTTATATAGATATGTATTAGAATGTTTATATAGATAGATTCGTATTAAAATAAGTTCCTGAAGTGTTCATTGTTATCCTCGAATTGTTGGCTATAAACTGGTTTGGTTTAGTTTGGTTTCTTTAAAGGCATATCAAACTCAGTGGGTCATTTAATGCCGACAAAGTTTTGAAATAAATTCATTCTTAATGGATACTCAATTTTTTTTTTAAACTCATGTTTTTCTATTCAACCCATAGATGGGGCCCTAACAGGTACTATCACTCCGGGTCAGAGTGAACCTGGCAGCAATGGTGATGAAGGGGTGCTCCACATTCCACAGATCTCTAGAACCGGAACTTCACCATCAGATAAGGTTATACGATAAAAAGGGTTAGGGCTTGCCATAAGGACAATAGTGATGGGACAATCATATAAGTACTAAGGCTTGACATAGCTAGCCGATTGATCTCCAACCGCCCGTCTAGTAAGTGCCAAAGTGGATTCCTTCCTTAAGCATCACGGGTCGCCACCTACGGACAACAAGTGGCTCCATTGGGAGGGATCTTATCCCTCTGTAGAGGTGCAGTCGGTGTATTCTAAAGCCCCAGCCGACAGGGCTGGGCTATAAACTGATAGCGATTAGTGTTCCGTAATCTCTGAAAAGACCACCTGACGATCATGTGATTCGTGTGCTCTTGTCAACCGGAAGTAGTATTTCGGACGTTTCCGGGCTCTGCTTAATGCTGAACCCCACGAATATGATGTAACCACCGCCGGGAAATTAATGATCAAACGTTGATCCTCTGAACAGTGGAATATAGTTCGATACCCACAAAAAGAAAGGGATCTGTGGGGTGGGGCTTGAGGGTACTGCCGTGCCTGGAAATATAAGGTCAACCGGTGGAAATATGCTCACAGCCATTAATCTAAAATCACACTCAAAATGTACGAACCGCAAAAGTTTTCACTGACAAATGGCCGCACTTCCCGAGCCGTAACAGTCAAGCGGAATAATAGATCACTTCCGGTTTCAAACCTGAATGCGCATGTCATTTAATACCACATCTGCTTCGAAGCTCGGAATTTGAAACACTCCGCCCGAGAAGGCCAACATAAATAAATAAATATAAATAAATAAAGTGCCAGGGGCCAAATTTAGAAAAAAAAAAAAGATTTGCAAAATAAAAAAAATTAGCACACTCCCCGTAAATAAACAAAAAGAAGATCAGGTCTCGTTAAATGACCGAAGTTAAGCAGCAATGAACTCACTCACTAGTTAGATGAGTGACCACTTAGTAACATCAAGTAATCTAATGCCTATGTTTGAATCTAAGTAAAATATATTATACTAGTAGATATACCACAGTATGATAATTTACTTATTACAACATTTTATATGTTTACTTAGGAGCTACTAAAAATAGTTCAATATGTAAAAAGTATAATAATCTGGATTTAACTCTCTCTCACTCTTTTTCTTTTTCCCCCTTCATTTCATCGTTTCTTTATGTTTGATTGAAACAGATTAGCGTTATCGCTTCCGCACGCTCACTCCCTATATCTATCTTTCCCCTACTTTCTTTCTTTTTTTCTTATATTTTTCTGTGTAGAGTGTCCCTTTTCTTCCCTTTTTTCTTTATAGTAAAAACGGAATGGTCCATTATTTAGCTGAAGTGACGACACTTATGAGAAATAAGAATTTGGTGGATAAGCAACATGAGATAATCAGGATTTACATGTTTGCATTTCTTCTTGGACGATTTGGACGGTCTAATTTTTAACCAGATAGTGGTTGCAAGTTGATAATGGAGTACAATGAAGGGACGTTTTGTGTCGTGGGTAAGGCGGCCAATTTACTCACACACAAAGAGAAGTAAGAGATATGTAAAGTGAATAAAACGCCAGTCAAGGGCTTCGTAGTAGTATATTTATTCGCTCATATATATATAGTTATTCGAAAAAAACAACAAAGATGCAGATACTCGGCCTAATAGATTAATGTGTAATAAAGATAATTTCTCATTTTAGTTATTCACAAGAATTGTCTTGGAATTAATATTAAAACAACCAAGATGAGGATACTCGTCCAAATAGATTTATGTATGAATAGAAGCGGCTATCCGGTGTCGTTTGGATAGAGTGGGGGTAAAAAAAGGTAGTCTCGCAGATCTATTATTGTTTAATCAAGAGTTGGATCCTTGCCGGATGCCTCAGTAAAATCCCAATGTAAAAAAATGTAGACACTCCGAAAAAAAATGTTTTCTATTTAAAATATTAAATGCAAAAAAATCCATGCCGTTATCATTTAAATTATATTTTTCAATTACCTTCACGAATATAAATCAAATCTTCATTATTTTTTTTACAAAATGGTGATAGTGAATATATATATATATATATATATATATATATATATATATATATATATACTTTGCCGTCAATTGTTTTATTTTCATTGTTTCCTCCGGACATACATACATATACACAACTGCCCTTTATATATATATATATATATATATATATATATATATATATATATATATATATTTTGCCGTCAATTGTTTTATTTTCATTGTTTCCTCCGGACATACATACATATACACAACTGCCCTTTATTATATATATATATATATATATATATATATATAATATATATATATGATATTCATAAGGAAAAGTAAAGGCTTATTTTTGTCTTGAATTTAAAAAATAACCAAGATTCGGATACTCGTCTAAATAGATTTATATATACTAATGACCTCAAAGATCTTAAAGGCTCGGGCTTTGTTTTGAAGCTTTCCAATTTGATTTAAAAAAACAACCAAGATGAGGACATTCGGGCCAATAGATTAATGTATGATAAGGATAATTTCTCATCTTAGACCTTCACAAAGACTCTTTTGTCTTGAAGTTATAAAAAAAAAAAAAAACCAGAATGAGGATACTTGTCTCGGAGAAACTTTAAGGCTCATCCTTTGTCTTGAAGTTAAAAAAAAACAAACAAGATGAGAATACTCGTCCAAATAGATTAATGTATAATAATGACATCTATCAATACATATATATGTATTTACCAACTCCCCCGCACGAGCAGGATGCGACACAAGGTCAATTTCTTAAGCGGGGTTTAACAGGTTTGAATTCAGAGTTTTCCTTCTCCTAGACTGGTTGCCTAACCATGGTTAAAGAACCCAGTCTGCCCTACTATTTACCCATAGCTGGAGGGAGAGTAGGATTCATACCTTTTCCAAGGGTATTAGCGCTAAGTGAAATGCAATTACCACGTCCAGGATTTGAACTCGGGGCGACGAGTCCATTTCCCATGACTTTAACCATTACACCACGCACCTCCATTATCAATACATATATAAAGGGCAGTTGTGTATATATATATATGTATGTCCGGAGGATTCTACGAGAATAAAACAAAGACAAAGTAAATATATACACACGTTCACTATCACCAGAGCTTGCTTTTTGTACAAAAATAATGAAGATTTTATTTATATCTGGGAAAATATTTAAAAATTAGTATTTAAATAGTAAGAAAATGGAAAGGCGTTGGTTGCGTTCGAGGTTAAAATATAAATCAATCATGTAATATATGGATCTGTGAGACAAACTTTTTATCATCCCCGCCCTACCTAAGCAACGCCGGGTAACCGCTTCTAGTACATATATAAAGGGCAGTTTGCATGTATGTCCGGAGGAAACTACGAAAATAAAATAATTAACGACAAAATGAATATAGGTACACATTCACTATCACCAGATCTAGCTTTTTGAGCAAAAATAATGAAGATTTGATTTACATTCGTGAAGATAATTGAAACATTTTAGCAAGTATCATAATTAGTAGACATTCATTTTGTTTTTCAAGGTGGCCGGATCAACGCAAGGTATTATATATGAGGATCTTAATAGGGCATCCTGCGGGGATCTAGCTCACGATTCAGTAATAATGGACCTGCGAGACTAACTTAAAAAAATTCCCCCACTGCCCAGGTGACGCTGGGTAGCAGTTCTCAAAAAAAGTTAAAGGCTTGCGTTTTGTCTTGGAGGCTTTCAAGTTAAAAAAAAGAATATAATCAAGATGAAGATACTCGGCCAAATAGATTAATGTATAAGAATGATAATTTCCCATCTTAGATATTCATAAAGAAAATCAAAAGCTCATCTTCTGGCTTGATAATAGATGAGGATACTTGTCCCAAGGAGCTGGTTTAGTTCAGTCGGTAGAGCACCCGACTTGGAATCGCAAGTTTCCGAGTTCGATACCGGTCCCCACCAACTCAGCGAATGGGTGGCACAGATTTGGGATAATCTGATCTGTGCGGTTAAGTGAAAATTGATGACAGACAGTGGGTTTGACGCTCCACTTCAGCAAAAACAATCTCCCTGGTCTAGCGCTAGCAAAAAGAGAATGGACTCTCTCGCTGTTCGGTTGATATCGACAAGACACCACTACTTTATTTACTATAATGATAATTATTATTATTAGTGAAATAGATCACTAATTAGGACTGAGCCTATTCTAGTAGTGACCACCCCAAGAGGAGTTTAACAGGTTTAAATTCATAGTTTTTTCTTCTAGACTGGTTGCCTAACCAAGGTTAAAGAGCCCAGTCTACCCTACTATTTACCCATAGCTGGAGGGAGAGTATTTGGATTCATACCTTCCCCAAGGGTATTAGCGCTACGTGAACTGTAGTTTTGTCCAGGATTTGAACTCTGTTCGACGAGTCCATTCCTACGACTCTAACCATTACACCACAGCCTCTAACTAATAGCGATAATGGGATTGGAATAGAAATTTAAGGGTTCGGTTTTTTTTTGTTTTGTTGTTGTTTTTCTTTTTTCTTTCTTCGAATTCGAAGCCGTAGTGGCCACCATGTACAAATAGAACTTGTATTTTCAATCAATTTAACATGACACACACGCATGCGCACACACATATGTGCGCAGGCGAACACCCGCACACATTCATTTGCGCATACTTGTTAACACATGTAAAATAATCTACACATCGTTTCTCTCCGGGGCCCTACAAACAAGACCTTAAGAAAAAAGAAAAAAAGAAAAGAAAAAAACATATGCAAAAAGTAAGCAACAAATTTATAACGCAAAGAAAGAAAAAAAAAACTACGTACGTGCTAATAAAAATAACAACAACAACAAAAATTTAAAAGCAAAATAAAAATAAAACAAAAAAAAGAATCACCCCATCCACCCAGCCGTCAGTCCATTACTTCTCCCCGACCCATTTATCCGCCCTCCTTACAACCACCTCCTCCTTCTTCGCCTCCCTAACAACCAACCCCGCCTCCCTCACCCTCTCCCTCCTCTTTGCCCCCACCCCCGACCACCACTCAAAAACTAACCAAATCTACCCAAAAAGATTCGGAAGTTCTTTCTGCCTAATTTCTCACGTCCGTTCTTATCTAATTTGAATAAATACTACGGTTTTGGCGGCCGAGCCAACCCTCGCCTTTTCCAAATTTGAGAATTCGCGTCACCCGGTGCGCTCCCGTAGGGAAAGGACAGGTAGGTGAGGCGTAGTTTATACACGCATGCGTGCGCACATTCACATACGCACGCACTTATACACTGACTGTATGGATACAACAAATGTTTCTATCTATCAGTCTGGTCTATTTTTCTGAGTTTGGTCAATCTATT
>CM042151.1:63617653-63647653 GCA_023376005.1 Doryteuthis pealeii | reverse complement strand
GAAAAACACACACGTATATATATATATATCTATATATATATATATATATATATATATATATATATATATATATATGCCAGATGTAAAGTGTCCAATTTAATTATGTCTATAACTGATTGAGGAAACGATGTATTTGTTGTCAAGAAATAGCTACTACTTAATGTAAATATACGCATTTTCAAAATCATATTTCTCGTATATCCCAGCAAAAATATCGGGGGTGGGTGTCAGATATACAAGGATGATATTGAGTAACCTAAACATTTAGTTCCATTACGATTGTGGACTTGTGGGTGGCATCACCGATCGAAATTGGAATCGGCCTGCTCCAGATAAAAATTCAAACCGAGTCTGGTCAGAGGGTTTGTATCATAAGTAAGTAAAATCATCAAATTTATTAAAGGAGTAAAAAATAAATAAAACAATTTTAAACGGAAACTTACTTCTGTCCCCTTCAAATAATATGTTGCGTGCATCTATGAATTATTAAAAATTATTTTGAATATTTTGCACCTAAAAATTATTTTGAATTATTTAGAATATTTTGAAGAATTATTTAGAATATTTTGCACCTAAAAATTATTTTGAATATTTTGAAAAATTTGAATTTTGAAAAATTATTTAGAATATTTTGAAAGAATATATTATTTTGAATATTTTGCACCTAAAAATTATTTCGAATATTTTGAAGAATTATTTTGAATATTTTGCACATAAATTTTAAACAAAATCGTAGTTATTTATTTATTCGTAAACTTTTAAGTAAACTTCTTGATACTAAAAAAGGGGGGTGATTAGAGTAAAAAACAACTTTTAAAATTGCCTATCAAATTTTGAGTGTATATAACATAGGCATATTTTTTTAATAATTAATGATTTGGCCATAAATTAGATACCCATTAATAGAATATTATAAATAAAAATATTGTGATAAAAGCTGACGTAGTTTTTGTTACAGACAGAAATACACCCAATCTCCATTATTACTAATATATGTTCTAAAAACAAATACCTCCACGTGATCTCTTTAACGTAATTTTATTCCGTTCTGCCTTGGTTATTTGGGGGAAAACACCCATAATTAACAAAAACATAAAATTCTTTAAATTGTTAATATTTTGTCGTCAGTGATGATTTCCAGTGTATCAGATACATGATATACGAGGTGTGTGTCTGAAAAGTAATGAGACTGTTGTCACAGACAATTTATTTAAAATCCAAACAAGAAAGTAAAAGTTTCCCTCCAAAGTAGTTCCTTCTTGGATCTAATGCACTTTCCTATCATTCTTTATCATGCTTCTCTGCTCTGCTGGAAGGATTCTTCTGGTATATCACTCAGCTCCGTCGTTCCGGACCTCTTGATGACCTCAACACATTCAAAACGGATCCCCTTGATAAGCCCTTCAGCTTGGGAAGTGCGCGGGAAGGGACGATAGTTGTGGCAGGACAAATCGTGACTTTCTGTCCTCTCTTCTCATTGGCCAATTTCTACCGGAAATGGTTGCTACGGGTGGTAAAGTCCATAAATAGAAGTAACGATTTGGCTTACATTTATACCCCTATATATTCAAATAGCTTTCCCGGTAGCTAACTATACAGGCGATATAGTGTTAAAGTTCTTTTTTAGAACTAGCAAAAATATGCACCCTCCGGGCGTTAGTATTTAATTTAAGTAATGAAATATATTAAATTAAAAAGACTAACGAAAATTGAATAAGAACGCATATAAAACGGTTACACTTATTCTAATTAAATTTTAACTGGTTTTCTATATCAAATCATTCATATGATTGATTTTAATACGTTGGAGAATAAAACAACAATATTAGATATCAATAACACCAAGTAATTATTTCTTAAACTTGATTTTGTTAAAACCAAGCTGCAAATTAATCACACCATACATTATGTAAACCTTTATTTCTTAGTGATATATAAAACACATTGGAGGGTTTTAAACGCACAAATAACATGGGCAGTTTTTAGGCAAATCTATCTCGGATTTTCATTGAGACATCGTTAATAGATAAGATTTATTCTATGTATTAATGATTTTGACAATGAATATAAATCAAATACTCATTGATAAACTTACGCAATTTCTCAGGGTATTGTTAGGTAAATAGTGATGTAGTTTCGGTTACAGACAGACAGACACCGAATCCCCATTATAATAAGATGAGTTGATAACAGAAGCAAACACTCTCAGAGCAGAATTTTACAAGTTTTAAATTTAGTGTTTCTGATCGGTCGCCTTACAGCTAGACAGCCCAGCCTGTCCTGCTATTTTTGCCCATAGACGGACAAAGAAGAGAAGAGATGGATACATGCCAAGGTCGTATCATCGTGGTTTAATGGTTAGTAAGCAAGTCCCGCAGATCGGAATAGAGTTCGATTCCCACTGGATACCCCATACATGCGATCTTGTGTCATATCTTCCTGTGAGGAGCGGTTTGTTGGTTGATTGATTGTTTCGCTGGATTTTTCGGCATATCAACCACAGTTGGTTATTTTAATGCCGAAGACATTTTGTTTAATTCACTCTTCATTCTTGATAAGTATTGAACATTCATTATTTCTAAATTCAATTCTTTTAAACATTTTTAAAAAAATAATTTTTTCTATTTTCTTAATGGGGTCCTAACAGGTACCTGTACTCCGGGTCGGTGTGGACCTGGGAGTAATGGCGATTAAGGGGTACTCCATACCCCAGAGCGAGAATTTCACCATTAGATGCAGTTTAACACCTCATACCCTTTGAACACATATATGATAAAAAGGTTTGGGGCATGCCATTTAGGGCAATAGAGCTGGGACAATCTTATAGGTGCTATGGCTTAACGTGACCAGCCGATTGATCGGAGGGGCCTCTCTGACTGCCGGTGAACGGGTTAAGTAATTACCTTTCCTTCAGTGCGAAATAAAATGCAAAAGTGCCTCGATCAGGATTTGAATTCGAATCGACGATTACTATCACTTTCCACAATATCCCTTAGGCCACCCGCACGAGTAGATGTAATATGTCGTAAATGTTTACATATATTTTTTTACTTTGTTTTGTCTTCACCTTGTGGTCTGTGATATAGTTACGCCTATTTTTTGATAGGTTCTCTTATCTTTGTTTATAACTACCAAATCTGGTCTTATTGACTGAGTATGAAGGTCTGTCTGAACGTTGACAATTTTGAATGTATCTTCTTCTTCTTCTTCTTCTTCTTCTTCTTCTTCTTCATCTCTCATCATCATCATCCTCCTCCTCATCATCATCATTATTATTATTATTATTAGAGAGTTTTTCTAAGCTTTGGGGGACCGTTCTAAGTTACACCAGCTACAACTGGTATCACTTTCATCCTCGTATACCATATTTTTTAAAAGTTCTCTAACAAGTTCCATGTATCTATTATTATTATTATTATTATTATTATTATTATTATTATAATAATTAATAATAATAATAATAATAATAATAATAATAATAATAATAATAATAATGTTTCACTCCAGCGTTAGCTGATGGTTGTTCACTGGAATTTGAGTGACAATATGTCTTCACCAATCTCCAGGACTATCCTAAGTATTCCAAATGGTTTCAACAATGTCTGGATGGTCTCAATTCTTCCTTTGATTTCTAGTTCTCGTGTCCCTTTTCCAAGTTCTTGGGGACCGTTCCTAGTGCCCCAAATACTATTGGTATCACTTTAACCCTTATATTCCACATTTTTTTTCAGTTCTCTTACGAGGTCTAGGTATTTGTCTGTCTTTTCGTTTTCTTTTATTTTCACCCTTTGATCTGTTGGAACTGCAAAGTCTACTAGTTGACAAGTTCTCTTTGTCTTGTTGATCAATATTAGGTCTGGTCTTTGGCTGGGATAAGGCGAACCGTCTTCATCTCAAAGTACCAGCAAATGTTATGTGTTTCATTCTCAAGAAAAGATTTTGGTTTATTATATTATTATTATTATTATTATTATTATTATTATTATTATTATTATCATTATTATTATTATTATCCTCAGGTCCCAGGATTCATCTGAGTATTCTAACCGATCTTAATAATGCTGTGGTTTGTAAAGTCTCGATTCGTCCTCGGTATTATTATTATTATTATTATTATTATTCACATAGCACATATATTGCGTGTAAAAGAATTGGTCCCGAATACTTAATCATTATTATTTTCTTTTTTCTTTTTTTACATGAACTTCTTTTTTTTTCCAGGAATCTCATATTCGTTTTTAACACGGACATTGAAATCATGGGGACCTACAAACACACACACACACACACACACACATGTATATATATATACATATATATATATGGAGGTCCCTATATATATATATATATATATATATATATATATATATATATATATATATATATATATATATATATTATATATATATATATATATATATATATATATATATATATATATATATATATATATATATATATATATATATATATATATATATAGCTGTGTGTATTTAGTGTTCACCCTACCTTATTTTAAAAAGCAAATTTTGAACTTGGGGACCAGCATTCCGTGTTCACATCTGTTCTTTGACCTGATTGTGTTGTTTCTGCCAAAACCTTTTTCGGGTTTTGCTGTTTTTTCTTGGCGACTCTTTTTTACCATTTTCTCATTTGTCTGCCTAATTAAATTAAACGCCAAGAGACCGCCCAAGAATATGTAAATAGAACTGGAATGGAAGGAAAGAAGAAGATTGAAAGAGAAGAATATATTGAATATCACGGTGAAAAAAAATAGATATATAAATAAATAAATAAATAGAGTAAAAGGACAATGAGTAACTTTGTAGGAGAATAAAGAGAGTGGGGAAAAAAGTCCGCGTAATTTGTTAAAAGAAATAAAGAAAAAAGGAAGAAAGGGAGAAAGAGAGAAGAGTGAGAAAGCGATTTTGTCAGAAGAAAGAAAGAAATTAAGAAAGAGAGAAAGAGAGAAATAGAGTGTGTTACAAGAAAGAAAGAAGACGACAATGAGTGCCTTGTTTATAAGAAAGAAAGAAAGAAAGAAAGAAAGAAGACGACAATGAGTACCTTGTTATAAGAAAGAAAGAAAACCATGATTACCTCGTAAGGAGAAAGAAAGGAAGAACGAAAAAAGAAAGAAAGAAAGATAGAGAATCCCACCGAGTTCCTCATTTGGAAGAAAGAAGATAACATATTCAAAAAGTAAGACAAAAGAAAGAATGAACGAAAAATAAGAAGGAAATTTAATTTGTTAGGAGAAATAAATAAGGAAAACGTATCAATCACGTAACAGTATATATTTTCTTTTACTAAAAGTTATCCAAAAATTCTGATTTTTAGGGATTAATGGAACAAACGAATTATACCGGGAAAACCTTCAAAAATAAATTGATGAATAAATTAATAGAAATAAAATATAAATGAATATATTATGATATAGTATGATAATTTAATTATTACAACGTTTGATATGTTTACTTAAGAGCTATTTCAAAATAGTTCAATATGTACAAAGCATAATAATCTTGATTTAACTTTCTGGCTCTTTTTTTTCCTTTCTTTCCTTCTTTTCATCTTTTCATTATGTTCAATTGAAACAGATTGACGTTATCGCTTCCGCACTCTCCTCCCCCTCTCTCTCTCTCTCTCTCTCTCTCTCTCTATCTATCTATCTATCTATCTCTATCTGTGCTCTACTCTCATTCTTTCTTACTTTCTGATTATATTTTTGTCTGTGTAACGTGTCCATCTTCTTTCCTTTTTTCTTTATAACAAAAATGGAATGGTCCATATTTTTAGATGAGATGATGACACTCATAAAAAATGAGAATTCAGTGATTAAGCAACACTAGATAATCAGGGTCTACATATTTGCATTTCTTCTTGGACAATTTGGACAGTTCTCATTTTAAACCTAATGGTGTTAAAAGGTGATAACAGTCGTACAATCAAGGAACACGAGTATTGATGTGTAGATAAAATGAAATTGAATATATTAGACTATTATCTAAAGTATAAGTTGAAAAATATCCGCGTAATAATAACGGAAAAGGAAAATAGAACATTATACGTGGGAGATGCTATAAGCAAGAGTCAGCAAAAGATTAACATTGGAAATGGCAGCTGCTATGTGACAAGTTCCTCAAGTCGATTGATTTTTATTTAATTATTGAATGATATCACTTAATCAGTAAACATCAATGACTAAATGGTGTTTCTTAATGATAAACATATTAAGGTTTATATGAGATTTCAAATTTGAATATCATCTCTTTTCTGAGTAATAAGCCGACACGCACGTACCACGAAATTCCTTTATATATATAATATATATATATATATATATATATATTATATATATATATATATATGTGTGTGTGTGTGTGTGTGTGTGTGTGTGTGCTGTTGTAGTGGGTCCACGTATGATATATGTTTATTCATATATATATATATATATATGTGTGTGTGTGTGTGTGTGTTGTGTGTCAATAATATATATTATTTGGGGTTTAGTATGAAGTAATAGGCGTGAATCCAGTAATATATATTATAGACAAATATATATATACAGACACACACACACACACACACACACACACACACACATACACATATCAAAACTACACAGCCTAATCAAGTTTATTGTTGCAGTGTATGCAGTTAGCTGGTTTAAATTAAAGAAAAAATAAATTTCATAATCAGCAACTATATTTTCAATATGCTGCAAATAATCAAAGAGCTACCGCCTGAAATTCAGGAGATTGCGTTAAAAAATATTCAACATAATGCTTTTGGTCTCCTACCAGAAAATAATGTTGTATTCAATGCTTAAATCTGATGAACTGGAAATGAGGGACGAAGCTATGAAAAGAATTTTAGCCATTCGGTAAATAATTTAGATAAAATTGATTAAAATGATTTCATCGATTTATAGTTTCATTTTAAAGTAATATCCTAATTTCATGATGAAAATAAAAAAATTAAGACAAGTAAGATTGATTTTTCATTTGTTTGGAGAGAAGGAAGCCAAAAATACATTTGGTCACAGTTGGTTGACCTGTCTCAAAATGGAATTTGTGAGCCTGGATTCAATATAAAAATCCTTGTATGAATATATGTGTTTGCACCTACAAAAGCATAAAGTATCGTTGTACAGTGAGATTTCGAGGATCCCAAATAGAATCATCCCTTACTTACCAGTCATTTGGATTATCTTATATATATATATATATATATATATATATATATATATATATATATATATATATATATATATATATGATTGTAAAGTAACTCCCTTCCCTTTTTTTTTAAAAAAACTTTGTAATTTATTTTTTAATCCTTATTTTTACAGAAAAAGAATATGAGAAGAACACAAATGACGTGGAATTTTATTTAAATTTCTATATGGGCAACAGCATTCCCCTCCAGCCTCTCAAGTCTCTCGGAAATTGCATCAACTGATCTTCCCAGAAATTCTTGTGGAATGACAGAAATAAATTCTCGTATTCGTCCTTCAAATTCTTCCAAAGTCGTTGATTTCGCAGAGTAGACTTGCTCCTTCAATCAACCACAAAGAAAAAAGTCACAGGGTATTAAATCCGGGCTCCTGTCCGGTCACCCATGTGGACCATTTCTACTCATCTATTTCCCAGGAAATGGCAATTTAGCCATTCATGAACAACAATAATAAAATGTGGAGGAGCACAACCAACAACAACACAGATATAATAAGCAACATGAATTAAAGAATTGAGAAAAATGTAACTATTATAAAAAAAAGAATTATTAGTTGTTTGAAATTGGGCATTACTTTTCGATCACGCTGTATATGAGAGTTGAGTTTATTTTAGGAGAGGGACAATATTTTTGAGAGTTACAGTGCTGTAGAGTTATATAATATCCAATCTGATTGTTTAATGTTTTACTTGAAATGATACAATATATATAATATATATATATATATATATATATATATATATATATAATATATATATATATATAAGCATGGATTGGAATAGATATATATTGAGCTAGATACGAAGATATGCACAAAAGATTCGAGATATATTTGATAATAATGCACCCAATATATATATATATATATATATATGTATATATGTATATGTATATATGTATATATGTATGTATATATATATGTATATATGTATGTATATATGTATGTATATATGTATATATATGTATATATGTATGTATATATATGTATGTATATATATGTATATGTATATATATATGTATATATATGTGTATATATATATATGTGTGTGTGTGTGTGTCTGTGTGTGTAATACATTTAAGTCGTTTTGTTTTGACGATAAGTGGCTAACACGCTCCATTGAAACCAATGGTAACAATTACACCTGAAATGTATTGTACACTATAATGAATAAATAAATACAGCTTACATCCGTATTCGAGCACTTTATGTCTCCAATACCAAGAAAAAACTACCAATATATATATATATATATTATATATATATATATATATATATATATATATATATATATATATAAACAAAAGATGGGAATATCTAACAGAATGAGATAGATATATAGATAAAGGTGGTGAGGGAGAGGGGCATGTGTAAATGAACGGATTCGAATATATAGATATATAAAGAGATAGAGGTGTACAGACCGAGTCATATATTAGCAGAGTGAAATTCAAAGAGAGAGAGAGAGAGAGAGAGAGAGAGAGAGAGAGAGAGAGAGAGAGAGATTCGAAAAGATTAATATATATATATTTGTCAAGCCAACACACACACACACACAATTCCCGTTCTTTTTTCTGTTTTTTCTTCTCATCTTGAATAAGCCGGCCTATAAATAAATGACCTCGCCCCCACCCCCCGCCTATATAAAGATTTCGCCCACTTAACAGACACCTAATGCGTATGGTTTGGTGGACACTAAATATTTTTGAAATTTACTCAGGACTAACATGTCCCTTCACTCCAGGAAGATGATCGTTACCATGGAAACGAACGCGACGTCAAATTCCATTGACTATTTAAAGGCTTGGGGTGGGGAATGGATAAGGATGAAGGATGAAGGAGTCTGAGAGGGAGGAAATAGCCACACACCATAGATTTTAGTATTTATTGACTCGCAACTTTTCAATATCCTTCTGATATTTTTCAGTTCTTTTTTATTATATATTTTTTATGTCCCCATTTTCGCTCTCTCTCTCTCTCTCTCTCTCTCTCTCTCTCTCTCTCTCTCTCTCTCTCTCTCGATTATATATAAGGTAATCAATTGAGTCATAATCTATCTTGATCTCCACACAAAAGATATATATATATATATATATATATATATATATATTTACAAGGTGTGACAAAAAGTATCGAGATTTTTCGTACTTTTTGAGACACCTTGTATTCTGAAAAAATTAACGTTCCATTCATTGTTCATTTCTATCTTGGTAAATACAGATTCAATCTCGATACATTTATGACACACCTTTTGTGTTTGTGTGTGTGTGTGTGTGTGTGTGTGGTGTGTGTGTGTGTGAGCGTGCGCGCGCGCGCGCGCGCGCGCGCGCGCGTGTGTGTGTGTAGAAATTAGAAAAACACGAAATATTCCGAAATGAATTCCGAAAAAATGATTTTATTTTTATGTTGAAGTTGACCTTATAACGTTTCGGTTTTAGCAAACTTTCATCAGGATTTGAAACGGAAAGAATGTTATTGGCGGATGACTTTTGAAAGTCATCTACCCCTGCTGAAACAGCATTATTTCCATCTCAAGTCCTGATAAACGATTGCTAAAACCGAAACTTTATAACGTCGACTTCACCATTTCACCATCAAGAATAAATTCATCTTATTTGGAATACTTGGTAGTTTTCTATTTTGTACATACTCTCGGATTCATTTCCCTATCTATTCCCATATATATATATATATATAATTATATATATATATATATATATATACGGCAATACTGTTTGTGTTCCACTTCACACTAATGTCCTTGCGAAAAGCACGGATTTTTATTAACCCATAGATGGGACCCTAACAGATACTATCACTCCGGGTCAGAGTGAACAGGGAAGTAATGGTGATGAAGGGGTACTCCACATTCCCCGGAGCTCCAGAACAGGAACCTTACCATGAGATAGAGTTTAACGTCATGCCCAGGACATTAAGACCCTCAGTCATCACCTTCTAGCACATATATGATAAGGGCAATAGGATTAGGACAATCATATATGTACTAGGGCTTGATATGACCAACCGATTAATCGGAGGAGGATACTCCGATCGCCCGTCTAGCCAAAGTGGAGTGTTGCATATAATGAACTGCTCAGCTATCAGTTTCATCCTTAAGTATCCCAGGGCGCCACCCATAGCCAACATGGGGTCCTACTGGGATGGGGAGGTCTTAACACATCTGCAGAGCTCCAGTCGGTGTATTCTTAAGCGTTTTATTTCATCAAAGATATTTCCATATGGCCGATAACCTGTCAATAGCAGTTCATGCTTTGATTTACCTATGCGGATGTTGATATCTCTTTCATTAGCTTGGTAGCAACATCGCATACACACACACAAGCACACACACATATCTATCTATCTATCTATCTATCTATCTATATATATATATATATATATATATATATATATATATATACAGAGATGCTGATAGGTACGGGTCCTGCGTTCCTGATTCACAAAAATCTAAAAGAATGCAGTAAAATCGTATTAATGCGTCCCAGTGTTTTTCTTTTTTCTTCCCTCACGATTTTAAGTGTAAATATATTTCAATAGTTTCTTAGAAAGGAATTAAACAGGATAGGTTACTAGGTAGAAGTTAAACGGCTTCAGTTGGGACCCATAAATTTTCCCGGGGACTCATTCGAAGCAAATATGTGCGTCCCAAGATGCATTAAATCAAAAAGCTACCAGCATCACTATAAATATATATATATATATATATATATATATATATATATATGGTAAAAAAAAGTTTAAAAAATCGATAATTTTATCAGTAATAGATCTATTTCTACCAATAAGGATATGCATATACCTATGAGTTTCGTCTGACCGCAAACTTTAAATGAACGATTCTTGAACATTTCTCTTTAACAAACATATTGCTTTGTTCAAAAATATTGAACACTGAGCTCAACCTGAACCAGAACAACTTTAACATTCCTGGAATTATACTAACACCACCTAACCTGGTGATTTACCCCCCACCACCACCATATATATGTATATATATATTTTATAAACAAAGAAGGTCCGCAAAATGTATTTTGTTCTCAGAAAAAATGTTTTTAATTCTTTTTGTTTTACATATGCAACACGTGTTTCAGATCTTCTAGCCTGAAGAAGATACCAGAAGATCTGAAATACGTGTTGCATATGTAAAACAAAAAGAATTAAAAAATTTTTTTTCTGAGAACAAAATACATTTTTCGGACCTTCTTTTTTTATAAAATATTGAATTTTCTCCGTTGGAACCAGAACAACATTTTATATTATATATATATATTATATATATATATATATATATATATATATATATAATATTGCCAACTTTACACTCACCTTGAATTGGATCGAATCTGGTAATGCTTAATTACAATCACATATTTCCCAAGAGATTAACAGCAAATATGTGATTACAATGAAACCTGTGTAAACACATTTTCATATTAATGACTCAGCCAGTGGTAATCTCTCTCTCTCTCTCTCTCTCTCTCTCTCTCTCTCTCTCTCTCTCTCTCTATCTCCGGCGCATGCGTGATTGTAGTGATGCGATGGAAAAACCGAGTCGATATATTAGAAATTACAATAAAATAATCACTATCTCCCGTTCCGTTTCGCTTGTAAATAGACTGATTTTCGAGACATGCTATGAACGAGGAAGTCGCTGTGGAGTAATGTTTGACCAGGGCGTGGGTGGGTCAAAGTTTAGGTACTGGACATGTATGCCCAACCGAGGAGTCCCTTTAAAAAAATTGTGATATTGTAAAAAGTGTCTAAAGGCGGCGGCTTCATTCCTGAAATGAGGTAACCAAGCGAGTACATCGTACTATTGGTATTTTTGTAATTTAACCATTGTAGTTCTTTTTTACATTAACAAAATAAATAAGATTATTCTAATTAATTATTATTCTGATAACTCCATTGCAATCTATTAGATTTCCATATGCCACAGTTGAATGTGTTGTATATCTCTATTAAATTCTAAAATGACTTGACTAGTTAAGTTAAAAGTTAAAGTTAATAGAAACGATGACATCGTGACATGCATTTGAAAAAAAAATGAAATAGTTTATTATAAATTATTTTAATTTATTATCTAGATATATAAATTAATTATTTATATTATATCTACATCTAGATAATAAATGTTATGCTTAAGTAATAGGTACCAGGTACTTTTCACAATATCACAATTTTTCATTAAGGACCCCCCCCACTCCTTTCGGCATACATATCCGGTACCTAAACCTTTACCCCACTGGTTTGGCTTTATTTCTTTTGTGACTTCGGCCAGGCACTCCCTTCAGTGGCCAATAAATACTGATTCAGATTTTAAAAAGTTTTGCCTATCCGCCCACTTTCAAATTCTACACAATCATAGTTCAGGTGTATAGTAGCAAAAGGTAGGCAATATACTTCAATGTTATACAAACGGAAAAGCTTTTGAGTTAGGGTGACTTTGTGTCCCCCCCCCACCACCACCAAGCTGCCTCCCAAGACAGTTGCCCTTCCCTGACCTGTCTTTGTTCCGCCACTGCTTCTATCCAAATGCCGCTAAGATTAGTAAATACCATGACTAGTTTGGTTTGCATTAGTTTCTTCATTTAAATACATATCAACCTTCTTGGGTTAGATTGTAAGGGAAGATATTTCCCTTATAATAAAATTGTACTCGTCCCACGAAATACATACATAATACGGATTAAACGAGGGTATTAGTCGAGTAGTAGCTAGTCTTGCTACAGAGATTTTAATTACTGTTGTTGAAAAGCTGCGCGGTGGTTTCTATCTTATTTATATCTTTTGTACCAAAAGATAATAAACCTATGTTAACCTTTCTTCTGGATTCAATGTTGTTATTTGATAACTCAGACATAACTGGTTATTTAATACCAAAGCTATCCTTGTAGAGGAACAGTAGAGATACCTCTTAACCCATAGCTAAGAGGATGCGTGGGTTTATACCTTTCCCAAGGGTATTAGTCCGAAAGTAAACGTAATAGCGTGACAGGAGATCGAACTCGCTTAATTCTATGTCGCAATCCATCACGCTAGCCGTTACACCACAGGGACTTCCTCCAAATACCATTACTACCGTATATATTTACCCAAGACTTTTACAACGAACAATTTTAAGAGGAATACAGCTGGTTTGAATTATAGAGTTTTCTTTCTCCTTGACTGGTTGCCTTACCAAGGCTAAAGAACCCAGTCTATCCAACTGTTTTTATTGACAGTTGCTCATACTATGGGTAAATACAAGGTGTGTCATAAAAGTATCGAGATTGAAGCTGTATTTACCAAGATAGAAATGAACAATGAATGGAACGTTAATTTTTTTAGAATACAAGGTGTGTCATAAAAGTGCCGAGTTTGAAGATGTATTTACAAAGATAGAAATGAACAATGAATGGAACGTTAATTTTTTTAGAATACAAGGTGTGTCATAAAAGTGCCGAGTTTGAAGATGTATTTACAAAGATAGAAATGAACAATGAATGGAACGTTAATTTTTTTCAGAATACAAGGTGTGTCAAAAAGTGCCTTCAATCTTGATACTTTTTTTTATACACCTTGTATATATCTAGCATCCGGCAATAGTTGGGGTGTAAGGGAGATAACTTCCTATTTTAAGACCTTGAAAATTTTCAGTTGAGATCATGGTTGAATATATAAAATATGGAGGCCTTTATTCATTTATAGTGATACTATTTCGTATGTTTGAAATATCTGGATGTCAAATCTGAGTTTTCAAATTAAAAGATTGTTGAATAGTTAATTTTAAAAGTATTGCCTCAATTATGATAAAAAATAATTTAAAAAAAACAAAGTTTAATAAAGATTTATTTTTTATTTTAAGAAAGAAGCGCTATGAATTTTTTAAGCCTTGAAAAAAAACAAAACACGTAAAATCTTTTTGGGTTTTTATTTACTTTTTTTTCTCTTTACCTTTACTTTTTAATCATTAATTAACAACAAAATTCATTTTGTTGATAATTTTAGTGCTACCTTTTCAATTATTTCTTCAGCGAATAATTTACAACAGATGTTACGAAGCTATTTATTTTCAAAAAGCGTCAATAACAGGAAGCACAAGAATTTAAAAAAAAAAAAAATCTAATAATCCGAATTTAATAAAATGTTCTGTTTATCAAGTAGTAAGATCTTATATTTTTAATAAATCTTTACTTTAAATTAAAAGTGCGGGTATTTTACCCCCACAGTGTACAATAAATAAGTAACTTATTAAAAAAACAAACGAACGCGAAGAAACTTAATTTCTTCGTATTTGTTTTGTTTTTGTTGGTTTTTTTTTTGGTAGAGGAAAATTAATTTTTCATTTCTTGAAATAGAATTTAATGACGAAACATGTAAAAAAATCTGTTTAGATAAACATTTTGGTAATAAAATTTGCTCGTAAATTCCTAACATTAAATAAACTGAACCCCCATTTTATGTCCGTGTTTTTGCAAAAAATGTTTTATTTTTCTTGCACCCGTTATTTTACAATACTAAACATATTTCCTTTATTTATTTTAATATTCACTTCAATATGTATATTATAAAAAATTTTATTTTGTGAGAATGTTTAGTTTTAAAGTGGGGGTTCGTTTTTACACTTTAACTTTTTACTCGTAAATTCCTACCATAAAATGCCCAAGTCTAATTTCATGGCAGGAATTTACGAGTAAAAAGTTGAAGATTACTTTTTGTGTTATTTCTTTTTTTTTTTTTTTTTTTTGGCTTTGGTACTCTAAAAAAAAACGTCAGAATTTAATCATCGTCGACGAAAAACAAAATTACGGTCATAAAAGGAAATTATGAACTTTTGTTTAGTAAATTAGGGTGTCCCAGAAAAAACAGAACCCACAAATTTTGTAATAAAACTGCTAATTTTAACTAGGGGAGTTTAGGGTTTGGGTACTGTTTTTGTCTGGGTCACCTGTACAGGGTGACTCAGAAAAAAACAGAACCCAAATTATTTATTTATTTTCCCAATAAACTAACCCTAAACCGCTAACCCTAAACTCCCCTAGTTAAAATTAACAGTTTTATTACAACATTTGTGTGTTCTGTTTTTTCTGGGACACCCTAAATAAAGAACGTTTTAGAATATTTTTTTTTACAATCTGATAGATTGGTGTGTAATCGATAATAATCCATCGAAGAAAAGGAAAAAAAATTAAAAACAAAAATTTTAGATGTCAGGTCCGCCGAATTTTTTTAGCACTTTTTAGCACTTGACAATTTTCACAAGTTCTTTTAATTTTAATTTTTCATAAAATATAAATTTTAACCAACAATAAATGTCTTCATTTGCAAGGAGAAACCTCTTTAAAATATTCAGCCACGCGAAGGGAACATAAAAACTTAAACACGCGACTTGTAAAACAATTTACATTCCATCATCGTGTGTAAATTTTACTATAAACTTATTTTAATTTAAAAAAAATAGCGAATAATTTCATAAACAAAAAGAGAATTCATTTGCCAATAATTCCTGTTAATGCGAATTAAAATAACATGAAAACTGCCAAAATTTCACGTGTCTAACAAAACTGTTATTTGTTTGTGGTTGCTTTTTTTTTCTACAAAAATGTTTACTACTTAGTGTTAGTATAACAATATCTACAATAAAAATACTCGTGTAAAAATTATTTTTAAGAACATTCAGTTTAATTTCAGTGTTCAATAATATTTTTTTTCTTTTAATTAGATTAGTATTAATTTCAAGTTTACTATTTTTGAAAGGAATGTAAAAAAAAAAAAAAAAAAATAAATAAATAAATAAATAATAAATAAAAGAACAATGTACTTTTGGAAATAAAGTGATCCTTTAATGAATGAATCATAATAACTTGGGAAATGAGTTGAATTCGTTCACAAATCACACTGTAAAGACCGTGGTCACAAGGGGATAATTTTGATCTTTTGGGCTTCCATATTTTAAATTGACGATTTTTAAAAAATCGTTTTAATTCTTTTTAAATATCTTTCCAGGGTTTCCGCATTTTTTAACTTAGATTTTTTCAAAGATAAAATTCTGGGCTATCTTTGGTTAAAATTGCTAATTAGGCCGTTCTGCGGTTCGACATATTAAATTGACCTTGAAATGTTTAAGGTAGTCCAAAACCCAGTTTAACTTAAGATAGAATTTTTTTTTTTTTACATCAATTTAAAGACAACTATATTTTATGATACTACGAAAAAAAAAAACCTGCTACATTAATTATTTTTTGAGTTTTAAGAAAATGAATTTTAAATTTTAAAATCACTTTTTTAGGTTATTGAATTTATATTTTTTATTTTTTATTTTTCTATATTATTCCATGATATGATCTTTCAAGAAATGTAAAAATTAGGGACCGGGATTTTTTTTTCTTCAAATGGTCAAAGGTCAAAACCCCCCCCACATTCTGAATTTATAAAAAAAGGATTTTTTCAAGTTTCTTCCATAAAATAAACTAATCCTTATAAAATTAAGTCGTGGGAAAATATTTTGGTGAAAATTTCATTAAAATCGGACAATTCCCTGATTTTTGGTAATTGTTTTTAAAATTAAGAAATTAAAAAAAAAAAAAAAATTACCTCCCTTGGCAAGGTTTGCTGGTAGCTATATATATCTATTCTGTGTGTATTTACGCAAAGCTTCCTCAATTTTTCAAATCGAATTCACCAGAAAAATAAATTCATCTTTTTTTAATATTATGTTGTTCTATTTTCTACATACACACACACACACACACACACACACACACATATATATATATATATATCTATATATATATATATATATATATATATATATATATATATATATATACTGTTAAAAGACATATAAATGTACATTAAATATGAACATTGAATTTGCTGGTCAGAAAACAATCAGAGAGAGAGAGAGAAGAGAGAGAGAGAGAGAGACAGAGAGACAGAGAGAGGAGAGAGAGAGAGACAGAGAGAGAGAGAGAGAGAGATGAACAGACTGTGATGAGTATATAGATAGACAGATATAAACAGAGTGGGATAGATAGATAAATAAATTCATTTTTAAGCGGAGTACAGCTGTTTATAAATTTACATCTTTTAAAAATGTATTAGTATTTGATCGGAATACTTTAAGCCATATATATATTTACCCAATCCCTCCGCCATTCGACACAATTTCACTTTTTAACCAGAGTATTCTTTCTTTTTTTCTAGACTGGTTGCCTTACCAAGGATAAAGAACCCAGTCTGCCCTACTAGCCGATCTTAACAATTCTGTAGTTTGGATGGTCTCGATTTTTCCTCTGATTTCCAATTCCCCTAAAAACTACTCTATGGACATCAAAAACAATTGGTCCCGAGATGACATAGCAATGGCTTAGAAGAGTAAAACTAAAGAGTGAAATGGAATCATTGTTAATATCAACAGAAAATAAGAACTAATAATATAAAAGCTTCACTAGATAGGACTCAAGAGAATTGCAAGTGTAGACTATAAGTGATGAAATAGTCAAACACGTCATAAGCGAATGCAGTAAACTGGCACAGAAAGGCCTATATATTTTATTCTATCTATCTATCTATCTATCTATCTAACACATTCTCTTCCCTATCTATCTATCTATCTATCTATCTATCTATCTATCTATCTATCTAACTCATGCTCTTCCCTATCTATCTATCTATCTATCTATCTATCTAATTCTCTTCCCTATCTATCTATCTATCTATCTATCTATCTATATATATATATATATATATATATATATATATATATATATATATATAATTCGCTTTTCTATCTATTTATCCATCTATTTATCCATCTATCTATCTAATTAGATACATAGAAACAGACTGAGATAGAAAGAAAGATAGAAAGAAATAGACTGGGATATATATATATATATATATATATATATATATATATATATAGAGAGAGAGAGAGAGAGAGAGAGAGATACATACATACATACATACATACATACATTTAGAGAGTCAGAGAGATAGAAACATACTGAGATAGATAGATAGATAGATAGATTGATAGCAATTCTGCAAATCGTATCGATCACCATACCACCGGTAAAATAACTAATCGATATACTTGTTGCATTACAATGATTGGGTCAGATTCTCAATAACCTGTCGTCGAAAGATTTCAACTCAGTCACCTGACGCTGATTTTAGGGAAACGGTCTGATGCGCCTTTTGCTCGGCTAAAGAGAAAAGCCCGCGAAAATCGTTGTCGGAATAAACGATAGGACAAAACAAACTAGAGACGTGATCGGCATATCTAATGTTGACTTTATGGCGGTTTTACGGGAGGGAAGGGGCTGCAGTCGATTTGGACGGGTGTCAACGGCTCAGCTAGAATCGGAGATAGAATTTTGAACAGTCGCTTATGAAAGGGGGAGGTGTGTGAAAATCCCCAAACGTAGAGTCGGCTTTTTGTTTCTGAACTCATCCTGATGTATTAGAGTAGATAATTCCCTGGGATTTGATTGCAAATTGCTTTAGTATAGTGCAGACACAAACATTAAAAGTATATATATATATTATATATATATATATATATATATATATATTAATATATATATTTTAAAAGTATATATATATATATAATATATATATATATATAATATATATAAAGTTGATAGTGTGTAAACTTTGTTTTTGAGAACGTTGCTTTTGCGATCATGAAGCATGGAAATGATCAAGTGAAAAAAAAAAAAAAAAAAAAAAAAAAAAAAAACAGAACAAAAGAAATACAGAGTTTCAATATCCAGCAGTTGTTCTGTCAATGGTTTGGTTTATTCCGATATTTTGGGTGATCCTTCACCCTTTTTTAAGGTGTAATGACTGTGTGGTGAAAAGTGAAATCCAGTATATGTAAGAAAAAAATGTGTGTGTGTGTGTGTGTGTTGTATGTGTGTGTCTGTACATACATGACTAGTGTCCACGTGTCGCTTTAATTTTTCCGTTGTAGTGACATTAGTAATTGATCCAAGAGTGCTCAAAATATCATAAGCATAGAGTTATGATAATATTAATGGTACAAAGAGTTATGTTTTCGATCTTTAAAACTGAAATAAACGTCTTTTCTGAAAGTAACAGTTGAACGCTATGTAAGTTCGTATTATTTCTCTTTTATTCTATTCGTTTATCTATTTCCTAAATCTCAACTCAATATTTCTTTAACTTTATCCTAATTATGAATAAGTGATGAATTCAACTTAGTCAAGTATAAAGTAGGGCCCTGAGGAGATTGCATAGATCGAAACCGTGGTAGACCCATAACTCTTTTCTACTATATATATATATATATATATATATAGCAATAGCATAATCTTTACAGATCATTACCGTCCCTCACAATCCTATAACCCTACAACTAGAACCTTTCCTATCATGAGCCCTCAAATGACTCATCAACCCCGCAGCAGATCCACAAAATTTGAGGCAAATATGACATAAGAATGACGTCCTTCGCGTTGTATCAGATAGATCAGATGCTAAAATGTAATACTTATGCCCCACCATATGTCTCTTAAGACCAGAAGCTGACTTACAGACTTTGTTACAGATTGCACAAGACACATTGTTTTTTCCTGGAGTTTGCATGAATTGTCCCTGATGAGATTTCCTATGATTGACATATCCTGCATTAGAAAGCAGAATTCAACCACATGTCAGAATTTCCAAACCTCCGTGTTCTCTCTAATATGACAGGTGTATCCATTTGAGGTTTCCATGCTCAATTCTTTCACTCTCAAAACTGGTATAGCCATCATCCACATGAATTCTCCAGTCAGTTCTCTTCAATGCCAGCTTTTCCCAGTTGTCAGGATCTATTTTAGTTTTACAAGGTTGTTTTTTAAGCAATCCTCATACCTCTTCTCTTCCAAGACATCCGATATATATATATATATATATATATATATATATATATATATATATTGTATGTGTGTGTTGTGTTGTGTGTGTGTGTGTGTGTGTGGGAGTAAATATGGAAATAAATCCGACAATATTAAGAAATTTGAAAAACGGAGTGTTCCAAAAATAAGATGAATATTTTTTAAACTCCTGTCATCTACAAAACATCCACCAATTTCTTCACCCCATAATCTATCCTGATGAAGGTCTAAATAAACCGAAACGTTTATGCGTCGATAAATAAATTCATCTTATATTTGGAACACTCCGTTTTTCAAATTTCTTAATATATATATATATATATATATATATATATATATATATATATATATATATATATATAGTATCCGCCGTGGGCCTACAAGGTTTTGGGTTCGATACCGGTCCTTGACAACTTAGCGAATGAGAAACTCGGTTTGGATCTATTTGGTAAACTGGGGAGCAAAGTATGCCGGAATTTGACAGTTATAAAGCGCCGTTGACTTATTGTCTACAATACTACGATAATATTTTTTCTTTTTTTTAGTCTTTCCTTTCCCTTCTTTTCTTTCTTTCTTTCTTTCCTTTTATTTATTTTTTATTTTTTCGATTGTTTCATTGCATCATTACAGAAAGTCTTCTCACACATTAAATGCTCATGTTTCATTAGAAGGCGCTGATATAAAGGCAAATTTCAAATACTCGATGGGAATAGCAACCTCCATACAATATTACTAGAGGTACCGTGTGGTTAGAGGAGGATGGAACTTCAAGCATAGCTTGGTCAGTGCACTCTGGTGTTAACCTCGACTTCGTCTTTGTTTCAGTTGGTAACAATCTTTTTCTGTTGTTTTATTGTCTATTAATGAATAATTCGACTGAATGAAACATATGCTTATTTTTTATATTGTTGTTTTCTTTCTTATTTGTTCATCTGAGCATTATAAAAGAATCATCATTGTCACTATTTTCACTATAAAATAAATGTTGCTTAAACAACAAAAGACGAAAATATTTCCTGTTTGATAATTGATTATACTCGATGGAATACTGGCGGCAATTCTTGTTGTTGTCTGGGGATTCTATGATTAGGGTTCAAATACTGTTGCTTAATTTATTGTACGGCGTAACCTAAAATGTAGAAGTAGAAAGCACTGTTATAAGTGAATGAAATAATTATTTATTGTAGCAGATAGAATTTATCAAAAGCTCATATACAATTTAAGTAATACATAGGGAAAACTATTGGCAAAAGGTGAAAATCAATAAATTATTGGTACCTATAATAAAACATCTCTTCTTTATATCTTAATTGGTTTCATATTATTTGTTTTAAGCTACCCAATTTTTCAGGTAGGAACTACTCATAAGCAAACATTCTTGTCTGCTGACATTTTCATTTGACATTTTGGTAGTATATGTTAGGATCCCATCTATGGATTAAATAGAAGAAAATGAGTTGACAAAAATGTTTTTTTTTTTTAAAAAAAAGAATTTTCAATATCTATCAAGAAGGAATAGAACAAAACGTCTTCGGCATAAAATAACCCGACAAGGGTTGACATGATGTCAAATCCGAAAAAGAAAGTAAAGAATAAGTTTTGTTATTTTATTTTAGCAACTAGAATTTCCATATGAGACCCAGAGAAGATTTTTTTAGTCAATTTGTTTTTTTGTCATCAAATATGATTTCACAAATGTAAACATATTTCTTTAAAATTTGATAGTGAAATCTACTCAAGAAGCAAAAGTAGACAATTCAATAAGTAAATAGAAACAAAAATATTTGTGAATGCTATGAGGAAGTTCTATAAAATATAGCTAAAAGAAGCACCACCCTGTAGAATAATCATACTAAGTTCCAATTGCGTCGAATTGGTAAGACAAGTCAACAAGTAGCCCTAACTTAATATGGATCTAACCTTGTTGCAATCTTACTGCAGAATGCCAGTGTATCTATGAAGCCTCATAACATCATAGAAACCAAGCAGCCAATCAGGACTCAAGGAATGGGATCACCCAAATACATGAATGGACTATTCTTGAGTTCCATAAGTACCAGCTGTCTTGGGCACTAGTTCAGTTGTGCTTAGCCAGTTGCTGTTGTTCAAATCAACAGTATACTGACTGACTGACTTCAATACACCCCACAATATATTTTGTCTAAAATTTAATTTTAATGTAGGAATTAATTTCAGGAATCATAGCAATAGCTTTTGAGGTCTTTAAACCTGATATTAAACTTTAGAAAATATACCAACATGAGCATGATCTCCAGTATTCTTGAGGAATTAATTTCTTCTAATTACTAAGAAAGCTTAGAAGTTTCCACAGACCCCTTGTAGACCCCGAATACTTACAAAATCCCTGAGTTGTTTTATAGATCCCAGGGGTTTATGTAGACCATTTTGAGAAACCTCGCTTTAGACTCTACAGGGTGGTTGTCAAGTAACGCCCTTCCCTATTTTAAAAATCTTATAATTTATTTCTGATTCATTATTTTTAGAAAAGAATGAATATGAGAAGAATACACATAACATGGAGTTTTATTTAAAATTCTATATGTGCACCTGCATTCGCTCCAGCCTCTCAGGCCGCTCGTGTATCACATCAACTGATCTTCCTAAAAACTCTTGTAGAAGGGCAGATATCAAATCTCGTATTCGTCCTTCAAGTTCTTTCAAAGTCGTTGGTTTCGTAAGTAGACTTGCTCTTTCAAAACTCGTAGGGTGTTAAACCAGGACTTCTGTCCTCCCTGTCGGTGCGGCGTTAGAATGCACTGACTGCACCTCTGCAGAGGGGTAAGAATCCCCCAATGGGGCCACTCCGTGGATGGCGACCCGTGATACTTAAGGATAGAACCCAGGTGATTGAGCAGTCCATGACTTGCAATACTCCATTTAGACCCTTACTTCGGCTAGATAAGCGATCGGAGAGGTCCCCTCTTATCAATCGGCTGGTCACGTCAAGCCCTAGCACCTATATGACTACCCCAACCCTATTTCCCTTATGGCAAGCCCCAACCTTTTTTATCATATGGGTGCTAGAAGGCGGTGGCTAAGGGTTTATATGTCCTGGGAATGACGTTAAACTCTATCTGATGGTGAGGTTCCAGTTTTGGAGATTTGGGGAATGTGGAGAACCCCTTCATCACCATTGTTCCCTGGTATACTCTGACCTAGAGTAGTAGTACCTGTTAGTGTCCAATTTATCGGTTAAATAGAAAAATGTGTTTATAAAAAAATTGAGTATCCATTAAGAATGAATTATTTAAAAACTTTATCGGCATTAAATGACCCACTGAATTTGATATGCCGTAAAACAAAACAAACCAAACCAGGACTTCTGTTTATGCGGACCAAATCTACCCATCTATCTCCCTAGAAAATGGTGAATCAACCATATGTAGACCGTGGAATAAATCGGCTGAAAACTTACGATAACAGGAAATAGACGATACTGATACTTTTTGAAATGATAGTGAGTGCTCTTGAATTTATAGGCGGTATAGTAAAATGTTCTTAGTTCAGTCGGCAACTCAGCGTATGAGTAGCATAGAGATCTGTGCGGTAAAGGGAGGAGCTGATGGGAGGTGTGGCGCTCCACCTCAGACGCTAAAACAATCTCCTTGGTCTAGCGTTAGTGAAAAGGGGATATACTCCCTTGCTGATTGGCTGATAGCGACTTTAGGCAACCCCGACGACTTTACTTTTTTTTACTTATATTAAAGAGTATTAACGAATATTTCAACGAAAAATAAGAAGATACGTACACGCTTTTAGCGTGAAATTTTGAAAAATAAGATACGTACAAGATTCCGTGTGAAAATTCATATTATTTGCAAGCGAAGACTAAAATTTTAAAAATTCTGTTATGTTTTGCTTCTTTTTTTTTTTTTTTTTTTTTTTTTTTAATTTTCCCAGAGAAAAATGAAAAGCCATCGATCATGGCATGGACTCTGGGTAAATTAATCCGGGGTGTCAAGAAATGGAGTCAGAAGTTTTGTACGGAAAGGAACTACGGACCGTAATTCCAGCACTGAAGATCATACATGCGTACCCACATACACGGTCACACGCGCACGCCCACATACACACAAACACAAACACACTTACATACATCCCACACACACACACACATGAGTACACAATTTTCTATTTTCTAGAAATGTTGTCATCGTTTGCACTCAAAGGAAAGAATACAGACACGGAATATACATATATATATATATATATATATATATATATATATATATATATATATATATACGACGTTGTTATGAGGTCGGTATATCTGATGAGTATATATATATATATATATATATATATATATATATATTAGAGAAAAAATAATATATATATATAATATATATATATATATATATATATATTAGAGAAAAATATATATATATATATATATATATATATATAATTAGAGAAAATTAATATATATAATATATATAATATGAAATATTATATTATATATATTATATATATATATGTGTGTGTGTGTGTGTGTGTGTGTGTGTGTGTGTGTGTGTATGTATTAAAGAAAAATGATATGAAATAATATATGAAATATAATAATATAATATATAAAATAATATATATTCCATATATTACGGAAAAATTCTATCTCAATCCTTTGAGAAAGAGGAATGATCCTCGAAATATTGGTAAATAAAAAAGATTAAGATCATATCATTTTGTTTCTGATCTTCATTGTTATATGCTCCTAAAACAACCAATATGTTTTCCCAAATATATAATACACACACACACACACATACACACACACAACACACACACACACACACATAATATATAATATATATATATATATATATATATATATATCCTTTGTTAACCTGAACAGATCCCTGTGCTATTCATATGCTAAGTTGGCGATGGGCAGGTATCGAACCAGGAACCATGAGGTTCCTATGGGAATCCTCTACCCACTGAGCTAAAAAAGATCCTAAATCACAGACTTCGTTAATTTCAGCGTAGATCCGCCCCTTCCCTCACTAACTGGAACTTAGTAAAAAAAATATAGAATTAACGTTATTTCCTACCTTTTCAGTTTTCCTTGCTCATCATCTTTGTCTTGCACTCTCTTTCGTTACTCTTCCATTCACCCCTCTCATATACCACCGATGTTCAAACACTCCCTGCCTTACTAACTTATTTTCCTTTTTCTCCACTTTCCCCCTCCCTTCATTTATGACCTCCACCTCGTTCCCTACTTATCCGTATCCCTTCCCTACCCCCCATATATTTCTCGCTACCCTCGCTCGGCATCCACTTTATTCCATATCAGGAAACGCACGATTGAAATTGCAAAGAAAACAGACCTCTTGGCAAATCCAGTCTGTCTACAAACCACGGTCCGTGCCAACTTCCCATTCAACACCGGGAACATTTGTCTCCAGGGGATTGTTTGACCGATACACCGTCTGCAATTTTCCGCAGATGCATTCCACCCGGAGACGCCATATTCGTTTGTCTTATCGAGAAAGGCCAGCCAGCAAATACATGGCCATCACAAATCGCAGATCATTCATTGCTCCCTGCTATTTTCCTTTTGACGTTTCTGTTCTTCATCGAACTTCTTTTGTCGTTTATTTCTTTTTATAAAATTCTTTTCCTTTCAAGGGGAGATAATTTGAGGACATATGTTTGGCCCCCAAATTATCTTCCCTCCATTCGTTTTCCTGTTCGTTTTATTCCATCTCTGTTTGTTTTGTTTTATTTTCCCTTTTAAAGTTTAGTTCAGGTATATTACTTCTCCCAGGCAAGAAGTAATTTCCTCTTTTCTTTCTTTATCTTTATTCGCCGTATAATTTATTTATTTCTTCTTTCTTTTCTTTTTTTCTTTTATTACTTTTCTTTCTTTTGTGCCTTTTTCTCTTTTCCTCACTTTTTTTCTTTCTTTCTTTCTTTTTTATCCTCCTACGTTTTCCCTTGTACTTTCTTTTTATACCGTTTTCTCGTCCTCCCACATCTTTCTTTCTTTCTTTCTTTCTTTCTTCCTTATCCTACTGCTTTTTTTTCTTTTTTTCTTTTTTTTCTTTCTTTATCACTATATGTATGGAGGTGCGTGGTTAAATTCGTAGGAAATGGACTCGTCGACCCAAGTTCAAATCTTGGACAAGGTTGTTTGTATTTCACATAGCGCTAATACATTTGCGAAAGGTATGAATCCATATAGTCTCCTTCCAGCTATGGGTAAATAGTAGGGCAGACTGGGCTCTTTAACCTTGGATAGGTGACCAGTCTAGGAGAAGGAAAACTCTGAATTCAAACTTACTAAAATCCGCTTAAGAAATTGACCTTGTGTCACATCCTGCTCCGGCTAAGGGATTTGATAAATATATATATTCTTTTTTTATTCTACTTCTTTTTTTTTTTTTTTTTTTTTTCTTTTTTATACTTTTCTTGCCCTTTCATCTTTTTCTTTCTTTATTTTCATAACTTCTTTCTTTCTTTATCCTTTTCTTGTCCGCCCACTTTCTTTCTTTCTTTCTTTCTTATCTTACTGCTTTTTTCTTTCGTTTTCTTTCTTTTAATAACTTTTTCTCGTCCTCCCATTTGTTTGTTTGGTTCTTTCTTTCTTTTTTTTAATATCCTACTGTTTTTTTTTTTGCTTTCTTTTTTTCTTCTTTCTTTCTTTCTATATCATTTTCTTGTCCCCTACTTATTTCTTTCTTTTTTTATATCCTTTTCTTGTCCTTCAACCTTCTTTCTTTCGTTCACATCCTCTAACTTCTTTCTTTCTTTTTTTCTTCATCCTTTTTTGTCCTCCTGCTTCTGTATTTTTTCTTTAATTTTTTCTCTCACCTTTCAAACTTCTTTCTTTCTTTCTCTATCCTTTTTTTGTCCTTTTACTTTCTTGCTTTTTTCTTTCTCTCTTTATTATTTTATTTCTATGTTTTTATTCTTATATTTGCTTTTCTTCCACTTCCTACCTTCCATTCTTTTTTTTCTTTTTTTCTTTCTTTGTCTTTTTTGACCTGTATTCTTTCTATCTTTTCCCATAATTCCTGTTTTCTTTCTTTTCTTTCTTTCTTTCTTTTTCTTTTTTTTTTTTTTCTTTCTTTCTTTCTTTCTTTCTTTGACTCTCTTACTTTCTTTCTTTACAATTCATTTTCTTTCTTTCTTTCTTTCTTTCAATTCATTCTCTTTCTTTCTTTTTTTCTTTGACTCTCTTACTTTCTTTCTTTACAATTCATTTTCTTTCTTTCTTTCTTTCTTTCTTTCTTTCTTTCTTTTTTCTTTCTTTCAATTCATGTCTTTCTTTTCTTTCTTGTCTCTCTTTTTTCTTTTCTTTTCTTTGTTCTTTCTTTCTTTCTTTCTTTCTTTTTTTTTCTTTCTTTCTTTTTCTTTCTTTGTCTCCTGCATTTCCATTCTATTCACTATACTCCCTCTCGCCGCCCCATCATCCCATTCATCTATCCAGGACTCCCTTTTCCCTTTCTATCCCCTCTGCACCTCCCCCCACTTCGTCCCCTCAGGCCCAGAAGCAAATCCTCGTAACAAATAAATGGACAACGACGATAAAATGGTGATGAGAAAAAGGCCAATATTTTCTTTCGATTATATCCGGTCCCCAGATGTCGGCCATGACAGGCAAATTGGCAAAAAAACAATATGGCGGAACATAACGGATCAGTGAAAATACATGAATTCGTAGGAATGTGCACGTTAGTGAGCGCAACTGGGGATTAAACATGGAACGAGAGAGGAGAGAGAGAGAGAGAGAGAGAGAGAGAGAGAGAGAGAGAGAGAGAGAGAGAGAGAGAATTGAAAGTTGCGATGGAGTGATGGAACAAGATGATGAGGGTAAGGGCAAGAGGAAAAGAACGACGCCATTTTCTGCACTCCACCCAATATCGGCTGACATTTAATTATTTATTTATTTGTTCGTTATTGCATTTTTTTCTGCAGGAAACCGGAAGTTGAGATTTCGAATTCAAACGAGTGTTGGATTTATTGACTAGACATTCCAAGATTTCTTCTATCTTAAAAGACATAAATGATTCTCAGTTCTTGTTGGATAAGATATAACACCACACACACACACACATTATATACATATATATATGTGTGTGTGTGTGTGTGTGAGAAAGAGAGAGAGAGAGAGGGAGAAGGAGAGAGAGAATGGGTAGGTGAAAAGAGACAAAGAGTAAAAGTATACGAAAGAGAGAGAGAGAGATAGAGAGAATGAACAGGCGATAACAGGGAGAGGGGGAGGGGAGAGCACGCGAGAAGTATCAGGAAAAGAGAGAGATAGAAACAGAGTGAGAGAGAGAGAAAGAGAGAGAGAGAGACAGAGACAGAGAGAGAGAGAGAGGAGAGAGGAGCAGACGAAGATATATATATAGAGAGACAGTATAACATCAATATTGTCTATATACAGACTGGATCTCTATGGCGATCGTAGAATATATAAACAAATGTATGCATTTAAAAGTTTAAACACCACCCCCTTTACGGCAGCTGTCAAATGGCTGAGAGGTTAACGAATCGGGCGGACGAAAAGTTAGTTGGGTTTCGCTCCTGGTCAGTGGTAGTTGCTGTGTATAGTCATACTGAAGAGACGTGAAACGTCGAAACACGGTGTCTGTGGATAACTTATATATATATATATAGGGGAAAAAGAGTTATGGGTATACCATAGTTTCGATTTAAATTTCATCAGGACCTTATGCGTCGATAAGTCGATGTCATTACATAGTTAAACATATGATGTTATGACAACGACTTAGTCAAGTAAATAGCAGGGTCCTGATGAAATCATTTAGATTGAAACCATGGTAGACCATAACTCTTCTCCACTATTACTATTACTACTATTATTGCTTTATGTTTAGGATATATTGAACACTTTTGTATAATCCATCAACTTACTGTAAAAAAAGTTAAAGCGTCAATTGGATATTTCATTTATTTCACAGTAAGGGATGATTCTACATTGGATCTTCAAGATCTCATTGTATAATTATTGCATGTTTTAATAGGTGCAAATATAAGGATTTTTATAAATCCCTAAAGAGAGCTCAATGTATAATAATCTATTTAAGATTAAATACAGAGCAATATTTACCTTTGAAAGAAGGAAAAACTCAATAAACCGTCATTCTGTAATAAATTTGTTTCGACCAAAACTTAAAAGGCTTTTAGAAATTTAAATTGTTTTATCTGTGTCGTTTATCTGATGAGACTGAAATTTTAGGGAGTTTTAGGAATTATTTAAATTTTAACGTTTTGGTCGAAATAAATTTATTACAGAATGACGGTTTATTGAATTTTTCCTTTCTTTCAAAGAATTTGAATCGGGTGAACGGGCGGGCCAACCGATGTCACCAAGCAGTTACAGATTCGTTTGTTTTGATAAACGTTTCCACAATGAAAGCGCGATGCTCACCAGTCCAATTCATGGCAGCAACTAAAAAAGAATCGAAAAACAATGGCATTATATGTACTTTTCGAAAATAAAAACACTTTTTTGTTTTTTTTTACTTTATTTGCCTTTTATTTAAGCTACAAATGTGTCAGATCATTTTGCTTGACCCTGCATATATATAATCCAAAGATTGAGTGAAGAATTCTTCCTTATGCCGTAGTAGTTTTTCAATTGTCGCAATTTACAGAGCTCAATGTGTGTTCTTATTGTCAGAGTCACAGAGCAAAATTAAATTAGAAAAGAATATCACAGAATATTTAGGTTGAGAGCAGATTAGACTGTGTTGGGAGACCTAGAAAAAGTTAACTAAAAAGTTTACAAACAAATAAATACCTACGATTTTGTGAAAATTTTATGTACAAAATATTCAAGATAATTATTTAATTAAT
>CM042151.1:63602721-63612553 GCA_023376005.1 Doryteuthis pealeii | reverse complement strand
AGAGAAGATACGAAGGGGAGGGATAAAGAAAGACAAAATAACGAAAAAAGAGAAGGGGAGAGATAAATAAACTGAATAGATAGATAGGTGAGAGATAATAGATAGATAGGTAGATGTGAACAGATTAGCATTAATGATACAGGGGCCTAGGACTCAAATCCTTCGCCTAAAAGGGACAGAGCTGGGTTAATGGCCCGCTTGCCTGAGGCACCCGAAAAGGGGGAATGCTGATGAATTTTTTGCACAGGCCATAATATGAGCTTCGGTTTGTGCGTGGCTTCCCACGTAAAAGTAGTTTTATATGGGTGGGAATCCCGGAAAATAATACTAAACAGTGATAGATATATGCACACACACACACACACACACACACACACACACACACATATATATATATATATATATATATATATATATATTATATATATATACAGAGAGACAGAGCATATCGATAGATCATAGACAGATATGAACAAAACATATATATATATATAAGACAGACAGGAGAGAGAGAGAGAGGAGAGAGAGAGAGAGAGAGAGAGAGAAAGAGAGAGAGAGAGAGAGAGAGAGAGAGAGAGAGAGAGAGAGATTATTTTTCCACATAATATATTTCTTTTTCAATGTGTTCAATATAATGAATGGGGAATATCCCACGAAGATGACACATTTAAATTTTCTGGTAAGATTCCGGCTAATAAACACGGGTCAATCAATGGACTTATTAATTAAGCCTTATATATATATATATATATATATATATATATATATACGTCCGAGATACACCAGTATAGTTGACAATATGCCAACCATATATATATATATATATATATATATATATAGTTGGCATTTTGTCAAGTATGTTGTTGCTAGTGTATCTGGGACGTAAATTATTTTTGTACCGTGTCCAGAATTGATTTTTATTTTGCACGTCATATGCGAACTGTCCTTCTCTTTTGCGGATGGTACCTGGTGTCTAGTTCTGTAATTTCTCACTTTTGTGTGCCAACTGAGAATGTTTGTCTATTATTTTGGCATGTGTCTTGCTTTTGTTACTGTTTTACTGGGCGTAAGGCGTTGAGTGTTGTACGGAGCTTTCGTCCCATGAGTACCTCTGCTGGTGACATACCATTCTTCCCTGCACCGTTTGGTGTTTATTTCATACGAAAGGTTGAATGCTTATAGCATTTCCTCTGTTGTTTAAACAGTTGTAGGTCTCCCGTGAGACCAGGAGGCCTTATGTCCTGGGTATGACGTTAAACTGCATGTTATGGTAAAGTTCCAATTCTGGAAATATGGAGAATGTGGAGCATTCCATCATCACCATTACTCCCAGATCCACTCTGATCCGGAGTTGTAGGACCATCTGTGGGTTAAAAGAAAAGAAAAAACATGAGTTTAAATAATGTGTTTAAAAAATTGAGTTTTAAAGAAAATTTGAATATCCATAAAAAAAATGAATAAAACAAAACGTCTTTGGCATAAAATAACCCAACAATGGTTAACATGCCGTAAAATCTAACCAACCAGGAGCCTATGCATATCTGAGAAACCTGGAAACTTTTTGGATCCTTTGATATCGTATTGCTTCTCGTTTAATGTCCACCTATGATAATGCAGTCTATGGTACAGGCGGTTTGGTTCGGAAAGCAGGGTTAGCGGGTGGTTTGAGTGCCCGAGCGGCTTTAGCTTGGGTATTTGTGAACATTGGGGGAAAACACTTAATTAGGTTTTATTGTGCGACAGATAATCTTTTTAACCAGGGGTCCAAAACTGTTAGAAAAACCTAACAAAAATAAAGTTGCTCTCCTTTGATTAGTAGGGGACTGACGGGAACCCGGATATAGGGTTTCCGCCGTGTTGATTTTGGAGTGGGTTTCGGACTGTGCGGATGCAGCTGACTACATGCTCAGCACAGTGGAAGCTAGTTAGGTCACTTTTAGGGTAGAAGCATTCTCTACCATGTGTTAAATAAAAGCTTGTTAATTTTCCAACAACCTGGTCTTGCATTATCATTTCAGTCTTCCGTATTTTATTTGTATGTAAAAACATAACAAAAAATGCGTGTGCATAGGGTAGGTCGATTTTCAACTTTTTTTAATATCAAAATAATTCAACCAGAGAAAGTTGGGTATTGGTATAATAAGTACTGACACGAAAAAGTAGGTTGCGAACTTGCACCAATTTTCGAGCATTTAGTTTTAAAGGTCGTCTAATGTAGCCCCTCCCAAATCCTTGTTTTTGATATATTTACATATGAAATTGCCTAAAAATCTTTTACTTTCAATCTAGAAAATTTTGTTAGTTTATTTTATTCAAATAGAATGAATAAGATATATTGAAAGTAACATTTAAAGTGAAATTATAACCCCCACCTTACCCTAACAGCTCTTTTTATTATATAACAACATTTTACCTCATTAATTTATTATAACAGCATTTTACCTCATTAATTGAGATACGTTAGTAATAACATTGCAAGCATTAGCATTATTTTTTCTATTATCATGGTTCAAAAGCAAAAGAAATATGAACTCTGCTAGGAATAAATAAAGGGATGATGATTTTAATATAAGCTACCATTATAATTTGAACACTCCTCTAAATATCTACTGGTTACTAATAGTGAGTCTTTTAAGTTTCTATTTTATATAATAATCATAAGGCATAAAGTTATAAAAGACACTGTGCAGAGCAATGCTCCCCGAAAAGACTGTTACGCAGGCGTCAGGATACTCCACTACACTGCTGGGTGAAAGCAGATACTACACCCTAATCCCGACCAAAAGAACACATAGAGGATGACTTATCCCCATTTATAAAGAAAAAAGTCCAAAGTCTGGTGCACACAGGTAGAAGCTAACTCACTAGCAATGGTCTAATGCCTTAGCTTTCAAACAATCACACTATACGAGATCTCCACAGCTTTTTTTTTAAATTTATCAGCACGTATGGTTATATATACGCAATTAAACCCATACTTAAAAGAGATTGACTCTTTCGTCGATTTCGACGCATGAGGATTCATCCAATGAGGAAACCACACAGTGTTTTGTTTATAGTGGTGAAGGTTTGTGTTGGACCATCTGCACTTTCAATAGTACAAGAATTGGTACATAAGGAATGCCATAAACCCAATCAACGACTGACCTCAGATTTTATCAAATTCTGAGTTCTCCTTCTCCTAGACTGGTTACCTATCCAAGGTTAAAGAGTCCAATCTGCCCTACTATTTTACCCATAGCTGGAGGGAAAAGATATGTGTCTTAAATCTAATTGATATTTCGCCTAGGTCTTTTGCGAAGCTTTTTCAAATTTATTCTAAAGACAAAATGGGTTCCACAGAATAGAATAGATTCGAAAAAGATTCACAAAACACCAAGGGAAATATAATTTAAATTTAGTTGTTGTGTTGTTTTATCCGCATTTTTCTTCTATTTTCAACCACACACACACACACACACACACACACACATATATATATATATATATATATAATATATATATATATATATAGAGAGAGAGAGAGAGAGAGAGAGAGAGAGAAGGAGGGCGGTGTGTGTGTATATGTGTGTTTGACAGAGAGAAGGGAGGGGGGCAAAGGAGAGAGAGAGAAAGAGATTAACAGAGAAAAAGAATAAAGAAGAGATAGTGTACGATATCAGTATTTAATTTCAGATTATTGTACTGACTTATTGTGTGGAAATGCCACTGTTTCCTTGAAAATAATTGAAGCGTTTTTGGCGACAAATAAAGATTTTTTTCTTTTATTCCCTTACACTGAAAGTAGCAGACGATAAGAAGAAAAAATTGCAGAGACGTGTAGAAGAAATAAAATAAACAAATATTTGAACAATCGCAGCAAATAAAAATAACGAGATAGAGAGAGAGGGGGGTAGAGAAAAGGATTATGGGAAGATGGCGGCCTTTTGTATACATCGTGTTGATTTATTTATTTGTTTATTTTGAAAAGGGCAAGGTTTTCCCTTTTTTTTTCTTTTTCTCTTCTTTTTTGTTGGTGGCGGGGTGTTTGGAGGAGGTGCAGATTGTGAGGGGGTTGTTTTATCGGCAGGTGTTGAAAAAGTCAAACTTTGATTTATGTAAAGGCCAGGAGGAGAACCGCGTGTACTGTGTGCAAACGGAAAGATAAGGGTCGATACGATTGTAATAAATATACACACACATACATACATACACATACACACACTCGTACACTCGCACATACATACACACCCTCGCGCAAACACACATACACACACTTGCACACGCACACACACTCGCACGTACACATATACACTTGCACACACTCGCACACACGCACTTGCACACACTTGCACACACTCGCACACAACACACACTTGCACACACACATACACATACACACTGAAAGACGAATAACCACATACACATATACAGGTGCATACACCACACGCAGCCACACACACGTCCTCACACGCATGCTAATGCACACGTACAAGCATATAATATATATACTCACACACACACATAAAAAAACAAAGATCCAAGTAGCGCCTATGAATAATGTTATTTTATAAAAAGTTTATTTTCTCACAAACAAAAGATACCAGAACACACACACACACACACACACACACACACACACACATACATACATATATATATATATATATATTATAATATTATATATATATATATATAACAGGTGAGAAAAAACGATAAGTGGGGAAAAAATCTTTTAAAAATGTTAGATAAATCCAAGTGCCTTTGTACTGGCCAGCCGAACACAGGAAAAACTAGAATAATTCTAATCTCGCCTTAACTGCATGTAATGGTGAAGTTTCAATTCTGAAGCTCTGGGTGGGTGAAGTACCCCATTCATCGCCATTACTACCAGGTCGACTCTAACCCGGAGTTGTAGAGCCTGTTGGTTTCTCATCTTTGGATTTTTTTTTTTTTTTTTAATGAGTTTAAAAATGTATTAGTAATTGACTTTGAAAGAAATTTTGAATACCATCAAGAATGAATAAAACAAAACGTCTTCAGCATAAAATGACCCATCAAGAGTTGACATGCCGTAATATCCAACCGACCAACTAATCTAATCTCACATTCTGTCTAAGGATTGACCTTTGTCTTCACTTTTGAAACACATGGAACTATTAATAACGGAACGAGCCAAAAGAAAGTGTGAATAGAATTATTTTAGTTAATATATATATATATATATATATATATATATATATATATATATATATATATATATATATATATATATATATATGTCACAGTTACCATTAAATCCACCAAGCAAATAATATAAAATCTTATTTACTTCTGGATTTTTTTCACTAAAACTGATTAAAAAGTTCTTAATATAAAAAGCTAAATAGACGATTAAAATCGAAAGGTTTAAAAACTACCGACTTCAATGTAATGAATTTCGTTATATATATATATATATATATATATATATATATATATATATTATATATATATATATATATATTCGCAGGATTGCGTCTCAGCCTCGTGCCTTAAAAAATGCTAGGCGGTGATAGCTGAAAAAACAACCAGCTCTACGAATGAAATATTTACATTTACTTATGTAAAAATATGTCTTACTTTTAACGCCTTCAACCCACTAAAAAAATTGTCGATAAAAACGCCTTCAACCCGCTAGAAAAATCTTCTTTTTTTTTCAGTATTTTCATTTTATTTTAATTCCTTTTTCGACAATCAATTACAAATAAAAAATCAAAACATTTTTTTCGGTATTATTATTTTAATATATTTATTTCCAACAATCAATTACAAATAAAAAATCAGAATATTTAGATATTCTTTTTTATTTTAACTAAAAACAAGACATTAAACAAACATAAATAAAAAAATCTGAATATTTAGATATTCTTTTACATTTTAATTTTTTAAATTCGTAGAGCGGGTTGTTTTTTCAGCTATCACCGCCTACCGTTTTTTAGGCTGGAAGCTGGGACGCAATTCTGCGAAAAGCACTGTTTTTTATTATTATTTTTATTTATCTATTTTATTTATCTATTTATTTTTTCTTTGCTTTTTTTACATAGAATCTACATTTTTAAATTTGACATTTTCACTTTTTCTTTATTTTTAAAAAATACGAATTGAATTTTCTCGTCATAAAAGTATGTTTCTTATACATACCTTGTACATTCATTCATTTCAGTAGGAAATACTCGTTGTGTAATGTTTATGGTAATAAGAAATGGACACGGCAACTCAAGTTCGAATCCTCAACGAGGCTCTTTCATTTCATATAGCACTAATACCCTTAGGAAAGGTAAGAATCCAACTATTTTCCAACTATATATATATATATATATATATATATATATATATATATATATAGTTGTACTGTTGAAAGACCAGAAATTTCCAATGATCCCAAGGAATAACAATGCTGATGACTTCCCCCTCAATCATCTTATAGATGTATTTTTACAATATATATATATATATATATAGTTGTACTCGAGGCCCTCCTCATCAACAAATTCCGTCCTACTCTTTGCATACAAAAGCAATTCTATTCTTTACTCCTTTTTGGCCTTACCGTTCTTGATCCCACCAACATAAAATAAAATCCTTCAAAATCATATGTATATATATATATATATATATATATATATATATATTATATATATATATATATATGTGTGTGTGTGTGTGTGTGTGTGTGTGTGTGTACATTTATAATTATGATATATCTGTGTGAGTGTGTGTATTTGGGCAGCATTTATGCAGACATATATATATATATATATATATATATATATATATAGCATTTTCTCATTTAACCATGTTTTTGTAAACTCTACGGACAATTCTTGTTGGACGAGTTTTTGTTCGATCCTTTCTAACGGTCTGGCATCTTTTTAATATCCGGGTGGAGTTGGTGTAGCAATCCACCAAAGTTTTTTCACGAGCGCTTTCTGCACGACTTCTTGGCATATATATATATATATAGAGAGAGAGAGAGACAGACAGACAGACAGACAGAGACAGTCAGACAGAGACAGAGACAGAGAGAGGAGATAGATAAATAGACAGAAGAACAGACAGACAAACAGACAGAGACAGTCAGAGACAGAGCGACAGAGAGAGGTAGATAGATAGATAATAGATAAGAGAGAGAGAGAGGGGGGGAGGTAGATAGATAGATAGAGAGGGGTAAGAGAGAGAATATTGTGAGGGTAAACGGATCTGAGAACTCCACCTACATTATATCAGAGTTTGTGGTGTGTATTAAAAAGTTACGAGTCCTCTCACAAATGTCACATAATTTCAAAGAGTTCAGATCAAAGCGCATTTACTCTGACGTATTATTTTGGGTGTATTATTTAAAACCAACTTTTATTATTTGCTTTATTTTGATTTATCTTTCTTTCGTTTCCCGCCAAATCCACTGACGTAGTTGTGGGGCGAAACTTTTCCAAGAAAAGACCCAATAATCAAAAAAAAAAAAAATAAAATAAAATAAAAAAAAGACGAAGATTAAATATCATTAGACATTCCACACTCTTAAATTTTCATGATCTTTTAGCTGCAAACTCATCTTCAGTCCAGGCATTTTCTCCCAGCAATTAAAAAAAGAAAAAGAAAAAGAACTTCAATAAAATTTTCTAGCAAGATAAAAGTTAAAATCTCTAATAATAAGTGCTAGATGCCGTAGCACAACATATGATACTATTTTGGAATCAAACCGACTCCGTTAAAATCTCTAATAATAAGTGCTAATGTCAGTGTTTCAGTGTATCACATTTTTCAACTTTACTTCTAGATGCCGTAGCTCAACATATGATACAATTTTGGAATCAGGCCGACTCTGTGAGAAAATTAAAAGCATTCTGGGCCGAATCCGGACCCGCAATTCTGATTTTTCGGACACCTAAGTTTTAATTACTCGCGATTTTTTACGTGATTTTTTTTTACGACGAATTTTCTTATTCTTTTTTTTTTTTTTTTTTTGTGCGATAACAATTTTTGGAACTTGGAAATGTATTTTGTAAAAGTCAATCAAGATCCCCCCCTCTCCCGCCTAGTTTAATTGCCATTCTATATTACAGCTTTTATGGGGGTGCGTGGTGTAATGGTTAGAGTCGTAAGAAATGCACTCGTCAACCTGAGTTCAAATCCTTGACGAGGCTGTTTGCATTTCACATAGCGCTAATCTTTCATCTTTTTCTTTTGGAAGTCCGTCGCAGATGACGAGGACGTCACCACATGTCTTCATTTGTCGACCCTATGGTGGCTCATTAGTCCAATTCTGGACTTGCAGATGGGGTCACACACATTGCAGGGGAAATTCCCATCAACATTTGGTTGTTCATGATGACGAAGACATCGCCGCTCTGCAGTCCTGTTTATCTCATTATTGAGCTGCTTAGCTCCTGTGCGGCAGACGTCTCGGCAACCCTGTTGGAGGCCAGATCTTCCACGCTTGAATGTGTGATGTTAAATTTCTTCAGCGTTGTCTTAATATGGTCTTTGAACAGCTTTTTTTTTTGGGGGGGGGGGCTCCTGTCATCCGCGTGTCATCTGTGAGTTCACTGTAAAGTAGTTTACAGAGGATGATGTGACCCAACCATCGCAGTTGGCGCTATACCCTTTGGGAAAGGTATGAATCCGACGATTCTCCTCCCAGCAATGGATAAATAGTAGGACAGACTGGGCTCTTTAACCTTGGATATGTAACCAGTCTAGGAGAAGGAAAACTCTGAGTTCAAACCTGTTATCCCTGCTTAAGAAATTGACCTTGTTTCACATCCTGCTCGTGCGGAGGAGTTGGTAAATATATATATTGCAACTTTTAAGCTAGTACGTTATATCAACTAGCAAACAAAAAGCCCTCCGGTTTTTTAAGGATTCTGTCTGAGGGGGGTAGGAAAATTAAATAATATACAATGTTTAATATCTTTAAAAATTACTTACTTATTTGAAAAGCATCATATTCACTAAGATATTTGTTTTGTTTCATATATATATATATATATATATATATATATATTATATATACACACACAGAGAGAGAGAGAGAGAGAGGGAGAGAGAGAGAGAGAGAGAGGGGGAGAGAAAGAGAGAGATGAACAACTGCGATAGATCGATTGATAGATATGAACAAACTAGATAGATGTATAGATAGATAATGGGTAATTACAACTAGTTTTATCAACGTAGGTCTATTCGAAGATAGGTGACGGAAAACAAACAGCCGAAAGCGATATATATATATATATATATATATATATATATATATATATATATATATATATATATATATTACCATTTCCTTTTTTTTTATAAAGAATGATTGAATGTTTTTATGCGTTTCTTAATTTGACCCTTGGTAATAAAAGTTAAATCAAGAAACGCATGTAATGTAAACACGTGACAATTTCAGGGCATCATAGAAACAAGTTGAATAGAAGCGAAATTAATTGGAACCAAAATATTAGATGAACAAAATCTATTGAAAGTAACTTTGAAATTATGCCATATCAGCTAATATGATGGACTCGGTCTATCTTAAACTGTTATCTGTCTGTCTGTCTGTTCGTCTCTATGTATGAATTTTATTCCTTGTTTATTGTATATTGGGACTCAGTTGATAGAGCACTCGACCAGGAGTCGCAAGGTTCCTGGTTCGAAACCAGTACACGTCAATTCAGCGCATGAATAGCACAGATTGAGTAATTTGATATGTGCGGTAAAATGAGCAGCTGATTGTATGTGTGGCACTCCACCTCAGCAAAAAACAACTGCCCGGCTGATACCGAGAATAGGCAACTCCGACAACTTAGTTTTTTTTATTGTT
>CM042151.1:63592721-63595221 GCA_023376005.1 Doryteuthis pealeii | reverse complement strand
ATTGAAAATTATTTGTACCAAAAACATAGTTTGATTTGTGCTCAGAACCGAAGCACTTTTGTTCTGTTCATTTAAGCTTGGAGACGGTAGTTGATCAAACGTATAGGTCATCCCGAAAATATCGAAATGACAATAGTAATTGTCTACTTGGCTCGTCTTCCACAGCCACACACACACACACACACACACACACACACATATATATATGTATATATATATAAGGTGTGTCATAAAAGTATCGAAATTAAAGCTGTATTTACAAAGATAGAAATGGAAATGAAAGGAACGTTCATTTTTTTCAGAATACAAGGTGAGTCTAAAAATACAAAGATATCTCGATATTTATTGACACACCTTATTTATATATATATATATATATATATATATATATATATATATATATATATACTATACTATACTATACTATATTAGTAAACCTTGCAGTGAGGAAAAAAACGACAAATATTTTGATAGTAAAATATACTATCAAAAAATCGCCTGGTAAAAATTAAAAAAATGACCAAGAGAGTCGCACCAACCGAAAATAATCGATTAACCCTATAACAATTGGCCAAAAGAAAAAAATATATATGCCGCTAGGTTTGCCTAAAATGTAAAGAGTGATCGATACCTAAGTAGAGCAAATAGTAATATTATTCCTAATGAGTCAGAGATACCATCTAATAGATTCGCTCACTAGCTGATCAGGGCAAGAATCTGACTATTAGTTGGTATATCTGCCTCATTAGCATTAATATATTATATATTATATATATATATATATATATATATATATATATATATTATAAGGTGTGTAAAAAAATTATCGAGATTGAAGCTGTATTTAAACAAGAGAGGAATGTACAATAAATGTAACGTTATTTTTTTTTCAGAATACAAGGTGTGTCAAAAAGTACAGATTTTAAAGGTGTATTTTACAAAGATAGAAATGAAGAATGATAAGAACGTTAATTTTTCAGAATACAAGGTGTGTCAAAAAGTAAAAATGTATATATATATATATATATATATATATATATATATATATATATATATATAGTGGTACCTATGTTCTCAAACGAACTGGAAGTCGAACAATTCAGCGTTCGAAAAAAAAAAATGAATAAAAAGTTCTCAGCTATCGAAGTCGATCCGATGAAAACGGAAGTCGCACGAATGACTTCCGGCGTAAACCAGATCTACCGAAGGAGAATGTTCTCAGTTCTTGAATTTAGGAAATTTGTACAAAATGGGTTGAAATGAAGCTTTTTGCGGAAATATATCATCCAAATACAATGTCAGCAAATCGAGCAATGAACATTTTCAATGATAATACCATGTCGAACTTTGGAAAGTCTATACATATATATAAAGGGCAATTGTTTTTATGTATGTATGTATGTCCGGATGAAACAACAAAAATAAAACAATTATCAACTAAGTAAATATATATATACATTCATTATCACCAGATCGTGCTTTTTTAGCAAAAATAATTAAGATTTGATTTAAATTCGTGAAAATTAAAATTAAAATTTAAGTAGTGACAGCATGGATTTTTTTTTTGCACTTAATATCTCAAATAGAAAACACGGATTTTTCTTTTCAGAGTGTGTGTGCACGTTTTTTTTTTTTTTTTTTTTTTTCTGACGTCCCACTAGCCGAATCAACGCAATGTCTTTTACGTAGGGATTTTTATGGGCATCCTGTGATGATCCACTACGATTTAGTTATAATGGATCTGCGAGACTAACTTTTCTCCTCTCCCTTTTACACAGGCGATGCCGGGTAGCCACTAATAGCTCTACAATGAAGGCAAAAACAATTAACATTGGACAGGTTCTTAGTTAAAGTAAAGGAAAGCAATATGTAAAAATGATAAAGAATTACGTTAAATATTTACTTTTATTATGCTTTTCTTTTTTGTACTTACATTTTTATGTGTTATCTGTTTTTATGTGTTATCTGTTACACGTCTTTTCAAATTATATATAACTGTAGGCATATAAATAGGCATTCATCTGATTCTTTATGGGAAATATTGTTTCAGTTTTCAAACAAATTGGTTCTTGAACATAATTTTGGAACAAATTATGTTCGAAAACCGAGGTAACACTGTAGCTTTAAACTCCTTGTATATTTTTCTGTCATATCTAAGATCAAAACATAATATAGATACGGCTGTAAGGGAAGTATATGCTTGGATTTTTATGATAAATTTAATATGTTACATAATCCACTTTACACTATTACTTATAGGAAATATTGTTTCAAATTTCGTACAAATCGGTTTTCAAACATAATTTTGGAACGAATAATAGAAGAAGAAGAAGAAGAAGAAGAAGAAGAAGAAGAAGAACAACAACAACAACAACAACAACTACTACTACTACTACTACTACTACTACTACTACTACTGCGCAGATAAGTTAGTTGCATTTTCTATAAAAAAAGGTCTTACAAACAAATTTTGGATAATGATTTTCTTTTTTTTCACGTG